>CM056996.1:56315047-56941610 GCA_029891345.1 Dryococelus australis
TTTTTTTCCCCGAGAATACTTAATATTACAAAAGTAAAAAAAAAAAATGGGTGCATAGATAATTGTTTTCCATCTTTTCCTACAAAGAGTCGTATGCGCAGAACATTTATTTACCGAGGTACGCTTATTCGCGCAAACAACTATTTCACAGAAGATTGTTTCAGTACATCTTCCTCTTCAACCGGAATATGGTGGATATATCCGTGAAATACCAGGGATCCGAATAAAGATTCTCGCGGCCGCAATTTGCTCTTTAAGAGAACTATGTACGGAAAAATTTTCTGTGAAATCGTCGTTTGCGTGCAAACGCATGTTATGGAAATACGACTTTTTGCCACAAAGGATTAAAAAAAAATAAACATTTTCTATATCCCTATCTTTTTACTTTTGTCATATTTAGCGTATTCTTGGAGAAAAAATTCGTGAAAGTGGCCAAATATCGCATTTTTAAAGCTTTCCAATGCAGTTTCCTTAAGCGGCAAGATAAAAGTACATAGATACAGGCGTAGTTTAATCTGTGGTCTTTCATCGCGTGTAATAAAACCCCAGTGTTACAGATCTGATTTGCAGAGTACAGCGTCACGACGGAAACCTGCACGCCTCGCTCGTAGGAGCGATGAGGCACTAGTAGAAGTGCGTGTTAGTGTCGCCCGTATCGCTCACTCGCTTCTTGACCTTGGACGCGCAGCTACATAATTCCCTTAACTGACGCCAAAGATGGTGGAGGTGCCGTGCGCCCAAGTTACAGGTCATTGAACTGTCTGATGCAATACCTGACCGACAAGAGTACGCGATTGACACAGCGAAAAAACGGTATTTTGAGTCCTCAATCACATTAAATTATTTATACTTTTTTTTTCATATATGTAGTGCGCTTTCTCATAATTTCGCAGTGGACTTGAAATCATTATATTTCATAACGACAAAATGTATACAGTTAAAACGTGTGCTAGAGAAAATAATTTTTGTGGCATTGTTGGAAACATGCAATTGTTTTGAGCCGGAAATTTAGCGAGTTTGATGAACTGAAAAACTACGATACATACAATAATTGAAAATACCACGGAAACTTCATTGACGAACCCTAGCATTTAACAACTTACTCATATTCTCTCCTATTCGTTATCTCGTGTGATGTCTGGTCATGTGACGCAATTCTACAAAATTCAATTGTTGTGATGTCAGCGATACATCTGACCAAGATGGAATGACTGAAACACGAACGATTTCAGACCACTTTTTTTTCTGGAACAGAAATATCTGGTTCCGAGAAATAAATCAGAGGTGAGTTACGAGGTCAAAGCCTGAGTTGTTGAAATGTCGGCCAATAGGTCCGGTTGGAGATTCTCGTGACGGTATCTCTGTATGTTCTAATTTACGTGACACATAGTAGTTAGTTGAGAGAAGGCTCTATTCTACATCTCGATAGGTTGTTTAGAAGCCCTTCACCACATGCAGGGTGCTTTCTAAATGAATGAAGATATTTTGGGGAATGCAAAGGGGTGTCAGGATGAGTGTTTTGATGTAATGGACACGGTGTCGTAAATGCATCCTTATGCTACAAATAAAATAAAACGCAAGACGCACTGTTGCTGTTGAAGATGTCCTGGTGCGACGTATGCAGCCTTGCGACCAGATCAACGGCCATCATTGTGAACAATTGTTGTAATACTGTACTTGCAGTTTCGATGTCAACTCGCTTTGAGTGACTGTACTGCATGTTCTCCACATAATAATTATTGCTTACAGCATATGCGTCTTGCGTTATATTGGTTTGTAGCATGAGGATGCGTTTCCTAAACCATGTTCATACATCAAAACACTCGTCTTGAAACCCCCTGGCATCCCCCCAAAAAATATCTGCACTCATTTCAAAAACATTCTGTACACTTAGGTTTAGGAACTTAATATATGCCCCAAGAGTATATATTTCTGAGCTGCTAAGGTATGCATTGAATAATATGATTACAATATACTTTTGATGAACGAGAGGTGAAAATTATCTTTAGTCGTAACTGGTGTTCATTTCAAAAGTAAACCAAGTTCACTGTGTACAACTCATGACGTCAAATACTTATTTAAGAAATATTTTATGTGCAGTAAGATTCTGTAGTCGTGTGTAACACAGAGTAAATTATTCTATTTTCAAGTGAATATTACTTTAACACCACTAAAGGCTGGAAAAGTAACAAAAAAGATTGAAGTTTTATTTCTCGTAACCTTATGGCAGAAAAAAAATTATATTTATGGTATTATAACAGTCCATGATCGCTTAGTTTATGAATTCAAGGTGACTATTTAGTTGTTGAAGACAGTAACCATTATACAAAATACACATATCTGAAGGCATGTAGCATTTTACGGAAACTGCTCATAACATAAACTGTTCTGTACATTTTGAACGAAAGCGTAGGCCTATATTGCTAACGCATAGAGAAGTTATGCTTTAGATAATGTTCATTACTTCATTCCGAAGATGATAACATATCTTCGAGTAAAAATATTCTGTGTTCATTCCCTCATAAGGCATGCATTTCCAAGTTACGTAAGTTACCAGTCGTCCTTGGCTGGGTGAGAGTGCTACATTAATGCTCAATTATGTCAATAATTTGTAATTATAATTTGAGTCTTCCAGCTGGATTTTCTTAACGGCGATTTGCCGAAGAAAACTACATAATTTCTTGCAAAACGGCACGGAAATGCGTTACTTCTGAATACTACGTTATCACGAGCGCCATCCAGTACGTCCCAAAACCCAGAATTTTTTTCCCCCGATTAAGATGACGAAACCGGCGACTGTTTCGGGCTGTAACTGATGGATCCGGTCGGACGAGCGGCCGGGACCGTGGAGATGGCGGTACCGAGCAAGTTTGGCACATCGTCGAATGCCACCGGCTGGAGGTAGGTGTGTTTGTTTGTGGTGGGGGGGGGGAGGGGGGGTCCGAACCCAGCGCGAAACAGGCAGAGGGAGGCCTCCGGAGCGACACTGCTGGCGGCGAAGAGAACCGTTGTGAAGAGGCCGACGGACCAGTTGAAGCCACCCATCCAGGTGACGTCACACCGCACTGATGATTATCCAGAGACGGAGCGCCCCGTGTCAACACCCTCTGGACTGAAGGCCTGCTTGCAAGCGCATTACGTCATCGTGAGTCGTCCTCCCTCCTTATACTCCCCATACACAGTACACAATGTTGCACTCACTTCCTGCTGTATTTATATTTATATTTCTATAATTAACTTCATGGGCGTAATAAGCTTCTACCGAATTACTAATATACTTTGTGTTCAAGTTAAATAGCTGTAGTAATTTAAATTTACAACTAGTAGCCATAAAAATATATTAATTTCATGCTTGATTTTTTATATTTTGTGATCTATTTTTAGTGCCTCTGGTTATCCGAAATCACAGAAACGATATTGGTTTACAGATAAAATTAAAGCTGATAATCGTTAAAAAAAAATATCAATTTAATATAAAATAGCACTTGAGAAATCATTTCCATTGCTTTTTTGTAAGTAGTTAAATATTATTTTTCCTGAAATTAATGGCTTACAATATTTTTAAGTTTATGGTGTTGTGCAACTATAACGCATACAGTTTACACTGTTACCTGACTTTTTACATTTACCTGTATGATATAAGTAAGTACTTATAGAGAAAAATGAAAAAAAAAAAAAAAAAAAAGTATTTTAAACACAGTTTAACATTACAATAAATTCACAACTTAAAAAAAGAAGTTAATTCATTTTTTCCTTAAATATTGGAATTATAAATCAAAATTAAACAGTGACTAATTCATATTATCTTTACATCATGGTTCTTACAAACATCCTTTGCAAAATACTTGTTACAGAACTTATTTATATGCTATAATACATCATTAATTGTATGCTATAATACATCACTTATCAAGTATGAGGCTTAGGAATAAAAGTTATTAAATTGCCACTGCAACAAACTTCAACAAATGACAGATATATACATACCTCTTGTAATTCTAAAGTAATTGTAAATTTTATTTAATAATGACAAGACATTTGTACTCAACTCATGGATTAAAATTAGACTAAGATTTTGTATTACAAGGAAACACTTCTATACATTTACTGGGGAAAATACTTGAGTACATTAACATTTTTTGTAAGAGCTGAAATCTTTCGATTTTTTTGGATTTTTCTAGCAGGTATCGTTTTTCTTCAGACAATAGTTTCTCAAGAGAGCATTTGAAGATATGCTCACAATATGTTGTATTATAGTTTCTAAAGTGTGTCCAGCATCACATACATCGAGCTGTGACAGTTCTTCTTTGAGCTGCGCAGTGGTGATCATGACAATAACTTGCTTGTGATTTCCTGTATTTAAAAATTCTTGTTCGTATGGCTTTGAGACGATATTTTTCCGCAAGTAAAGGAAACTTTTCTCTTGAGTATTTCAGAAAGTTAGAATCTTCTTGTTCTTCGATGGGACTATATTTCATTGATGAGTATATTCTTCTTATTGTGGAAGGATGTGGCAAAATTATATTTCCAGAGTTCCTAAAAAACCTGTACGTATGAGGTGAAATAGAGTACACAAGAGAAGAAAAGATTAATAATGCTGAAGTATAAGTGTAATGTCGCTTTTCACATATACTGGCGTGTACAAAATATTAGAATAACCGCCTCATAAGTAAAAACTTTAAATTTAACAAAAAAAAAAAAAAAAAAAACTGTTTTCAAAATGAAAAATGTCGGAATTAAAAAATATATTTAAATAAAAAATACACTACCTATGTAAATTTTACAGGAAATGTATTTATTGTAAACGATTGCACTCTATAGAAGAGTTCAAATGATATTTTTAACGGACACGCTGTGGTATGGATTTACAATTTTCGTCATTAGCGGAATTATCTACGAAGTGTGACTGTGTAAGAAAGATAAGGAATGTTTAATTTCTTTCAACAAAATTATTTTCCGTTTTATGTAGGCAGTCCGGTAACCTCGTTGAAGTTGACGACTACTGTAAACGCATCGATTACAAATGAACTGAATAGTTAGTTATAATCCCTATCGGCATTTTGTTTTCTAATAGTTTTAGGGCGGGTTTAATAATGATTTAACTGACATTCTGTTTACGTACATTTTTTAGTTCCCGACACCTTCCACGCAATAGGACGTAATCCTAGCAGGTATTACTTATCATTACGCGCGTGCAATTTTTTTTTTTCACTTTGTACAGAGAAAACAAAGATGACGTCACAATTTGTATGAACCTAATATGTGAAAACGTTTTAGACGTTCGGCCTTAGTCATTCTTCAGTGCTATAAAAATTACTAAACGCTAATAATACGTCACGGATCAGTTGCATCTATTTAAGTCATTCACTTTTGTAGCAATGCGGTTGTAATACAGAAACTTAATTTCATCTGAACAAGCTTCCTCGTATTTTGACAAATTACTGATCTGTGCACTATATTTCTTAACTCGGAATATGTTAACAAAGTAGGAAATTACTGTAATAGTCAGGAACGCCTGTAGAAAAATGTAGAGTTATTTGTTACACACGGTATACTTACTTTAGAAGAGTCCGGTGGTTTGAAGTTGGCGCGACGAATATTGCGCAAGCAAGACATTCACCTTTCTTCGTTTTTTGGGGAACCAAACACAGGAACTCGCAGACCGTTCTCATAATTTCCATTGCAACCGATAACACAGCATCCATGCGACATGTTCTTAATGGAAATACATAGAACACTCGCACATAGTGGAACGTTACTGTTAACTTGGAAGTCATCCCAAGAACTGGCAGCTGTCGCGCCAAGGACGAGGGAGGGAACACGTGTGCGGCTAGGACCACTCTCGATGACGTCACACGCCACCCTCTGTTTTGAGAGCAGGACTGATGGGCGCAAAACATTATAGTGCTCCAAGACTATCACAACCAACCCAAGTTAGGTTAAGTTGTATATGGTTGCGAAAATTCATCTAGTAAACTTATGCAACTAAACGAACTAGTTAAAAACAACTCTTTCCCCTCCCCCCAAGAAAAAGATGATGTGCATCCATAATCAAATTTAATCGAATAGATATAAAAATATTACACACTAATACGACCATGCAAAGTAATTTAGACATTCAAAATATGTATTCATTATATACAGCAGCAAACATGAAAACTAAGCATTACTGCAAGCGTGAAGTCTATCCTTCAAGTAGGCAACGCAAAAGTTCTTGAAAACGCTGTTCCATCCAAATAATAGCTGGTCAGTATCTATGCATAGTATAAAACAAAGTCGTCCAGCCGCGTGTGTTTGTGTATTCGGCTAAGGCTTCTAAACTACTTGATGAATTTTGATGCGGTTTTCGTCATAATTTAGAGGATTTCTTGAGGAAGGTTTAAGCATATAATAAATTAATATTTCATGGAAGGATAGTAGATAAATATCGATGCTTTTTAATAAGGTCGGAAAAAGCCTTTTTTTTTTGGGAGCTTACGTGGCTTACGCTGACTAAAACATTAGAGATACGCCTAATTAATGTGCCACAGAATTATAGATCTCATAAAGGCCTACAAAGAAGTCCCCAACAGCATATGTTTATCTTTTAAGGATGACCCACGGTAACCATTTTTGTCTTTTACGGGTTCGCTTACGAAGACTTTGTGAACTCGTTTTTCCTAAGTTTGAAAGCATTCGTACCTCGGCTTAATTATCGCGTTATGTTAAAATTGGCAAGAGGATAAATTCGGTAGAGCTCTTTTACTCTGCGCATGCGTTTCTGTGACCTCATTAAGAACATTGTGTTTGGTTTCTGATGGCCTCCACGTGATGGTAGAGATGTCCAGCGGCGATCGGTCGGCTTCAACTACCACCCACCAACTACCACAACTATCAGAAGGTTATACGGGTCACAATGGTGTAGTGGTTATACTACTCGCCTTCCACCTAGGTGAACCAAGTTCAATTCCCGACGGAGTCGCATGTGGAAATCGTGCCGGACGGTGCCGCTGGCCGGCGGATTAACTCGGGGATGTCCCGTTTCCCCCGCCCTCTCATTCCGGCGCTGCTCCATACTCGCCTCGCTGCACCCTCATCGGCTCTCAAGACCCCGCTGTTAAGAGCCGCCTAAATCTCCCCACTCTATTCCAGCAGATCGTGACGTCACGGAGAGAGGCGCGACCAATCGACAATCGCTAGCCACTTGCACTGCTACCAGCATTCACAATTACACTAAAGATTTTAAAGTCTCATACCCTTGAGAAATAATGGGCCCGTAGGATGCACCTCAGCACGCCTGATATTTTTATTTACATAAATAGAATTTTGAACTTTTACTACACTTCGTTTCACGAGATTTTATACGTAACAAGAATGTGCTCAGGTTATTGGAATTAATCTTTTTTATTTGAATGAATTCATTAATTTGTTGTACAGTCACACTAAATACATGTCACTGCTTTATTACGTAATTTTTAAAGGGGCGGAAGAAATGGTCAGCTTATTTTGGGTCGTGCGCATAATACCAATATTTCTCCTCGTCTTTGACTATGAACTACACCAAACGAGAACTTTGGGCGGTGAGAGCTCTAAGTGCATAGTGGAACAAGTTTTAAGATTCCTACTGTGCAAAAATCAGGAACTTGAAGCTCCAACCACTCTTCGAAAAAAAAAAAAAATCTGGCCACCCATAGGCCGATAACTAGAGCTAGTGATTTTTCGTGAAAATATATTAGTACACGCTAGAATTCAATACTTTAAGTACCCAACAGCAGTTTGTCTATTGCAATTGGTTGCTCTCTACTTGAGAACGCGTGTTCGTATTATACCGGGTCACTCAGGATTCGGCAACATCGGTCACTCAGGATTCGGCAACATCGGTACGGCTCCTACGTGATTCGTGTGCAGACAGTTAACACATGTCAAAAAGTAGTTCAGCCAACCAAGATGGGTAATCTACCCTACAGTGTTTTGAATTATAACTTGTCTTGAAACGTTTTCGCGAAATTTCACTACCTCTGCCGATCACACATCACGCGTCAGTTATTATTCCCCGCACCTGTGTCTTTTCCGGGTAATGTGGGCATCGATCATCTGGCCACGTAAATTTTCCTTCCATATCATTTGTTATCACGATATTGCTATGCTCAATATTTCAAATTCTTATTTTTACATCTCGTTGGCTCGTCTCTTGTTTTTTGCATTTATGCATTTTAACTTCATTCTGCTTGAGCTCTCGCTGCTCGAAGTGCAGAAGTTGAGGAGTCTGTTCGGCGAGCATCGAGGTGATTTAGAATATTATCATTAACTATGCCTGATGTAGCGGCAGTTATCTACTAGTTCATTATATACGCATATTTTTTACTTTGCTCATCCTTCCATCTGATTTGGCTCAGCCACGGACATGCAGGCACAAGGGACTTGTCCTGTACATTTGCATCTTCCTGAAATCGCTTTCTACCAAGATGTATCATCAGTGTGCTAGTCCGAACATATCTAAATCTGCAGGTCGAAATCCAGACTACAGAGAGCAATGTCCGTATGTACTAGATATTCATCTGCATACCCAGCGAACGTATCTCGTGCTAGTAGGCCAACAGTTGTATAAAAGTAATCTTTCTGGATAGTTAGGATAGCGGCTTTTTCATCGGCTCGTACGCCAACCAGGCGTCTTGTAACATCGGCTTACGATCGACCGTCCCATCTTCTCCAGCGCCAGCGGCAGCGTATACTTTGAATCATGTCTCCAGTTGTACAGCCCCCTCCCCTTTTTTTTCTCCTGTGGTGAGATTTTACTGTCAACCGAGGGGCTGCAGTAATTTAAATTAAATTCCTGACTGCAATTCAATCACACTACTGCCATCTAAACTTGATAAACGACACGCGTCAAATTGTTCATCTCTACGCTTTTCCTGAGATTGTTAAGTTGTGGTTTCATTGCAACCCCCTTTCAAGACATGCAAACGACATCCTTATCGTTGTTCCGCCTGGAGCAGCGTCGACGTAGACGAGATGTCTAGCGGATCCCGCTGAAATGTCCAACGGAATATCTGTCGTACCTGAGAATTCTGAAGAATGGGTGCCTAAGATTCGATTGGTGGTTGGGAGGAGGAGGAAGGGGGCTTATTTTCGGACGTAGCTAAAAAAAAAAAAAAAAAAAAAAAAAAAAAAAATGCAGTACGCGATTAAAAGAGAGCAATGGAAATCAATCTTAAAAAAAAAAATTAGAACTCGCAACTGTATATATTTGACGGACACGCTGAATGGCTTGCTCATAGCCAAGTTGAAAACATAGCAGCAAAATTATTTCTATGTCTTAACATTATATTAGGCTAAGGAAAGTTCTCGCAGTACTTGGATTCCCGAAATGTAAAATAAAGAAATGTATTTTAACTTCTTAATTTCAATAGGGTTTATTTTACAGGACGTGTATTTGAATTAACAAAACCGTCAACTATAGCAAAAGTTGAAATCATGTATAGTTTTAGGAGGAAAAATTTTTAATTGTTTCCCTAATAATAACGTATCTATATAATTCACAAAATCTGTAATATGAAAAACTGTTTATTTATTTATACATCTTTATTATGTATAACTCTATAATAACTAAATTAAAACAAATTCATCCTTCTTAATGCCAACCGAATTTCTTCTTCTTATAAGAGCTTGTTCGAAAATTTCGCTAGTAGGTGTTTTCTCTGCGATGTATGAATTTCCCTATCGTAGAGTTGTACAGTAAATGCTATATTATTTTGTTAGTTTTAAGATAATTACTCTGGGTTATTTACTTATTTTGTTGTTTGTATTCCTAATTTTTTAAAAGAAATTTGGAAAATTTTAAATTTAAAACGACATATTGCATCAAAAACTATTGCTGACTATGCTAGTTATCAGCATTCATATATCTTTTCAATAAATATAATTGATGAAAATATGTCAAGTACTCCTTAAAAGTCTGACGTTTATGTCTGGGTACGCGCAATTTGATTAATTCAAATCGTTCTCGTTAAATTCACATACAAATTAGAATCAACATATCTAATTTCCTTAAAAATTTGACAGTGGTACTTGGTTGAAGCAGGATACGACCACTAATACGTGGCAATGCTAATTTTTTATGTGATAGAAGTGTAAAAAAAAATAGGCAGAAACGGCCATTATGAGCACTTTTCCGAAAAGTATTCATCCGCGAACCGCCTACGACAACTTGATTGTGCATAGTTTATTTTATTTGAATGCAACGCGGTCTAGATAAGAAAGCTATAATGTATCACTTGGAAACCAAGCGCTGGAAACTTAACTAGTTTACGGTTAAATAAGCAGTTTATAAATTAAACTTAGGATAAACATCTGACACTAACAGCAATTATTTCGAAGTAAACATCGGTTGAAATAATTACTGGAAAGATGGCAATGAATTAAGGAGTCTACTTCCATGTCAAAGGTTTAACATAAATTCGATTTTATTTTTTCGTTACTGACAATTATTATATGTGTGTTTTGTTTTAAACATAGTAGAATAAGAGTTGGTGTTAAATAATCACATATGCTGCTTACTACTTCACATTTTTACAAGATCAAAGCATAGATAATGCCAATGTTTATTCAAACTTATAGTCCCGACATAAAAATATTTATGGGACTTAATGAAAATGTTTAGTTGATAGCGGAAGTTCTATACGAAAACAATTACGAAAAATAATGATACGGAGCTCTGAAGTTTACCAGCAGCAGTGAATCAAGCATAAAACCACATATAGGCTGTTCACGGTAAAATGAGCACATATGAAAGCTCTACTTAAATATAAATGTAGATACGTTGTGTGTTCTTCCGCCTTATGTAAAATTAACTTTTCCATGGGCCTCGTCTCACTATCCATGCGACGGTCAAGTGAAACAGTGAAATTATTAGAAACGTAAATATTGTATAAATCCGCTCATTTTTACCTTTCAATGAATTGAAAAAATACAGAAAGCGAGAGAAATGATTTAAGCTATCATAAATGGTCACCTAACACTTTTTGTTGAATGTTAATATATGGAACTACTCCCCCCCCCCCCCCCCCCCCATCGTACTAACTTTACTGGACTCATGTCACTCAGTACGTCTGTTAAAACATATGCAGGTAGCGGCAGTGACTTTTCTCTAAGGTTGATTTCAAACGTGCTCACTACATCGTGAACACTCTTTAGCTCCCTTTCTTTTCAGCTCGCATCTTGCAAATTGTGGCACCTCGCTAAGCCGACGCGAAATTGAACCGAGTTTTTTTTACGGGCACGTGGGCTCTGCATCTCGGCTTGCTACGCTACTCTGGTGCATGCGTTTAATACTGTGATACATGCCGTGCGAAACCTAGTGAACATAATTTTGTACATTACATAGATGTAGGTATTTTTGGGCTGTGCTGCATGCACACTGCGAAGCTAAATAACCAATGATCTTACTTTGGGTAAATTATTCACAAACCTTCTTACTAGTCTAGATCATAATTGGTTCATATAACTGCAGTCGAACATAATATAACCTACAGCTCATTGCTGTGGCAACAAAACAACTGTAATGTCGACTTAAGTGCAGCACGCTTCATAAAATTTTTGTTTGCAAAGCCTGAAACTGTAAATTAAAGTGGGTCTGAAAGGGTTAAAATACCTAATTTTGTTACTGGCGATTTATTAACTTTCCAGGGGCCGCGGGGGCTGAGCGGTTAGACTGCTCGCCCTCCCACCATGGCGAACCGGGTTCAATCGCCGGCCGGGTCACTCCCGGATTCTCGCAAATGGGAATCGTGCCGGACGATGACGCTGGTTGGTGGGTTTTCTCGGGGATCTCCCGTTTCCCCCGCCCTTTTATTCCGGCGCTGCTCCATACTCACCTCGCTTCAACCTGATCGGCTCTCATGACCTCGATGTTGAGAGCCATCCAAATCTCTTCACTCACTATTAAATTCCCTTTCCCAAGTAATGCTGCCTGAAAGCTACCACGAGGATAATTGCTAAACAAAATCTCAACATCGTAAAAGACACACAGCACTGAAGTTCGTAGTCGAACCACCCACATAATTGTCGTCGTAGTCAGATGTGTTTGCCTCCACACTATGTGAGCGGACCCAAGATGTAAATAACAAGGTTTTATAGAAGACTGTTGTAATTTGCCTTTAAGGTGCGGTAAACGTCTCAAGAGCTATAATCGTAATTCATGAAATTAGCATACATCACAAGGGGTAATTAAAGACTTTTTTAAGCCCAGCCCGTTAAGATTTTTTAACAAAAAGAAGTGAGCTTTACGCTGAGTGTTGATATCACAAACTGACTTCACCTACCGTCAGAGGCAGAGTATTAACGAGCAGTCAACTTAGAAAAATTGTCTGTTAATTTAATTTTTTGATGATTTCCTAACTATTACTTGAGTAGGGATCACGCATAGTCATGCTTTGTCATGCTTTGCTCCGTATGAGAACCCGATAACTTTGCTAGTACGGAAAGCATACACAACGTTGATACTCGCAGGTACGTAAAAAACTCAATTCAATTAGTTAATGCCATTTTGATTTAAAAGCCAAATTCTTCCAACAACATTAGGGGGGAGGGGAGAGCTCAAACTCACTACACATTACATTTTACGTTTTCTTTATAATAGTCTCAATAAAATTAAGGTTTTAAGAGTTAGTCAATGATAATTTTGTACTATAGTTTTACATTACTCCAGTTGTACAAAAAGGGAAGGAGGGGGAGAGTGAGTGGAGAGATTTGGGCGACTCTTAACAGCTAGGTCTTGAGAGCTGTTAAAAAGGGGGGGGGGGTTGTTAGGAAACGTGTGCAGATTTTGATGGAAAGTTTAGTGAAAAACTTAATGGGAGTTACTTAAAAATCACTTGGTATAAAAGAGAAACTAGAGGTATAATTCTTTTTTCGAAAATGGCTTTTTCACTCACTAATGAATTGCGCATTTTAAAGGACTAAACCAGGGGGGAAAAAAGTGCATTTTCACAAAGTGTTTGACAAAAGTTAAGGACCTTTTAGAGCTTTAGTCTAAACAAATGTGTATGGCTGGTGGAAAAAACCATTCATTGCCGTTTTACGTCCTCCCCTTCAACCTTCCGTTCCAAAAAGAACTTACCTAACTACTTTAGCCGTTATAAATTATATCTGAGGACACATTGTTTTCGTATTTCCCATCGTATGATAAAAAACATGTCTCCAATAGTTGTAAGATAAAACACTACAGCAACATCCAGGATGAAGGTGCTAGAATGGCACTGGTCTACTTGCTCAGTTTCTTGGATAGTCCATGGCTTCGTATCAAGATCGTTACCAATGTCTGTGGGTGAAGCCTTGAGAACAGTTTCCAGACGTGCTGAGGGTGAAAAGTAACATTTCAGAACAAGTCGGAAACGAGAAACTAAACCGCAAATACGCGCATCGCATTTATTACGATTCCTCGCAATTTCCAGGCTGGCCAAAAGCTACTGTTTTACCTCGTTTATCTGAACTCTGTAAACGATTTATAACCAACGGGAACTCATTATACTTTTATTACGCGTTCGTTGTGCTATATTACGAGAAATGCAAAGAAGAACTCCAAATTGAATACGAAGCTTGCATTTTTAACTCTTTCATTAAGAACTTCAATTAAATGTTCCTTAATTTTTTATAAATTCTAGTATACAGAAGCTAAATCTTGAGTTCACGTCTGTTACTACACTGTAATAAGTCATTCGTTAATTTACCATATCAGTGAACATGTACAGTGAAAAGGCGCGAGTGGTAAATTATTTTCTCATAAATTCATTGTAGCGCTCCTGCATTTGCTCAGGGTGTAGTCAAATGTGTAGAAAGTTGCAAAATTGGTATTGTAACTTCGCTTTACATTCCTGGGTTGTATCTAAAATCGACCGACAAACTTCGGGTGTAGGTTAATCTCGAAAGCAGAAGTTGAAAACATATGTATGACATGGTCTAAAATTAATTATAAGGGAGGTACACATTTTTGAAGTAGTAGTAGAAGAAAACAATTCTTACAGTGCCACTGTAATGTACCTCTCTCTGGAATCATTCCCTCCCTTTTAATAGCCGTAAAAGTGTGCTATTGCAAATTGTGCGTGCCCCACCTGCCAGGTATTGGTAAATAATAATTTGAAAGTAAAACACGAATTACTCGAAAATGGTGAGGTTTAAGGGTATTTACACAAGGTGAAATTTTTGTTAATTGTGACATGAGGATCAATAGCCCATTCTTTTAATCCCGAATAAGCTACCGCGACATGAATGTTAGTCCGAAATAGGGGCAGTAACAGAGATAATTTAAATGAAACATTTTGATGACAGCGATCGATAACTCTTGTGGTATTTAAAGAACTTGGTTCTGTTAACCATTATCCAGACAATCGGTGTTCCATCCTAAATATTATCTCCAACATTTGGAAAAAACAAGTGTTCCAGGTCCAACTTCAAAGATGTGTACCACCCTTACTATTCACTTTAGATCACTTTCCAACTTATTTTTTCGCCATTAACCTGCAGCCGAAGTTTGTCGATAGAATTTAGATACATTCTTTATATGCAGTCTGATGTATGGTATTATTCTCATACTACGTATAGGTTAAAAACTTCCTTTACAGTTTAGGAAGTTTACAAGAAAATTTTGTTACAGTGATAAGTATTAACCTTTGAGGAGGGCACAAATTTACTGTCACTTGACACAAGGTTGAAGTGAGCTGCCTAAGTTCTCCACTATAGCAATATCAGTTTTGTTGGTTACTGTATTTACAAATACCAAAGTCCTATTGTTCCTGGTTACACCGGACGCACTTGTACTCCGCCACGTTTATTATTGGCTGGCCGTCAGCCAATGAAGTCGTGCGTCGATTGCATACCAATTAATAGGTCGCGACAGAGGTAACAAGTTTTACAGTCGATCGTGTTCATTTGAAAAATTATTGACAGAGAAGTGTGAAATTCGCGTTATTATTTGAGGACAGGATATACTTCAAAACGGTATCCATTTCTGTTGGTTTTATTACTGGGTTACAGCTTTCCTGGCAACTCCCGAAATTATTTGAACAAATAGGAAATAATTAACGAGATCATGGGCCAATCCCGTTCAAACACGTTGAAAGGGAAAATGGCACCTGACTTCAGCGGAAGCCAATAAACAAACTACCCTGACTCTAGTATACATAGGAGGCGAAGTTCATCGCGCAGTCAGAAAATAACGCGAATTTTGCAGGTGTCTAATTATTGAAAACAAACATTTTATTTTTACTAACTTAAATATTAACAGGTTATAACTAAGGGCGCCTGTTTTACGCGAAAAGGTTTCAGGACAAGTTGTGTTTCAATGCACTTATAGTTCAAAACCACTTTCGTGACTGGATCATTTGAATCGTTACGCATCTTATGTGTTTGCCCGCGAATCGCAGACGGTCAGTATCGGAGAAACTGAATTCTGATCGGCTCACCCATATAACAGACTGTTTCCATACAAAGAAAAGCGACCAGTAGTCACATGAAGACTGCGAGTGTGCGCATAGGATATTGAAGTCTAGTCTCGGCGTAAATCCTTTCGCGAAAAAAACAGGTGGCCCTAGTTATAACCATTTACTTAGATTCCAATGAAGTTCGTAGAAAGAGTAGAAATATGAACGTGTCAGTTTTTTCTTCAAGATCAAAGGAATTTCCATATTAACGTAACCTGGTTTATACACGTGTACACTCCGCAGACGGTTAAGCTACTGAAGAGTAGTCGCATAAGTGGTACGGGTAGATTGTCGAGAAATAAATTCCTGCGAAGAAACTCGCTGCCCCTCCTCCTCTCACGCAAATGTTATTTACGGACTCCAGGTTATTACTCGGGCCAACGCGGAGGTGAAAGGTCACCACAGACTAGCCGTCCGAACAACGGTAAGGACTTCGCAGGCCCAACATGTTCCCAGATGTACCGTGCACCGTAACACTTTGAGTCGAGGCCCTTGTGAAACAACGCCTGTAAACGTGCCGTTTTGCAATGATGCTGCAGGAAACCATGGCTGTGTCCGAATTCGCCTCAAGTACATACCTCTCCCCGGAAGTGACGTCGTAGGTCCTGTCCGAATCGCAAGTGAAGTATGCAGGTATACAAGTAAACGGAGATGTATACTTATTGCGTACTTGCGGAATATGTGCCGCCATTTTGAGAAGTAATTTGTAGGTTACAATTGATTTCCAACATAATTATTTTATTTAAAGTTTAATACGCCAACATTACTACTTCGTAGACATAGAATTTTGAAATGAGTAAATAATCATCGCACGGTTAACCGTAAAAATAAAGTCTGAACAATACATTCGTATTAGGCCTGTTTTACAAACCTACAGAAGCTAAGATAAAAAAACCAGTCCAAATTGCACTTACTGAAATATTATTAAATGCTTGATTTAACCTCTAAAACTTCCTGCAATTATCAAATTCTTAGTCGGAATACATGTATGTCTATTAAAAGTGGTTAGCTGGCTAATAACAGATAAGGAAGCCAGTAAGACTGCCTGTCAGAATTCATCAAGTTTGGTGCCGAGGGTAGGTGAAGTACGCAAAGATGCAAGTATATATTTGAATTTGGACACGGCCCAAGACTGGCATTTTTTTTATGCATCGCGTGTTCCAGTTTACTTGAATGATTATTCCACTTGCATCCGCGGAAGGCTCTTGCTTCTGAGCGAGATAAATAATTGAAGAAAAAAGTACGTACGTTTACTACCGCGTTACCTTTTTTTGTTTATATAATATTTAAACCTGAACTTGAAAAACTGGTCCCTGCGAGATTTCACATCGCTGCGGGGATCCAAGTTTATAGCGGGCGGACTTGATGATCCACTTGAGCCTGGGCGACTGCATTCCGAACGCATAAACACTTCCAGCTACTGACGGCTACCATGTCGACTATAGGCTGTTCACGGTGAAATGAGCATTTCTGAAAGCCCTTCTTAAAGTCTACTTGTATGAACTTTGTGTGTTCTTCCGCCTTACGTAAAATTAACATTGCCGTGGGCCTCATCACTTTATTCATGCGTCGGTCAAGTGAAACTGTGAAATTATTGAAAAAGAAAATATTTTTCAAATATGCACATCTTTACAATTTGGTTCATTAAAAAACAGAAAGCGAGAGAAATAATTTAGGTCATCACAAATGGTTACCTAACACTTTTAGTCGACGTTAATATATAGGATTACTTACCCCGCCATCTGTTAAAGGCTGTTCACGATAAAGTGAGCACTTTTGAAATCAACCTTAAAAAAAAGTCACTGCCCCTACCTGCATATGTTTTAACGGACGCACTTAGTGACATGAGCCCAGTAAAGTTGGTAATGATGGAGGGGAAAGTAGTTCCCTATATTAACGTCGAACAAAAAGTGTTAGGTGACCATCTGTGATAACTTAAATCATTTCTCTCGCTTTCTGTATTTTGTAATGCATTGCGAAAGGTAGAAATGAGCGGATTTATGCAATATTCACTTTTCTAATAATTTCACTGTTTCACTTGACCGACGCATGGATAAAGAGATGAGTCGCGTGGCATTGTTAATTTTACATAAGGCGGTTGAACACACAATGTGTATACAAGAAGTAGATCTTAACCAGTGCTTTCCAAAGTGATCATTTTACCGTGAGCAGCCTATACCAACTTTACTGGGCACATGTCACTTTTTGCGCTCGTTAAAATATATGCAGGTAGGGGCAGTGACTTTCTCCTTAGGTTGATTTCGAAAGTGCTCACTTTATTGTGAACAGCCTTTAGCTGACTTTTCGGCAAACTGTCATGTGTAATAATTGTATATCAGCTGCAGTATTAAAAGGTTAAAGACTGTTCACGATAAAGTGAGCACTTTGGAAATCAACCTCAGAAAAACGTCACTGCTCCTAACTGCATATATTTGAACGGGCGCCCTGAGTAACATTCAACCAGTTAAGCTGGTAACGATGGATGAGAAGGTAGTTCCGTATCTTAACGTCGAATAAAATGTGTTGGGTAACCATTTCTGATAACTTAAATCATTTTTTTTTTTTTTTTTTTAATGCATCGAAGTGTAAAAATGAGCAGATTTGTAAAATATCCACTTTTCTAATAATTGCTGTGTTTCACTTGACCGACGTATGAATAAAGTGATGAGGCTCGTGATGTTAATCTCACGTGAGGTGGAAGAATACACAACATACATACAAGTAGATCTTAAGCAGGGCTTTCAAAAGTGCTCATTTCATCGTGAACAGCCTATATAGTTGTCCGTAAACGAGGCGCCGCGCAGTGGACCGACAACTGCAATTCGTTGAGCTGGATCCAAGGCCGTGTTGGAACTCGCCTGAAAGAGGTGCTCGTACGTACCTGTCCCGGAGTCTTCAGCGCCGTCCGAACTACAACTGAAGTACGCAAGTCAGCGAACGTGCGTACTTCTTGCACCCTTGCGGCTTACATGAGCTACCATCTTGAGAGCAATTTGTAGATTATAGTTGACTAGCGACACGTCCCGGCCTCGCTCGAGTCCGATTTGCAAATATGGCGTTGTTGAGGTTTACAACAAGATAATGCACTAAAAGCTTAAGGTAACTAACATAGGATTAATTTTGTGTTGTGTTCGTAAGTGAACCCCGATATTTTTTTAACAAATTTTAAAAGACAAAAATGGTCACCTGGGTCGTCCTTAAATGATAAACATATGCTGCCGCGGACTTTTTTGTAGACCTTTTTGAGATCTACAATTCTGTAGTACATTAATTTGGTGTATCTCTTATGGTTTAGTCGAAGCGTAAGCCATGTAAGCGCCCGAAAAGCAGCTTTTTCCAACTTTATTACAAAACGTCGACATTTCTCTACTATCCGTACATTAAATGTTAACGTATTATACACCTGAAGCTTCCTCAAGAAATTCTCTGAATTATGGTGGAAACCGCATCAAAATCCATCAAATAGTTTAGAAGCCTTAGCCTAATACACAGCCACACGCGGCCGGCGACTATATTTTATAGTATGTATATATCATCGACATTATTATTTTACTTAAAGTCGCATAGGGTAACATCACTACTTGAAAGACACAGAGTTTTGAAATAAACTAATAAACATTTAAAGCACTACCTTGAGACAGTTACAAATAATAAATTCACATTTCTTGTTCATCACAAAAGCGACGGTACAGTAATCAATCAATCAATTAATCAATCGAAATCGCGAACTCTCATAAAATCAGCATGAGAATAAATGGCACGTTAGTTGATATGCTAAGCGATGAAAATAAAGCCTATATTTTACGTAGCAGAAATTAAAAATCATAAATTAGTAGCAAAATTTGATTTTTATACAACTGTTTATTCAAATTCACCTTAATTTCAATGTGATGTTATTGACAAAATATTCTTCACGGGCAAATACAAAAGCATTCATTGACTAGTTGCAAAATATTTGTGACTACTTGATTTTCATACACGTTTGATAGTGTAAATATAATACTTAACCCTATTAACTTTTTCTTCGCCGGACTGTATGATTAAAAGAAGTGACTAGCTGGCTAATAGTTGTTTTCGAAGCAAATTAGAATGCTTGTCCAGACTCAAGTACGGGCCAAGGGTAAGTGAAGTATGTAAGGAAGAAAAAACAAGAGCATATATCCTGAATTCGAACACGACCAAAGAGTTTTAGCTTCTTACACAATATAAAACTTTTATCATTTGACTTTACGTTTCCTTTCCTTTGACGAAACCACCAATACACAATACAATTGTAAAGTCAGAGGTTCGACAATTGAACATCGGTTCTGCGAGCTTCGTAAAAATGTGTATTTTGCTATGTAAATAATTATGACATTATCGAGGAATGCATTTTAAGTATCTTTTTTTAGAAATAGGCTTAAAATTGATATTAAAAGTTTATTTCAATACCATAAACTTCTTTGTTTACTTTATTAAAATATGTCAATTCATATATTTCTTCTTCACATTATATTTGTTTGCAATTTATTTAATTTAACATGAGCTTTGTTTACTATACCGAAATTAAAATAGCCTTATAGTAAAATAAGCCACTTTACACATAACCTCTGTCAGATTCTCGGCAAAATGGCTGCTTGACTTTGACTTTAAATTTCATCTTTTCGAAATCGTAAAGTTAAAAGTGTTTGACTTTACCATTGACAGTCCCATTGTGTCAAGCTCCATAAGAAACAACATGTCGGAAAGCAAACGTAAAGTCAAATGTTTAAGTTTTCAATTTTGTAAGGGCCTTTAGTACGTGTAAAACAGAAGACGGTCGTCCTGAGATCCAAGTGTAGGTGCGCGGCGTCCGACTTCGCAAGGATGTCTTCTGAGAGCGTGTGGAGGGAATTACACGAGAGTGTATAACCGGTGTAATAAACACCACCGCCAGGAGAAGAAATGATATACGCATGTTCGAGTGTCATTCGCTGTCTCCTCATTGTACTCGCTCCCCCCCCCCCCCCCCCACCCGTCCCGTGCTCCCGCCAACCGCCACCCAACGAGGAAGGCTCTTGACAAAGCTGCCACTGTTAGCGGCTCTACCTCTCCTGTTACTGCCGCCTTCGTTCATCGCTGCCGATCAAAAACCATTTACGGAATTTTTCCACAGTGTAATGTTCGTTAACTTAAGTCCGAACATTGCACAGCCGGGTCGACCACGGGGCCAACGGTCTCGGAATCGAATTCCCGGACATCGGCTGCTGTTCAGGTTTCAGACATGCCCGTTCATCTCTCTTCGCATTGCGGAAGGCAACAGGAAACCATAGTTTAATCAGCTTGTCTAGTCGTTTAAGCCTAGGTGAAGACTGGAAGAAAATAAACTCTAAACCGCTCGTTGAAGGAAATAGAAATAATTTCCTTCAGGGACGTGGAGGTAGAGTCTGTTCACGGAAAAGTGAGCACTTTTGTACGCCCTCACATTTGGAATAATAGTCGATAAATATTATTTTTATTTTAGCCTTAGACGTTAACTTCCAAGTACGGTGGAATATACATACTGTGTTTATTACTCACGTGCCAACATTAATTTTAAAAAGTAGTTAAAAGGATTTAAAAAATGGCTGAAATAAAAAGTAACTAGTGTCTCAAAAGTGCTCACTTTACCGTGAACAGTCTATAAACAATATAATTCCTGACATACGCTTTAGTAAAGTCGATTCCTTCCCGATTCAAAACGACAACTGTCTTCCGCGGTATGTCACCTTATTGATTTATTGATTAGTAGACCCCCTACCTAAGTATGAAAAACTATATTTTGTATTACTCTATCAAGAAATTCTACGTGGAGTCAGTTGTCAGTGCCAGCTTATACGTATAAGCGCGCTAACAAACCTCACTGCATGATTTGAAATCCTATGGTTATTGTAGCAATGAATTAATCTTAGTCACACGAGCTCTTAATCAAATTTGGGGAGAAACTCAACTCATATTCGTGGTAGATACTAGTACCTCTATGAAAGCCGATGCCAATTACGATGGGATGAATTTCGAAACGAATAGGCGATGTACTGGTTCGGCGTAAAGAATACTTAATGCAACGGGAAAATAAGCGGCTTCCCACTGTACGTCTACAACAGTGATTTTAATATGTGAAATCTTACGCAATTTATCAATTTATATTAATAATCTATGGCTAAGTGATGAAGTAACGGAACACGCTGTAAATCAGTACTGGTAAGCCGAATTAGCTGCTTATCAGAAGGAAAAAAAAACACAATTAACACATGAAACTTCAAAGTCACTGAAATAATGAATGATATCACAGAGTTTCGATGATCTACAGACAAATTTCAGCAGTTTAGAAAACTTTCTTTGCTCCACCTTCAGTACTCTTGCAAAACCCGACATTTTCTATGCGTCAAATAAACTCCGCGGACAAAGTTTACAGTCACTTAAGTGGTAGCAACTTCAGTCTCCTGTAGAAGGTGTTGGAAAAGGATGATCAGACTTTAAACATCTGCATGGTGTGCTACAGTATTTATAGATTCCGAAGGGTTGGTACAGTGAATGAGTATCTTAGAAAGTGAGATTCAAAACAGATGCGAATGATCGAAAAAAACATGAGTGGTTCCATTTGAACGTGCGTAACGTCATGGCGTGAATGAAGTAGTCTAATTTCAAATATACGGGAATGTACGGTCATGTGGGTCTACCAGAAAAGGCGGAAGTGCTGGTCTGCTAGGAATTCATGTCGAAATTGTGAGATGAAGATAACAAAGACGGCAGCGGTCACCGACGTGTTTCGCGGCTTGGAAATAAAAATCGCTCCGCTTTCAGGCAATAATTCGTATAAAAAAAAACAACCAACTTCTGAAAGAAGCGTCAGTAGCAAATAGAGACGAACATTGGCCCGCTCGGAACTAGAACCAACGTGTTGACATGTCAGAACAAAATCGTTTCTCTCTGGGGGGGCCACGGTGGCTGAGCGGTTAGCCTGCTCGCCGCTCCCCACAGGCGATCCGGGCTCCATCCCCGGCCGGGTCACTCCGGATTTTCGGATATGGGAATCGTGCTGGACGATGCCGTTGGTCGGAGGATTTTCTCGGGGATCTCCCGTTTCCCCTGCCCTTTCATTCCGGCACTGCTCCATACGCTTATCAATCACCCTCATCATTTCTCAAGACCTCGATGTTAAGAGCCGTACAAATCTCGTCACTCACTCGTTTCTCTCTGCGTGGGAATTATTCTAGGCGTTGTATGCATCGTAGAACTAGAAAAGGCTTGGGTTAAGTGACATCTAACGAAGTTCTGCATACGACTGTACAGTACATAGAGCTTATATAAAAAAAAAATGTAGTTCATGCAGTGCATAAATTGTCAGAAAATACGAATAATGTTACATACTAACGGAGTAAGCACACATTGCATAACACTGTGAATTACGTATGTTGATATAATTGATTATTTTTAATGTTTTAAAATTAGTCGTTAAATGTCTTATTTTAATTCAAATTTAAGCGGGATTATTTAACTTCGATACTTGATGAACGCATGATTTGCAATAAAATCGTAGTTAAGTATCGCAATTATAGTAATTACTACGGTTGTAGACAAGGAAATATTAGTGAAAATTGTAAAAAATACTTATCATAATTGATTTTACACACTTTTATTTCAGTCATAAGAAGAACAATTTTTGTGGCTGAAATGAATGTACATAGAATCAATAATTAATTATATTAGTAAACATTATTACAAAATTTTTATTACATACAAAGTAAATTTAATAACAATTTTTCTTGATAAGATTTTCTTTTGTATAGTGTGCATTCCAAAGCATTCAGAATAGAAACACACTCCATATTTAATTGAAAATAGACTCTTGTTTATTAATTTTCTTAACATTGAAATAGGTAAATTCTAATATAATATTTAACAATGTTACAACATACATGCGTTAGTCTTTCATACGCAAAATAAGTCGCGCCTTTCTAACAAATTTAATAGTGTGTGCTACTTTTTAATAAGTTCTGCATATTTTACAGCCGGGTACGGTTTTACATTTTTAGACACACTCCTTTGTGCAAGGAATTATTTAAGCCGAAAGAGATTCTCTAAAGTTCTAGGAGTTTTGATGTTACGAAGCTGTTATTCGTCCTCTTATAGACAATATAATTTACTAAATACGTTTCAGTCACAGGTGACTAATTTTTTGCATGGTGAGATTATATTCCCCAAAGAACGATACATTATTTCAGGCCAGTCAGAATGGCATGTTAATAAAGAACTTCATCGCCTGCCGTGACATTTCAGATTAAATATTTTGGTATTGAATAATATTCTTAGCTATTGTATTTTGATCAAGTCTGGTGGTATTATTACTGCCCGAAGCTGCGAAGTCTCTATTAGGTGGCATTATTACTGCCCGAAGCTGCGAAGTCTCTATTAGGTGGCATGATTACTGCCCGAAGCTGCGAAGTCTCTATTAGGTGGCATTATTACTGCCCGAAGCTGCGAAGTCTCTATTAGGTGGCATTGAATCCGCAATGTCAAATTTTCTTCGTGACATCTTCAATTAAGTTACCTAATTTTACAATCACGATACAGGATCCATATGTATAGAACTGTCATTCAGAGTTCTGGAATATTAATCCACAGTTTATTCTAGTAAGAGATTTCTTGTTGTAAAGGAACAATTTCAGAGGTCAACCAAGCAATGCTGGATTGCAGTTTACAATCTCATAAAATATACGCTTCCGTATTTTAACGAATTCACGTGGTTAACTGTCACTCTGCGGTAGTTGTTGATCAAGTTTACAGCGTAGTAAAGGTATCCATAAGCAGTTGTAAATAAGGATTATTATTATGTTCTAATGAATTATGATTGGAATATTTATGTCATACTTCAAATTATCTACCCGAGGTAATTTACAGCTTGATGTAAATTTTTTTTTATTTTACGACCTTATAAAAACATTAGAAACCCTAATAGATTTTTAATGAAATCGTCAAGTAACGTTTCAGAATGCGTTTATACGCAATAAATATGAATTTCCTATTGATTAGCCGCCAGTGGAATCACAAGTCATATGCCTCACATTTTCCTTTCGTAAATACAATATTTGTAGCACAAGGCCACATAGCAGTAATATATGTTATGTAAGTAACCGTATTTCGCATAACTACTTCATTTTCTTTTCCAAAATTGAAAAATACTTTGTAATTTCGATTAAATGTTTTTCTACGTCACTGCTGCAGTGATGTAGTTTTACAAAAAATATCTTAAGTAACAAAATTAAAATAAGTTTATATATATATATATAACTTGATGAATATCGTATTACTAATTATTGGGAATGTGTTTCAGTAATCCCCTAAATCATTTCACAAAACCCAATAAACACGTCCTTTAATTAATTCGTCTATATTAGGGGAATATCAGACATTTTCAGCAGAGGTAAATTCGATAAATCCAATAATATCGCCTTAAAAAGTTGCTAGGAACAATTTATTGTGTTAATATTTTTATCCGTATTATTCCTTGCTAATTTTCTACCAATATACAAGATAAGACATGAAATTACTAGACGTAAATGCTTATTTAAATTCCCCCATTATAGCGATCTTGTAGTGCATTCAAAAAACTGATTACTAATTTCAAATGTCAAATCTCAACCATGTTTTCACATCGTAATCACTTATTTATATATATAAGTGATTATATAACATATATAATATATATATTGAATATCAAAAAGTTAATTTAACAAGAAGTTAGTTTTCAACTAAAGTGTTTTCGAAGTCCTGACATTAATATGTTGCAAATTTATTTGCAATTCGACTCGTGGTTCACCTAAGTTGAGGGTTAAAATTATGGTTATTTTTTAATATAAATTTTATCTCAAGAGTTAAAAAATTGAATCACAGTTGAATCACGCAGACTTTCAAGATAGTATTATTAATGACATTTTGATCACTCAGCCAATTATTCTGATATGTGGCTTAACGTATGCTCTAAAAACACTGTACTTGCTGCAACGTATGTTTTAATGATGCAAGAAGAAATCGTTGAATACGAACCACTGCAAAGTAGGTTTGTCACATACATACAATGGTATCCTTGCATTGGGGTTACAATAGAGATGCATTATCCTTTCTGATATACTCAGTTACTGTACTTTGTTAAACCGTTATGTCGATGATATAATGAACTCGTTATCTGGAAACGTAGCATTTGGAAAGTTTCGTTAGGTACTAAATTTATATTAAACGAAATAAAAAATGTCAGTGTCACACAACACTTTTCTTTGATATACTGCTACGTTTCATTCCGGAAAACAAAACACGCACAAGAAATTTTTCCTTTGCTAATAAGAACATTAATATTGCCATCAAACAAATCATATAAAGAAAAAAAATAGGAACAAACCAACGTTACTTTAACCTTCCCTTTGACTTAAAGCAAAGTTTTGTTAGGGTAAACAAAAAAACCTCTAAGAAATTATTTTCTTTGCTGTACAGAAAGTTGTGAACGTATTTCTGTACAGTGTATTAATTTGTTATTTTTTGTGATTTGTACAGTAAAATGTGTCAATCTGAAATTCCTATAGGTATGTCATATATAAATATAATACTCTCAAACAGCACAAAATAATTTTTGTCTCTTAAACATCCCTAAGAGCAGTCAAAATATCTGTCACGAACATTTTCTGAACAACTGCTGGCATGATTTTAACAATCCCAGATAACGTTTTAAGTTAAATTATTTGCAGTTGAAAGCTCTGGAGTGAGTGAATGAAGAAATTTCGGAGGCTTTTAACATCGAGGTCTTGAGAGCCGATGAGGGCGAAGTGAGGTGAGTATGGAGCAGCGCCGAAATAAAAGGGCAGGGGAAACGGGAGATCCCCGAGAAAACCCGCCGACCAGTGGCATCGTCCAGCACGATTCCCACATGCGAAAATCTGGGAATGGCCAGCCGGGGATTAAACCCGGCTCGCCTTGGTGGGAGGCGAGCATACTAACCGCTCAGCCACCGCGGCCCCTTGAATGCTCTGGATTTTTTAAAATTAACTTCAGAAGGATTTGGCTGTGAATGAGTTAAATACGGCTGTAAGTAACGTTCTAAGGCTGTGTCTCAATTTAAAGAATACTCTTTCGAGAGAGCACTCTTTCGCACAACCTGGCGAGAGCACTGCTTCGTTCTCTCTCACGTTCTCGCTCTGTGGAATTGAGACAACCACTCTCGTGTTTCTCTCCGACGTCACGCAGACAGCTGATGACGAAAAGCGGGAAGTCATGTTAAGCTAAAATCGTAATAAGAGCTATTGTATATAACATATATGTGTTAAAAATGTTTTTAAAAGTAGTTATAAACACTACCAGAATAATAATTAGCGCATAAAATACTATCATTTTTGTTTTACATATTATTTTCATGTTTCAGCAAAGTGACAAAAAGACAGACTTTTCCGGTATCCGTATTTATATTTTTATAAATACGTGTTACGTAAGTTATTTCGTTGTTTAAAACAGTTGGAATTATTCACATGCAGGTAAAATGCCACGAGGTTTCGGCTCAAAAAGCTGCTGTAACCGTATTCAAACACGAAAATAATGTAAACAAATATGCTGCGCGTAGTCAGAGAGTGCGAGAGAGCGCCAGCGAGTACACAACTTCGTGCACTCCCTGTGCTCTCGCTCTTTCGCACTCTCTCCGACGAATTGAGATGACCATAGAGCGTTCCCTCTGACGTCATGACGACGTGGTCGCGAGAGCGAGAGCACGGGTGAGCGCTCTCTGGGCCAGTTGTGAGACAGACTAAACACCAGAAAATGGAGTGTTTATATTGAAACAGGAAAGATTTGATACTTCATACATCATATTTCTATAAAATATAAGACATGTCGGTGTCTGCAAGCGGAGTCGACGCGTGCTGTCCGTTTGGCAGTAATCGGTATATCCAACGTCTCTCCTCTCCTGCTGGAAAGCGTTGACTCACTCCCGAGTTTTTGCCCGGAAACTCGTTGCGTTCTCACGCTTTCTTGAGACCACACGAACAATTGTAGGCATCGCGATGCGAGCGCTTAGCTTCTTCCGCGTCCATCGTCATTCACCCAGCCTCGTTAGCATAATGCCTTAGCGTCGAGGTATGCAACTCGGACTTTCCTTCTTTAACCCGATGAATCTCCCGATGCAACGACGTGTAACTAACGACGTACAAACACACGCACACACACACACACACGCACACACACACGTTGCCCAGCCTTGGAAATCGTTTTAAAATATGCCCGTTCTTTCACCTTGTGATGTACCCCATCACGCAGAGATAGCCACGTGTTTGTGTCCTCTGGATCTGAATACGCCACATTACCCATTTTGTTTAACAGTTCTGCTACATGACAGGTATATCAGTACCTCTTTTACCTTCAGGTCTTTCAACTTTCCATCCTCATAAATATTCATACACGTAACATACCAGTCATTCTATGTTTTATAGCGTCTAGCGAACGTTAGATAATTTATTTTATTTAAATTCCAACCTATCTTTTTAAAAGGAAACTATTTTTGTAATATTATTTTTATTTGATACACGAACTTCTTGCAAAATAATGCTTGCTAAATCTCTCAAATTTAAGCAACCTCGATAACTTAAAACTAAGTGTATTTAACTCTGGAAACAATCTAGAAAATATCGCTTTGTTATTTATTCGTTAGCTTATCTTTACTGTAGGCCTATATGACTAAATTATTTTGCCAGAAGTTAACGTTATTTGTTATTAACAGAGCAAAATGACGCCAGGTTGCTTGCTGAAAAAATAAAAGAGCATGCAATCTCACACGTCGTTCTCATGAACTAAGACACATTTTTATGAGCTTTTCCTTTTTTTCCCCTTCAAATTGATTTTATTTTTCAGCATTATTTTTTATCCCTTCCATTGTAATAGCCTTTGTGTTTGTGTGCAAGTCTGAGAGGCTACTTTCTAAGAATGAGAAGGACATGGGTTCAAGTCCCAAACATAGACTGGGAGTGACCTTAAAAGGCGGAATATGTTGTTATTATTATAACCGTTATCATTAACCTTCAGATTATTTAATCTGGCGGGAAGGGGAACTACGAAATGCAATAATACTACGTTTCCTTTTTCTGTGCTATCGCTTCATCGATGACGAGGATTGTTTAGTCTAGTCCCATCCAACAGGTCTAAATACACGAAGCGTTATTTTTCGTTGAATATTTTATTTTTCACGTTCAAGTATACGACTAGTGTCGTACCATACTTGCGTAAATGACGTTAAGCAATAAAAATCAATTTAATTGATTCCTGTGATTTTTTCCCTGCAGAAAGGCACATTACCTTTAATTTTGTATAACATATTTAGGAAATACAAAAAAATTCATACATATAGTATCCGTTACTTTATGAAGAGTTATGAAGATAATTTTTTTTTCAGCCACGGTGGCTGAGAGGTTAGACTGCTCGTCTCCCACCAAGGCGAACCGAGTTCAATCCTCGGCGGGTCACTTCCGGATTTTTGCAAGTGGGGAATCGTGCCGGACGGCGCCGCTGTTCGGCGGATTTTCTCGGTAATCTCCCATTTCCCCCGCCCTTGCATTCCGACGCTGCTCAATTCCCACCTAGTTTCGCCCTCATCGGCTCTCATGACCTCGTTGTTAAGGGGGCCGCCTGGTTGAAGGAATTTTGAATTTCTGAGGCCTAAAAGCATGGGAGCGCTAGGGGCGGCTGAGTCATGTGAATTAACTCTTTCGACACCTCTTCGCGCAAAGAACTGAACTGGCGTGCAATCTTGTCGTTGATAATGCGCCTCTATGAGACTTTTAGCGGAGACCCTACCATTTTATGGCGCAATAATAAAAATAAAGATTTGATGCACGACCCTATTCCATTTTTAATGTTTTGTACCGGAATGTTCATACGTAAAAATTACCGCGATAACACCCGTCTGAACCATTTTCCCTATCACAAAAACATCCTTTAGAGAGAAATGGAGGAACTGAAAAACGTATACAGAAGCGTAACGTTTATTAAATGCTATTCGAAAACAGACGGCACTCAGGCACGTTAGGCGGTATTTACGTGAATAAGTCTTTAAATTTGCAACCATAGTGGGACGAAATTCAGAGAATACGATGATAACAAGATCGGGGGATACCGTTTGCCATTGCAGCAATGAATCTATCGTCTACATTCAAAGTTCAATTACACCACTCGATTGCCAAAGGATCAAAGAATATGTTACTTTGAGTGAGGACCGTGAAGCATTGGAGGGGGTGGGGGGCCACAATTTTAATTTTGTTTCGTCATGTCTCATAACTTCCGCTTAGCATAACTTTTGACCAGGAGAAGCTACGAAGCTCGTTTGAGTTTCAATCGACAGCTCTTGCCAAGATCAAATCGACTGCGTGTATAAAAACATTTGTGCGGCGTGGTTATGGTGAAATTGTACTAGGTTAATGTAAAAGAAAATTAAGAAAACTTGACAAAATGTCGGCCTATACTTGTCAAAAACCAAGTCGAAATACAAAAATCGTATACGGTTGGAAAGAGTATCTCAAAAGCAATCCGGTAATACCCATAAAACACGATATGATCAAGTGAAGGGGTGGCGGGAACGTAAAATAACCATCAAGTCGTCCGAGCGCGTCAACATAGACGTATTCACGCAAAACAAACGGCCGTGTCCCCAACACAGCCACACTCCATTCTTTAATAAAACGTTTTACGCTGGAGCGTTCGGCGGCCTTCCCAGGCGGCGACCTCAAGAGCAGTCAAGCTTGAACGCGGATCACGAAGCCGGGAAACCGGCGTTGCAGCCACGCGATGCAGACGTCTGCTCCAGTTAGAGCGGAGCTGACCTTGCCGCGGGCGATACACGACTCGGAGGGACGTCCGGTGCAGTGGGAGTACGCGCGGCGGAGCGTGGTACGCCGTCGTACTCGTGCCGCGGCGGAGCGTGGTACGCCGTCGTACTCGTGCCGCGGCGGAGCGTGGTACGCCGTCGTACTCGTGCCGCGGCGGAGCGTGGTACGCCGCCGTACTCGTGCCGCGGCGGAGCGTGGTACGCCGCCGTACTCGTGCCGCGGCGGAGCGTGGTACGCCGTCGTACTCGTGCCGCGGCGGAGCGTGGTACGCCGCCGTACTCGTGCCGCGGCGGAGCGTGGTACGCCGTCGTACTCGTGCCTCGCCGGAGCGTGGTACGCCGCCGTACTCGTGCCGCGGCGGAGCGTGGTACGCCGTCGTACTCGTGCCTCGCCGGAGCGTGGTACGCCGTCGTACTCGTGCCGCGGCGGAGCGTGGTACGCCGCCGTACTCGTGCCGCGGCGGAGCGTGGTACGCCGTCGTACTCGTGCCGCGCCGGTGAAAGCCCGCATGCGTACACTTCCAACCTATTTCTCCTCTGCCTGGTGGCCAACCGACGACCAGGAGAAACTCTGGCCTTGGCGACGCTGCTCTCAGCGGCGTACCAAGAAACTAATATCCTGTTCACGGTAAAGTGAGCACTTTCTAAATTAACCTCTGAAAAATATCACTGCTCCTATACGCTGTTCACGATAAAGCGAGCACTATTGAAACCCCTTCATAAGCTATACTTGTATGCACTTTGGGTATTTTTCCACCATACGTAAAATTAACGTTACCGTGGGACTGATAACTTTTCTCATGAATTGGTTAACCAAAACTACGAAATTATTAGAAAATAAATATTTATTAAATTTTCAAATTTTTACATTTGTGTGTATTAGAAAAAACACAGAGAAAAGCAAATAATTTCAGTACTTATAAATATTCATCTAACACATTTAATTAAACGTTAAGGCACGAAACTACACTCCCTCTGTCGTTACCAACTTTACTGTGTTCATGCCAGTCATCGTGCCTGTTAAAAAAAAACATGCTGACAGTGGCAGTGGCATTCTTCAAAGATTGTATTTCAAAAGTGCTCAAATAACCATGAATGGCCTATACTACATATGCATTTTAACGGCCACAATGTCTGGCATGCGCCCGATAAAGTTGGTAACAACTTAGGGAAAGTAGTTCCATAACTTCTTGAATAAAAAGCGTTAGGTAATCGTTTGTGAATACTGAAGTGATTTTTTTTGTTTCTGTTTTTTAACTGATGTTAATTGTAAGAAGTAGCGTATTTGCAAAACATTTACATCCCTTTAATGGGTCTGCAGTATTGACGGGTGCTTGGTAATGTAGGAAGACACGTTGGTCATCCCCGAACTTGTCTTCGGCGGTAAGCAACATGCCATGTAAAGCAACATGGGGGCCACGCCCCCTCCAGGAGAAACATGACTATACTTTGCATAACGCCACCACCCCCGAATTTCACAGTCGGCATTATACAGGCTGGTGGATGTCGTTCACCATGCATTCACCACACCTACGCCCTACCATCGGGCCGCCACGTTGCATACCGTGATTCATCACTACACAGTGGTTTACCACTGTTATGCTGTTCAGTTTCGATGCTCCTTATACCATGCGAGGCGGCGTTTGGCTTTTGTACGAGTGATGTGTGGCTTATGGACAGCTGCTCGGCCATGGAAACCAAGTATCCGTACCTCACGCCGAACAATCGTGGTGCTTAGAGTAGGTCCTGATGCATGTTGGAAATTCCTGTGTGATGGTGGTGTGGATAATTCACGATTACGCTGTGCGACTCTCTTTTAACACTCGACTGTCTCTGGGGGTCAACTTGGGAGGTGGGTCTGTACATGTCTGGGTTGTACACGTCCCTTCACGTTTACACTTCACTACAACGTCGGCTATAGTGGACCTAGGGATATTCAAGAGGGTGGAAATCTCGCGCACAGACTTCTTATACACGCTCTCACCTGACCACGTTGACAGTGTGTGAGTTCCTCAGATCGTTTCATTTTGCTGTCGTACGCTGTCTGCAGACTACTGCGATGGATAACCACGTGTTCCACGCGGTAGACGGCAGTACTGTGTCGCTCTCTATGTTAAACACACGTTTCGCGGGTGTCCGAATACTCTTGATCACATAGTACGTGTATATAGACTCCCTTTCATTTGGAATGATAGTAGATAAATATATTTTATTGTAGCCGTAGACGTTATCATCTGAGTACACACTGTGTTTATTACTTACATGGCTATATTTATTTTAAAAGGTGGAAAAGGATAATAGATGGCTGAAAGGGAAAAATAACCAGGGCTTCAAAAGTGCTCACTTTGCCGTGAACTGCCTATATGCAACTTGCGGTCAAAATTGAATCTAACGGCGGTGCCGTAGTTGGGCTGGATAAACTTTTTAAGATGGGACGTTCATTGCCTGTATAATGCGTGTCGGAAGAAATCTGCAAAAACAGCAACACCTGTTTGTCGCTGTCATCAGATGTCATGGAAATAACCACGGGTACTGCCCTTATTTCGACTTAATTTCCATGACGCTGTAGCGTACTTGGGATCCAAAAGATGGATAATTAAGCCCGCATATCACAATTAACTTTACATCTTTATTCAGACACTCAGTGTTCCATCTCCAGCATTTTTAGTACACTCGTGCTTGAGGTCCAACTTCAGAGATATATACCGCTCTTAGGATTTACTCTGGACCATAGGTCGTACGTCTGTTTTCGCCTTCTTTTTTCGTGATTAACTGGCAGCCGAAGTTTGCCAGTCTAGTTTACATACAGCCTGTATAGTTAATTCACGAACTTCCCTGAAGTCCTGCTAAAGTTCTTCTTTCGAGATATTAGTCCACCTCATACAAAAAAAAAAAAAAAAAAAAAACAAATATAGAAAATTACATCAAAGGAATATTGCACCGTGTTTGAACATGTTTAGTTTAATAATATTTTGTACGAAAACTATTTCTTACTAGGAACTACCAACACACCAATTTTCTTTGTTTTTATTAATATTAAAATATTATTAGAATATATTGAGAAAAAAATTGGTAAATAATATGTTTAACAAAAAAAATTCTTTTATGTTACAATGTAATAGATGTTTTATATTTTTATAAGAAAGATCCTTGGAAACCCAGTAGCCAAGAAAATCCTTTGTAAAACTACAAATTGTTTTCTTGTAAAATATGCAAAACATATCTTTGTAATATTACATATGTTAGGCTTATATTACGATTTACATTATTGTGAAGTGGGTATACATTTTTTCTTCTATAAAACAAATGTGATGATTTAAAAACCAAAATTAGGGAAAAAATTTATTTCAAAATATAATTTAAAAAAAAAAGAGAAAGTTACGCCTTGCCAGCACGGGAACAGAACTCTCATCCATTACGTTACTATTCTACAACATGAACCACTTTACCAACTTAACTTACGAACTTTGAAATTATTGCTGTAGTAAACATATTATCAAATACTGACAAAATAATAGCCAAACTATTCGGTGACGAAAAACGCGTTTTTTTCGCGTTAAGAAATCTGTATATGTATCAAACATTAACATTAACATTAACAGCTTATGAGTACAGCGTCACGTATTTTTAAAACTGTAGTCGTTTTATTATGATTATTTGAGTTGTTTTGAGTTTTTTATGTTATTAGAACTTGCAATACATTTACTTTTGCACGCAAATACACTTAACAGCACCCCAAATTTTTTGAATAAACAGTTTTATATATATATTTACTTATTTATTTATATATATTTATATCGTTGAGTGTTCACCGTTTTGCTTGAGCTCGTGGATACGGGTCAGAGTAACGCTGATAATACGAGGTGAATCCACAAATTTTGAAGTACAAAGCACTGAGAAGATTTGAATATATATTTTCAAAATAATTCAAGAGTTCGAAAGGTTCTTAACATGTACACATTCAATAGGCGTGTTGCGGTTATTATTTGAGCCAATTTAAATTTAATCATTTTCACAATAATTTTCGTTCAGCTCAAAGCTAACCAACATACAATAAAATAATGTCCAATTATAAATGAACAGTTTCACAGAAATTATTATCCAGTTCACAGCTGACCAATATACAAAACGGCTCGTGCTGACACTAATTCCACGCAACAAATAATAAATAGCCAATTAAATAATACATTACCACAATAATTTATCAATCCAGCTCACAGCTGATCAACATACAAACGACTCGTATAAAAAATATTATAACGCCTTCACAAGTAGTAGACAGAGTATGGCTTTGAATATTATTATACATAACTCTGAATTAATAAAAACACGTACCATTGAATACCAGTTACTAATTTAGACCAAAATAGCACTCCGAAAGTTACCAACATTTATTGAGGTGCATGCCACAAAACTCAATATTTCTTAGGCCCCAAAAATATGATTCTGACATGACCTTCTAACAGCATTGAAAAGAGATAAACTTTATCAATGCAGGTACAATTAACAGATTCGGCTGTCTAATGCCGTAGTATAATACTGAGATAGGCATGTAGCGGCACTTAAAACAGACAACTTTCCTTAAAGCTTAAACAGAGAACCATTCCAGCCGTCTTAAAGCCGTGTATTAATACTGATTTAATGTTTTTGTAAAATTAAAAACAAGATATTGGCTTTCATTACAAGGCGTATGCCTATCGATAAACGCCACGACAAAGGGCAACCGTGTATGACCCACCAAGGCCTTCCTCGAACAAATAAAGACACTAAAAATGTATTTAAAAAACAATATTAAAACTTTATCAACTGGATGGTGGTTCTGACGGAACCCGGACAAGGCATCCAGTTGTAAAATTACTATAGCACATATTAAAACGTAGAACTGCGTGAGTCGTGGACGACAGCTATATGGAAAATCACTACGGCTGGGTAAGCCAAATGGGGCAGAAAACACACACAATACGGCGTGATACACACAAGACAACAGCCTAAATTTTGAATGTGCTACAAAATATAATTTCGAAATAACACTACTGCTGCATGCTCGCGAACACTAGCACAAATACAAAAAACGTGACACGTAACACTGAACACACTAAAATTCTAAATGCTTAAAATTATTCAAAAGGCTCGGCCACGACTCACCGTTTCTACTTTGCCATCTCGACCAGTTGTTAGGCCTCTAATATTTCGACATGTTCAACTGGCATCAGACGACAATGACGCTCACTCACAAATTTTACAAGTGCGTTGTGCTCGTTACAAACATCTGAGTGCTGTTAAAACCCATGACAAGTGTAGGTTTTGCAAGCCTTCCAATCAAAGTTGTCGGGAGAATAGGAAGAGGAAAGGGTGTGCAGAAGCTTTTATTAACTTAATCCCCATTAAGATGGGGTATGACTAGGAATAGGAAAAATTCGCGAGTTCAATGACCTGTAGGCTAGACTCCACAGTCATGTGTATACTCGAGCCTCAGATGTTTGTTCATTGGCTGCAGCCCCATAGCGTAGCCAGTGTTACTTCACACCTGGCAGAATGCCATTGTCTACTTGTTCCCCTGTAGGTCTGCTACTGGCTCAGAGTCATCCAGGGCGAGTCTCATAAACTGCGATCCAATTACAAAGTAAACTTCAGTGCGCACGCGTTTGACGTCTATCTTGTCCTGAAATGAACTCGCGAAATGTTTTTATCCCTAGGTATGACTAGTAGGGGAATTAAGGGGTGGAAAAAGGAGGGGATGCCAAGCAACACCGAAGTCGTGTCCAAGCGCTACGGTGGGGAGCCACCCCCTTCCCTAAAGGAACAGACACCTTGGAGACCCCGACTCATCTTGACAATACAGATGACAAATCACTGTAGAGTAGAATAAGGTGGAAACTTGAAGTACGAAGTGGTGGGAAAGACTCCTGATGGAAAGTTACAGTTATATACATAAATATTCTTGATTAACAAAAATTGTAAACAAATCATGTTATTCTCTTGAAGTTTTCGATGAACAAATCGTCCCCGGGGACATCGACGGGCAGCCAGGTGAAAGGTCACCGAGCGCCAAGAGCCAGGTCGCTTCTCGAGTGTGTCTCGGGTCTCCGCACCCAAGGGCGGTTGACGGCGGAATCCGTGAACTCCGTGGCTCCACCTCCAAGCTGGAGGTGGAACCATATATATATATATATATATATATATATATATATATATATATAAGTATTATAAAGGGCGCTACAGACCAATAACGCAAAAGACAGTAACAAAGGCAAAACTGCACACTCAAGATCTCCGTACATAGTTTTTTTTAGTTGGGAAACGTCGGCCTTTCTATAGGAGCGGCCAAATAGGGGGAGATATCAGGCTAACCGTATTCGGAACGAGAAATGTGTGGATCCATGTAGGGACACGCAAATTTCGGTAGCAACTTACTGAACAGTTCCCGGCTCAAGTCTGCGAGAGTGGAATTCTTACACAGAACCAGATCTCCTACCTTGAAATTCGCGGGTGATCTGGCCTGGTCCAATTCGTCATTAACCTGTTTGTTAGTTTGCACTGTGCCGCCGCGCCGGCGGAATTCCCCAGGAAGGCGAACCCTGTCAGCGTCGCCAAGCGGAGAAGGAAAGGGGATAATGTTCCAGAGATTAACCCTTCGAGGGGGGGCACAGATTTGCTGTCATAAGATTGTAGTGAGCTGCCTTAAGTTCTCCACTAGAGCAATATCAGTTTTTTGGTCTCTGTCTGTTTTTTCACTTACCGAAGTACTATTGGTCCTGGCTACACCGAACACACTTACTGTACTCCGCAACGTTTATTATTGGCTGGCCGTCAGCAGATGAAGTCGTGCGTTGATTGTGTACCAATTAATGGATCGCGGCAAAGGTATAGTCTGTTCACGGTAAAATTAGCGTGTTTAAAAGCACTGGTTAAGATCTACTCGTATGCCCGTTGTTTATTTTTCGCCTTATGTAAAATTAACACTTTTATGGGCTTCATCACTTTATTCATGCGTCGGTCAGGTGAAACTGTGAAATTATTAGAAAAGAAAATACTTTAGAAATCTGCTCATTTTTACACTTCGATGTATTAAAAATAAAAAGTAGATAGCGAAATAATTTAATTTATCACAAATGGTTGCCTAACACTTTCTGTTTGACGTTAAGATATGGTACTACTTTCCCGCCACCGTTACCAACTTTACTGGGCGCATGCCACTCTGTGCGCCCGTTAAAATATATGATTTAAGAATAGTGACATTTTTCGTAAGTTGATTTCAAAAGTGCTCACTTTATCGTGAACAGCCTTTAACAAGTTTTACAGTTCATCGTGTTTATTTGAGAAATTATTGAAAACAAGCATTTTATTTTTACTAACTTAAATATTATCAGCTTACAAACTTTTACTTAGATTCCAATGAAGTCCATAGAAAGAACAAAATTTAAAAGTGTTAGTTTTGCCATCAAGATAAAGAAATTTCCATATTAACGTAACCTCGTTTATATACGTGCATACTCCGCAAAGAGTTCATAAGAGGATGGCTCAAAGGAACGCCAGTGGACTCGTGCAAAGCATTATTAAAACCTACATTAATTAAATCGAGATCCTGATTCCATAATACATGATCGCTATTATAGAAGATGGTCGAGCATATCTTGAGGACTATTACAAACACAGCGCTTGAAGTTTTACGAACGAGTAATTTGACAAGAGAAATTGTTGTACAGTTACAGGCATGTGCAAACATTACAAACAATTTGTCAGTCAAAATGACAAAATTTCTTATCAGTGTGATGGAAGTATAAAACGCTTGTGATACACGACATATTGAGGAATCAAACGGACCAATCATACATTACTAGCGTTATTATTTGGCATCAGGCTGAACTTCACAATACTCTATATACCGGAGCTGGTATCGTTTTTCCAATGGCTGCTGCACAGATCTGAGACCCAGTCCTTTCTGACTGAACTGCGCGTGATTGGAGCACACTAACATTAAGTGTTTATTTATTGGTGCAGAGTTACCTAGGGTGTATTAGATAAAGTATGGTCCACCGACGAATGTATTGTAAAGGTACCTGTGTTTAAAGTGTAACGTGTCCCCAAATAATAACGCGAATTTTGTAGGTCTCTACTACAACGCTAATAAACTATACTTTGAAGGACGTTTTAGTTACATGATTTAGGAACAGACGTAAAAAAAAAAAAATACGTTTTCGTTTTGTTGTCAATAGGAATGGCGCAATCATTTTATTTTGTTCAAAAATATATTTTACTGTCGTATCAAGGAATTCGTAATTTGTTCTTTTAATGTATTCCGCATAAATGCTTACTTGTTCATTCAAATACTGCCTACATTTCGAAGTTCTGGTATAGGTCGTTTGCAATTTACTGAGCACTTGTCACTGTATTCATGCGCCGATCAAGTGAAACTGACAGACTGCCAGGAGAATCGATAAGTTACTAATATTTAGGGCAGTGAGATTTCGCGAAAAGATTTCAAGACAAGTTACGTTTCAAAATACTGTAGGGTCGTTTACGTAACTTGATTGGATGAATTACTTTTTGCCACGTTCCAGCTGTCTGCACGCGAATCACTTAGGAGCCGTGCCGATGTTGCCGGATTCTGAGTGGCCCGGTAAAATTTTAAAACGCCTTGTCAGACAAGCAGCAGCCATTGGCAATATACAAACTGCTGTTGGATATTTATAGTATTGAAGTCTAAAGAGCACTCATATCTTTTCGCGAAAAATCGCTAGCTCTACAAAACATGGAACTACATACTTTGCCTAGTTCACTGCCCACTTTACACGTGCGTTTGTGTTAGTGCGGACGTAAAAATTAAATATAGTTATGAACAGGATTTTATTTTCAATGGTTGATTTCAAAAGTACCCAATTAACTGCAAACAGCATATGTCAAGGATAATATGGAGATGCCATCATTAATTAAATTTTGTAAAGTAAATAATCTTTCTTCATATATCAGGAAAAAGTAATTGGCTAAAAGAATAATTAACTGAATTAACTGGTATGCACTGCGTTACGAACAATACAATGAGCGAAAATAAACTCCAAAAATAATATTTCTCACATGTGTGTTAGCGAGAGTAAACATTTGAAAGTGTTGCGGAAGAGTTGGCGAGCGAAATTTTGTGTTCGTTCAAAACTGGTTCTTAGTGGCATGCATATCGAACTATTTTTGCACCAGAAAGCCTGTCCAGTGATGAGCATTAGGCAGAAAGCGTAATCGGTGGACATTTTTCCAAATCTTTTTGCTCGAGCAAGTTTATAGTTTCACTGTACTGAACTTCGTGACCGGAGTTCTTAACGCGCTGGTATTCTGAGCGAAATGACCGGAGTTCCTAACGCGCTGGTATTCTGAGCGAAATGTTCCGGGCTGTAATCGCTAGCTAGGCATTTATAATAGCGGTGCGCTGTAATTTAAGTTCGACCCAAGTGGAGCCATTGGTGATGGCGTTTCGTCTCGCTCTTAGGCAACGGAACTTATTTACTAATGATAGTTATTAACACCCAGAGCTTGCAATTTAAACGTGAAGTGATTCTTTATTACGGGAATATACTAATAGGTAACTGATGACATTTGGAATGACTGCAGGTTTATTGAAACAGCTAATATTATGGCAGTAAATTTAAATTTAAAAATGTGTTACAGAAGGATTATTTTCTCTTAAAAGGTACCTGCTGATTTAAACAAGACTTTCATGCTGAATGTTACGTCACTGCAACGCATGGAGGATCTTATGTCTACAACTACTTCAAACCACACTAGACTTGCAAATAAAGAACAATTAAAACGCGCGAGTGTGCAATGTTGGTAAGTGGTTGAATGGGTGATTTTTTTTTTTTTTTTTTTTTTCCGAGCTTTGGTGAGTTTTCACTTTCCGCCAACTTCGTATCGTTTCGCTAAATGTATATGCACACTTTTCCATGCTTTTTGCGAAGAGTTATCCAAGCTTTGGCAGAGTAATAATTGTCAAATTGTTGGAAACAGAAATTTGTTTCGAATACGTTGATGCATAATTTAACCAGAATTTGTGAAAGAAGCAAGTAAAAATCAATCTCAGTTACCACCAAATTAGATACTAAACACTTAACAAAATATTAAGATGTAGAACTAATTTCATAATTCATCGCCAACTTTAAAGTAGAAACGCAAAGTAAAAGTGTTTCTTTTAAGTATGTTCAGTACGGGCAGAATTTTTTTTTTTTTCAAAGGTTGATTCATACAAGTTTTTACTTAACCCTAAACCGAGTATAGCGAATCCGTGCCTTCGTTATAGGATTTTTTCTGGCTGTTTGAAAACCTCTTATTTGACGTAGTTATAAGCGAGGTTTGTGAGCAAGAACAATAGAAGAATATTTTCTTGACAATTTGTACAGTAGTAAATTAGGTTAATGTTAACCGTGTCACATTACAATTAATTTTTTTTTCACTTACTTAACGTAAATCGAAAGCGGACAGAAAGTAAAATGTCTAAAAGAAGAAAGGGGAAACCAACAGCTCCAGAATACATTTGTTTAACGTCACCACTGAACGAGAAAAAAAATGGTTATCAAAGTGTTTAGCAACGCGTTTAATAATTATACATTTGCGCAGGAGTTTTCGTGTCTGAAAAACTTTTGAACGACATGCCTGACAACTACCGGTTGGGGAAGCCACCAGAGCGACTTCCGAATATGGAAAGAGGTACCTCGTATGCACGTTCAAATTTCAACCAGTCTTGAAAAGTCAGCGGTCTCGAAGAGCCGAGCTCTCAGACGAACTGGTTCTAGCTGTAACGACCGCTCATAACAGCAAGGTCTTGAGAACCGATGAGGATGATTTAAATTAATATGGAGTAGCGTCGGAATGATGGGACTGGGGAAACGGGAGATCCCCGAAGAAAACCCGCCGACCAACGGCATCGTACGGCACGATTCTCACTCGCGAAAATCCGGTGACCCGGCCGGGGAGAGAACCCGGTTCGCCTTGGTGGGGGGCGAGAGTGCTAATCGCTCATCCACCGCGGCCCGATGGCGGCTGGGGGCTGGCATATTGCCACGGGTACCTGAGTTCGATAACTTGTGCCGGCAATGGCGATTTTCAAAAGCCCTGCCACTCCTCTCAAATGCCCCATCCTACTGGTTACTGCACACTAAAAATATTTGTGGCAGGATGCCAAAAAATTCTAGCGCCACGGTTTTTTTTTTTTTTTTTTTTGTAAATTTTACAACAAAAAAATTTCATCTGTGTGTGTTGTCCTACCAACGCACTCACCGTAAACGGCGACAATAGTAAATTAATGAATTTTGAATACGTTCAAACGTAACCATTTATGGACTTCGCCAGAGTCAAGTTAGTAACGAATAAAGTAAAAAAAATTTCGTTTTCTAAAATATTACTTGAAGTGAAATTTTTAGGTGTATAGCCGATTGGTTCTGTTCATTTACTCATTAGAATAGTCATAGTCTTATTATTTACGAATTTAAGTGTCTAAAAATTTGAAAACTGAGACTTATGATGTAAAAAATTTGAATGCATGCATAGAACAAAATCATTTCCTAAACGATGTAAAAGAAACTGCCATGGGACTAATTAATAAACATTTTAAATCACTCAAACTGAACATGAAACTCTTCACTGAGTACAAAAGGGGGATTTGTGAGAATATTGAATATGTAGAAAGCTCCTTTAAAACAAAGAACAAAATTATATTGAAATCGACTAATATGGAAAAATATTATACCAACAGCAAATCGAAAATCATAGCTGAGATGGAGGCTTTCAAAGATAAGGGATCTCAGTGGGAAGTCAGCAGAATATTTAAACTAGAAGTGCGAATAAATAAATCTGTACCATTCAAGGGCAGTTCTTATGTTGATCTCCCAGAAAAAATCAAAGCTAAGCAGGCGGTAATTAATGTTAAGAATAATGATCAAAAATGTTTTTGTCTGTTCTATCTGCATTGCATCAAGTACAAAGAGACCCCCAAAGAGTGAATAAAAACATATCATACGAACATGAGTTTGATGATGCACTTAAGGGTTTGGAATTTCCAATGAAATTGGATAGCATACCAACCTTTAAGAAAATATATGAAATTTCCATTAACGTATACACAGACGAAGAAAAAGATGGTGATAAGAAATATGTAATCTTCCCATTAAAAACAACAAAAAATAAGACGGATAAGCACATTAACCTACACTATATCATATATATATATATATATATATATATATATATATATATATATATATATATATATATATATATATATATATATATATATATATGCGATAGATGTTTGCAACATTTCTACTCTGTAAGTAAGCTAAAAGATCACGAACAAGACTGCCGAGATCACGATGATGTTAGAGTTGAACTACCATCTAAAGGAAAAAATGACATATTAAGATTTAAAAACAATAATCATTCATTGAGAGTTCCGTTTGTGATATATGTTGATTTTAAATGTTTGTTGACTAAAATTGAAACTTGCCAACCAAACCCCGACGAATCCTACACGAAACCATACAAAAACACCAGCCTTAGCTTCTGTTACTATGTAAAATACGAACATGGATACTATAAACCACCGGTAACTTATGAAGGATCTAATGCATCTAGTGTATTCATTAAAGTGCTAATGAAAGAGGCAAAGTCTATTGGTGATATATAAACAAATGAAAAACCAATTCTTCCAATAACTCAGAAAGAACAAATTGTTTATGATACAGCTACAGCCTTTGAATGATGATTCGTTGAGAGATCGTGACCATCTTATGGGGAAATTTAGGGGAGCTGCACACAGAGATTGTAACTTATCGTATAGAAATCCATGTTTTATCCCAGTGTTCATACACAATCTATCTGGTTATAACACACATTTATTCATAAGAGATCTTGGCATCGATGAAAATAAAATTGATCGAATTCCCAACAACGAAGAAAAATATATTTCTTTTACGAAACATGTATGTGAAAGTGTAAGTCTTAGATTTGTTGACTCATTTAAATTTATTGCTAGTAGTGTCGATAAGTTCTCTAGTAACCATTCCAGAAGCCAATTCCGAGAAACGTGTAAACATTTTTCCAATGAACTTCTTGACTTTGTTATACTAAAAGGTGGTTTATCCATATGACTACATGGATAGTGCTGAAAAATTAAGTGAGCCATCACTTCCATTCAAAGATGCATTTTACAACAAACTCAATAAATGTGACATTAAAGACGAAGATTACGAATTTCCGAGAAAGGTGTGGGAAAAATTCAACATGAAATCTCTAAGAGAGTACACAGAACTTTATAACAAATCTGATGTATTGATATTGTCTGATATAATGGAAAATTTTAGAGATGTGTGTCTTAAAACATATAAGCTAGAACCAGCATGGTATTTCATGGCTCCAGGGTTAGCGTGGGATGCTATGCTCAAACATACCAAAACAGAACTAGAATTATTAACAGATTACGACATGATTTTGATGAGAGAAAAAGGTGTTCGTTGTGGAATTTCACAATGTTGTCAAATATTAAATATATGAATGCTTATGATAGTACAAAGGAAATCTTTTATCTTACATATCTGGATGCCAATAACTTATATGGATAGATTATGAGCCAGTATTTACCCTATGGTGGGTTTAAGTGGAGAAATACAAATATAGATGTAACAAAAATACGAGATAAATCTAGAAAACTTTATATATTGGAAGTTGATTTGGAATACCCACAAGAACTACACGATCTCCACAAAGATCTGCCATTGGCATCAGAGAATAAAATACCAGAAGGTTCAAAAAATCCCAAACTCTTAACTACTCTGTATGATAAAGAAAAATATGTGTCACACTATGTAAATCTTAGGCAATATCTATCTCTCCGAATGAAATTGAAATAGATTCATAGAGTTCTGGAGTTTGATCAATCAGATTGCCTCAAGTCCTATATTGATCTAAACACAAGAGTGCGAAAAAAATTCTACAAATGACTTTGAAAAAGATTTCTACAAATTAAAGAACAATTCTGTTTTTGGAAAAACAATGGAAAATATTAGAAACAGAGTAGATATATGGTTGTGCACAAGTTCTGAGCAAATGGATAAACTAGTGGCTAAACCAAACTTTAAAGATGGAACTATATTTGCTAACTCTTTGTTTGCAGTTCTTATGATTAAAACAAAACTGTGCTTTAACAAACCCATTTAGGTTGGAATGAGTATACTTGATATATCGAAAGTTTTAATGTAAGATTTTCACTACAATATAATAATGAAATAAATGTATGGGAAAAATATTAACTGTGCTACCAACATACTGATTCATACATCATTTATATAAAAACACCAGAGTTCTTCAGTTACATGAATGAAATGGTCGATCATTTTGATACTTCTGACTATAAAAATGATAACCCATATGGTATACAGTTAGCTAACAAAAAGATTATATGCAAAATGAAAGATGAATGTAATGGAAAAATAATGGAATAATTTATTGGATTGAAATCGAAAATGTATGCAATAAATGTGGAAGGTGGTGTAAAGAAATGAGCAAAGGGTGTGAAAAATACTGTAGTCAGAAATGAGATTAGTTTTGGTGACTACAAAAAGTGTTTGTTTGGTATAAAAAAAAGTGTTGTACAAAAGTAAGAATCTTATTAAAATTAACAAACATGAACTCTATATGATTGAGTTGAGAAAAAAAGCATTAAGTTTCGAAGATGATAAAAGATTTATTCTCAAACATGGTATTCATACACTACCATGGGTGGCACTACAAAATTGAAAAAAAGTGATACTATGAGAAATTATATAACAGTAAATGTTTTTAATGGATAAGCAACCATTAAAAACTAATAACCATACATGTTTACACACTATTCGACTTCGGTGATTCTTTCACTTTTAACATCATAAATTAAATTGTTTTAGCCTACTAGTACCACATTACAAATAGTTGTAGCTGATATTGGTTTCTTAAAATCAATGGTAAGTTTCAGATTAGTTCTATGTTTTACAATAGCAGTTTTTCTGAAAGAACAATCAATAACATAAAATGGTTTCCTCCAGTAAATGACCCAGAGTTGAAGCACAGTTCATTATTATGATAAGGGGTATTTAGTTTAGTCTTTGAATTTCTAAAATCAGTGTAAGCAATATACATCTTATAGAAAATTTTATCATCAATGTTTAAATTCCAATTCTCTTTGGGAAACTCTTCATTCCATCCATTCTTAATATAAATATTTTTGACAAAATCATATTCAAACATTGAACCGTGTGTGAATGGTCAAGGATCTTCTTTTCTGTTTTGCTGAAAACCAACAATGACAAAGTCTGGCATAATGAATTAGATTGAATTTAACTGATCTTTTATATCAAACTGAAATGAGTTTGCATTAGTAGGTACTGGTTTTTCAAGACATTGCCAATAATTAAAACCAATTGGAAATTTGGGATGTTTGTATAATTTTGCTTTAATTTCGTCTCCATAAATAGGATCGTATTCAACAATAGGCCACAGAATATCCATTTTCTCAACTACAATTTTAGCAGCATCTGGTCTATTATCTTCATCATTAAATCCATCATCATTAGAATTTCGAATGAATGTGATCTTGTACCAACCTTTCCAGAATATTTAATTAAAATCTCTCATAAACCCAAACAGATATCCTAATGGATAGGTAACTTCGCTACGTTTATCTTTCTTAACATATTTACCTAGTTCTATCCCCGACATTTGGAAGTATGCTGATTCTGATTCCGAACCTAGCAATGTATGCATCATTGTTGAAGTGATGCCAGGGTTGTCAATACTTTAAATTATACAACCATGATTCGAGATCTCTAATATTGAGAACTGGAATGAATAGAAATTCTCACAAAAATCAATTGTTGAAGTTTTTTCATAATCTGCATTTGTATATCTTTTAGTTATCTTATACTGTTGATATACCTAAGCTTCATTCGGATGTGAAAATGCATTGTTAATAGGAATATCAAACTCAGTACACATGTTGTATTCATTCAAACTTTTTTTGTTTAGTCATTTGGCGGAAACGACTGACGCACATAACTTTCCATTTTTAGTTGATGCATTTCTTATAAATATAAAAAAACTCTTAATTAACTACACTTTTCAACCCAAGAATTATGACTTTTATCAAAACCTAACCATTTAATTAGCAGTTTATTTCCTTTTCTTCGCAAAGCTTTTTCAACTAAGTAGTCTTTATCATATTTGGTCTTAAGCAGCTCATAAAAAATACCTTAAATAAGTTCAATTTTTTAAATCTTAAATTCTATATGTCGTGGGGTTTATGTGCAATACTTCACACACCTCAAATACTTCAGTGGACCAATTTGGTGTATATCCTTTTTCAAATAAATTTTTATTTTACTTATACTAACGTTATCTCGTATTCCAAAATTTGGTTTATTCATTTTTTTTCTCCTCCATACATGTTGATTAGAATAGAACTTTCATTCTTTGCATTTGCATTGGTGGGTTTCATTCTGATTGTACTGTGAACAGTGTTATTGTATTCACTTATTAATTTAGGTAATATAGCCACCCATGTATAGTTACCCTAAACAGTAAATATCTTCCACATTTTCTCGTTCATTGTTCTATTATATCTTTCTGCAATGCTAGCTTTCTTTTCACTGTATGTTGAATAGTGTGTTATGTTGTTATTGGCCATTAATGCCTTAAATGATTTATTGTAAAATTCTTTCCCTTCGTCTGTTTGTAAATGCATGGGTTCGCGATCATTCAAAATAGTTTTAAATACTAATGTATCATTTTCAATGGTTTTATATTTGATTGGTATTGCCAATGAATATATGGAAAAAAAATTTCATGGTTAACATATAATTAAACCCTTTGTTATGTCTGTGTATACCTTTATAGATCCAGAATTCATCTCAACTAAATCAGCTTGCCAAAGATCATCAATGCAAAAAATAGAACAGTTCTTCTGGGGAATTTTTTTCGCATTGGTTTATGAATTTCATTTACAATATCGTTTTTATACCCCCACCAGTGAATATCGAATTATTGGTAACACAACACCTACAAACACATTTAATTTTTACTTTGATATTATTTGTAAGTTCATATGAAAATAGTGTATTTTTTATACATTTGAGACAGTATACATTTAAGTTATCATTGTTCATGTTATTTATTTATATAATAAATGAGACAACAAAAATTGTAAACCATATAGAGAGAAAAATACAGCTAATTGACAAGTTTAAAACTTTTCGAAAATTTCGCCAAGATAAATATGATAAAAATAAAAAACACAATCAACCATGGATAGATGCGATAGAAGATTTGTGACAAAAAAATTGAACACATAACAAATGAGAATAAGAACTTAATAAAATAACTTGTTCCATTTTCTGTTAAGAATTTAGGCTACCCACAGACACCAACAGAAACGTCTTTTGAAAGAAATCTGTTTAGTAAAACAGGCACTGATGAACGCAATGAAAATGGCATTAAACGAATTGGCGATGACGATGAACGCTATGACGATGAATGCTATGATGATGAATGCTACGACGGTGGCGTTAAATGCATTGGCGATGACCATGAATGCTATAACAATGAACACTATGGCGATGAATGCTATGACGATAGTGTTAAACGTATTGACGATGATGAACGCTATGACGATGAATGATATGACGAAGCTTTGGGCCATTTGAAAACTGATATCTCACAGATAAATAATTACAAAAAAACCTTTATTGATAAGAAAGTTTGCGATTTCTTAATTGACAGCAAAGATGATGTTTTTGGACTAAAGGCTGATAAAGGTAGATTGTATATTGTTGATAGCGAAGTAACATTAAACAATAACAAAATTTACTGTAAAAGGCCGAACATACACTGGGACTGATGGTTTGATGAAATTACTAACTTGTAAGAAAGAAACAGAAAGTGACTACACTGCAACCGACTATGAACACTGTAGTTGTATCCTAGCAGATACAAACACAGTTTTTCAAAACAATGATCCAAACTTGGGAATGCCAAAATCGAGTAAAGGGAATAAATGGAAAATTATTGTTAAGCCTATTTACTGTTCGATTAACAAGAAACATCTCTCACCTAAAAAGGGGAAAGGTATAAAGAAATATACAGACTATCCCAAAGTATACATATGGATGGATGGTGTTAGGATTCTTGTTGATCGACTTCTAGTTATTTATATCGAAGAGAATGCTGGAAATGATAACTATTACAATGAAAAAGTTGGAATAATGAATATGCTCAACAGCAAGCTTAGTGATTTGTTGGGAATAATCCAAAAGGTATACCATATCTGATACGAATTTTAAACACAATACCACATACTTTTTGGGAGTCAGAGAATCACGGAAAAGGGTTACTCAATGACATAATAAATGCACTACCTTTTGAGTTGCATGCACCTGGTTATCAGTACTTATGTCCAGGTAACAGACTAAAAGAGAGAATTGAGTGTCGTGATAAACGCATTAATAAACTAGATGTGGCTGCAATGGAACATGATATAGCTTATCATCATCATAAAGATCTAACTGAAAGGCATGTAGCTGACAAAGAACTAGAAAAGAAAGCGTTCAAAAGATTGTTAAGTTCAGATATTTATCTCAATGAGAGATTGTGGGCTGGTATTACTGGATCTGTGATGCATATTAAATGTAAGCCTGGCTGGGGAATTAAAATAAAATAAAATAAAATATTTGTAATAATAAATGAAAGTAAAAAACATTGTATATCAAGTTCCGAACGAGAAATTGAAGGGTTTGAATATTGGTTGTTGCCTAACAAAAGACACACTGGAATGTAAAAAGAAGAAATTAAAGGAGGACAAAGGGATGACTACCACAATTTCAGTTCCACAACTTAAGAAAATGTCCAATGAAATGAAAACTGGAAATGGTCTGACAGTTCACAAGGGTGGATTTTAACCCTTACTTTTTGCAGTATTGGGAGCTCTAGGAGCATTAGCTGGTGGTTCATTATTTATCTCTACATGAGTAATTAATGCTAAGAAGAAAAACCAAAAATTGGAAGAAAATGCAGACATAATTTAGCTACGGAGGAATACATCAAGGGATTAAAGAATGTTAAGTGGGGCAAGAATGTTAAAAAAATGTAACTCCACTCAGTAACTTTGATATCGATAAAATGGTTAAAAAATTAAACATTAGAAATTTTCGGGATATATTAATGATCGATGAACTACTTAACACGCCACTCGATAATAAATGTAGGATTGTTAATCTAGATGTTTCAACAAATTCTGGTACACACTGGGTATGCTATTGGAAAAAAGCAAACAATAATATGATTTTATTCATTTAGTGTAAATCCACCCCGACAATTAATAGCATATATCGGAAGTAATATTTTTATAATGATGATAGAATTCCAAATTTTAATAAAGTAACTTGTGATCATTTGTGTGTAATTGTGCTAAATCAGTTTTCATATAATTTTAAATTTCCAAAAATTATTTCACTATTAATAAACAATGGATATATGTGGACATGCATTAATGAGCTCTTGGATTGAAGATCAAATTAAAGAACACACATACAATGATACAATTGTGTTTATTGAAATAGTTAATGTATATTAATACATTTAAAAATATCAGATTATGTTGGTTTTTTTTAATGGAAACACTTCCATTAAAAATAATACTTACTTATAATCTAAGAATGTAAAAAGTCTTTAATGTTATTACGGTACTTACCATTATTTAAATTATGAGTCATATCTATTTAACATAGCCATATTCATTACTCCAACATTTTGAACACGTCTCCCTAAATTTGTGAAACGACATATCACCACCACAAAAATCACTATGAATATGATTAAGATCTGTATATTCTTGTCTAAATATGCAAAGAAAATTGGCAGTGTCTCTTATAAGCTGCTTAGGTACTTTTGAGTATATCTGGGCTAAATATAAATAATCAATATCTTTATGTCTACCACGAGTAAAGTAATCCATTGCCACATTTTGATTTTTAAGTATTATATCATCGAAAATAACTACAGACTCATTGTGACATTCATTTACATCAACAATTTCTTCATTTGATGGAAAGAAGTATGCTATCGGTTCATTAAATAATTTTGATGCTACATCAATATTTCATTAAATTCATATATTTTGGTTGATCCAGACTGTTTGAATACACATAGAGAGTGCCAAAGTCCAACCATCCCCGAGCATATATAAAATTATCTACCATAAGTGTTATTTTTCAACAGTTACTAGGACCCACTATCAAACATATAATATTATTAGATGTTAATTCTCCATGGCATTTTGTCGATCCAGTCTTGTCTGGTATTCTTATTTTAATATCCCAGTCTACATGTTTCATGTTTTTTTTTGCTCATTTATTAAAAGATTTTTTAATTGTATAATAAATGAGTAAAGTATTTAAACTAACAGGTAACAAATCAGTGTTGAAGAAAAAACTGCATTACCCTTTAGAGATAGAGTGGCACTCATTGGCTTTAGTTCAGTCCTATACTACTTATCTAATGCATAACATTATCTCTGGGAAAATAAGCTATATTTTGTGGGTCAGAATGATATGGAATCAGCAATTCATATTCCAGTTGGCCAATATAGTTTAAAAGACCTCGAAAAAACTATAAAAGCAATTTTATTCATTAATGTAGATTCAATTGATGGGAAAGAAAATGATATATCTTTCGAGCTGGATAAAATAACAGACAGAGTGAAAGTAAAACGTACGCTTAAATTACAGTTTGTAAAACGGGGTTCAATAGGAAAACTTTTGGGTTTTGTAGAAAATAATATTCTGAAAGCAAATGTGGATCATTATGGCGATACAATTCCAAAATTTGCTCCATTTGAAATAATAAATATACACTGTAATATAGTAAATGGTTTGATATTAAAACATGATGAATATAATCACAGAGAAACTAGAATAATTGCCACTTTTAAACCAAGAACAACATTTGGATTTGCGACACGATCTATTACGAACCAGCTTATCCATTATTTTTTCAATTGCAAAGAAATCAAGTTAATGAATTAATAATTGAAATTAAGGACGAAAAATGAAAGTTAATTAACTTTGATTTGTCCGAAAGAACAGTGGTATTAGTGATGAGACCATAGATTTTTTTTTGTGTTGGACGTAGTCATATTGTATATATAATAACTTTAATAGTTTAAAAACTATTGAAGTTTCATATGATAAAGATGAATAATATTTCTATAGAAAGTGCAATGAAAGATTTATAATATATGAAATCAATGTTTCGGCTACTTTAATATGTCGACTTTGGAGATGTGTATCTAAATTTTTAATTAGACTATATTGTATCACATTGCCGAAGTCAGAGCGATTATTGTGTTTTAATTATTGGATAACCATTAAAACTTTATAGAGATATGAGCACAAATAAAAATCAACTGATGTCTAATTATACGACGACGATCATTTACTCTCTTAAAAACCGAATAGAATCCATTTGTTTAACACCGCAATTCACCATTCCATCATATACAAAACTTATATCTCCACGATTAACATCATTTAAAACTTTTTCACTGAAAATCTGAACATATCTGTCTGGTAAGATTACTTTAAAATTTCCAGAAGTAATTACCACTTTGTATCCATACCATGTATCATTTATTTCAGCATGGTTTATGGGATAGGACTGTCCAATTGTAAGTTCGGAAAGTTTTTTAATTGTTTGGTTCTGTTTAATACATTCAGCAACTGATCCATCTTTATTATGTACAATTTTTTTTTTTTTACATTTTCAAATTTTTTGAGCCACTTTTAGTTTGCATCTGCGTCCAAATGCAACTTTTGACGTGTTTGCAGATGCACCCAAACGCAACTTTTTGAGCCACTTTTTTGCGGTTGTGCTCAAACGCAATTTTTTGAGTTTTTTTTTTGCAACTGGTCCTAAACGCAATTTTGGAGTCACTTTTTTGCGGTTGTGCTCAAACATACAATAAAATTTTAATAGAATATAAATAATTACCACCAAAATGTATAATTATTAAAGTAAATATCTATATCAACAGTAATTAGTATAAATACTCCCTTACTTTTTCATTTTTTTCACTTAAATGAAAAAAGTAAGGGATTAGAGGCATATAAGAGTTTATACACAATGTTATTTATCTTATATTAAGTTAGTATTATAAAATATTTAAGTATTATAATATAAATGATTTATTTTAATATGTTTATTTATTTATATTTATATTATAATAAATCATTTATATTATAATATTTAACTTATTAGTTTATAAATTATTATTAATTTTAATATATAAAATAAATAATGTACATATATATTAAATTCTTATTTTATTTTTAATTATCTCTTTAATTATGTTATTATATTAAATTTAGGTATAGATATAATTATAAGATCTTATTATATATTAAATAATTAACTGACAAAATAACATTAAAACAACATTACCACCTTAGAATATCGCTATTTTACGATTTTTAAACTATTAATGTTAATAAAATAAAATCCCTTCACCTAAATTTTGTTCCGGTGCCAAAACTTCATTTAGCAAACATTAAGATGCAACAACATCTAATAATTTAGAAGAAAAAATAATAACAATTTAAACCTTAAACCTTAATAATATTTCAACACATCATAAATAAGGTGAAAAAAGAAGTTTAAATTAAAAGGGATTTTAAAAGTTTGGTAAACTTTAATAAAATCAAAATAATAACAAATCACAAAAGTGAAAAAAGGATTTTAAAAGTTTGATAAACTTTGCAGAAATTAAGTTAAGTAAGCTGAAATAGAAATACGAAAGGTGAAAAAAAAAATATTAAAACCGGTATAAAAAAGGATTTTAAAAGTTTCATAAACTTTGCAGGAATTAACTTAAGTAAGCTGAAATAGAAGTACGAAAGGTGAAAAAAGAAATATTAAAACCGGTTTAAAAAAGGATTTTAAAAGTTTGATAAACTTTGCAGAAATTAAGTTAAGTAAGCTGAAATAGAAATACGAAAGGGAGATTATATTGTTTAATAGACTTGTTTCTTAAAGTAGTATTAGTACATTTGTATTTTTAATTATATCTTTTTTTAGAGCTGCATATACTTTTTTGCAGTTGCGCTCTATTCGGCATTTGATGTTTTGGATGAAAAAATTAAGAGTAATTTTTTCTGATGGTTTTCTGATGGCTTGGGCAATTAATTTACCGTTGTTTTTCTGATAACTGGGGGCTGCTCTCGAATCGGCATTTCTATACTACTGCTTTCAAAAGTGCTCATTTTACCGCGAACAGCCTATAAGAGGACTGATTTACGAAGCGCGTTCGTAGAGGTTGGATAGACCCCGGCCCCATTAAGGTGACGCGTGCAGCAGTGGCGTGTGGTGAACTGTTGCAAAGTAAACTGTCGTTTGCTGTGTACTGTATCCTCTTCCTTCCTAGCTTACACTTGCACCAGTAAAACGTAGCTCGGCAACTGACGCTACAGGAGCGTATAATGGCCACTTGCTGCTCGCTTGTGAGTGATCGGAATCCATTCAGATTCCGGAGTCTGCACGGTGGTTATTGGCTCCTGCTGCGTGCACCGAGAATGTACAGCAGTGAGCAAGCATCAGCTTATCTTGCCACAGTTCACCATAAGTCACTGGCGTGCAGATTCATCTCTGTACGATGCTGTTTACAGGTGATGTGGTATCCTTGCCAACCATCGCGATCGGAAGGAGCGTAATCTCCTTCAAAAGATTGGGATCTGGCAGGTGTGCACAGCGCGAACTTAACTCTATTGAATGACTGAAGTGGTATTGTGATTTGGAGTGGCTTTACAGCTTGGATGATAATAACTGGAAGTTGTCTCGTGTATTGTAGGCTATTCGCGATAAAAGGAGCACATTTGAAAGCCCTGCTTAAGATATTCTTGTATGCACGTTGTCTACTCCTCCGTCCTATGTAAGATTAGCATTGTCATGGGCCTCGTAACTTTATTCATGCGTCGGGCAAGTGAAACTGTGAAACTATTAGAAAAGTAATAATTTAACAAATCTACTCATATTTACACTTCATGGATTAAAATAACAGGAAGCGAAAGAAATAATTTAAGTTATCACAAAGGATATATATGTATTTTTATTCGACTTAAGATACGGATCTATTTCCCATCCATCGTTACCAACCTTACTGGGCATATGTCACTCAGTGCACCCATTAAAATGTATGCATGCAGGGGCAGCGACATTTTTCTAAGGTTGATTTCTAAAGTGCTCACTTTATCGTGAACAGTCTTTACCTATTAGGATACAGGTACAAGGACCAAGCGAGGTGGCGCAGTGGTAAGTCACTGGACTAACATTCGGGAGAACCCGGGTCCGATTCCCGGACCGGCCATTCTGATTTCGGTTATCTATTGATAAAGAGATGAGGCCCATGGCAATGTTAATTCTACATAAGGTGGAAGAATACACAACGTGCATACAAGTAGATGCTAAGCAGGGTCTCAGAAGTGCTCATTTTACCGTGAACAGCCTATACTTAAAATTGGTTGAAAATTCATTCAATGCCCTTCCATCTCTGAAGTACCTAGCCTACACCTATCTACACTGACGTATAAATATTGTAAAAGTCAGTAGAATGAGGAAACTAGAAACTGGAGTGGGATATGTTGTTGATTTCAGTGGGTTACATTTTCTTCTTAATTATATCTTTTCCGATAGTTTTAATCATATCGGCACATCTCGCAAAGCAAAAAAGTAAAAGGAAGACAAAACGTGATAATGATAGTTGCAAGGATTGAACTAAATAATTTTGTCGTCTCCGGTCTAACGTGATTAGTAGGGATAGGAAAAATTCGCGAATTCATTTCAGTACAAGACAGATTTCAAACGTGTGTATACTGAAGTCATATTTGCAATTGGATCAGAGTTTATTAGGCACACCCTGGACGACTCCGTTCCAATAGCCGACTTGCAAGGGAACAAGAAGCGAAACACGTACTGTCGAATGTGGGGTAGCACTGGGGCAACAGCCAATGAACAAACATATGAGGTTCGACTACACAAAGGATTGTGGAGTCTAGCATACAGGTCATTGGACTAGCGCAATTTTCCTATCCCTAGTGATTAGGCCAAACGTGGTGAATTTTTTAATTCTTTCCCTTCTCCTGCAGCAAATTTTTATAACGAACGATTGAAGCGTGGCACTGTACCCCTCCCACTCCGAGCTAAGAAAGATGGGAGCAGTACGCTCCCCCCCCCCCTCCCTCAAGGACGACTGGCCCGGCTCGTACTGGGGTTAACGCGCCTTGCCTTACGGAGCCGAGTGAAACTGGTCTTTATAGGGCGACCTTCCGTAGAACACTCGGTCCGTGTCGGCGACGGCGCGTGTAGCCGCGACGTGCAATATTCGCCGAAGGGGGGGGCCGACCAGGCGAAATTTCTTCGCCGCCGGTCGACGCCGACTTGATCGACGCCGCGCGCAATGGCGGAGCCCCTCGCCCTCCCCCCCCCCCCAACCAACGGCTCATCCAACAGCCACTCCCACTCCCGAGTAAGCCACACACCAAACACGCACTTGCGTTCCACATGCTGGATGGCAGCTGTCGCGATAGCATCTGTTTACACGTTCATCAAAAACGTACCGCGGTAGTTTACCTCAAATGGAGTAAGGGTGTGAGTGTGTGAACAGATTTGGGCGGCTCTTGACATCGAGGTCTTGAGAGCCGACGAAGATGAAGCGAGTTGCGTATGGAGCAGCGCCGAAATGCAAGGGTACAGGGAACGGGAGATCCCCGAGAAAAACCGCCGACTAGAGGCATCACCCGGTACGATTCCTACATGCGATATCCCGGGAATCGAACTCGTTTGGCCTAGGTGGAAGGCAAGTAGTATAACCACTACACCACCGTGGACCTTCGAAAAAGGAAAATGTCGAATCTTATACGTTGTGTGACCAGGGTTTTAGCAAAAATTATAGGTGTTATGTTTAAAAGAAGTTTAATGATTATTAGTAGGGCCTACTATGTGGCTTGGCAAGAAGAGATATTTTGGGCCCTTCAAACACACTAATGAAGGAATTGTCATCAGAAGACTCCTAAAGATACCGATTGTAAAATATACTAACTATACAACTAGGAGAAAACAACTCTGAACAATAATTGTCAAACATAACAGATGCGCCATTTCAATTCCGATTATTGCTGTTTATATTGTGGAAATTAAAGTAATTTAAAAAAGAAAAACAAAAATTGCCGGTGTGGCGGATTTCAACCCCCAGCGCCCCTCATGCCGTCCGTTACCTTACCAACCAACATCCAAATACGAATTGAATGTAATGGGGAAAATAAATAGACTATATTTTTATCCAAATTATGTAGCTTTAAAGTGTATATAATTTGTTTTTGTTGTTAGTTTACTTGGTATCATTAGGATTTTTAAAACAAATAGTAGGTATATATGCACTCACTTCACTGCCTTTGACACAGTTTAAACCTTCAAACCCAGCGCTATGATATGTGAAAACTAACTGAAAGACTGAATTTTCATATTCCCCGTAAAATGGCATTACAAAAGACGAAATTCACATTAAGAATGTGTATTTTATGAGTTATATTAGATTATACGTTGATATTTGATTTGATACACCTTGTTTAACTGATCCATTAGTAAAAACAAAAATCACTGAGAAACAGTGAATGAAACGGTTGAAACGGAAAGTCACTAGATCTATAATTGTAGGACAGCTGGCATTTTTCATTAATTCATCAGTTAAACTTTTTGAAGTGACTGTTGAATAAGCTAGGCATGGTTAACCGTAATTAAGTGAAATTAAATGAATTTCTCCCTGGTCCAGATGTAGAGTGTACGTAAAAGGCCACGGGACACGCTCTGCTGCAGCAACATGTTGATTTATATTTGCTTTTGGCGACTGGGTGTGATTTTGTGTATTCTATAATCGAGTAGTAATGCACCTTTACATAGAAATCATTATTTGCTCGGACATGATATTTTATCCTTTCGAATTTTTCTTCAACCGTATTAAATAAAGAAGTACGCAGCAACGGAACTATTAAATCATTCTGAAGGGTTGCCCTTGAATTTGGTGTGTACCACATAACCATTCAACTATTGTGGCTCAATCGATCGGGAAAAGTCTTCTGGAGTCTTTCAGATGCCAGGGAGGGCAGGTTCTAGAATGTTTTGTTCCATCGCGTAGCTTACGATTCCACTCTGTAGTGAGTAAAGTGGGTCTTCGCCTAGGGGAAAGGCAGGGTGGAAGTCTGAACGTGACAATCTTATCTCCTTGTTTCTTTAGTCTCGTGGTTAGGGCAGTCTTGCCTCTTTTGCTACGTTGAAATACCTTACATCTACTTCATTTAATTACATTTTCTGTTAATGATATAGCCTATATTCCTGTGCTTGCAATCCTACGTCCTTTTATCGGATTCCTGCGAAGGAAATACATCTTATATATCAACTTATTTGTATCTAATGAATATTTACTAGGTATCTATAATAGACGTAACTTAATAATTTAGTTACCGGTCGATCACTCCACCCTTCTCAGATATAGGAAGAATTTCGAGTCCACGAAAGGTAGGAATGCATAAAATTGTGGTGTACTGACAGAACATACTCTTCTAGGTGGCGGCGAATACAAGTGTGATAGGGATATCATCACTACAAAAAACTTCTAAAACATTTTTCTTTATTATAAAAATAGAGAAGTTTTCTCGTAATTGCTTTAGTGATTACAGCTGTTCAGTAAATGTTTATAAAAACAATTGTTTAAAAAATCGACGTATTGTCATATCTCATTACCTGTATGTAGTATACACGATGAGTGAAAATTAAGTCTGCAGCAGTGTGAATTATTCAACATATAATGACATAGGTATCTACCCTTCTCCCATGTGCTAATAAAAGTAAAATCTGATCATTTTTCTTTTTGTACATGCGAGTTAATGCTTTCTGCGTATTTTGTAACATTATGTAAAAGGACATTTTTTACATTTTCCACAAATACACGTTTTTTAAGTAGTTATAACATTTTATAACACCTTTATGTTTCTTTCTTCGTGAAGGCTTGTCCAGAGTTTGTATGTGTGAGTGAGCAAAAGAGATAAGCTGCCTCCTCTGTACCTGCCATTCAAAATAACTCTTACGCTACTTTGTGATGCTGAAGACATCAAGTTGTCCTTTGCTACTGTTTAGATTAAAACCTTGGATAGAAACAGCTAATAGTTCTTTCAAAAATAAACTCTTCCATAGAACTTCAACTAACTGATGTACGTACATAAACTGGAATATCTTTTTTACTTCATAGAGCAACAAAATCCACAATAGTGTGTATACATTACAAATAATTGTACACTGTGATCTTAAAACGATGATCAGTTTATTTCAACTCAAAAACATTCCAACCTTACTTCGCCGATACGTTATGTGAATGTTCCAAACTCATCTTTCTTCGAGCGGATTTAAAAACCGGGATAGTAAATTGTCTACTGGAATTCATATCGTAAACTTGTTGTTCATAGGATCTTCGTTTGCCGTATGAAATATGCAGTTGAAATCTGTTATGAATCGTAACTTATCTCGTACAATAATTCTTCTTCCCCAGTACACAATTGCTCCTTACGTCAGCTGCTTAATGGCACGTACCGAGAATTAATGCTCTCTCCCATGACGTATGTCAATAAAAGAAACAAAGTCTCGGGTAAGTGACGTGATAAATTAAGTATAATAAAGTTCAATAAATACAGATTTGTAAGAAGCGAGGCTTTTCCTCCGCGCACTTTTGTAACTGAGAAGTAAAGAAAATATGAACACCTCAAAACAAGTTTTGCACTACCTTTAATCGGTTACACATTAAGGATGTACGCTGGGACAGTAAACACATTAGATAGAGATATTCCTCAAGTCTGGCGTGATATCCTGTACATATAATGTGTGTTATCATCCCACACACACACACACTCTCTCTCTCTCTCTCTCTCTCTCTCTCTCTCTCTCTCTCTCTCTCTCTCTCTCTCTCTCTCTCTCTCTCTCTCTCTCTCTCTCTCTCTCTCTCTCTGTGCTAGTAACTCGGAAATCCCGTTGCTGTAAAATTTTTTTTAAGCTCTTTAGTTCTCCAATGCGAATTTTGCTACGTGCAGACTATCAAAAATCAATAGTCGATGTCTGTAATTAATTTTTTTTCAAAAACTTTCATGTTCCCTATGATATTTATTTAATTGTTCTGCTCCGATTGAAGAATTTCAAGTGAGGAATTAATAATTTGCTGAGGGCACAAACAATCGCAATAAACAATTACGTTTTACGTATTAAGACTAGGGGTAATTCCTCTTTTCATCCCCGCAAGTCTGATTTTTAGGTAAACAAAATGGAGCGTTAAAGAGGAAGATGTCTTGCGTATGGACTGTTTTTTTTGCAAAAAATAATCCATTTAAAGCTACCTTGTTCTCATTACAGCTGTTAGATAAACTGTAATTAATGTAAATTAGCAACCATGCAGCGACGTTTCGGCTTATAACTATTACAAGGTCGTCGTGTATTGCTTACAAGCGCTGGGAATAAAACGATCTTGATAAATACATTATGTTACTTCAGACAGAATATAATTGAATTATTTTCAAACTTTTTGTGGCCCTTAATTCTTTATAATCGCCCAGATTCTCTATTTCAGCAATTTTATGTTATCAATAGTATCAGAAGTAATGCGTAGCCTTCCTTGTTTCAAGTCATTTGGATAAGATAGGCCAGAAAATTTTCAAGGATTTCTTCCTTGAATTTCTCGTTAACGCAGACATATACGTCTCTCATTCAAATCATTCCCCAAGAAGTAACATTTAAATAGTACATGCAAATAAAAAACTTGTTAAATTTTACTTTCCAACAAACCTCAATTTTTATTCTTTATTGGCTCCAATCGTAACTTGAATATAAACTCCAATAGCTTTTCAACTAGAAATGATTAGAAGACAGAAACCAGTTTTCACAATCTCTTTTTCTGTAGTTTTGAAGTGAATCAACAAATAGGTATAAGAATTGCAATAGAAAAAGTTGCTGTAGAAAATACCTTAACAATAATAAATCATGAAGGTTGCTACGAAACCTTAACCTTCCAAAACGCTGCAGTAGCGGCTTGCTCCGAGTGAAGGCTTGGCCGAAATGATGCAAACGAGGTCAGCGTTTTCACTGGATGTGTTCAGGGAGGAATCAGTTTTCATACCACGTACCACTCATTCCATCCGTGTACCGTTCGAATTTAATAAGAGACTGCAATTCCCTCTCAAGGTTAGTTTTGCTATGATTAAATAAGATCCGGAGACAGTCGCTACACTGTAAAAATTTTTCTGGTAAACTTCCTAAACTGTAATGGAAGTTTTTGACCTAAACACTGTATGGTTATAATACCACGCACCAAGCGGCAGATATAAAGGCTGTTCACGATAAAGTGAGCACTTTCGAAATCAAACGTAGAAAAAAGTCACTGCTCCTATCTGCATTATATTTTAACGGGCGCACTGAGTGGTATGCGCCCAGTAAAGTCGGTAACAATGAACGGAAAACAGTTCCATATCTTAACGTCAAATAAAAAGTGCTAGGTAACCGTTTATAATAACGTATGTTATTTCTTTCGCTCACTGTTTTATAATGTATCGAAGTGTAAAAATTACCAGATTTGTAACATGTTTATTTTTCAAAATAATTCCGCATATTCACCTGACCGACGCAGGGATAAAGTGATAAGGTCCATGACAACGTTAATTTTACATGAGGCGGAAGAGTACACGACGTTCATACAAGAAGATCTTAAGCAGGGCTTCCGAAAATGCTCATTTTACCGTGAACAGCCGATAAGAATGTTTAGCAGCGCTACTATACAAAGTTGGGAACTTCCCTTTGCATTTGGCTATTTCCTGAGCAGATGTAGGAACGCTACAATGAATGTATAGGGGAAAATATTACCGCTCTTGCTTTCTCCCTAAGTGTATACACTGGTATGGTAAATTTCCGAAAAATGCCTTAAGAGTGATAGAAGTGCCAGTAGTGGGAGGAATGCTTCTCACTTGGGCAACTCTATATAGCCTGCTCCAGACTAAGCTCACCCAACAACTGGACAATCCTTGTACCTGAGAACAGAACCACTGATGTGGCTTTCAAAGAGATCACTCGGTAAAGGAAATTTAGTAGCTGCTTCGTGCAGTACACACGGATGAATTCGCGGGCATAAAGCCAGTTTTACACATGCTCGAACTTCTAAGGTGTACTTTTTCTTTTCAAGCAGAATCATGACTATTTCCCTAATTAAACGAAATGTTACAAAATGTGATTATCGTTTCATTGAAAATGATTTGACTTGTCACTGAATAACTGATGACTCTTGGTATAATCAAAAATTTCCTAGTCATCGCTGTCAAATAATCATACATGGAATCGCTTGCTAATATTACAAATATGTCCAATACACAAACGTAAATGTCGCATCAACCAATAGTGACCACTACGTAATTTTCCCGTTAGTTTATAACATGAAAATGGGCTAACAAGAGAGGAGGTGCCCAGGTTTGTATAGTCCATTCACGGTTACTTCAAACTTATCCGAAGCCCTGCTTGAGTTCTACTTCCAAGATATTCCTCCGCCTCATACAAGCATAGCTTAACCAAGTCTAGAAAATTACGCACCGCATTCGTGCGCACTCAGTGTAATAATATTTTACATAAGCACATCTATTTTCTAACTTTTTTTTATTAATTTTGATTACAAATGAAACATGGTTTATAGATGAGATATGAGAAAAAGTTCAATTGAACCAAAAGTAAAGTAATTTTATATTAACACAAGTATGATATGTTTTGGCATATTTAGGAAACAACTAAGCACGTCATACATGGAGTGATTTTTTTTAAAGGTATAATTCAGGAAGTGCGAAGAAACCGCGAATAGACTATACAGAATGATTCTCAATTAGACAAACACACTTCGAGAGGTGATTCCTCATGAAAAAGTAAAAGGAAAACATATATTGCACTTTATACCTCAACCTAATATCAAGGGAAGTATGAGCCCTTAAAAAAAAAAACGAGATTTTAAGCCATATTTGTGCAAAATATCGGCTCTTAAGTTGAAGGTCCCGATAACATACAATAATTCTCCGAGAGTTGTCATTGCATTTTACTTCGTTACCGATATTTTGCACAAATACGGTTTGAAACTTCGTGTTTTAAGGGCTCACGCCTCACTGAATATTCGGTTTGGATATCAAGTGTCACATATGTTTTCCTTGTACTATTTAATGAAGAACCACCTCCCGAAGTTTGTCGCTCTAATTGCGAATCGTGCTGTATACGTGTGACCTGCCCGTTCACGCGGTGCTACCGGTGTCTCCGGATTCATGTCCGCTGCAGCGTCGACGGAATGTTGGATGCGAGATCCACACGAGACTCGTGAAATCCAGCGTAGCCCGGTTCGGTAAATAGCTCACTCGAGTGGCGAACCGAGCGGACGCGACGAAGATAAAAATACGGCAGCGGAGTTCTGGTCGACGCGGGTCCATAGACTAAAGATGAGGTAGACCGCTTATTCGTCTTCTACGCATGTACCAAGCATTGACCTACCCCAATTCTACACGTGTGTCAAAGTCACGTGGTCAACCTTGATGAACGTGTTTGTTTACATAATTTTTTAATGGCAATCACTATTATATTAATAAAAGACTTTTGCCAGTGAGAATGTAATGAAAAAGTATCAGGAAATGATTAGAGGAAGTATAAAAACATATCAAAAGCACTTGTTTAATAAACAGTGTTTCTAACCTCAAACCCAATCCACGCCATTTTTGTTAGACGTGTAGGCAGAAAAGCAGTTAAATTTTGGGACACGGAGACTGGTTGTGAGCAGCCAGCGAGATCGGTCTACCTCACGGCCGTAGAAGACAGGTCTGTACACTCGCATATCTAACAATATTAGCGAATGGAGCCCTTATTAACTGATTTAGTTCATGCAGTAGCCGCAGATCGCTTCAAGCAAACTAGTGGTGTTAGTATTGCTGGTATAAGTATAACACCATAGAGGTATGAATGTCATTTTCCCATTTTAAGAAAAAATTGCAATTGCTGTCAACAGCACTACTTCGGCAGCAGCACTGTGCGGCTGGGTTCGTGAACTAAATGGGTCAATAAGGGCGTCAGCTGTTCAAGCTAGTGTCTAGACCTGTGTTCTACGGCCGTGATCTACCTCATCTTTAGTCTATGCGCGGGTGGCGCGACGTCGAGGCGAGTCCCCGAGAGAGGACAATTTCGTCCACCCCCCACTACCCCCTCGTTACGTCATTAGCCCGAGTTACGAGCCCGCCAGGGACACGGTCGATTTCCGGAGGGCTTGCGCTCCGTGCCGGCTGTATTTACGGCGGCGTTTACCTGCCCTTCTAACGAAGTGCAAGACCTGTTATCTCGCCACCATCTTTATGTACCTGCCTCGCGAGCACGAGTCCTCTTAATCTCCTTGTGCCGCATACACGCCGGCATGTGGATGCGCGTTGGGGGTGAACACGGAGCAAACCCACCCGCCACATTACGCCCGTTATGCAGCTCACGTCAGAACAGCATCGAGAAGCGACACCATTTCCCGGTATACCCAGGAAAAATCCGTTGCCCAAGGAAAAATACACAGACCTGTGATATCGTTTTTCAGAGGGTTGAGAGGCTGCTCAACTTGAACGCGGAAATCTCCACTTTAAAAAGGCGGTAACGTTGATCGCAAAATGTGAATGAGTATGGTCGGAATTTTCCTTTTTACTTCGGGATTTTCCTCCTGCTCTATCATTTCACCTCGCCTCTTCACGCTCTTGCATTCCGATGTTATTTTTACTCATGCTTTCTTATTCCTTCCTGTCTCTTTTTCTCTCTCGCCCTTTCTATCCCTTGGGGTTTCCTCACAGTCCTTCCGGATATTCAGAGCATTTTTGCAGTAAGGGTCGGTGAGTTTCACATCCATGAGATTTCTAATAGGCCAAAAACAATTTTTTATGTTTAAGGGGAGATAAAGAATTTATTGTAATGTTACCAGTTTTTGAGTCATAAAATGTATTCGTATTAATTAATTTTTCTTTTAAAAGGCATAGTATATCAAACGGATGATTAAATAATTGTAATACCTCTATTACCTTTATCTGTTAACCATATGAAATAAATGGGAACTAATTTTTGTTTAATTTTTGAAAATAACTACATTACAAGAAGTCCAATGGTCAAACGACAATCATATATAAATATAATTCAATAATATCGTATGCCCTAACAAAGTAAAATTTTCAAAAAATATTCGCAAACGTATGGCAAAAATATATGAATTCATGATGCCGTGTAATTCCCCCCCCCCCCCCCAAAGCGAGGCATATTTCGACAGACCCTTATTCAAGCGCACAAATATACTTATTTCTGGGGATGTACAACAAAGTGGGAGTAAATGGTGAAACAGCACTCTTTTGCAGAATCGCCATGGACCGGAACTGTGATCTAATGTAAGCGAGTTAGGTATGCTAAGCTCATGAAAAATCACTGACATGCTTAGGGAATGCAGGCCGACTTCAAAATGACTGAATTGTGGACATAAGTTATCGTTGTAATGTATCACCTCCTCCAGGGACCGCGGTGTCTGAGCGGTTAGACTGCTCACCTTTCACCAAGAGGAACCGGGTTCAACCCTCGGACGGGTCACTACCGGATTTTCACTAGTGTGAAACGTGCTGAACGATCCCACTGATCGGCGGATTTTCTCGGGGTTCTCCGGTTTCCCCCGCCCCTGTATTCCGGCGCTGCTCCATTATCCTCTCATTTCACTTTCATCAAATCTCAAGGCGTCGTTGTTAAGAGCCGCCCAAAAATCTCAACTCACTAACTCAACTCAACTCTTTCTCCAATCCTTAAGCTCACTAACATTAAGAGCCAAGTAAATTTGATAGTTCACGGATGTTTTAAAACAAAAAAATATTTACGATAAAAATAAAATTTCATTAAAAAATGGTTTATATTTAAACAGAAATCAAAGAATAATTATCCGAATGAACGTAATCCAGCCTTCGAAAATAACAGACGTGCATTGTAAAGATTTAAGATAAAATAAAAGTAACACAGAGAAACACATGGAAAACTAAATGAATTGTTTACACAAGTTGACAAATACAAAAAAGGAAAGCCGTCAAACTACACGAAAATTTACTAGGACGTAGTATGAAACAAACACAAGTGTCACGCAGACGTGTCAATGCGCGTGTTTATGAATGTGCAAGTTTACGAAACACATCCGTCCTTATAATTCACACGTTTCTTGAAATACAGGTATAAGAAGGCAGGGCCGAATTTCAGCACAATTATGTCCAGTGTTTGTAAGACTGTATTTACTCAGCAACTACATAAGCCCTTTAAAAAAAAATCTGAGGGAGGGAATAATTTTTCTGTCGTGTTTGTTTTCAAGAAGAGGATCTGACACACGACCCGAGAAGGAAAAACCATCTGCGCCGTCAATTAGGCGCGCCTAGCATCTAAAGAACGCGCGTTGGGAGGTTAATGAAGACGTTCGCACCTCACTGCCAGATATTGTCTGCGGATGGATGATGCCTCCAAGGCATGTTTTTACACTGTCTTCTACGCAAACAAAATAAGTTTAATTGAAACAAGAGGAGTCGCAAAAAAATCTTAGGCGGGCAAGAGTAATAAGATTTTTTCAAGTGCACTTAAGGAAGTCACTGTTAAACATCTGTCTGTTAAAGGATTCCGGATGTAACAGATGTGAATAAAAAATGCGATAACGTAGTGAACCTCTGTGCCGCTATTGTGTCCATATGGCGCATGTTTTTTCCGCGTTCCTTATGGTGACCTGAAAGCTAAATTTACATAAACAAATCATCCCGAGCTAACCGCATCGGTTCTCATTCTCGAGAGTTTCATCACAATGCCTTTCGAGACTTATGTTAATTATGTTGGTCTGTGTGCGATGAAACGTACCGATAAAATATTTGAAAATAAAATCTGCTGTATTTGGAATGTTTTTAACAGCTTACGGAGCGTAGCCTTTTGCTAGGTTTATTGACAAATTGCGTTCAAATCCTGTCAAAACTTCTAACGATAATGTGCGAGAAAAAATGTTACCAGCAAGAGTTGGAAAGTCGAATCTGAATTATTGATGCTTTCTCACTATAGACCATTCACTGTTACTTTCAGATTTACTGAAGCCCCGCTGAAGTTGTACTTTCAGGTTATTCACCCGCCTCATGCAAACAAAGCTTAACGGAATCTAGAGAATTACAACGAACTGTATTCGTGCGCACTCAGAGTAATAATAGTTTGCGTACGAACTATTTCTTACTAGGCATTACCAGCATACCTTTCTTCTCGCTGATTTATTTCAAATTAATTATAAATTAAATATTCAAATTTATAAGTAAAAAATTAATACAATTTTAGTTTAACCAAAAATAAGGTAGTTTAATCTTATCACAAGTATAAAACGTTTGCAATCCATAAAGTAATTAGGATACAACCAAAAACGTTATACATGGTTTAATTTTTCCAAGGTTAAATTCATTAAGTGAGAAGACACCGCGAATAGACAATACTGCTGAATTCTCTAAGACGTGAATAAGAACACTGTCCTAAGGTTTACTTTCGTTTCCTGTACTGCCTATCCCTAGAGAATCCCTCTGTCTTCCACAACGGCAATCATTTTCAAGTCTCAGTTTATTCAGGGTTCGATTCCCGACGGGGTCGCTCCCGGATTTTCGCATGTGGGAATCATGCCGGACGATGCCAATGGTCAGCGGGTTTTCTCGGGATCTCCCGTTTCCGCCGCCTTTTCACTCCGGCGCTGCTCCATACTCACCTCGCGCCACCCTCATCGGCTCTCAAGACCTCGATCTTAAGAGCCTCCAAAATCTCGTCACTCACACACTCAGAAGTAATGAGTTATTTAGGAAAATAGCGAATTATTTTCAAGTGAATGAAAATAAAATCTTGTAATATTTCGTTGTATCTTCTTGGAAAAATTAATTTTGAAGTTCATGCATGAGTAAAATTACTATACGTATATAAATTATTGAAGATATATTATGATATGGTGTCTACATTAACTATTTCTGTATTATTCCTTGGGATTTATTTTCATTTAACTCGCTAAATACAAAATTAAATATTTGTTTAAATTAGTAAAAGAATCGAAAAACTTGTAAAATTTTATCATGAATTATCCTAATAAAATTACTTCAACGCAGACTAGATATTACTTTTCATAGTACGGATAACAATAAGTGTATACATAGAAATGTTCCATACGGGAATTATAGAAAGTGAAGCGTCGCAGCTATAACCCAGAGAAAATCGATAAATCATATTCTGTAGCAAAAGGATCTCTTTATCAAAATCGTTTATTACCGGCGTTTGCTTCCGTGTTTGTAAACGAGTTTTATTTAAACTAATAACCGTGAATAAGAGACGACGAATTTGCGACAAACGATTGATAGCTGAAACACTGCTGCGTAACGTGATTGGTAGATATATTTTTTATCACAACTTGGATATAAGACAATTTTCCAAAAACGAAAAATGTGTCGAGAAATATGTAGTACGATAAAAAACAATAATCAAGATATATGCTTATGTTTATCAAACACTTAGATAACCGAAGCGAATATTGAGAAAACGGATCTTGGTTATTTGCCATTTTTGTGTGTTACGAAAATAGAAAATTATGATTTCGGCTTTGCTCATGTGATTATACAAAATGTCGAGAACGTTTAATGTCCACGGGGTGAAACGGTATTTTACAATCACTTGAAATAATATATATATTTTTTTAAATTTAGAATCCAATACTTTTCAGAACTCTTTGGCTCTCTTAAGAGTGGGATGGATCCCCGCGTCCAAGGTCAAGAAGCGAGGGAGCTATACGGGCGACACAACACTCACTTCTAGCACCTCATCGCTCCTACGCGCAAGGCGTGCAGCGTTTCCGTAGTAACGCTGTGCTGTGCAAATTAGATCTGTAACAGTGGGGTTTTATTACACGCGATGAACGTACGCAGATCAAACTATGCCCGTATGTTTGTGTTTTTCTCTAACCGCTTAAGGAAACTGCATAGGCAAGCTTAAAATAATGCGATATTTGACCATTTTCACACATTTTTTTCTATACACTTAATATGAAAAACGTAAAAATAAATAAAATAAATAAATAAGGGAAAAGATTATTGTTTTTTTTTTTTTGTCTTTTCTGACAAAAAGTCGTACCTATTCGCAGAACCTTTAATTACCGAGAGACGCGTATTCGCGCAAACAACTATTTCACAAAAAAACGCAGGGGTCCATCCCACTCTTAAAGCAGGATTTACAACGACCCTTCGCGTCCGTCCGTCCGCCATCCGTCCGTTAATCACGTGGCCAACAGCCAAACAGAGGTGGTCATTAATTCTTTCCGTCCGTCCGTCAAAAAATTGGCAAACTTTAACTTTTTACTGACGAACGGAATAAATTATAGCCTTCTAAACTTGCACGTTTTGTTACTCGTTCATCCCGAATTATTTACAAGGCTTTGTAATGTGCGCAGTGTTTTTTTTTTGCCGTCTTTTGATTTCATATGTTTATGCAACCGTAGAATGAAATTAAGTTTTTCCTGAAGATGAACTGATAAATACGTTTGGAAACACGAGCTCCTTTAGTGAAATAGTAAAAAGAATCAAATTATGCTTTATATGCTATTTAAATATTTTTTTTGCGTTGATTAATTTCCGATATTTACGTGTATGGTTGTTTTGGGTGCTTAGAAACACAATACCGCGAAAGTTTTTCATTTTTTATGGAGAAATATTTTCTATATGTAGAGAGTTTTGTTTTTATTAGTTTGCAGCAATGAACGTACGACGGACGTACGAAGTTTGGTTGTAAATCGCTCGGCTGGGTGACGGGTGGATGACGGACGGACGCGACGGGCTGTTGTAAACATAGACTAAAGATGAGGCAGACCGATCTCGCTAGCTGCGCACAACCAATCTCCATGTCATAACATTGAACTGCTTTTCTGCCTACACGTCTAGCGAAAACGGCATGGTTTGGATTTTAGATTAGAACACCGTTAAGTAAACACGTGCTTTCAGATGTTCTTATGCTTCCTCTAACCAGTTTGTACTGCTTTTTAATTAAATTCAAAATGCTAAAGGTGTTTTATTAATATAACAGTGCTTGTCATTTAAAAATTAAGATGTAATCAAACACGTCCATAGCTGTTGGCCATGTGACTTTGACAGTTGTGCAGAATTGGGGTAGGTCAATGTTGAGAACATGCGCAGAAGACGAATAAGCGATCTACCTCATCTTTAGTCTATGGTTGTGAATCCTGCCTAAGTTCTCTCGGAGGAGACTTGCGGCGATTCGTGCTCCGCCAGACAGAAGAGCGGCGGAAGTCGGCCCGAGGCGCGCGCACGTTGTCGAAGCGATCCTATGCCGTCAACTATAACCCTCCACGTCTCGCGCGGCGGCACTGTGATTGAAGATTGCCTCTCTTCTGCCGCGGCTTTTTGATTGCGACCATTACGCATCCTCCCTTTAGTAGTTACGGGAGCCGGCCGGGGCGCCGAGAATCACGCGCGTGTGTTGCCCCGCGTGCACCCACGGGTCACCCACCGTCAGTCGAGTCGCGCGGAGCCCCAGGGCAACAACCTTCCAAGCGCGGTTACTTCGCTCGTTGGAAATAATTAGATGCGCACCGACATCTCGTCTTTCGTAGCACAAAAGCAATTAATCTTGTCCGCGATATCGGACTTCAATTTTCTCACCCAAGGGCTGGTCACCTGCCGGCGCGACGAAATTTATCACCACAGCATTCATTAGCCCATTTCTTACGTGGGAAGACCTCTCTTCTGATCTCCGGATGATTTATCACCCCGTTTCTGTGGTTTCGCGTTTTTAGCTTGCTGACGACCAATTAAAAGATTCCTGTTACGGCACCGCCCTACTAGAAATAGACTTTTGCTTCTTTCGAAACAAGACGGACTGCATTCTTCTCCTAACAAGCGGGAAATTTATGTGTCGCTTCGGGACTCGAGGGGTACGCCCTATCCGAATCTGAAAAGCCACTTTAGCACACAGTATCTTCGACGGCGTGTTTCAACCAAGCTAGGTTTGTGTCCTAGATGAGGCCCACATCGTATCTCAGAGATAGCATCTGAACTGACAGGTAATAAAATAGTCTTTAAACGACATCGTAGTGCTCACCAATGTAGGGTGAAATTATGGTAAACAAATGTGTCCTTGAGCTGAAGTTTCTTACAACTGGTAATGTGGAACGTATCTACCAGTGCCCACAATTTTTAAATAATTTTAAATAACATTTAATTTTTTTTATTAGTAAATGTAAACTAATGATGAACTTAATTCAACATGTGATAACATGGACGGTTCACATAGCATGAGGTAATTAAGTAATAGGCAGAGAAGTGCGAAATTCGCGTTATTATTTGGGGACACGTCAAACTTTAAACACATGTGCATTTGCAACACGTTTGTCATTGTAACATACTTTATCTGGCATGTCCTGTGTAATTCTGCGCCAGTAAATAAACACTTCACAATTTGTGTGCCCCAATTACGTGTAGCTCAATCAGAAAGGGTGTGACTTCACATGTATGCAGCAGCAAATGGAAATAAAACGCCGGCTCCGGTATATACAGTACTGAGGAGTTCAGCCTGGTGCCAAATAATAACGCAAATCTTGCATGTCCCTATAAATGGGACACCTGGAGCATTACACTTGGTGGGATAGGCGTCTGCGATGCTTACTAGGTTCATGGTTAACACAAAAATAGACCAGCACATGAACCTGAAATTTCTTGGGGAACCAAGGTCCTGCCTAAGCTGAGAGAACGAGTAAAGGAGGAAAAAACTTGATCTCAGCAAGAACAACAAACATATACTGCTCGAGGATAATTCGCCCACTCAAACGCCCCCTCTGTGAGGCAGTTTTTACCAATAAAACGTATCCTAGTGCTTGAGCGTCTCCCGTGTTTTCCCGATGTTGTATTTGTTCTCCAGAGTGAAAATTGTAACGGAAGAATAACATTTTCGGTTTGGTGAAAAGGTGAAAAGAAAAACCGCGGACCTGTTGAACAGGGTGACATATGATGAGTTTCAGCACTGTTACGAATGGTGGGCAAACACCGTTTGCAACGGTGTATTCATAGTTGAGGGAACTATTTAGCATACGACTAAGACACAATAAAATATTTTTGTACTAAACCATATAAGTTATTATATTGTCACTGTTCCCATTTCTTAGTAGTCACAGCTCGTACGTACCTACTGGATCAGTCTTCAGGTATGGAAATGGGAAAGCACTTGAGGTAAACTATCCAAGGAACCAAATCCAAGCCATCCTACATGAGATGCATAAACTTTTCGGTTAATATTTTTTAAATAAAATTTTGTATACTGAGGCAGGGTTTGCTAAGTCGTATATTTTGCTGATGCATGGTACTGAATAAACTGGAGTCAGGTCTGTACAGAAGAATGAAAATCGTATTGACTGTCTATACCTTACACTCCTCTGAATAATCGAGTCACATAAATTTATTTATTGATTTTTTGCTTAGGTGAAAAAGCCATTTCCTAACGGAAAACAGTGAACGTGATATGGTCCCAGAGTTGCTCCCTGTTTGTTACTAGTTACAGTAATCGAGAGTGTATCAAATTAACTGTTTTCCAGTCGTATGTGCAACGCAACAAATTAAATGGTTGAATTACACCCTATATTAGGGCCCCCTGTATTTCACCAAGAGATTCTACGACTTGTTGTACTCCACAATACGTTAGTTCAGAACCAGTATCGCAGCAAGATGACATTAACTCCCACGCTTCTTAGATGTCCATCCGCGAATCACAGACGTGCATTATCGGAGTAACCTAATTATTATTGACCATTAACGTAAGAAAATGTCTTCTCATAGAGTCACGCTGTCAATAATCAAGAGAATACTGCTGGTGTGCCCGTAGGATATAGAAATCTAGCTTCTGCAGAAATATTTTCGCAAAAATCTGTGGGCCTACCTATAGCCAAATGAAGGGTACAGGGGAAAGAGGATGATTGTCCATGTTTACAGAAAATAAGGTTATCATGTCATCTGATAGACAATTGTCAGTACTGTTGATGTGCTAAAGTATAACGGTTAATGGATATGAGAGTCCGAATTATCAGGCCTCAGACGTAGCATTCCCAGTGGAGGAGTTTGTAGTTTTAATTGAATTTTACTCGAAACTAGCAAATATGAACATTCGTCTTTTTTCCCCCCTGCACCCTTCAGATGAATTCACGAAATTTCCAAACTGATGAAACATGTTACCCGCACGCACATTGGGAGGCGCCAGCAATGTGCCGCGTGTCAGTGACCACGAGATTCTGGGCGGATGCTAACCGGTCAGCCCAACAAGATAGGCCGTTTTATTCTCCACGAAATTTCACGCATCCACTTTCTACGAAGCTGGGTTGACCGTCAGTCCGGCTGGACCAGCTACCGCGATTCGAAAGCTGTCTTCTCACATGTGGTGCCTTACTTCGAGCAGTGATTAGCCAGTATTCACTCGTGTTTTCCAAAAGGAACGTTCCCTCGTTTCATTAACCACAGTGATAATAAATGGCGTGTTTTGGTGGGTGCATCAGATGGTGTAGTACGTACTTTCCGAGGTACCCAGCAGAGAGAGCATGAGTCAAACTGGATATGTGCTGAGTGAACATCGGATTCTTCCGGTGCATCGTGTACCACATCAGTTTCTCATAGTTATGTACTCTTCTTCTAAAAACAAAACGACGTAAATGAGTAGAAGAATATATCTTCGAGGCAAAGGCGACCACTTCCTGGCATAGTTTTGACGTTTGACACGTAGATGCTAGACATCCCTGTAGGGTTTCAAAGACTGAGATATTTGACAGGCGGGGAAACTTTTTCACACTCTTAACATGCAAATTCGCCTGACTACTTCCACAAACGTGTAATAACTACACTGATCTCTGATGTCTTGTTTTTTACAGCAGAGGCGCAAAAATATATCTCGTTCACGGTTAGCTGATAATTTTCAATAGCCTCGGTTAATACCTGTTCTCCTATCATTTACATTATATACAATATAATACAAGGATATTATCCTTATTCTTATCCTACAGCCGCAAGCACACGTGAACATGCCTGGTAAGTAATAATTATGATACGTACAGGTGAAGCAGGCCGATTTTGATCTCATAGACTAAGGATGAGGTAGACCGATCTCGCTGGCTGCGCACAACCAATTAGTCTTCGTGTCCCAACATTGAAGTGCTTTTCTGCCAATATGACTAGCAAAACCGGCGTGAACTGGATTTGAGGTTAGAATACTGTTTAGTAAGCAAGTGCTCCGGGATGTTTTTATACTTACTCTAACGATTTTGTTATGAAGTTTGTTTAAATTGAAATTGGTGAAAGTATTTTATTATTAAAATAGTTCTTGTCATTTAGAAATTAAGATATAAACAAACATGTTCATCATTGTTGGCCATGCGAATTTGACAGTTGTGATGCTTTGGAGTAGGTCAATGTTGGGCACATGCGCAGAAGACGAATAAGCGGTCTACCTCATCTTTAGTCTGTATTTGATCGTCAACCCATCACTAAAAAAAAAACTGTCAAAATCGCATGGTCGAACGACGACCTATTCTTTTAATGGAATTAATTCACATTCAGACCCATGCTTTGATGCGAATAATTAATTTTAACTAACTTTAATTTTGCTTAAATTACATCAAAATCAGGACAGAGGAAAAATACAAACTTTATACAGATTTGTTTTACATAAACTTTGTTCTAATAACAATTACTATCCACATCGTTTCGATAGTGCTACTGGGAAAATAATATTTCAATAATGAAACACGGAAACACGTTAATGCGCAGTCAGCACGCGCATGATACCCGTATTATTTCTGCGAACGCATGCGTCGATCAAAATTATCTTAATGTAAAAGACACTTCTACACCGATTGTTGTTGTATTTTGTATAAAACATAAACAAACTAGACCCAATGTCCACGAATTTCTACGCAATATTTCAATCGCTATATGACACATGTATTATTTTTCTTGATTCGCTACCAACATCTATGTTTGTCAATGATTTAGACCGCGTGAAATTACATTCAATTATAGTTCGGAAATGTTTCACCAAACAGTGGTTCAAAAATTTTCAACTAACCACGTATTAGGTCTGTGTGTTTGATAGGGATAGTGAAATTTCGCGATAAGATTTCAAGACAAGTTACATTTCGCAACACTGTAGGGTCGTTTACCTATCTTGATTGGCTGAATTACTTTTTGACATGTGTTAACTGTCTGCACACGAATCACGTAGTAGCCGTACCTATGTCGCCGAATTCTGAGTGGACCGGTCAAAAATGAAAACGCCCTCTCAAGCAGACATCAACCAAAGGCAATAGATAAACTGCCGTTGGGTACTTAAAGTATTCAAGTCAAATTTTTTCACGAAAAAATGGACCATCTAGTAATGGACCATCTGCTGATTCACTCTACATGTTTTATTTCAGTAAATTAAAATTAACTAAAAAAGAAAACGAAAGAATTCCAGCGTCAAGGGTGGACGAAGGGTGTTAAAATGGAAGGCGTAAGCCTTAATCGGATTGAGAGGCGTCTTGCATAATCAAGAAGCCGCTCTTAAGAGCCCCTGGCTCGGTCTAATACCTCTCCCCAGAGCTTCGTTGATAAAAGCGGATTTACACGCTCCCAGATCACGCCAAACTGACAGACCGTATTGCACCTACAGCCAATCGGAGAGTTCGCTGCTTCCGCATTGTTCACGAGCAAAAAAAATATATATATTGAGCCGATCTCACCTTTTCCCGCGCGAACAAAGCCGTTATTACCCACAATTCAGCACGTGATGCCCAAGACGAACAAAATGGATGGCATTGAAGACGATGTTTTGAGGTTAACGCATTTGGTCCCGTATTAATTTACAGGCTCAAATGTTGCAGTCGCGAAATGTTTTGGTGTGCACTGAATTTATGGCGAGCGCGCTTCTCAAAACCAGTGAACAAAATGTTGTCTGTTTGGTGGCATCAGCGTTAACCATTCATAAATGAGAAGTGTGGAAACTTCGAGAAACCATATTGCTCACAAGAAAGACCCGAAAACACTACGCACTGGTTCCTTAAATTCCATTCGCGGTTTCTTCACAGTTTTTTTAAATCAAACCTTTGAAAAAATCGCTCTATGTATTATGTGTTTCATTGTTTTGTAGTATATCGTGTATCACAAGTTATTTTAACCTATTTTAACGTAAAAGCACCTTAGTTTTGGTTAAAGTAAATGTTCACTTTTTTATTTTATCTATAAACTAAAATATTTCATTTATAATCAAAATGAATGAAAACAGGGAGAAAATAGGCGTGTTGGTAATGCATAGTAAGAAATAGTTATTATGCAAAATGGTATTACACTGAGTGCGCACGAATACGATGCACAGTCCCTTTGAAATATTTTTTATAATTGGTTAAGCTTTATTTACACGATGCGGAGGAATATCCTGGAAGTAGAACTTTAGCAGGGCTTCGGAAAAGTATGAAGTAACATTGAATGACCTATACCAGTGCCTATAACAAACATCCTTTATTTGCAACGTTTCCTCGATCTTTGACGTGGGGAGTGAACATAACCTCGTAAATCTTGTATAGGAAAGGCAATATTTATTGTGATATTTTTTAATGAATAGTGCAATGGCCGGTATGGATCCGGAATGCTTATTTATATAAGGAAACTGGAAAGGATATTGAGTGTTCTATCACAATGTTCCAACAACTTGACCTTTCTCTGCAAGTGACGTAGCGAGGGGGTCATTCCAAGGGGGCTTAAAGTCCAGTCTCCTGAGAATAGCAAACAGGCGCAAAAAATAGCTCGGAAAGCCAGCCAAATTCTTCTGAACGAAAGAATTTCTGAATGCCACTAACAAAAATCGCACTGGATAATGAAATATCAGCAGCACTGCTTTAAATCCAGTCCGTGACCAGCTCCAAAAACTTCAGTAGGATATATCAATCTATCTCGAACCTTGTCCAGAAAAAATCTCTAAAGAGCAAGGGAAAGCAAAAAGATAAATTGACTAGGTAGACAGGAGAGGCAGAAACCAAAACACCTGCCACATTCCAGAGCATTAATACAGTAATTAATGCATCTTCAAAAAACTGCCAACCTGAGAGGATATTGTCTTACAAAAATCCCTAAACTTAAAAAAAAATCCCCATCTTGTCAACATTGGTTTAATGCATCGGGGAAAAAAAAGTATACGAAGATAAAGAGTGTGTCTGATCGGCGAGATCTGTGAACGTGTGAAACTGCCTTAACGAGCGGGCGTGTGTATGGCCAGTGAGTTCTTTACGCTACTGGCAGGCCGGAACATCCGGTCTGCATCCATCCCTTTCTCCCCTCTTCTCCTTCATCAACAGTGGACTGCTCCAATGCGGTCAGCGTCTTACCGCGGAGCTCGAGTTACAAGGAAAGAGGCAAACATAAAAGAGGATTCATCATTGTTCCTAGAAATGTGGACTGTACAGGCTACTCTTAACATCTTGAGCTCAATTACACTTAATCCTACAAGCACGATTTTTTTTAATATACTCAGCTTTTTGAGATTAAAAGTTCTTATTTCTACGGAAATATTTGTTGTGGAAAATGTAATATAGTTTTTACTACTTTGTGTGAATATGGTTCAGGTAAACATCCTAAACTGTAATGGAAGTCTTTAACTAGTATATACTGTAGTATGTAAGTTTTACAATATATGTATTCTAGATGTGTATATAGAAAATTCGAGCTTCGCTACAATAGAGGCTTGGAAATTTTACACATTTTACTTTTTCCTCGACAAATTTATAAAGCTACCATTGGTGGGGAAAAATATTTTACCATTTGTGCTATTTCAAATTGTTTCTTAGACTATAATTTTATTTGTATATTTGAACTTTGATTTAGAAGAATAATTAAAAACCTAATTAAAAAGATTTTGCATTTTTTATTATTATCGTAAATGGGATGCATAATACGTGATGCGAAATGAAACTTATATCCAACACTGGAAAACAGGATGTGAGCCAAATCAAAATGGGAGAGATACTTACTATAAGCAATTCATAGTTACTGCCAACTTTTCTGAAGTCCTGCTAAAGTTCTAATTCCAGGATATTCCTCCGCCTTATTCTAACAAAACTTAACACAGTTTGCAAAATTATCCCAAAGGGACAACACGCCACATGCGCACTCAATGTAATGCTATTTTACATGAGAACTACTTCTTATTAGACATTACCAACTAATCTATTTTACTTTTGTTTTTGTTCGTTTTAGTTATAATTGAAATGTTATAATTTATAGATTCAATATAATTGAAAGTTAAATTTAACTAGAAATGAGGTACTTTTATGTTATGACTTAAACGCTTGTAATGCATGACATATTTAGGAAACCACCAAACACAGGGTGATTTTTCAAAGGTTTCATTCAGAAAGTGCGAAGAAACTGCGAATATACTATAACAGCTTGTTTTTCAACAGTGTCCTTAAACGTGGCATGTATGAAAGCCAACCTATAGCGTTTAGCTACCCGTCGCCAAGCCGAAGTACAATTTTTCCGCTATGTTAGAAAATTCTTAATGCGTCGACTGTGCCAACTTTCGCGGAGTGCTTTAAAACGTGAACTCTGCCGTATATTTTTGAGGCATGGTAGTTCTCCAGTTTGACTGAAATCAACTGGATTCGAGTTACAAGCGAAACCATCTATTACTGCCGTCATTCAGGTATAGTTAACTGACGACCGTATTAGCATGTGCACATGTGTAATGCGTCCACATCGGCGAATGCAGTGCCAACCGCAGGCAAGATGTCGAGCCAGTAAATGAGAAGGTCATGCTTCGTAGATGCTGCCGTCTGTTCTATCGTTTGTTGACTGACGCGAAAATAATAGGAATGCAGCGTAAGTATACCGACGGCGACTTCAAAACGTAACGGCGGAGAAAACGCGCAGAGAAAGTGAAAAACGTCAACTTTTCGTAATAGGACTTCCACAGGCAGTGTTTAAGTGTAAGAGAAGGCGATAACACCTTAACTTCACAAAAAATAAAGACGTTTTATTATTATTATTATTATCATCATTAAATCTCGGTGCTTAAGTTCTTATGGAGACAGCCTTTGATCTTATTTTGCGTGTTCTCGATTAAAGGGCAATTTACCTAAGAAAAATACCCCTGAGTCTTAAAAAAATATTGTAATAGATTTTTGTAAATTTGCCACAACTAAAGCATTACTCAATCACCTACGTAAGATAAGCCGACAGTATTAAACAGCGTTGGATATATTTCATCCCCTTTAGACGCGCTAGCAAATTACTTTTCATTCCTGTTTCGTAGCACTACTTCGTAAATTGTAAAGTATATATAAGGCGTCAAAAATCAGCCTTTACGGCATTAAATCGGATAATTTAATATAAACTATTACTTTAAATGCCAAGAAGATGTATCACTGCTTACGTTATGTAAATGTGATGTTATCATCTTGGTATTTTATGATTTTTCTTTCAAAATCGATCATACTTTTTAATCTGTGAAATCGCCCTTTAAATGAGATGAACATACAGAGAGGTCATGCACTTGAATAAATTCGAACGAGTAGCATCTCCGGTGATAAATGATCTTTCTCTTATGGCGGGAAATATACAATAACCTGAGATATATCTTATTCTGTCTGTAGCGTGTAAAATTCCGCCTGTTCGAGGACACAAAAGAACCGCCGATCAAAAATGTCTCATTTCTGAGCATCGCACATCAATTCTCTGATGGGAACTAGCGACGTTCTGCAAGAACTCGTCCAGTACGAATTTATTTAACGTTTCCAGTTTGTAATGTCCTCGGGGCACCATCCGAGAGATACTGTCCTACTTCTCTGTGTAGACACATTAATTTTGTCTTTTCATCCTATATTCCTCTTGTTTCGTTCGAGCTTCGTCACCTTCGGGTGATAACAACAACATCGGGTAACAAACACCCCTTCTGTTAATAAAATCGCACATCCTAATTGCCGCCCGCCAAATGTTCACAGATAGAAAATACCAAATGAATCTTGAAGGGTTTTCACGGTAAAGTGAGTACTTCTGAAAGCCCTGCTTAAGCTCTACTTGTGAGTTCATTGCGTATTCTTACACTATATGTAAAATTAACACTGCCGCGGGCCTCATAATTATTTATGCGTCCGTCGAATGAAACTGTAAAATTGTTAGGAAAGTAAATATTTTTACAAATCTGAACAGATTGGTGTGTTAAGAATCTGAAGTCACCCCTTAAAATGTTGAGGGAACAGGACACAAGCGAACCTTGTCCATGCTATTTTCCATCGTTGTCGCAATGCTTTCCTTATTGCCGGACATGAGCTTGAACTGTTTAATATTTCGCGTTTTTCACTTGAACGATGCAGGGGCTATGGTCACATTAGTCCATCGCAATATTAATGCTTGTGTCAGACGAAAAAGATACACCACTGTCGGGCAGAAGAAATCAAATGATACGTACATTGCCTGAAGCGTAAACCCGAGGCGTTGGCTGAAGAAGGGATGGTGGGGGGTGGGGTAAGGATGGGATGGGATGGGGAAATGGCCTGTTTCCTACGCGGTTTACCCCAGGCATTCTAACTTGACGGAACTGATTTTTTACGTGCACCTCCACTTTTCCAGCCATTGTAATAGAAACCCTATGACCCGGTTGTGGAGAATGATTATAAGGTTTAAAGTAAGCGTCCATGTCCTGTGGTGTATCAGGGGAATTTTTTCTTCTACTGTTGAAATTCCATATCGAGGTTCAAATTACATTTGTTGCGTTAATTTTAATTACATTTGTCACTCACGTCTACTTGAACTTAATGTAACAGAAGCAGATGTAAAGCGAATGACAACATGAAAAAAAAAAAAAAAAAGGTTATATTTAACAAAATACTGCGATGTCTATTGTTTGTTTCTAACAACTCAATTGCGTATTTTCGTTCGTTTTGCATGCATGTTACAGTTTCGAAGGGCGGTGCTTGTTTTGCAAAGGAATGATACTTTCGACCGTTACTGTATTTTAAACAGTTCTTCGGTTCAATAAACATACTGGAAATACTGATATCTTAGTAAAGAACAACAACCGAATATTTTAAAGATGCCATAAGGTGAAAACCTTATGTTAGGTTCACTAATGATCATCTGTCGTTTGTAAAATTTGAAATATCCGTGAGAACCAAAAGTGGGCAGTGATCGCAAAGAGTTAACGGATCAAAGCATACACTAAATATGAGGTAGACCGCTTATTCGTCGTCTTCTGTGTATGTACCGATCATTGACCTACCCCAAGCCTACACAACTGTCAAAGTCACATGGTCAACAGTTTTGAACGTGTATGTTTACATATTAATTTTTAAATGACAAGCACTATTATGTTAATAAAGTAATTTTACCAGTTTGAATGTAATCAAAAAGCATTAAAAATTGATTATAGGAAGTATAAAACATCTCAAAAGCACTTGTTTGCTTAACAGTGTTCTAACCTCAACCCCAATCCACGCCATTTCTGCTAGACGTGTAGGCAGAAAAGCAGTTCAATGTTAGGGCACGGAGAATGGTTGTGTGCAGCCAGTAAGACCGGTCTACCACATCTTTAATGTATGGATAAAAGAGTACGGAAATATATTTATCAACCGATACAGTTGCTCGGTGGGTGTGCTTGTCAGTGCGCCATTCTCTTGTGGCTTGGATGCTGGATAGGTGATAATTCAGGCCCAGTCTCCGGCATGGACCAGTTACTCAGCACCGAATGACAGTGGTTCGCATGCCAATAAATCTCGTCACCGCCATCACAAGTGTCTTTCTGCTCATAATCGTGCGACGAAATACCATAATTTTAATATTGTGTTTTACATTTAGATATTAAACCTCACACTCTAAAAAAAAAAAATCTTGTAATTCTTACTGAGAACTTTTTTTGTAACTTTACAGACGCTTGTAACAGTACAAAGATTTTTCTTGTAAAACTACTCGTTTGCAAATCTACAAGGTCCGTGTTTGTAATAGGCCTTATGAAATGTTTGTACTATACGGAGCCGTGCCCATGAGCTTCAGCAAAATGGCGGACACTCATAACGTAAAACCGTATAAAGCTGTTTGTACAAAAACTATGGGTGCAAAACGAAATGTATTGCAAGTTTGAATTACGTAAAACACTTTAAACCACTCAAATAATCACAATAAAACCACAAATTCAATAAAACTTGACCGTATTATTCATTATTTATTAGTGTTTCCTAGGTAAACATAATTCTTAAATCGACTTTTAATACCCCCGTTGTTAAGAGGCGTCCAAATCTCTTAACTCAAAAAATGAAATCTTAAAAAAAAAAATAAAAAAAATTTACCTATTCTTCTTAACCGTATAACTTAGATATTATATTGAATGCACTTGTGCCTAAATTTAAGGTAAAAATAAGCATTGATATCGTAAGTCAAGTTGATCTTGTGGATAAATGTGCGGACTAGAAATACTTGAGGTGTGAGGTTCTAATCCTCGTGCTAGCGAGGTATAACTTTTTTTCCCTGTAAATTATATTATGAATATATTTTTTTTAGTTGTTCTCTGTTACTAATTCATTACATTTGTTTTTTAGAAGAAAAAAAAAGTAATTTTATTTACACTTCTCAATAATGTCAGTTGTAATAAAAGGATACAATTTGTAATATTACAAAGACATATATTGCAGATTTCACAAAAAAAATTGTTTGTAGTTTTACAAAGGATTTTCTTGGTAACTGGGTTTCCAAGGATTTTTCTTGTAAAAGTACAAAAAAAATTTTTTCAGTGCAGACTTATGACTACTTACCAAGATATTTTTATAGAATAAGCTTAAGTGGAAAGTTTAATTTAAGGAAATTCTGACTTCTTTAATTTCTTGTGTCTTGCCATTACCAATTTTAGGCGTATGCTTGTAACCACGCCTACTGAAATGACGTCATTAAGTTGAAGTAGTAAATACACTGAAATCAGCACTTAGGGTACGTTGCCAACTGACGGGTGGTTAGCCAGCCACGTTTAATTGGCACTGGTAATTTTCCAAGAGCCTCTACACGAAATAAATCTCTTACTCGGACGAATAAACTGCCAGTCAAACAAACGGGAGAGAAAGCACCGGGCAGTAAATACAGCTAGGACAGCATTCAGAAAATGCAAAGTGGAGGGGACTGGAAAAGTGACGTCGATGTAAGTGAGTAATGGTGTACGGGCAATAAAACCAGAGGACCTCGCTCGACCCGGCCGCGAACATTTTACAGCCACTCCGCCAAAGAGGAGCCGGATATGCCTGCCATAAGTCCGAAATCGAAGTCCAAGCAGGAACTGGAGGTCCAGTGTTTTTATTGTCGCCGGAGAGAAGTTGGAAGACCTCGCCCGCAATCTCCCCAAATCGCTGCATTTTAGCATTGCGAAGCGTGGGTATGGATGTCTCGTTTTCTTATGGCGCTAACCTGCCTAACTTACATTCGTGAGGTTCATTCTTTTAACCAGCATGAAGTGGCATGTGAAAAAAAATCCGCGAAGTACTTTGATATTTTCCATTTCCCGCCTCATACTGTTATTGTGTTTAATGTGTATTCGGTTGAGCCAAGTGATGGGATTAAATGAATTCGGGATTGTAAGTCGTACCTTGTTCCTGTGAAAACCTTTCGGGTAAGGCATCGTAAAATAAAAAGAACCAATTAAAAAAGAAAAATTGTGTTTGGCTGTGATGGGGACACGGCCGTTTGTTTTGCATGAATACGTCTATGTTGACGCGCTTGGACGCCTTGATGTTTATTTTACGTTCCCGGCACAGCTTCACTCGATTACATGGGCTTTTATGGGTATCACTGGATTGCTTTTGAGATGCTCTTTCCAACCGTATACGATTTCTGTATTTCGACTTGGGTTTTTGACGAGTATAGGCTGACATTGTGTTAAGTTTTCTTAATTCTTTACATTAAACGCATGCAGTTTCACCATAACCACACCACGCAAATGTTTTTACACACGCAATCGATTGATCTTGATGAGCGCTGTCGATTGAAACTTAAATGAGCGTCGTAATTTCTCCTAGTCAAAAGTTATACTACGCGGAAGTTATGAGACGCGGCGAAACGAACTCAACATTTGCGGCACCCCCGCCGAGCGCGATGCTTCGCAGTCCTCACTCAACGTAACATATTCTTTGATCCTTTGGCAATCCAGTGGTGTCATTGAATTACTGAATGTAGACGATAGATTCGGAGCTGCAATGCCAAACTGTATCTCCCGATTTTTTTATCGTCGGATTTTCTCGATTGCCTCCCACTATGGTTGCAAATTTAAATACGTATTCGCGTCAAAAAATCGACCTGTATGTGTACCGTGAAGCTTGTTTTTTATAAGGAGCCACCGTGGCTGAGCGGTTAGACTGCTCGCCTCCCACCAAAGCGAACTGGTTTCAATCCCCGGTCGTGCCACTCCGGATTTTCGCAAGTGGAAATCGTACTGGACGATGCCGCTGGTCGGCGGGTTTCCACGGGATGTCCCACTTCCCTCCCCCTTGCATTCCGACACCGCTCCACTCTCACCTCATTTCACCCCCATCGGCTCTCGAGATTTCGTTTTTTACGAGCCGCCCAAATCTCTCAGCTCAGATTTTTTCTATGTTTTGCTATTTATCCAGTGTTACAAAAAGATATATACATACAAATTATTGAAAATTCCATTGACAGTTCGTTATTTGTTGTCAACATAAATTTTTTTGGAGTTCACAAAACTGACATTATGCAAAGTATTGATATTAGTAGTTACATTTCATTCGCGGCTTTTTTGTCACGTTACTTCATATCAAACATGACTTTTGGATTGCCGAATGACTCTGACCACTACTAACAAATTCGTTCAGCGAAATGTTTTAATGGGAACAAGTGCTTACGATTTCTCCAAACGTCGAGAGTACACAGGTTTAACCTGTAGGCCCACTAAAACTTCGAATATAAGTCCTTTTAAAATTTCATACTCTCTAAAATCAAACAGTGAAAATTCCTCCAGGCCAGTGAAACCTGACTGTGAACCAGTGAAAGTTGTTTCACCATAAATACTTATTTGGTATTAATTTAAAAAACTGGTTACCACTGATATGGCGGTCATGTATAGTTACTTACAGCGGATTCAGCATGCGGTTGCAAACAGTTATTCATAGCTGATTGCGCTGATTACTCAGTGAGCATCGCCTTTATTCAGAGAACTTGCAGCGAATAACATTTCACTGATTAAAATCACCCACCCAGCTTTCTTGTAAAACCCAACTTCAAGAAAATTAATATCTCAGTTTCATACATTCCAACCAATCCTTACAAACCAAAATTAACAGAAGTATTTTATAATAAAACATAGAATAACCCAGAAAAAAAAATTGTACTTGGGATTAATATATTCTTTCAAATTACAATCTTTAAATAATTTAAAAATTACCTGCTCTAAAAATAAATTTGTTTGCTTACATTAGTAACATCTTAATATAAATCTATAGCACGTTCGTGTTGGTAGTAAAGATTATTTAAACAGCTGAGAGCGCCAATTTTTATTTCTGGGAATTCCACCCATTCTGAAATTTGCGGGAAGCATACTTGCTCTGAAGTAATTGGCCTGAAATGGACTGCATTTATTTTACAGTACGAGTAGTTGGTGGCTGCTGCTTAAATAACCAAACGCATTGAAATATCACGGAGAAAATAATTACTTTTAATATTAAGTGCGCAGTAAATCGAATTTAATGTACTGGATTCTTAAAATCATTTAAATACAATTACTGCCCAGTTTGAAAGTTGCGAAATTTTTCTGACATATCATGTTAAATTATTATCACTAGTTTCAAACCTTTTCTTTGTAAAAGTATGAAATGATTTCAATGCATACGTTTTTGGCACCAAGCGAAGTATCGCAGTGGTAAGCTGGTAACACATTAGACTCATTCGGGAGGATTCGGGTTCGATTCACGGTCTGACAATCCACGGATTCGCGAAATCAGTCTAGACAAATGCCTGCCGATTATTAGGAGGCTATCTTTTTATTTACCCATTCATACGTTCACTTCATAATAAAATTTTTTTTGCCATTCCGCTATCCCAGCCACACGCTGTCTACGTAGTTCAGCTGTCTCTGCCACTCCATTGTCGCCATGCCAACACGTCGCGTAACCCTCTTGTGGTCCATTCACGGTTACGTCGAACTTCTCTGAAGCCATTTCAAAGTTCTACTTCCAGTATCTTCCCCCGCCCATGCAAACAAAGCTTGACCGAGTCTAGAAGATTGCACCAAAGTGACAAAGCGCCACATTCGTGCGCACACACTGTAATAATATTTTGCATGAGAACTATTTCTTACTTGGCATTATCAACACACGCATTTTCTCCCTGTTCTTATTCATATGCATTATATATGAGGCATCATAACTTATACGTAGGATAATAATAGCAAAGTTCAATTTAACCAAAAATAAGATGCTTTTACTTTAAGAGAAGTATAAAACGCTTGTGATGCACGTTATATTTAGGAAACAACCAAACACTTAATACATGGGGTGATTTTTTTAAGGTTTGATGCAAAAATGTGAAGAAACTGCAAATAGACTTTACGCAGAGAGCACGGGTGGTTTTCTGCAGCCCTTAGTGTGTATCGTAATGTTTTGGCAATGACATTGACGTTTTGGTAAACCTGTCAGCTGTATCATAGATTTGATTCAATGATACTCAAGTGTGAAAACGAGAAGTCTGATGAGCTCTGTGTTTAACACAAGAGCGTCTATAAAACACTCGTTATTTTAGGAAGAAAAATAAAGTCATCCTTTTTACTTTAAATTTTAGCAATAATCTTTAAATAAACTATGAAAACAAAATAATATAATCCTGTTAATCTTATAATTCGTGTTGTTACGATTATAAGTTTATCTTCGTAATTTAAATTGTATTGATCTTTCGTCGGTCCTAAAATTTAGCTCTACCTTCAAAACCGTTCGGTACAATAATGCTAATAAATTAACTGGTATCACATTTTAATATAATTCTTCGCTATTAAACAAAAAAAATAAATATCGTGTTTTCTATGTTAAAACAAAATTGATCAAAATCCAGATCACTTTGGCCTATGTCCGTACTTATTAGAAAGCAGAAAAAAATAGGCTTACCGCAGTAAATGTATTGGTCAGATATAATTATTAATATTATTTTCACCACGACCATTATTTTAAGAATTCCGGCAACTTTTTAACATGTTACTTAGGCAAATGAGAAAACTCATAGTAGTCCATAAAACTATAGTCTGTAGGCACTAATTTAGAGAGTGCAGTATGCCAATCTTTAGGCAGTCGCGCTAACTGCATCCCTAGTTCAGATCTCTGTAGTTCCATTATGGCTAACACAGTTAACAACAAACGAAGAATCAAAGTCACGGTGCTTTAAGACACTGAGACATGGGTTTTACGGAAAGTTACATTGTAAAGAATTTTCTAGTAAACTTCTTACTTAAACTCTGTAACCATTGTATGGAAATGCTACCATATACCTATCAGGTTGCAAATATTCACACGCTGTTTACGGTAAAGTGAGCACTTCTGACGCCCTAGTCTCCTTTTTTTCCTTTCGGCTATTTTTTTATCCTTTAACCGCCTTTTAAAAATAAATATTTGCCTTGTAATTAAGAAACACAGTGTGTATATTCCACAGGACATGGGAGAAAACTTTACCATTCACGCTTTCTCACTGTATGTACACACTAGTGCGGTATATTTGCGAACAATTTCTTAAGTGTGTATCCTTTGTTGTACTTTTGTTTTATATTATGTTTAGGAGATCATTGTCTCTATACGCAGTATTATTCCCGCGCAATTAGAACTTTTTGTAGCACGTAGTATTAGTAAGATTAATTTGTGTTCTTAAAATAACGATATCTGCTTGTTTTAAATTGTGAAACACGACTATGTTTAAAATATTTTTCTTGGAAAAAAGGTTTTTGCTGTACAAAAGTGATACAATTTGCCGTTAATGAAGTGTGTAGTTCGGTAAAACCATTCGGTGTTTTTTGTATGTACATCACTTCACTGGAAATAATAAAGCAAATCGAACATTTGCAGCACAACTTGGCTGCAATCGGCGTAAGAAACTATTTGCACATTTACATTTTCTCGCCGTAAATTTCGTTACGAGTAGTACTCGTTACATGTCAACACGTTTCATAAATTGCGTAACCAGTTGCAAACTCATTCAAATGTGTTTGCAAATATGTAATCAACAGTGTCGTTAATACAGTTAAATACGACCGCTTTGCACATTTCTTTTTTGGCAATGAAAATCGAAACAGGGATGTTTATTTTTAATTGTTTTCCCCGCAAAAAGTGTACCAAGCAAAAATTGATTTATTTACTTATTTATTCTAACCTAATGGCTTTTGCCTGGAGCTAATTTATGCGTCTGAAGAACAGAATGAAGACTTCGGTGATCCTGTAATTTAATTGGTAGAACGTTTGTAGTAAGGTGCAATTCAATATCCTACAGGAGCTTCGTAGATAACCACTTAGACTACCTTCAACTATGGAAAGTCATTTCTGGCTATGTTAAAGTGCTCGAAAATAACTTTTGCAAAACGCGAAATTACTTGACAGCTGCATCCCGGGCTAGTGTGAAGCGCGAGTACTTTGCGTATGCAAACATACTGCAAATATGTGCATAATTTCTAATCAGAGATATATTACACTATTGAAATCAGTCCATACGTTAGGCTAGTAGTGTCTAAAGCAGGCGACTCTGCAACGCGCCTCAGTACTGGGAGATCATCGCTACAGATGGCAGAGAACCGTGTCCGATTCACAGTACGTCTGTGGTATCAGTTTCGGAAACATAATTTTTGTAAACGCGTAGATACTCAAATGCTTATCCAGTTATTCGAAACTCGCAAGGAGGGGGGAAGGGGAAATTTCAATAAAATTCTTTTGTTTGTATTTCCGAGAATAGCATCATACAAAATTATTTAAATGATTTTTGTGGCTGTGAAAATATAGACATTATTGAAGAGTTATTTTAAGTATAGGTTATTCACGGTAAAGTGAGCACTTTTGAAAGCCCTCACTTCTGCCCTCACATATATATATATATTGTGTTTATTACTTACAGGGCGAGATTTATTTATAAAGGCGGTTAAAGGATAAAATATGGCTGAAAGAAAAAAGTAACTAGGGCTTCAAAAGTGCTTACTTTACCGTGAACACCCAATACCATACATTACTATATATAAAATTCTTCGAAAGGTTGCATTTATCTTTTTTTTTTGTCACAAGTGATCACTATAGACTTTCTATGCTGAATTAGAACTAAAACCAAAAACTAGTCATCCATATCGCACGCACGACATAAAATTATGGACGTTACAAAAACAAGTTTCGAAACGCAACGGAGTTACACTTCCACGTCGTCTGCAGCGGGGCGACGGCGGCTGAGCGATTAGCACGCTCACCTCCCACCAAAGCGAACCGGGCTCAATCCCCGGCCGGGTCACCGGATTTTCGCAAGTGGGAATCGTGCCGGACGATGCCGTTGGTCGGCAGATTTTCTCGGGGATCTCCCGTTTCCCCCACCCCCCTTCATTCCGGCGCCGCTCCAAATTCACTTCAATCACCCTCATCGGCTCTCAAGATCTCGCTGTTACGAGCCCCCCCCCCCCCCAAATCTCTACGCTACACACTCGTTTGCGCCGCACTCGAACTCGACTTTCGGAAGCCGGGTTACCGAGACTCAACATTCAGCTGATGGCATAAATATACCGAGCGACAGGTGACAGAAGCCAAGCGAGACTGTCACGTCACCTGAAGTCATCGACAATGACTAGGCTTTCATTGCGTGTTATCCTTATTGACACCCCTGCTCTCAAGCCTTTCGCCTGCCCTTGAGACGCGAGCGCCTTGTGTACTTCACTTTCTCAAAATTTACACCTGAAAACTGTTTTCCCTCATGACATATAGTGTTCTTACCCAAGCAAACCGAGAGGACGTATAGAGGTTTGCATTTCAACATATTTTCTGCATTGAACCATACTGTTTTGGAGTTCAGTTGGAAGCAGAACATGAAATTATATTTGATGTTACGCTACGGAATTAATTGCTGCATAAATGATCAGCCATAGCGGGGGAATGACATAAATAAAAAAAAAAAAATGTTTTGTTGTTTACGTTTCCTTGTGCACATGCGCAAGTGCATGTGCTGGGGGTTGGGGTAGGGGCATGTGCACATGCATCGCCGTCATTTTGAATAAATTATGTACCTGAACCCCTGCCCTTCCAGTACTATAGAGCGTCTCACTCTTAGATTGCAGTGTGCGGTGCAATGGACATTCACTCTCTCTTTTTTCAATGCACGATTTCTGCCGTTAACGCTGCCCTTGTTCCTGCGGGCGCTGTTGCCTAATAAGTTATTTTTTTGCAACTTCGAAACAGAAAACTATCTGCGTTGTATGCCCGCCTTACAATCACAATGATAGGGTTTCTCACAGACTTCAGTTTCAAAGGAGCCGCTTAGCTTTGCGTCGCCGGATCGGATTCATTTACGAGTTTGAAGGGAGGTAAACATATAAAAATTCTCCGAATCAGGCCATTTCCTTCACCGCCCATTTGTTTTTCAGCTTGCCAGTTACGTCACAAAGCTGAAGCAATCTGGCAACAGTGAGCGCCATAAGCCTTGTACTGCAATCTAAGCGTGAGACAGACTATATCATTGTCAACACACCTTTTTTCTCGCTGTTTTTATTCATATGAATTATAAATGAAATATTATAATACATAGATAAAATGTATATGGAAGTTCCATTAAGTAAAAATATAATTTACTTATATGTTAACACTAGTATAAAACGCTTGTGATACGTGACATATATAGGAAAGACCAAGCACGCCATACATGGGGTGATTTTTTTTTAAGGTTTGTTTCAAAAAGTGTGAAAGTACCGGGGATAGGCTATACCTTGACCGAGCCAGGCTCGGCGGAGCGAAGAGCATCTCGGAGCTCGTCTACGAGGAGATACGAGGCGGGCTCAAAGTGTTCTTGGAAAACGCGATCCGCGATGCAGTCGTCGACATTGAATATGCAGGGAGGGAGAACGCTCATGGCGTTGGACATGTCGTTCGCCTGCAAGGGGCAGTCCACTCGAGGCTGATTCACACTGAAGTTAACGTAAATCTTGCTGCGTGAACTTCTCTTTGTCGCTGTTCTCACGCCGCGTAGTTGGTTTTAATGTTGATTTAACATTTGTGAATAATAAAATTATTAAGTTTACTTTTTGAGTTTTACTACATAGGCTACAAGTGTAAGAATTGGAAAATTTGTTAAATATTTACTTCTATAATAATTCCACAGTTCCACTAGATCGACGCGTGAATAAAGTGATGAGGTCTGAGACAACGTTATTTTTGCATGTGGTGGAAGGATACAAGTAAATCTTAAACATGGCTTCGAAAAGGGTTCGGTTTACTGTGAACAGCCTATAACTTTGCATTTACTCAGATTAAATGTTTTTATACAATCGTACCTGTGTTCACATTGGAGTAAAGATACTTTTCCTTCTTCAGTACTAACATTATTGAGCGCATTCTAATCATTGTGCCCGTTCTTTGGTAGGGGCAGTAACATTTTTCAATTATTTATTTCTATTAACCGTGAATAGCCTATATAGGCTGTTCACAGTAAAGTGAGCACTTTTGAGGCTGTAATTACTATTTAATTTAAGCCGTATCCTTTAACTATCTTTTAAAATTAATATGGCCATGTAAATAATAAACACATATTGTATATTCCACCGCTCTCTAAAGTTAACGTCCAAAGAAAAAATAAAATATATAGATTGACTAGTATTCCAAATGAGGGGCTTTCAAAAGTGCTCACTTTACCGTGAACAGCTTATAATATAATGAACCCTATGATGGCTTCGGTATGAATCGGCCCTTGCGTTGTTTACCTGCACAGCGACGTAAACAGACCGCCAGGTGGGCCAGATGGACAGCGTACATGAGGTTGGTGTAGCCAGCCTCTTCCCCACCCTCCCAGGGCGGTCTTCCAAAACGTTACTCTTCGAGTAAACTTTTTCTTTGGCTGTTCGAAAACACTTTGAGTGTATGTTTTACTCGCTCTCGGCAGTGTTCCAAAACTGCAGAGTAATTATTTCTCTGCGCATCTTTCCAGAGCAAAACTTTTACAAACACTATTTCAGCGAGTAACGAAGGGCAAACTGAAATTGGTGGTGTATGTTTAGAAGAATTAAAAAGACTGAAAGGAAATGCGAACATTCTGGTTACAGGCACACGCGGGAAAATTACAAATGACGTGTGATAAATGTCATATTTTAATTTTTAATTTAACTTTTATAAAGGTTGCATTTTTAGACGTAATGTTTACGATTATCTTATGGTAAATAAAGCTGATTATTTATATAACTAATTGTTTTGGAAAGGAATGAATTTCTGGAAAGGGGCAAAAAATATCTTCTGATATTAACTTTAGTTGCTTAATCAATACACACTTGTGGACACCATCATGATATTTAAATCATGCTTGTTCCAAAACAATGTTTACTCTTTATTTCCTCAGTAGTTACTCTCTGTTACTTTGCGCTACTCTCGGAGTAGTGTTTTGGAACGCTCGCCGGCCAGATAATAAAAAGTCGCCAAAGCTAGGAGGGCGAGGGGTTTGGGGGGGGGGGGATGATGAGGGTGGTGTAATGGCAGGATCTCTATGATCGCCACGAGGCTGACAGAGCTTGTTGGCTGTCCCGGAGGAAGTGATACGGCTTTGACGGACACCGGAGAGACGAGGGCGCCTGCTGCGGCATCGGCAAACCCAGTTACTGAGCTGCGTGCTCGAAGCGCATGCCGCTCCCGACGTATGCACAAGCGCACTGTACTTGAAAACCAAGAGTACTTCACTTTGGCAGAGAGCGTTTTTAATCTAGTAAAACGATACTCATCACTTCATTGTGGTGTTCTGGTCGATTCTTACGTAACCAATGTGGCATGACCTAACACACATTGGTTATTTTTCTAGGCGTGATTTCTTTATTTCAAGATAAATATGTCTTGGTGGAAAAAGAATGTATACTCTACGCGAAGTACCTTCACACTTTTTTAATCAAACCCATGTATGACGTATTTAGCTGTTTCCTAAATATTCCGTGTATCACAAGCGTTTTTACTCGTGTTAACATAAAAGTACATTATGTTTGGTTAAATTGAACTTTCACTTATATTTTGGCTATGAATTGTTGTATTTAATTTATTTTTAATATGAATAAAAACGGGGAGAAAATGGAAATTGCGGTTCGTTATCTGTATGTTGTAATTGTCCATACTTAGTTAAGCTTCATTTGCATGCGGTTGAGAAATAACCTTGAAATAGAACTTAAGCCGGGCATTAGCAACGTTGCAAGTAGCCACAAATGGACTAAAGTCTATAGAATTAACAGTTGGAACAGAAGAACTTGTGGTCCCACTGCCTGGAGTTATACGTCCAAAGCACGATGCATAGGCCTATGGTTGTTGGAGAATAACGAGGACCAACAAAACATTATAAAAGCTGTTCGCCGTAAAATGAGCATTTTTTGAAAGCCCTGCTTGAAATCTACTTCTATGCACGTTGTCTACCCATCAGCCATATGAGAAATTAACATTTCCAAGGGCCTGCGCACTTTATTCATGCGTCGGTCGAGTGGAACTGTGAAATGATTAGAAAGTGAAATATTTATTTTACACATTTTCTGATTCTTACGCTTAAACCCAATAAAAAAAAACAGAACGCAAAAGAGACGGTTTCAGTGTTCTCAAATGTTTACCTAGCACTTTAAATTCAACTTTAAGGAGTGTAAGAACTTTCTCTCCGTCTTTACCAAGTTTGCTAGGCGCATGGCAAGTAGTGTGGCCATTAAAAAAATTCAACTTTAAGGAGTGTAAGAACTTTCTCTCCGTCGTTACCAAGTTTGCTAGGCGCATGGCAAGTAGTGTGCCCATTAAAAAAATTTACTGGTAAGCACAGTGACAATTTTGAAAGGTTGACTTCAAAAGTGCTTACGTTAGGGTGCACTACCTTTAAAATCGCGGACTCCTCAATGCAGGTGTCGTGTGTCATCACTAGAGACCTGAGAAATTGCCGAGTTCAGTGACCTGTAGGCTAGACTTCAAAGTCTTATATACTCTCATACACACTGAGAGAATATCGAACGAAATATACCAAACAAAATTCGAAAAGAAACTAAATTCCTCTTGTTCGTCTAACAAAATATATGTTGTATTAAACGAAATCTCTGTGTTGGGCCGAAAAAAATTAGACTGTCAAGTAAATATTTTGTTGAATCAACTGTATACATTTGTTTGGCCACTCATTTGATCGCCTTCGTTCGAAAATACAGCTCGAGAGTTTGTTGGTTTTTTTTGTGACAGTTAGGATAGCAACAGTGGCTGTTAGTGCGTCTGTTGTTCCTTAACAATCGTATCAACACACCAATAAAACAATGCAACAAGAAACTGACAAGTAAAGCTGTAAAACTTGAAATATTTGTTTGCTCACGTTGTCCAATATTTGCAGTAAGTTATGTCTATTGAAAAGCTTTCCAGCTCCGTCGGTTGTCACATTAGCCGAGATTACTAAGACGTAGCGCTCGGTCTAGGTTCGAAACTGTGTCGAACTTGAACATTTTCATTATATCGGCCCAAACTGTTTAATGTGCGTGTAGCCAAACAAAACTTTATTTGCACCAACCAAATCTTACAGTTTGGCGCAGCCAAATGAGAACAACAATATTAATTTGGTTTCAAAAACAAACTATATCATTGCCACTCTATACAAACAATTAATTTGGTTGCACCAAACAAATCTTGTCTGATTCAACAAAACCTTTTTCTCAGTGTAATGCTCACAGAATAATACAGGTAGTGAATATTTAACAGTGCAAGAAGTTGTTAACAAATTAATATTTAGGTCTTGTATTGCCATAACTGAAAAACAAGTTATAACGAAAATCGGGTAAATATACTTCTTTCATGCGCCATTGGCCTCAAGACCCCAGGTCGACTCTTCTCCGGCTTTAAATATGAGGGCCGTTTACTATTTACTCAAGTTTGTTTGCAAACTGCTTCTGCGGCTCGTGTTTTGTTGGTCGCGGTGGCGCTACGCTTCAGTAACCCCGCTCTCTTTAGGGGTGTGCTGGTGCGTTCACGCAAGCGCCAAAGCAATGGCTTGCCCACGCCACAACAAACCAAACACGCGTCAAACATGGGGTGTTTCTCTTAGGTTAAAATGTGCGAAGTTACCGCGAATAGACTACAGAGCACACGACGGGCTGCTCTAGGAGGAGGGGATAGGAGGGCGAGGACCACCTCGGCGCGCGCCCAGGCGTCTAGTCTTCGCGCGCCATGGCAAGTCTAATTTGATCTTTGCCTCCCAACACCCGGCACATCGTTGTAAACGCCGGCCCGTAATTGCTTCCGAAGTCGACGGGCCACTTTTCCTCGTCTGGCGCGTCTCTTTCATCAGCTCGTCGGATAAGATATCTCCCTCCCGCCTGCAGCATGGCTGTTCGCGATAAAGCGAGCACGTGTGGAATCAATTTTGGAAAAAGTCACTGCTCGTACCTGCATATAGTTTAACGGGCGAATTTAGTGACATGCGCCGAGTAAAGTTGGCAACGATGGATTGAAAGTAGGTTCGTGTATTATCTCGAATAAAAAGAGTTAGTTGACCATTTGTGTTAACTTAAATTATTTCTTTCATTTTCTGGTTTATTGTTTTGTGTATCGAAGTGTAAAAATGAGCATGTTTATAAAATATTTACTTTTCGTATGATTTCACAGTTTCAATGAACTGACGCATGGATAAAGTGACGAGGCACTTGCCAATGTTAATGTTACATAAGGCGGAAGAATACGTAACGTGAATACAAGTAGATATTAAGCAGTGCTTTCAAAATTGATAATTTTTCGCAAACAGCCTTCAGAATAACTTTTGTAGGATAATGTAAGGTATGTGTGATGTACACACACCTACACGCACATTTGTCCAGTATTTTTCCTTTATTCCCAGTTATCCTCAAAATTAAAAAAAAAAAATCATAATTACATCTTAATTGCATGCTGGCGCATCAGTGCACAAAGAGCCCTAAGATATATTAATACCTAGAATTCAAACTGTTCCTATTGCCTTCCCACTAATACCGTGGCAGTAAACCGAACTAATATGAAAGGACGGTCTCCAGTGTTATTGCTATTGGTTTTACATCAATAATGTTTATGATTTACCTGTTGCCAAATACATCGTAACTATACAAAAATAGATTATTTGTATTTATTTAAACCTGTTTCATTAACAAAACAATTTCTATATTTACGCCTGCCCTAACCAGGCCTATGTCTCACGATGTTTTACGATGACGTCAAAAATATTTTGTAAATTTCTTTGTTGTATGTACTCTTGGGCGTAATATGCCTACTACAACAGAGGATTTAACTTTAATATCCAATCAGAAATTATTTATTTTTATCGTTGTAGTTAACTGCATTTTAAATTGTTACCCCCTGTGACTACATTTTTAGCATTACTGTACGAATGAACATAAAATGACTTGACATCCAAATCTTATTTTTGTATTCAGATAGAGGTTCTGCTAAAATACACCTTTAAATTTATGTCGTTGTCGAACTGCTAAGCCCTAAAATCGGCTTGGTCCACTATAAAACTGTGCAGTATAAATTTTATAAAACGTCCCCAAGAACTTTGATATTTTACTGTGGTGACGCTTTATTGCTTCGTGTCCAAGCGGGTGAAAATTCCGATAACGGTGTTTTTATGATCACGAGTGGAGCTGCAGCTACTAAAAAACATGGGATCATGTCTGCTTGGCTAGTCCCTTGGTATAGCTGTTCATGGTAAAGTGAGGATTTTTGAGGCCTTAGTTATTTTTTCCTTCTAGCCATTATTTATCCTCTAGCCAACTTTTTGGATATATTTTGCCTCGAAGGTAATAAACACGGTGTGCATATTCCACTGCAAGAAGTTAACGTCTAAGGTTAAAATAAAATATATGTTTTGACTATTATTACAAACGAGGCTTTCAAAATTACTCGCTTTACCATGAATAGCCTTTAAGTTATGACTAGGGATAGGAAAATTTTGCAAGTTCAATGACATGTAGGCTAGACTCATCAGTCCTCTGCATACTAGAGCATCAGCTGTTTGTTAATCGGCTGTTGCCTCAAACCTGGCAGTTATGGAATTCGTAAGGTGTTTCCTTGCAAGTCTGCTATTGGCTCAGAGGCGTGCAGGGCGGGTCCAATAAACTGTCATCTAATTGCGTAGGTGACTTCACTGTGTATGTATTTGACGTCTATCTTGTCCCGAAATGAATTCGCGAAATTTTCCTATCCCTAGTTATGACTAAGGTAAAGCTCATTTCCTGAAGCAATAATGAGGCGCTATTGTTTAACATGGAAATCTATCACAGCAGGGTTATTAACCTAAGTATTTTCCATAGCGAAATCTCCCAATTTAAAATCAGGGATGGCATGTAAACTGTAGGTTTCACTAACCACCAAGAACTGAATACGCTTCCGAAGACTGTGTCAGAATAGCATGCTTCGTGAGTAAGTGAAGAGATTAGGGCGGCTCTTAACATCGATAGCTTGAGAGCCGATGAGGGTGAAACGAGGTGAATATGGAGCACCGCTGGAATGTAAGAGCGGGGGAAACAGGAGACCTCCGAGAACGCCGGCGACCATCGACATCGTCCGGCACGATTTACCCACATGCGAAAATCCGGAGGCGACCCCGCCCGGAATCGAACCCGGTTCGCCATGATGGGAGGGGAGTAGTCTAACCACTATACCACAGCGTCCCCTTCCTTTCTGTATGCTTGGGTGGTGAGCGCCTTAGCGCACTTGGTTACACCAATGTACTGCGGCGAACAAGATCCAACTTGGGCGGATATATGTATTTTATTTTTGTCAGGTATAGGCGCGGCGATGAAAAGTGCAGCGGGAGCCACTTGCGGGCGAGAGTATAAAACAGTTGCATCTGTAGGAGGAGGGAGGAATGATCCCCTTCTCGCGCGAGCCGCGGGGATCCAGGCCGCTGCCTCGATAGTTATTGGCCTGCCTCGGTACGAGATAATATCGTCGGTGTTACGGCCCAGGCTTATCCAATAAACCAGCATCCGTCCGCGCTCAAGGGGGAAAGCGCCCTGCAACAGCAGTTGCGCCTTAAGGCTTTCGCACACGCCGGCCGACCGACTACACGCTGTTCACGGTAAAACGAGCACTTTTGAAAGACCTGCTTAAGATCTACTTGTATGCAGATTCTGTATTCTTCCGCCTCATGTAAAATTAGCATTGCCATGGGCTTCATCACTTTATTCGTGCGTCTGTCAAATGAAACGGTGAAAAATATTAAGAAAGTACCTAAAAACTTTAACAAATCTGCTTATTTTTAAACTTCGATACATTAAAAAAACAGAAAGCGAAAGAAATAATCTAAGTTATCACAAATGGTTACCTAACACTTTTTATTCGGCGTTAAGATATTGAACTACTTACCATCCATCGTTACCAACTTCACTGGACGAATGTTACTCAGTGAGCTCATTAAAATATACGCATGCAGGGGCAGTGACTTTTCTCTAAAGTTCATTTCTAAAGTGCTCACTTTATCGTGAACGGCCTTTAGTTATTATGTCCAGGCCTTCCTTCAATAACTACGTCGCACCACGCTATATTTCATCGAAAGCAACTTCACCAAAATTTTTATGCCATTTAAATTATCTACACTCAAACTCGAGTCATTGGGAAACCACTGATTCGCAGTGAAATTCAATTACTTGAATAAGTGAAAATTGCTCCACTTGGAATCAATGGAAAAAACACTGACTGTTCTTGTGAAAAAATTTCACTGATTGAATTTGTGACGTGAAATTTTTTTACTGATTGAATAATGGACGGCCGACTACAGAGGCGAATTAAATATTGTTGTTATTAAATGTAGCCTAATAATTACTTGAAATAAACATATTTACGATAGTTTACTATTTATATTGAGCAATTTACCTTAATTAAAAAAGTAAAAAAAAAAAAAATCCGAAGAGGGCCTGAATTGAACGTACACCCTATCCAATTCTACTTTAGGCCGTTACCTTAACATCTGCGCTACCACACCAAATTGAAGCAACGAGAGGAAAATATATTTCTTATAGTTTCCCAGCTAAATCGCGAACATGTAATTCTATGCCCTTGCGTTTCTTTTTTAGATTAATTGGTAGCGTTGGGATTGTTAAAACGAATAATATACACGAGTGCACTCTCGTCATCACATTATGTGCAGTTTAAACGTTCAAACAGAGCGTTGTGACGTTTACCTGAAAACGGAATGAAAGGGCGAGTGTTCACATAACCTCATAGAATGGCGTTTTGGAATGACGGAAACACATTTTAGAAAGTATTTTGTATTGGTTTTATTAGTTTAATCGTTATTATTTTACTTGATACGCGTTGTTTGACGGCTATTTTTACACGCTGTTTAACTGATCAATCAGTCACACATAATCCACTGAGTAAACAGAAAAAAAAAAAACTGCTGAATCAGCGGAGAGTGTCACTGCATCAATAAGTGAACGAAATCTGGCATTTTTTTCACTGATTCGTCAGTTAAATTCACTGAAGTGACTGTTGAATCAGTCAGATACCTTCGACTACTAGAAAGAGTGAAATTCTCACTAATTCAGATGTTGAGTGTAAAACTAAATAAACAATATATTTTAAACAGTACTAAGTACTGTAAAACAACTCTGTAATCGCAACAAATTGTCGAGAAGGTATTGTCTTTTTAAAAAAATGGTTTTAGCTGAGCATAATTTTTCACCATCAAAATCGTAGTTTTGAGACATTACATTTCTAAACTCCTGAAAACGATATTGGACATACCATAAATAATAAAAAAAATTACGTATATACAAAAAATATGATAAACCAGTAGAACATTCACATGATAAGAAATTTTGTGCGAAATTCATTAGCCAATTGGCAGAGCTCGTAATTGATATTTTTATTTTTTTATTTTTTTTTTATTAACACCCGGAATGGATTTCATAATAGTATTGTGATGTGTTGAGAATGGAAAGTGGTTTAAAGTAATTGGTATTATTTCTTTGTTTTTGCAATCGTAAGGATGTGGATAACCTTTAGGAGTTTCTGCTAGTACGCTGCCCCTGTTTTTTTTTTCTCTCTTAACTTATATCTGGCGACATTACTTCGTTTCTGCAGCATAATTATTCCTATATTTTGAATAAACGTCTTCGTCAAAAATTATATACTCTGTACTGATTGTCGTCGGTTTCAAAATTTTCGTGTCGGCGGTCAATTTCTAAGATGAGGAAGGTACAGGATGCAGTTCAAGAGTGAATAACAACTTCTTAAAGACATGTGGAGGTGGTAAATACACGATCTGCCGTCAGGAGACTTGTGCTTGACAGTTCAACGTTTCCATTTCAACCATTTCCGACGAGCTACAGAAAAAAATTAAGGCGAAAAATAAATTAACAACTAGATACCGCATGAAATGACACAACACCAACAGCAGGGATGAATCCGTTAGTGTGCGTTTTGCAGGAAAACGGCAGGTACTGGAGGGTTGCAACAAGAGTGCCTCCTTGGCTAATTACGACGTACTGCTTAATAAAATAACAACAAACATCAATTTTACCTCAGGTTAAAAAAGTAGTATCTAGTAACATGTTTGAAAATACTATTATTTACATGATGATGGCGAGTACGACTTACCATACCTTCATTTTGTCCAAGATCGTAGTTATTAATTCGTATGGCAAATTTCGTTCCTTTGAGGTAGTCACTTTTCTTAATATCCCACTTAATGTGCTTTTCGGACGCCGCCTTTAAGGGCTTCTACTACAGCCCTTATTATTTGAGATGGACCACGGATGTAGTATTTTAAATTTCATGTCTTCACGTCAGTAATCCCCTGCCACAGTTTGGTCACACGTTCTCTAAACACGTTGTATGGTAGCGATATGTCGCATCAATATCATTATTGTTATGCATAGGGCCGTTACAGAAAAGTATGTATCATACATCCGAAATACCGCATGTCGAAACACAACCAACTTCTGTTCCACGCGCAAACGAGTAGAGACCTGCAAAACTTCGCATTATTATTTGGGGACACTTTAAACTTGAAACACGCGTACCTTTGCAAAAACATTTGTCAGTGGACCATACATTTATGTAACACGCCCTAGATAACTCTGCATCAATAAATGAACACTTCATATTAGGGCGCTCCAATCACGCGCAGTTCAGTCAGAAAGGGCGTGGTTTCAGATCAGTGCAGCAGCCAATTGTAAAACGACGCTAAAGGTTGTTCACGATAAAGTGAGCACTTTTGAAATCAACCTTAGAAAAAAGTCACTACCTCTGCTTGCATATATTTTAACGGGCGCACTGAGTGCCATGCGTCCAGTAAAGTTGGTAACGATAGAGGGAAAGTAGTTCCGTACCTTAACATAAAATGAAAAGTGTTAGGTAAACATTTGTGATAAGTTAATTTTTTTTTTTTTCGCTTTCTGTTTTATTATAAAGTATAAAGTGTAAAATTGAACATTAAAATATGTGGTTTTTAATAATTTCTCTGTTCCACTTGACCGATGCATGAATAAAGTGGTGAGGCCCACTGCAATGTTAATTTTACATAAAGCGGAAGAATACAAAACGTGCATACAAGTAGATCTTAAGCAGGGTTTTCAAAAGTGCTCATTTTATCGTGTACAGCCTGTAGCTCCGGTATATACAGTACTGTGGAGCTCAGCCTGATGCCAAATAATAACGCGAATTTTGCATGTCTCTACCAATGAGAATACAAACGACCTGCCCCGTGCATCCAGGTGTGTGTCACGTCACAGCATTTCCACCGTGGGAACGCGGTAACACGCGGAGTGCCGTATAATTGCGGGCGCAATTCTCCACGGCGACGAGGATATGTGTAACTATGATGCGGGGGACGTGCGCGCGCATGCGCAAGTGTGCTGAACGGCGTCCACGCAGTCGTAAAAATGCCTCGAGCAGGTGCGCGACGGCGACGCCGTTAACTAGACACTTCGCCTCGAATTATTTCGTCGGGAGATGGAAATTACTCGTTGCCAGGTATCTGTCAATACACGTCCTATAACCCAATGCAAATCCAGAATAATAATAATAATAAAGAGTTATGTAACTGCCTTTCTTGCAGTTATTTTCCGGGTTATAATTAATGGTGCCCATTCTAATTTACCTGCGTAAGCAGCAGATATTATAGTGAAATGTTTCGTCCACGTTACAATTTAACTTTGTCTTGTTTTACTAAGCAAATACAGATCTTAAGATAACCAAAGTCTGTTCGCGATAAAGTGAGCACTTTAGAAATGAATCTTAGAAAAAAGTCACTGCCCCTGCATGCGTACATTTTAATGGTGGCACTGAGTGACATTCACCCAGTTAAGTTGGTAACGATGTAAGGAGAGTAGTTCCACATCTCAACGTTGAATAAAAAGTGTTAGGTAACCATTTATGATAACATAAAATTATTTCTTTCGCTTTCTGTTTTTTTTAATGCATCTAAGGGAAAATTGAGCAGATTTTCTAAAGTATTTTGTTTTCTTAATAATTTCACTGTCGCATTTGACCGACGAATGAATAAAGTGAGGAATCTTATTGCAATGTTAATTTGACATAAGGCGGAAGAATATACAATGGGTATAAAACTATATCTTAAGCAGGGCTTTTAGAAGTGTTCTTTCTACCGTGAACAGTCTTTATAGGTTATTCACGGTAAGATGAGCACTTTTAAAAGCTCTCTCATTTGTAATAACAGTCAGTAAATGTGTTTCATTTTAGCCTTAGGCGTTGATTTCCGAGTGCAGTGGAACACCGTGTTTATTACTTACACGGCAATATTTATTTCAACAGATGGTTAAAGGATAAAAAAATGGCTGCAAATGAAAAGTAGCCAGGGCCTCAAAAGTACTCACTTTGCCATAAACAGCGTATAGTGCGATTTACGTAGTACATTCAACAAGTTAATGGGCGTCGTGGTGCTTGTTTGTCTACACTCGAGGCGCCAGTCCACGAGCATAACGAACGCAGTCGTAATGTGTGACTGCCTACACTCAAGACATCAGTCAGTCTACGAAATTATTTATTGTGTTAGTATATCGTGTTTCGAAAGGAACAAAACGTTTAAGAGCGAAAAAATAAAGGGACAAGCCGCATCTTAAATATTCCATCTCCCACCACTCACTCCTATACACGCAGACATTCTTAATTATCGTGTTTCTTTTTTTTTTTAGCATGACAGAAATTGGTGAATTATTACATTTTGAATGCTATTTGAAATTTATGTTAACATGTAAAACTGATCGATAAATTTAATAATTACTAATTATTTTACCGTCGTGTTAGAAACATCTTGTACACAGTTAAACATTACAATGAAACACAAAAAGCACGTTATGCAATTTTTTAAACCTCATCATGATTACTTAAATTTACTTTAAAATATCCCGATTTACTCTGTGAAGTATTTTCATGTTAATTCAATTCGCAAACAAATCTGAAACGAAACAGCACGAGAAATGTGCAAAACGTTTTTTAAGATAAGAATTAAACGTTTGTCCATTTTTTTTCGAACACCGTGGAATTGGAGACTGAAGAACTCTTGGAGTGGTATTGAGAGCCGATGTGGGTGATTTAAGTGGGTATGGAACAGCGCCGAAATAAAAGAGGGCGGTGGAAACGGGAGATACCCGAGAAAACTCGCCGACCAACGGCATCTTCCGGCATGATTCCCACATGCGAAAGTCCGGGGATTGAACCCGGATCGCCCGGGTGGGAGGCGAGCGGGATAACCGCTCAGTCACCGTGGCCTCCAAGAACGCTTGAAGGGATACTCCCTAAGTCCAACACGAAATGCTAGTGAACTTGCCAAACTAGAAGAACCGGACTTAAAATTAACTGTTATTACAAAACATAAGAATGTTCCTTGTCGTGGACAAAAAAAAATCTTCCCATTCTGCCTTTTCCCCAAAAATAATTTATACAATTAAATACGATAAACACAGGTGGGCTTCGTCATTTTTCTACAGAATATGCAAAGTTAGTCACTCACAATGACTGACAAGTAAAATATTTCAATGTATAACTCTACAGTTTGTGTTTCCTTATTGTATCTGCCAGCTAGAAAATTCCACACTGTCTCCATTTCTGTTTTAAATATCTTCATGTTGAATCATCAGCATAAATGTAAGTATAATTTTAAGTATGAGTTTAGGTGTGTGGTATGCTACTCCCTTTGTACCAATAAACACTGCAAACAAGCAAATGTATGTGGCCACTGGTTGGAAATTAATTTGTTATGCCATGCAAGAAAACCGAGACAAACTTTACGATACAAGCACTGAAAGTCTGAGGAATCTCGAGTCATTCATAGTAGCCAAATGTGGAATTTTTTGAAAAAAGTATTCCAGTGGGCATATTTTTTGCCACGAGATTAAGAAAGCATCTCATTATGTTTAGTCCATCATTCTAACGACAACGTAGGTAATTTTTTCTGGTAATTATATTGTTACCTAATAAATAAATAAAAGTAGTATAGTATATCTTGCAATTTCTCGTTTGACTCGAAATTACCCATCATGTGTGTCATGTAAGGTAAGTAATCGAATAGATAATGCACTGAGCATTACTTAACACTTTTCGGTAATATTTATTTGTTTGCCATAAATGATCATGATAAACGGTACCTTATTTGCGAAAATATGTCAGAAGCCTTTGTTACTTTCTTATTTTTAGAACAAATTGATGCAAAACATTGGAATTAATAAAAAACTAAATGTCTCGGTTTTATGTCGACTACTCTCTCGTGTCAACTCAGCACCAGTATCAACATTGCACTGCTGCGTGCAACATAAAAACTACAACAGTCGACAATATGAAAATAGCCTCTCCCAATCTGTATAAAACTTTAAAATTATTCAATTTTTCAATAATCTATTTTAACAAAAAAATATTTTACTATTTTTTGATCAACCATAATTATGCTGCTTGTTAAAACGGGCATGCTTTCGAGGAAAAAAATTTCTGCAAGAAATTGCTAACTTAAATATTGAAAGAATGCTATTCCGGAGCATTTACTTGTGAGTTTTAATATCCGTCTCTACCTCGCTGATTAGAACGCTGAGATGTAGACTTCCTATCAAAAGGGTCCAGATCAGCAATAGGTAAATAAGCATTTTTACTATTTAAACTTACATTCAAGTTAGTTTAGCAGGTAAGCGCTTCCTCTTTCCTCCAAACAGCCAATTCGAATGAAAGTTAACGAACCCAGCCATGCAATATTGGTCTCCCACACTAAAAGTTGCTTCTTGAAAATTGTCTTCCCCCCCCCCCCCCCCTTTTTTGTAGTTTTTATCTTGCTCGCAATTTAACCCCTGGGATAAACATCACTGGAGTGTATAGGAGGTTAAAACATTATGTTTTAGAAAGAGGCGAGTTTATTAACTAATAACATAGCTGGATATGGAAAACTCTACACCCTCTTTACTTATGTGAAACTTTATCAAACCATTACATTCTGTTAGAAAATAATGGGTAGATTTATTAACATTTGCAAAGAATGCATTTGATATGGGGTAGAACCTCCTCTCGCGGTTGTATACGCAACGGAGCGACAGGTGGCGGATAGTTTCCTGAGGACCATATCACCATGCTTCCTGCAAATGCACCCGTATATCAGCCAGTGTTTGGACAGATGGTTCCCAACATATCCCGTACGTGTTCAATAGGTAGAGGTAGTGAAATTTCGCGAAAACATTTCAAGACAAGTTATGTTTAAAAACATTGTGGGGTCGTTTACCTATCTTGATTGGCTGAACTACTTTTTAGCACGTGTTAAACTGTCTGCACACGAATCACGTAGGAGCCGTACCGATGTTGCCAAATTCTGAGTGGCCCGGTCAAATATGAAAACGCCTTCCCAAGCAGACAGCAACCAATGGCAAGAGACAAACTGGTGTTGGGTGCTTATAGTATTGAAGTCTATCTTGAACTCGTATTTTTTTCGCGAAAAATCACTAGCTCTATCAATAGGGAACAAATCTGGGGACATGACAGGCCAAGGAATTGAGTCGACATCTTGTAGAGGCTGTCGGGTGCTGTCAGTTGTGTGGGAACGAGCATTATCATGCTGCACGATAGCGTTGGGTATGCTGCGCGAAAACGATAGGGAATGGGGCAGCAGAACCTCCTAGACATATCGTTGCGCTATCGTCGGGGCTTCAACAACCATGAGACACGACCGGAAGTCAAACTGACGGCACCCATACCATAGCACTTGGTGTCCTAGACGAATGGCGTTCACTAATCAGTGCAGGATGCCACTGCAGTGCCAAACCTTGCTGTGACCATCAAATGGATTAAGATTTAAGCCGGATTCGTGAGAGAATATAATACGTAACCATTTCACTGACCAATGTTGTTCGTGACACCATTGAGAGCGTGCCGTACGATGCCAAGGAGTCATTCAAGCGGCGACGAATGGTTCTTGTTGAGACCGGTAAATACGGTGCAGGTCCCGCGGACTGCAGGATCTCTCTTGATGTGGTGCCATATTCTGCTACTGCACGTCGGCGGATTCGACGATCTTCTCAACCTGTAGTGCTTCTGGCAGGACCAGTCCTACCTTCAAGTGACATACGACCTGTATGTATCCACGCCTGCATGTATCGTGTCACAGCGGTGACTGCATGGCCAATGTGAATGTCTATACGACGAGTTGAACATCCAGCTTCGTCCAGTCCGACCATACGATACTGTTAAAATGGTTCTGGATGGTGATGCTCTTTGCGAGCATGTATGGCATACTAATCTGCTTCTTATCTCGCAGTTCCGCGTTTTTTTTCAAGCTATTGTATAGCCCTCTTAAGCACTGGGCTCTGACCACAAGCACATCTTGTAACAGGTGTTGCAACGGCATTTCTGCGAAGCCACGTTAGCCATTTTCATTGCGTAGTTCGTACTTTTACGTGGTTTTTATTTGATTGACAATTAATGCCACGTTATGGGTGTAGCGATTCCCATGTACATACAATAGTACAATTTTAAAAGGAAACAAGATTCACTGAAGTCAAATGAGCGTCTATTTTCATTGAAGGAAGTAAAATTTGGCCGATTCGGTAACCGCAATGTGTTAGCAACCGTTATGGCTAATTTTGCATGATAGTAGACAGTACAGCAACATATAATATAAAGAGTTGTTGATATTGATATGGTTACAATTATATCAATTGTAGCATGACGTAAAAACCGCATGATGTTATATCAGGTTAAGTTTCTATTCCTTCTGACATTTCCACCTCAACTATAGCTTCTATGCATTAGTTTTCTCCTCGTCCTTTTTACCACTTAGTGGTGAAGTGTGGCACGTTAAACTTTTTTTCATTTGCTGTTGTTAAAACCTCAAACGTAAACGCAACATTTATTAAATCATATTATTGTTATATTGTCATATATTTTTTTACAAGCAACAGTGCGCATTGGGTGTCAGGAAGAAACGATTTTAATATAGATGTACTATTAAGACTCGAATAACGAAAAGCGATTGTAGAGTTCGTGAAGGGAATATCGCTTGTGCTCTTAGTTAAAGAATCTATTGAATAGCGCTTTCGTTCCCTTTGATTGAATTCGAAGAGCAACTCATAAACATACCGTCATATAAGCACTTCTGGAGGAGACTAAGTGAACGAAACCCCTGTCACGTATTTTGCCCTCTCAAACTGTTTCAAACAAAATTAATTCGAAAAAGTTGGAAGGTTGTGACGTCACCAAGACGTATTTACTCCCACCAGGTTCGTTAAAACGTTTGATAACTTCAGTTTCCATTACCCATTTTTATTTATATAGGATCAGTTCCAAAAAATTTTTGATGTTAGAACCGTTCAGTCAATTAGAACGGTGCACATAAAAACTGTCGTTTCCATTTCGAAAAAAAAAGTTTAAAATAGTAAGTAATAACGAAAGATAAAGGGTTAGGACACGATTTCGGTTAAAAGTGAACATGTTTCTGTAATAGTAAAAAATTAGAGGCAGTAAATTTCATCGCACGGCAAATAACTACAATAAATAAAATTAAAATTTTGTTTAGTGTGGTAAAACTGAATCACAAAACTGTCAATACAACATGCAACTCCTACTGATGAACGCTTCCTTTAATTCGACAATACTTAATGCCTAATTAGTAAAAGCTGAAAAGCTGTTGAAAACCACTGATCCATTTATTTATAATCTGATGGAAAATATTTTCTTCAAAGTTGTGCATACCACACCTTAAAAAATATCTTCAGTGGAAATTTAATTATTTTTTTAACAAATTATTTATTAATTTAAACCTTGGACCCTAGACTACCCATTCTGACTTGCAGCGTGAAGAGCAAGGGAAAAGGGGCGCAATTACGCCTCTGGTTCCCACTTTTTATGTGATCGGGATCGTATTTCGTCTTCAAGTTGTAGTGTCAGATATTTTTAAAGGAGAAAATGTTAGAGTGTGACAGTAGCGTAAGTGAGACCCGGCATGCGAGTCCTAACACAGGCAGGACAAGATAGACTTCCTGCGAAATAACTCGTGCTGAATATCCAACATGTGGTCCATTCCCGATCGATGGGTGTTCCATCCAAAGAGGGGGAAATGGGGAAGAGCGCGCACGCGAGCTGCGCATTAGCCCCTTCAGTGTCCCAACACTGGACTGCTTTTTCTGTCAACAGCACTGTCAAAAACAAAGTGGGCAGGATTTGAGGTTAGTACGCTCTCAATGCAAGCAAGTGCTTTGATATGTTTCTACACATCTTCTAACCGGTTTTAGTGCTACTTGAATATATTTGTGTTTGTCGAAGTATTTTATGTATGTATTTTAGCCATTCACGATAAAGTGAGTACATTCTATCAATCCCAGCAGAAATAATGACGAAAAAAATTATATTTAATTGTCGCATCACACGTTCACTTTTGAGAGCTATAAAATGTATACAATATGTTTATTAGTCACCTGGCAATTTTTGTACTAAAAGTAGGATGTACCCCTTCCACGTCCTACCCCCCCCCCCCCAACATCCCCCCCCCCCCCCCCACACACACCCTGGCCGGCTCAAGAAGCGAGGGAGCGATACGGGCGACATTAACGCGCACTTCTAGTGTCTCATCGCTCCTGCGTGTAAGGCGTGCAGTGTTTCCGTCATAACGCTGTACTGTGCACATTAGATATGTAACAGTGGAGATTTTATTACACGCGATGAAAGCCCACATATTAAACTACGCCCGTATCTTTGTACTTTTCCCAAGCAAACTTAATAGGCAAGCTTTAAAAATGTGATATTTGACCATTTTCACGAATTTTTTTCCTCCAACAATACACTTAATATGACAAAAAAATAGGGGCATAGATAATTGTTTTTATCTTTTTATGACAAAAAGTCGTATTTGCAGAACATTTATTTTCCGAGATACGCGTATTCGGGCAAACAACTATTTCACAGAAAAAGCGAGGGTCCATCCCACTTTTAACGTTGGCAGATACACAAATAAGCTGAAAGGAACTTTAAGCCCGGCCTTAAAAGTGTTCACTTACTGGAACAATCTACATAAATGCGTGAGTATGTTGAAATTCAATGTAAACCAACACGTTCGCACTGCGACCACGTGACTTTGAAAGTTGTGCTGGCGAGAGGGCGAGTCGATGTCGGGGGACATGCGTAGATGGGCAAATGTCGGTCTATAGTATATTCGTGGTTTCTCAAACTTTTTTTTATCAAACCTTTGAAAAATCACCTCATGTTTGACGTGGTTGGTTGGGTCCTAAACGTGTCGTATATCGCGAGCGTTTAACACTTGCGTTAATATAAAACTACCGTACTGAACTTTTACACACTGAACTTTTTACTTATATCTAGGCGCACCTGTTTCTCACGAAAAGATTTCGAGGCAAGTTGTGTTCCAAAGAACCACTTTCGTAATTGGAGCGTTTCAAATGCTACGCGTCTTATCTGTCTGCTCGCCAATCACAGGCAGTTAGTATGGGAGAAACTTATTTCTGATCTGCTCACGTAACAGTCTCTCTCCACACAAAGACAAGCGGCCAATAACCAAGTGAAGACTGCAAATGAGCACATAGGATATTGAAGTATAGCCTCGGCGTATGACTTTTCGCGAAAAGCAGGTAGCCCTACTTATACCTTATCTATAAATTATAATATTTAATTTATAATTAATGTGAATACAGACAGGGATAAAATATGTGGGTTGGTAATGCCTAGTAAGGAGTAGATATTAGGCAAAATATTATTACACTGAGTGCGCACTAACGTCGTACGTTGTCTCTCTGGTGCAGTTTTCTAATCTTACTTAAGCTTTGTTTGCACGAGGCGGAGGGATATCCTGGAAGTAGAACTGTAGCAGGGCTTCAGAAAAGTAGGAAGCACGCGCGAACGGACTTAACCAACGTTTAGTCCGTGGTTTGTCAAAGGGCGGGGTGCAGGGCGGGAAACCGTGTTCCGAAGGGACGAACTTTAATTATTCGCCCTCTTACGCTCTGCATTCCGCGCTCATCTTGTTTGCCGAGCGAGATCCCTCCATACCGTAACGGCCGCCACGCCGCTGGAATGCGTAATCACAATGCTCCGACGTTCCACCCTCAAGGTGGGCGCGTGGCTCCCGCAGCTCAGCGCAAAACGAACCTACGTATATAGTCCATTCACGGTCACTTCCAACTTTTCTGAAGCCCTGCCAATGTTCTACTTCCAAGATATTCCTCCGCTTCATGCTGGTGAAGCTTACCCGGACCTAGATAATTACACCAAATGGACAACGCACCTTCGTGCGCACTCACTTTAATAATATTTTGTATGAGAACTATTTTTTACTAGGCATGGTCAACATGCCTACTTTCTCCCTATTATAATTCATATTTATTTTTAATGAAATACTATAATTCATAGAAAAATCATATGTAAAAGTTTCTATTTTATATAAAAATAAGATACTTTTATGTAAACATAAGTACGAAACGCTTGTAGTGCATGGCATATTTAAAGAACAACTAAAGACATTATACTTGAGGTGATTTTTCAAATGTTTAATTCAAAAAGTGTGAAAAATCCGCGAATAGACAATGCGGTAAAATGCTTTTCCGAGGTGCTGTGCCCGCGTATGGATAAAGACGTTTCTTTTATATATAAAGTTATGTACACACAGTCTAATCACATTATTATGACCACCTGCTAGTATCCAGACTGAAGCCATGCTGTCGTCAGTGTGTCCCACAACTGTAGAAGGGTGCGTGGCAGAGGAGACAGACGGCGGACACGATGTTCGAGGCGATCCCGCGGATGTTCAATTCGATTGAGATCGGGACTGTTTGGGGACCAGGGAAAAAACTGTGAAATCTTGATCGTGCTCTTCCAGCCACGTGCAAGGCGCATTATAGTGCTGGAGGATCCCATAATCCCAAGGAAAGACAATCATCATGTACGGGTGGACGTGATCGCCGAAGATGGATTCATAACCAAATCGATCAAGCGTGCCTTCCACTTGTATGTTGGGACCTAGAGAATACCGCGAGAATATTCCCCAGGCCATAACTCTGCCCCCACCGCCTTGTGTTCGTACATGGGCTCAGGGCGTCGGATCTCCGGCGTTTCTCGTCGGACATGTTGACGTCCTTCCGTTGTAAGCAGCTTGAAAACGTGACTCGTCGGAGAATGCTACCCGTCGCCAATCAGCAGCGGTCCAGTCGCCATACTGTCGAGCAAATTATTGTCGTTTTCGTCGATGCACCTGTGTTAGCATGGGTGGTGTCACCCTCCGTCTACTCCGGAGCCCAATTCGCAGAAGGGTTCGCTGAACTGTAGCGGTAGATACGTATCTGGATGCCCCCTGGTTCATTTGGACGGCGAGCTGTTCTATCCAGTGTAGCCTGTCGATTGGCCTTCACGCACCGTCGTAGTCTACATTCACCTCGGACATCAATGGCGCTTGGAGCTCCGCAGTTTTCACGACGGTTTCTTCCCAGTAGTGTCATTTGTCCACTAACGATACAACTTTACCACAGAGGCACGTGACCAGTTCACAAACGTAACTGTTTCCGAAATGCTGCCCCCCCCCCCGGGCAAGGAAGCCGATGATCACCCCATTTTACAACTCGGTTAAATCCCTTTCCTTACCCATGACAGCAGGAAGTGCACTGCGTACAGCCAGCTTGTCGATCACTCTATAAACGCGCTTTACCAGCCCACGTCACGGTCCGGGCTACGTTCTGCTGATGGCACTTCAAGCAGGTGGTCATAATAATGTGATTCGACTGTGTGTTAGTGAGTGTGTATGTGTGTGTCTATATATGTATGTGTGTGTCTTATATATATATATATATATATATATATATATATATATATATATATATATATATATATATATATATGCGCATTCGTGCTCCCCACCTCACTCCACCTCCATCTCCCTGAAAAAAAGAAAAACTACTACTCTTCACAAATCATCATCTTTCTATAGGCTATTTATATATCACTCAGACAACGATTTTGTGGTGGCGATTTTAAAACTATATTATGCATTAATCTATTATTTTCAAATACACTGGATAAAGTAAAATTCAGGCAAAGTACTGATATAACAATAAACAACAGTTTGCTTTCATTAATTTTTCTTTATTTGATACCAACACTTATGTGGCCAAACAAACTTTAAGGATACATTAAATAGTAGAAAATAAACTTTATCTCAGTTTCCTCGGAGAGATAAAAGCTACAAGATGATCAACGTCAAAATCGATAATTAAATTCACAATTGAAAAAAAAAATTGATTTAAATGGTCTTCCTAATGTATTACAAGATAAAATAGTTAAGGCGCTGCTTACCACGCCACAGTTGACAAATGTGTAATAATAATCAAACCAGTGCTGCTTGTAAAGCGTAGCTTAAGCAGCGTACTCGGGAAGAGATCTTAACTGCGCTTCGTGCACACAGCTAACCGTGGTGATATTCCGCCAGAGCAGTGCGGGGATGAAGGAGAATGGTGGTACGTCATCAGCATTTGCACACGTATCCTGTGGGGGTCGGGTAGGAGCGTGCGATAGTCCGGGGGCTCGAACCCGCGACCTCTCCAAAGCAGGCCGGGCGTGGTGCTGCATGAACAAGCATGCTACTGGCAGCCTGGGAACAAGGAGAAATCCTACCCCGCGGTTCTCGAGGGCAACGACAGCAGCGTAACTGACGAAATTCTGGAAGATTAACAAATATAAATTCCACAGGTCGTTGGCTGTAAGTTATGTTGGACGTGGTCAGGGTAAAGACGGAGCACCAGCAGGCGAACTCGATGGTCAAACATAGGCTTGTTATAGGCTGTTCAAGGTCAGCTGAGCACTTTTCTACTTGTATACACGTTATCAACTTGTATCTACTTGTTATCTACTGATCTACTTGTATACACGTTATGTATTCTTATGGCATATGTGAAATTAACACTGCCATGAGCATCATCACTTTATATATACGTCGGTTGAGTAAACCTATGAAATTATTATCAAAGTAAAAGTAGTAGGGGAGTGCCGGTTCTAAAACACTTGTGCAAGAAGGATCTATGTACCACTTGCAAAATTTGCAAGAATTGCAAATAAATGGATTTTTGAACTAGCAAATCGGAATTGCAGATTTGCAAATCGGATTAATCGGTTTTTGAAAATGTTTAGAAAATTAGCACTTTATAAACAGCGAATTAAATAATTTAAGTTATCACAAATATTTACCTGGCACTTTTGATTTGACGCTAAGCTATTGAACTACTCCCCTCCTTCGGTACTAACTTTGCTGGGAGCATGGCACTGAGTGCGCCCGTTAAATATGTGCAAGTAGGAGTAGTGACTTTTTTCTAAGGTTGGTTTCAAAAGTGCTCACTTAGATGAGTATCTGCTTATCATGTATCGATGGCCAAGCGGGAATGTCTACGTTTAAGAGGAACTATCCAGTGTCACTGAATAAAAAAGTGAAGTCAATCAATAACCACACAAATTATAGACGTGTATACGTCTTAAAAAAAAAAAATCGAACTCATGAGATACCACCAGGGAGGAAACGGTGACGTGACTTTGACACGATTGAAATAAATGCGGTCCAGTTCGATCAGGTAAAGGCTGTTCACGTTTAAGTGAGCACTTTTTAAATCAGCCTTAGGAAAATGTTTCTGCCCCTGCCTGAATATATTTTAACGGGCGCACTAGGTGACATGCGCCCAGTTAAGTTGGCAACAATGGAGGGAAAGTAGTTCCATATTTTAACGTCGAATAAATATTGTTAGGTAACGATTTGTAATAACTTAAATTATTTTTCTCTTTCTTATTTTTTCGAAAGCATCTAAATGTAGTAATAAGTGGATTTCTACCATATTTATTCTTTTATTTTAATAATTTCACACATTAATTTGTCCGACGCCTGAATAAGGTGATGAGACCCATGGCAATGTTAATTGTATATATGGCGGAGGAATACAAGACGTGCATGCAAGTATATCTTAAACAGGGCTTCCAAAAGTGCTCATTTTACCGTGAAAAGCCTATACACGGTCACAATGTGATCACCATTTTAATTTGGCGCCACTAAAACTAGATGTCTAGCGGAAATTTTGGGAATGGGTGAAAATTTCCGAGCAGCATAACCTCGCTACTACAGCATGCTAGCGCGCTGATTTGTTGTACCAAACGAAATATCTCGTATGGATCTATCGATTTAAGCCGTAAATGTTAAGTGTCGATTTTGTTACTTTCATTTCATTCCTAATTCCAAATAAAATGTTACCCGCTAACGGAGACATATTCACGTAAAACCCATGGTAGTGTCCGCAACTCAACCACACCCCGATATTTTTTCATTTTTACTAAAGTATTGACTTTTCAAAACAATATTTTGGGATCGAATTTCGTGCATTTTTAACTACGTTTAAAATACAATAATTTATAAGTTGTCCGATTATTGACCCCAACTCTGTACTGCCAACTAGTGGTTGTGGCAGTCAGCAGGCGGTAGGCGAAGTTTGACATATGTCGGGGCCGCTGTGGCGTAGTGGTTAGACTACTCACCTCCCACATAGGCGAACCGGGTTTTGATTCCCGGCGGTGTCGCTCCCAGATTTTCGCATGTGGGGATCTTGTCGGTGGATTCCGCTGGTCGGCGAGTTTTCTCGGGGATCTCCCGTTTCCACGCCCTTGCATTCCGGACGCTGCTCCATACTCACCTCGTTGCACCCAACTTCGGGACTCAAGCCCTCGGTGTTAAGAGCCACCCAAATCACTACACTCTACTCCACTTAAAATGTTGTCTTTTGATGGGCGCTGGACACAAATATCTTCACGTAATCACCATCAGCAGCCAATAAGAATATGTGTTTCGGTGATGTCACAAGACCACGTGCGTAGAGTTAGAAAATATAGAATTTAACCTCTTTCAATAAATACAGCAGTATTTTATTGTGTGTAAAAGCACCCAAGCCTACGTAAAACGAGTGATCAGAAACAGCAAAAGTTTGTAGAAATTGACGACTGGATTTCGAAATTCACTCAGCGCCAACAAATTTACTGCCACCTGCAATCACACCTACCATTGTGGGTTGTATTTTTCGGGTACAGCTACCTGCACTTCGTCATCGGGGAAATGACTGTCGATAAGAATTGGAATGCAACCCGTGCTACCGCCAAACTGTATCAAACCTACTGAATCGTCGTGTTGGCAAGTCAAAAGTTCACCGGTCTTGGAGTACAGAGATCAAGGAGTAAGAGGACGATACTTAACTTACTCGTCGTGCCCCATCGCCCTTACGCACCGACACTGGACTGAAGCGTGATCTTTTCGTCGCGTAGGTTTCAAATGTGGAACTTAAAGCGGCTGGCCTGTAACATTTGTTAATGTAAAATTTGTAATGAAGTTCACTAAAATTCTCAGTACATCACTGCAAAAAATGGTCTGGTAATCTTCCTAAACTGCAATGGAAATATTTAACGTATACATTGTATGTAAATGATACCACATGTCAGATTGCAAATACAGTAATGTTGAGCGTTATTACTATACAATGTTGGGAACTTGTCTACGCATTTGAGTGCTCCGTGAGCGAATGTAGGAGCTCTACCATGGATGTATTGGAAAATAGTTTACCATTCACGCTTTCTCACTATTCGTATATATTGATATGGTAATTTTACGAATAATTTTATATAGGCTGTTCACGGTAAAATGAACACTTTTGAAAGCTCTGCTTACGATATACTTGTATGCACGTTGTGTATTCTTCCACCTTATGTAAGATTAACATTGTCATGGGCCTCATCACTTTATTCATGCGTTGGTCAAGTGAAAATGTGAAACTATTTGAAAAGTAAAAATTTTACCCATCTGCTCTCTTTTATACTTCGATGCATCAATAAAAACAGAAAACGAAAAAAAAAAAATATTTATCAGGAATCGTTACCTAACACTTTTTATCTGACGTTAAGTTACATAACTACTTCCCATCCATCTTTACCAACTTTACCGACCGCTCGTCACTCAGAGCGCCCGTTAAAAGATACGCAGGTAGGGGCAGTGACTTTTTTATAAGGTTGATTTCAAAAGTGCTCACTTCATCGTGAATAGTCTTTAGAATGAATATTCACAGATATCAACGTCAGTCCGAAAATTACTTTTCTGCCTTTACTGAACGACTGAATTGAGAGATTTGGATGACGGTTAAAAATTAGGGCGCATGTGGTCAAGGTAAGATTAAGAGACGAGTGAAATGCCAGGACTGGGGAAATGGTAGTACCCAGAGAAAAAACAGCTGATCAGCGACAACGTCTGCCATATTCCCCATATACTAAAATCGAGTGTAATTCCGCCGGGAAACTGATTAGGATTTCCTTGGTGGAACACCGATGAGTTAGCCACTCACCTACCACGGAGGCTCTTGTTTAAGAGTTTAAAAAGACTGTCTGCAATATGTGATGTGATGTGATGGGGATTGTATGTTTTATAAAGCGTTTGTGTGAAGGTATGTCTGTGAAGCTGTCAGTTAAAGGTGGTTTGGGTAGCGCTGTTTCTCGGAAAAAACCAATTTGTGAAGATGACTGTTTATCGCGGGGAAAGTTGACTGTTTACTAGGAGTCAACGTACTGTAAACATGCCAGACAGTATTTTTTTCGTTAATGGCTGTCATTTCACTGTGCCAATAAGAATTACGATACTCTAAGGCAGAACGTTCGTTATTGGTCTGCAAATAACTTAGTCGAGTTAAAACCTTGTACATCAAATCACTAAATATTATACTAGTTAGAGTGTTATGGAAGATATGTTGGTTCAAACATTTTTCGCGATTTTCCATCATCACTCTCAATTTGGTTCATGTCAAATGACCATCCTCCTAATAAGGATTGGTTTTTAAAATAGAGTTACAGTAGTTCAAGCCAGCTGTCCTTTTTGAGAATGGGAGAGATGGTCTTCTATAAAGAGAGAGCGTTTCGACGGACCGGAAATTATTAGTATTTATACTGACAGTTCTAATTCGTCCACTAGTTTGACAAACTTATTGGAAGAGTCCGCACCTAGGGTGTCTGTAGGTGATGATGCAGGGCCATCATGTTTGCCACGCCCGTTGGCCTCGCCTGAAGCTGCTGCTCTCCAACAGAGGGAATTTCAGACCCTTCTGGTAAAGGCTGTTCACCGTAAACGAACTTTTGAAACGAACCTTATAAAGATGTCACTCCCCAACCTACACACATATTTTAAGTTTTAACGGGAACAGAAACCGATGTGTGCCCAGTAAAGTTGGCAACGACGGACTGAGGTAATGTAGTTCCACGTTTTAACTTTGAATTAAAAGTTTTATGTAAACATTTGTGAATACTGAAACTATTAATTTTATTTTAAAATTCTTTTAAGGCAGATAGGTGTGAAAATTAGCAAATTTGTACAATATTTTCTTTTTTAATAATTTCACAGTTTCCTTTGATCGAAGCACTAATAAAGTGATAAGGTCCACGGCAGTGTTAATTTTACATACCGCTGAAGACTACACAATATGTATACAATTAGTAGAGACCTGAAAAATTCGAGAGTTCAATGACCTGCAGGCTAGTCTCTACAGTCTTACGTGCAAATATACCGAAATCAACTGTATATTAGCTGTCTGCTGTCACAGTGAATGGCGACGATTAGGCCAACGTTCTGCAGGAGGTGTCAAAATAACCGTGTGGACCAATGGGTAAAGTTGTATAAACGTACGTGTTTAGAATAATAGCTTGTCCCAGAATGAATCCGCGAATTTTTCAGGTCTCTAACAATTGGATATTAAGAAGGAATTTCAAAAGTGCTAAGTTTACCGTGAACAGCTTATACATATGCTTAATTTATATGCGGAGACTGCAAAAATTTTCAGCATTTCCTGTTAAAAACGCGTGCTTCAGGCGTCACGAAGCAGTTACTCGTGAAGTATACTAGTATGTCACAAAGGACGGCGTTAGCTGCCGCCTATAACCATCCACACGCAGAACATTCGCCGAATCTCTAGAATGAAGGCGTGGAGCCAGTGATGGTAGCGGCCAGGTGATGGACGGCGCGATAATCGCCTGCAATCGGCCAATTAAATGAACGTCGTGAGCTGGGTAGAAAGAAAAATTTTCCCTGCGGACGCGAAAAATTGCGGTCTTGCCGTGCGACGCGCCAGCAGGCCGACGTGTAAAACCGGCCCATGAGCTCCACAGTTGGTTTCAACTTCTGAGTGCGAACCAATATGGAGGGAGGCAGAAAACAATTCCTATCGCTGCTATTAGTATGTACGAAATGGCGTTAAAGAGTCGCTGAAGGCGTAACCTGGTTCATGTGGAATGGAGGTCTTTATAAATTCCTGGTTTCCATATTTGCTTACAATGTTGTAGAATAAAGAATTCAATATTTACAATATACAAGTGCCCATCCCTACTGTTAACGCTGACTACTTTAATCATTGAACGCAATTATTTGCTAAACTCAATTATAATTAGGGGCCGCGGTTGTATGGTGGTTAGACTACCCCCCCCCCCCTTCCACCTACGAGAACCGGATTCGATTCCCAGAGGGGTCGCCCCGGACTTTCGCATGTGGTTATGGTGCCGGATGATGACGTTGGTCCGCGTGTTTCCTCGGGGATCTCACGTTTCCTCCGCCCTTGCATTCTAGTACTGTTCCATATTCACCTCGCTTCACCCTCATCGGCTCTAAAGACCTCGATGTTAAGAGCCGCCGAAATCTTCTCACTACCTACAGTCACTTAATCTTATCTTGTCAGTTACAAATATACAATCAAAATTACCACTGTCATACATTTAAAGGCTGTTCACGATAAAGTGAGCACTTTTGAAATCAACCTTAAAAAAAAGTCCCTGCTCCTGCATGCATATATTTTAATGAGCACTCTGAGTGACATTCGCCCAGTAAAGTTGGTAACGATGGATGGGAAGTAGCTCCCTATCTTAACGTCAAATAAAAAGTATTAGGTAACAGTTTATGATAACTTGAATTTTTTCTTTCGCTTTGTGTTTTTTTTTAATACATCGAAGTATAAAAATTAGCATATTTGTTAAAACATTTACTTTTCTAATAATTTCACAGTTTCACTTGTCCGACGCATGAATAAAGTGACGAGATCCATGGCAAAGTTAATTTTACATAAGACTGAAGAATACGCAACCTGCATACAAGTAGGTCTTAAGCATGGCTTTCAAAAGTGCTGATTTTACCGTGAATAGACTATACATCACCAAATGTCCGTTACTCACGAAACAAGCCCCACTTTGTTGCAGTCCAGCCGGTCAGCCCCAGTCTTTGCTCTCCCTATAGTTGCACACTACGCTGGCTGAACAATGTGCTGACGTCCGTCATCTCTCAACTCGCCCATGTCGCCCGTACTAGGCACTAATTGCTAGAGACATGTAAAATTCGAGTTATTCTGTGGTTGCAGACTAAAATCCAAGATGCTGTGTGCTTGTTTAACTTCTTCCAATGGCCGATAACTTACTTGACATGCTCCAGGGCCGCCCTGAGCCAATAGCAAAGGCCCAACTGTTGAGCAACCAATATCCAATGAGGCGGTCACACATGTCATTGACCCCGCATAGTTAATAACTAATGGAATCACGAATTGCACTCAAGTAGGTATAGGGCAGAAAATTCTAGCATTGTACCAGAAAAACGTGAATTTTGTACATATCTGCTAATTGCCATTAAAAAATGCTGACACAGAGTAACGCCGTTGCTTATATAGATGAGGTGACCTGACCCAGAAGGTTCTTCGTACCTCGAGTTTCGCCGAGGGTGGTGATGACCAGAAAATTCGCGTACTTTCTCCTAAGTCGTGGACTCTTCCAGTAGGCGGGAGCGGAAGTGACGTTAGTCCGGGAGTCGTTTTCGTGGTCCGTGTAAAGGTTTCTCCTCCCCTCCAACGGGCACCGATGACGTCCTCCCTAGTGGAATATTACTGCTAGGCCCACCTGGAGGGTGGAAGGGGGGTGGTGATGTAAAGTTCCCGCGCGAAACAATAACATAATTTTTGGTAACATGGCCAAGAAGACACACCCGCTTAGCCAAAAGTCCCATGGATCCTGATGTGGGAAATCTCCCTTCTCATGCCCTAGACTTGCTTCTATGCTATTACTGCGGAAGCCATCGGTAGACTCAATGTAGGATCTCTCCGCTGCGGAAATCGTAGGCGTGCGTGGACTAACATTCTTATGATACAATAGCAAAATATTAAGTAACATAAAAAACTAGTCCGTACTGAAACGACAGTTGTGTTAATTGCACCTTCTAGCTATAGCTAAACTTTCAATTTCACTTTTGTTATTTCGTGATTACTAACCAACCAACTTGTATGATTTATTTTTGCGGTAGAGAAACATTTAATTCAGAGATAGTCCAAACTCATTTCAAGTACTTACACCTTACACGGGATTCGAACCACTGATATCCCTACCTGAAAGCCAGTGTACAACCTACCACTCCTCGGAGTCTAGTATCCACAATGGTTCTGTTTTTTTAATACATCAAAACGCTGAGAACTTGGACCGAATGAGTGAAATATTTGGATGACACATAAGAGTTGAAGTTTTCAGTACCGATAAGGGTGGAGTGAGGTTAGAATGAAGCAGTAAACGAATGCAGAGGAAAGGGAATATAAGCACCCCGAGAAAACTCTCCGGTTAACTGCAACGTCCTCTATGTTTCCCACACGCAAATATTAGGGCGATTTGGAGATCATCTAAAAAGTTAAAATGAGGCAAATGACTTTGTGATGGAAAGAATTCACGCGCAGTGAGGCAGAGGATCGTATAGATTTAAGTTGACTTGAGTGGTACAGTAATTTCGGGTAACTTTGGATTGTATGCTCCGGTTACGAGTCGATCCCTGGTGGTCACCGATCCAAGTACCGTCCACGGCCGACTGTGTTGAACCACGGAGATCAGAAGACCACCGGGTCAGCGGTATGGCCACCGGCGAAAGACCTTATAATCTTGGTACCACTACACCCACCCCCTTGCCGGGTCTCAAGTTACGAGAACCAAGTCATCAGCTTACTGGTAGCTGGATGACAACATGTTCTTGAAGCATCGCCATATTCACCATATCTGTGTAAAATTCTGCAAAGTAAAATAGAATCATTGAGACTAACTTTTCAAAATAAGAGAATGGAGATTTGCTGCTATCTCACTGTTGCCGACGGGCTAATAGGTGTTTGGGGGAAGGGGTGCGGGGAGCGGCCTTATTTTACGCCTTAGAAACGTCACCATAAGAGATTTTCACGGGCTGTTTGGGAGAGCTGATCGCGCGTGAAGGAGCCCCAAATATTTGGCCACCGAGAACACGAGGTGCCGTGGGCTTTCAAAAACTCACAGGATGCAGTCCGATGACACGGGGTGGTTGCGTTTCGCCATGCGGGAGCGTAAAAAAAAAAAATCAATATTATTCCGAGAGCGGGAGCCGAGGTGTTGGGTTTGGTGGAGTGGGGGTGGGAGAAAGAGATGTCTTCGGAGGCGCAGACGTACAGCTCGTGGGCCGGCATGGACAACGGCTGTGGCGGGAGAGAGAAGCCACCTGATCGGGAGACACAAGGCCCTCCCTCTCTTGTCCGGCGAGCGATGCTCACTGGTCCCGCGTCTTGTTTGCTTTGCTGGCCGGCCGAGAGCCAATATTGGCACAGAGAAGCCATGCAGACTCGCCAGGGACAGACCGCGCGCCGCTCGGGCCGCACAGCGCATGTACCGGGTTTCGCTCGCTCTCTCTCTCTCTCTCTCTCTCTCTCTCTCTCTCTCTCTCTGCATCACTCTTCCTCCACATCTACCCACAGAAATTCTTTACTTTTACGTCATAATTTCGGATTCTTAGTAATTACTAGAGACCTGAAGAATTCGCGAGTTCAATGACTTTTAGGGTAGACTGCACAATCGTGTGTACAAATATGCCGACATCGGCTCTACTGTACATTGGTTGTATGCTGTCACAGTGGAAGGCCACGAATGGGCCGATGTTCTCCAGGACGTGTCAACACCGTGTGGCCCAATTGCTGAAGTTACATAAACGCATACGTTTTGAAGTCTAGCTTGTCCCGAGATTAATCCGCGGATTTTTCAGGTCTCTAGTAATTACTGACAGTGTATAGAGACCCGGAAATTTCGCGGATTTATTTGAGGACAAGTTGAACTGCAACCCAATTTACATGAGAGTATCTGCTTCTGTTGGACCACGGTTTGTTAGTCACAGCCTGAAACACGTTCAACCAATAACGAATCTGCTAAGAAAACGAGGACCGGATCACGTGCTACCTGGTCTGGAGCTAAACTTGAGTAACAGCCGAAGAACAACTAAAAGAAGCTGGAATACACAGAGGATTATGGAGTCTAGCTTGTTGCAAAACGAATCCGCAAAATTTCCGGGGTCTCTAACAATGTACGATTATAAAATCATCGCATTTTACGAGTTTTAAAATATTTTTGTACTTAATTCTTGTTGTGTGTTATCTGCTTGTTGTTAAAATTCGGCAACATATTATGTTTTATCAATAAGTTTCCGCCTTTTTGCAAGCAGGAAATAACACACAGTTGCAGTTAGATACAAAAGTATTAACCCTCTGCGGAGTATGCTCGTACATAAACGAGGTTACGTTAATATAGAAATTTCTTTGATCTTAAAAACAAAATTAACACTTTCATATTTTTACTCTTTGTACGAAATTCATTGGAACCTGGTAATTTTTCGTTAGTAAAAATAAAATGTTTCTTTTTAATAATTTCTCAAATGAACACGATGGACTGTAAAACTTGTTACCTCTGTCGCGACCCATTAATTCGTCCGCAATCAACGCACGAGTTCAATGGCTGAAGGCCAGCCAATAATAAACGTTGCGGAGTACAGTAGGTGTGTCCGGTGTAGCCAGGACCAATAGGACTATGGTATGTGTAAACACAGTAACCAACAAAACTGTTATTGCTGTAATGGAGAACTTAGGCACCTCACTTCAACCTTGTCTTAAGTGACAGTGAATCTGTGCTCTCCTCGAAGGGTTAAACAACTAGAAAATTGTAAATGTTTTCTATAATCAAACATTTCCAGTGATACCTCTCAAACTGAGATTATGACACTACAACGAAAAATTTTTGCATAATAGGTAGAGACGTGCAAAATTTGCGTTATTATTAGGGACAGGAAAATTTCGCAAGTTCATTTTAGACAATATCGACGTCAAACACATATATAGTGAAGTTACCTTCACAATTGGATCACAGTTTATTAGACCCGCCCTGCACGCCTCTGAGCTAATAGCAGACTTTCAAGGAAACACCTTGCAAATCCCATAACTGCCAGGCGTGGGGCAACAGCCAATGAACACACAGTTGAGGCTCCAGTATGCAGAGGACTGATGAGTCTAGCCTACAGGTCACTGAACTCACGAAATTTTCCTATCCCTAGTTATTATTTAGTAACAAGTGCAACTCCTGATGTCATTGGCTACTGGCAACTATACAACGTCTTTTACCTACATGACTGCTTCACTGGTGATTGGTTGCTTGACAACTGAGCCTTTAATATTGGCTGGAAGTGTCCATGGGACGTGCAATGCTAATAATTTGCCACTGGAAAAACTGAAAAGAGCAGCCAGTGTCTCTTGGAGTTTAATCTGCAATCACAAAATAACGCGAATATTTCAGGTCCCTAATAATAGGAGATAACGAGCATTAATCCAAATAGTAACCGCGTCTTCGACGGTGGACACTTTACACATGGATTATGTTTTGTACTTGTGTTAACCCACTCAGACCCAGTGTACGCAATTGTGTACATTACGCACGTCTACATAATTTTTGGTCTGTACGGCACACTGCGAATCTCAATGACCAACGTTTAGAGGTAGTGAAATTTCGCAAAAACATTTCAAGACAAGTTATATTTGAAAACACTGTGGGGTCGTTTACCAATTTTGATTGGATGAATTACTTTTTGGCACGTGTTAACTGCCTGCACACGAATCACGTACGAGCCGTGCCGATGTTGCCGAATTCTGAGTGGCCCGGTCAAATATGAAAACGCCTTCTCAAGTAGACAGCAACCAATGACAATAGACAAACTGGTGCGTGCTTATAGTATTGAAGTCTACCGTGTACTTGTATTCTTTCGCGAAAAATCACCAGCTCTACCAATGCTCTTACCCGTGGGTAAATTATTCGCAAACTGTCTTACTGGACAAGGTCATAACTGATTCATATATCTGTAGCCGAACATATGGCCTACAGCTCATTGGCTCTGACAGCGAAACAGGTGTTGTATCGACTTAAGTACATCACGCTTCATAAAACATTTTGTTTGCAACACCTGAAATCATAAATTACAGTCGGTCTGAATGGGCTGCGGTTACTTCTAATACACGTTGGGAAGACCAATGTTAAAAGTTTGGCAACCGAAAATTTTCGCCACTAGGTAAGCGCTAATGTCGCATGTGTACCGGATTTTCTCTATTTTTCACATTAAAAAAGCCAAATATTTGCAATAATCATATATCATAATCCATAAGAGAACACTTTTGTACTGCAGACAGCAAGGCACCAGAACAGATTTAGTCTATTCACGATTTCTTCGCACTTTTCGAATCAAACCTTTAAAAAATCACCCCAATGAATGACGTGTTTAGTTATTTTCTAATGCCATGTATCACAAGCGTTTTATACCCTGTTGACATGAAAATATTGTTTTTCGTCAAATTGAAATTTTAGCTGAATTTTATTTATAAATTATAATAATTTATTTATAATAAATATGCAGAAAACGATGAGTAAACACGTGTGCTGGTAGCGCCTAGTAAGATATTGTTGTCGTGCAAAATATCGTTACACTTCAGTGTGCACGAATTTGGTGCGTTGTCCTTTGGTGTAATTTTGGTGTAATTTTTCAGACTTAGTTAACCTTTGTTTACACGAGGCGGAGGAATATCCTGGAAGTAGAATTTAAGCAGGGCTTCAGAAAAGTGTGAAGTAACCGCGAATGGACTATAGAAAAATGTAAAGAGGCAAAATGACGGTCCCTTTGATGTGGATTGCGCGAGGCTCTGGGATAGGACCGTGTGTCTGATTGGTTACTGCGTTCCGGGGAAGTTCTCCTATTAGCTGGGCTGCCTGTTGGCGAGCAGGTTTCCAGGCGCTCATGGTGGACGGCGTTGCGACGTGTTGCCAGCCAGTGACGCCATTTTGCTGGCGTGTGTGGCTGAAGTTCGTGGAATTAGCTGTTACTTCGCCTTTGCACTCTTGAATACTCTGTGGCAGTTAATCCCTTGGAAGGCAATTGTTTCGTAAAGTTTTCTTATTGCAGCGTGGAAGTGGGGTAGCATGGATTTTTTTTGTTGCTTATTAATTTCCCCTTCCTCTTTCGGATCGCTGGTTAGGGATTGTTTTGCATATAAACTGCCGATTTTATTTTAATTCAATGCATTCATGTCCTAGATTTAATATATATATACAGTTTTATATGTGCATGCATGCGTGTATATTTGTTATATATACACAAAGTCATGTGCATGACCAAAGAAGGGCGGGAAAAGGCTTGGCCCATAACTACATGTAATTTAACGTATTTACTTACATATCTACAGAAGAAAACATCTGCATAGTATTTAGACTGCTAGTCACTGATATCAGTTTATTTTGGTTTTGAATACATATGGGTGAGAATTGGTGTAGTTAGTGTATTGATAAAACGTTTTCTTGAATAACACTTTGAGCGTCACTTAACCGAAACATGTACTCTAGTGAATATATTCATAACAGTGTTCCATTAATGTATATCGGGGAATATGCATAATGACCAGAACAGAAGAATGAAGAAATTCGGCAGAGCTTAAAACTTGGCAGTTTAGCCATTAAATAATGTGAGAATTTTTTCTAACACACTATCAATGACAAAGAAATAATATCTCTGCAAAACGTTGCTCCGTTGAGAATTTAGATGGCACAATAACTTGTTGTTCAAAGGGTCGTGTGTTCGAATCCAGGGAAATGTTCAATGTGTGTGCGGTTTTTTTTACGTATTATCACATAATGGGCCCTCATCTTTATCATACCTCCGATTATTCTGCTAGCATAGAGCAGGCACGTCTTTTCAAGTCAGGGCAGAAATTCAAATTCTCTAACACGTAGACCTTATGCCGCATGAGCATACTACAAGTACTGGAATGTATGTCCGATTTAATTTTATTTCACATAGTTGAGCTCATTAAATCTCCCAGGTTTTTCTTACTTGAATGGCAACTCAACTAGAGAAATTCTTACAAACCGAACATTTAACTTACATATGTAAAGATACTCGCATTTATGGCTTCGTACCTGGAACTTGTGGTGCAAAAGTGACACAGCGGCTTTGTACATGAGTGAGTGAATGAAGAAATTTGGATGGCTCTTAACATGGAGGTCTTGAGAGCCGATGAGTGTGATTGAGGTGAGTATGAAGCAGTGCCGGAATGAAAGGGCAGGGGAAACGGGAGATACCCGAGAACGGCGTCGTCCGGCACGATTCCCACATGCGAAAATCCAGAGAGACCCGGCCGGGTCTCCTGATCGACTTGGTGGGAGGCGAGCAGGACTTTGTACATAGGGATTGCAAATATCTCTAAACCGATTACAGCGCTAAGCGGGCCTTGTTCCGAACAAATGTGGTGTACCGTATGGCAATAACAGGATAAAGTGAAAATATGTATTTAAAAAAGTCGAACATATAAATTTTAAAGTTTTGAAAAAATCGGGTTTCCCGCCCTGCCACAATAAACACAATGAAGTGTATTGTATAGTCCAAGCAATTACTTACATTGCCACCAATATGCACGTTAATTTTCTTCAATTTTTTTTCTGTCAGCAGCGAGTTCAAGAAACGCTCTCGTGCCCTCTATACTTCAAGTTTTAACTCAGGTTGGCAGTTGTCAGAATTCATAGGCCCTCGATGTCAGTGACCTTGATCTGGTCTGAAACCTGAGCGGGTTAATCGTTTTTTCCCTCTCCTTTGTGTGAAGTGGCGTGTTGTCGATGTAAACAACAATTACGCCGCCAAGTGGCAAATCACGTTACTCCAACCCCCAACTTACTTAAAAAAAAAAAAAAAAAAAAAAAAAAGTTCCCGTCAGACTTGGTACCGGAGGCTTAAATACTCGGTTTCACCCCGACACACGAACCAAGAAAATAAATACTTGAAGAACTCGTTTGCCTATTGGATGATCTCGCCGACCACGTCTAATTTACTTGTCAAAATATTGCATGTCTGTAAATTTATGTATTTGCATTCTACTAGGACTGGCCGGACACAGTTAAGATATTCACGATCACGGGTGGGGAAATTATACCGTTGGATGTCTTACTGCTCCATGCGCAAAATAAAGGTAGCCAATCATAAAGTAAATTAACTCGTAAAACTGCCATATTATAAAATTAAAAAAAAAGGGTAATAGAGTAGCTTTAAAAACTGTATAAACTATAACCGGTGAAGTTTTCAGAGGTCTGATTATGTTGAAGTAAAATAGCTCACGATGCCTATATATGTGATTACAAACTAACTGTAGGTGTACTTCACACGTCGTATGGTGCACTGAGTATAGTTTTTTTGAATTTCTGTCGCCATTTACTGTATATAGCGTGAATTAATAACTCCACTTCTTATGGATATATGTAGGTGACTGATTATATAGAAGGGTCAATATTAACGTCCTCTATTTCTCGCCCCATTACATTTATATCCTGGGGCATTCAAGAACGCGCATTTAAGGCCAATGGTACTCGAAAGCAGTATATTTACCTGATTTTCGTTATAACTTGTTTTTCAGAGGGTTTATCGAAATTTTTGACACTACGAGCCGTAAATATTAATTTGAAACAACTTCTTGCATTGTTAAATATTCACTGCCTATATTATTCTGTGAGCGCTAATGAAATATGAGAAATAAGATATTTTTTCTTATGTTCCATCAGTGCTCCGATAGTAGTAATGGTAATCAATATCTATCAATTTAAGAATGTGTTCGAAATTATTCTTTATGTCTTGTCGTGCCAAAAATTTTGAAAAAATCTCTGAAAAACAACTTTTGGCCAAAATTAAGGTAAACACGCGGCTTTCGTGCACCATTGGCCTTAAGTAGAGAAAATTATTGTTGTCATCCCTTATCGTTCCACTACCAAATTATTTTCTCTACAGACAATCAATTACATAGATTTACTTCGATGGTATTTTGTAGAAATTAGTAAAGGCAAAAAAAAAAAAACACTTTTTCATTTTTGTACAATATACACACTTGTACGTCAAGATTGTACGTATTGAAATTGAAATAACTAAAACAATATCCACTATTTATTATCACTTCGCCAACTCTAAAACAAGACCACTTTCGCATTATTTATGTGAGTTATTCGCGATTAACTGAAAATGTTTGATAGCCCTGCTTAGGTTCTGCTTTTTTGCCTATTTTGTATCCGCCCACCATGGATCCGATCACTTTATTCAAGCGTCCAACATTTGTTACTTTGAAATCGCTAGGAACGTTAATGTGTTACTAACATAATAATTCTGACTTATAGCATCAAGCGAAGGAAAATTAAAAACAAATTCTTCGTCAATAAATTTCAAAGTCACACTTTTAATAAGACGTTAAGATACGGAACTACTTTTCCACGCCATTGCAAAATTTGTGCAAAGTATGCTGGTAAGTGCGCCTGTTAAAATGTTTGCAATAACGCATATCGTTTTTTTTTTTTTTTTTTTTTTTTTCCCCCTTCCAAATGTTTGTTTACAATTGTCGAATTCACCGCGAACCAAGTGTAACAACAATTTCGGACATACTCTGCTCAGACCGAAGATGCAAGAAAGGTAAAAGCGTGTTGTGTACTGAGGATATTTAGTTATACGTTCACGGACACCTTAGCAGTCCAGCCTCCCAGCACGGCTACCTGGATTCTCTCTCCAGCGATTCCGAGTCTGACGGACGTAGTCGATGCCCGTGGAATTTTCTCGGAGTGTTTCCCGTTTTCACCACCAACACGTCCCTTCGCTGCCCTGCAGTCCGGTCGAACGGCAGGGATATAGGGCACGTGCGGGTCACACTTTACAATGCTCAGTTACCCACGCCGCAAGAGTTCGATAATATTCCTATTTTAAAACATTCTCTTCGGGAACATTCGCAGATACGGATTATTCAACGTCATCCTCTGATCACTGATTTATTTTCTTAAGCCCATCAACGCTCACGATTTTGTGTCGGTAGTTTAATCTGGTATATTTTGCTTACCGAACCAACCTAAAACTGCAAATCAAATTGGTACACACTTCAGTAATTTACCAGGCATTCTAACCCCTCAACTTCGGTACTATTGTAACCCTCTTCTCCTGAATTATAAGTAATGCAGGCTTGTGTTTCAGTTCACTGTTATCATAATTGCTAACATGCCTTTGTGACCACGGCCTTCTTGTTTATTCATGTTTTTCACCCCCTTCCCCAGCACACCCTTCCCCCGCACCCCATTCAAAAACATTTTCAAGAGTTTCCAGCAACTCAGACAGTCGTTTTCCAGTACCATTTCTTATGCGTATGCGATGCGTCAGTGGGCAGCACACTACTCACGTCTTGCGGCCTTTTTTCTTCGCTCAGACGAGACGGATGACTGGTAGGGGCGGGCTTCGCGAGTGTTCGGAAGGAGCGCGAGATAATCGCCAGCGAGGAGTCTGCGCACGAGTGCAACTACACAGATCCCGGACGTCAACGACGCCGGCAATACGAGAGACTGTCGCGCAACCGGGCTGCATTCTGGTTCACAGCGGCTATAGGCCGTTCACGATAAAGTGAGCACTTTCGAAGCTCTAGTCACTTTTTTTTCTCTTTCAACCAATTTATATCCTTCCGCCACTTGTTAATGTAAACCCTGCCATGTGAGCAATAATCACGGTGTATACATTCGTAATTACCCAAAACAAAAAGTCCCGAGACCACAATGAATTGCATTTATTGGTTATTATGTCTGATAAAAAAAGTTTCGATAAGTGCTCACTTTACCGTGAACGGCCTATACTTGCCACGACGCACGCACGTACATTCCTGCAGTAACTCTCCCCTCCACATTCCGACCGATCAGGTAGCTGACATGCTATTCGCCATGGCAGTTAAAAAGTGATGCAATTTAAATCTCCATATAAGGCTGTTCACGATAATTCTACACTTTTGAGTGATGGGAGGAGGGATGGCTTACTTTTCTCCTCAGATTGTATCATTCCGCCATACGTAACATTTACGCGGTCTACAATCACCGTAAGAAATAACAGAAAAAAATTGAACCCACACTTATATGTGGGACCAGCTACAGCACAGCATAACGGTGGAAGATGGCGGCCTGCTCGCAATAACGGCGTAAAGAGGATTGAATATTTTCTGTTCTCTTACGTCGAGTTCTACGCCGGCCAATCACGAGACATATCCAACCACGAGAATCAGTGCAAAGCAAGTTTGTAAGAATAACATTGCTATTAAATAAACTTTGTGGTACAGTTCCGATTTCCGTTTATTTAAATAGTCAACGCAATTATTAACATGTATAAAGGCTGTTCACGATAAAATGATCACTTTAGAAATAAACCATAGAAAAAAGTCACCACCCCTGCATGCATATATTTTAATGGGCACAATGAATGGTATTCACCTAGCAAGGTTGGTAACGATAGATGGAAAGATTTTCTAAGTGGTAAGTAACCATTTGTGATAACTTAAATTATTTCTTTCGCTCTCTGTTTTTGATGCATCGAAGTGTAAAAATGATCAGATTTGTAATGTATATGCTTTCTTAATAATTTCACAGTTTCGTTTGACCAACACATGAATAAAGTGATGAGGCCCATGGCAATGTTAATATTAGATAAAGTGAAGGAATACACAACGTCTATACAAGTAGATCTTAAGCAGGGCTTTCAAAAGTGCTCATTTTACCATGAACAACCTATAGCACAATTTAAAAATGCCAATGAACTTCTTGACTTTGTTATAAGAAAAGGTGTTTATCCATATGACTACATGGATAGTGCTGAAAAATTAAGTGAGACATCACTTCCATCCAAAGATGCATTTTACAACAAACTCAATAAATGTGACATTACAGACCAAGATTACGAATTTCCGAGAAAGGTGTGGGAAAAATTCAACATGAAATATCTAAGAGAGTACACAGAACTTTATAAAAAAAATCTGATGTATTGATACTGTCTGATATAATGGAAAATTTTAGAGATGTATGTCTTAAAACATATAAGCTAGAACCAGCATGGTATTTCACGGCTCCAGGGTTAGTGTGGATGCTATGCTCAAACAAACCAAAATAGATCTAGAATTATTAACAGATTACGACATGATTTTGATGAGAGAAAAAGGTGTTCGTTGTGGAATTTCACAATGTTGTCAAATATTAAATATATGAATGCTTATGATAGTACAAAGGAAATCTTTTATCTTACATATCTGGATGCCAATAACTTATATGGATAGATTACGAGCCAGTATTTACCCTATGGTGGGTTTAAGTGGAGAAATACAAATATAGATGTAACAAAAATACGAGATAAATCTAGAAAACTTTATATATTGGAAGTTGATTTGGAATACCCACAAGAACTACACGATCTCCACAAAGATCTGCCATTGGCATCAGAGAATAAAATACCAGAAGGTTCAAAAAATCCCAAACTCTTAACTACTCTGTATGATAAAGAAAAATATGTGTCACACTATGTAAATCTTAGGCAATATCTATCTCTCCGAATGAAATTGAAATAGATTCATAGAGTTCTGGAGTTTGATCAATCAGATTGGCTCAAGTCCTATATTGATCTAAACACAAATATGCGGAAAAAAGTCTACAAATGGCTTTGAAAAAGATTTCTACAAATTAATGAACAATTCTGTTTTTGGAAAAACAATGGAAAATATTAGAAACAGATTGGATATACGGTTGTGCACAAGTTCTGAGCAAATGGATAAACTAGTGGCTAAACCAAACTTTAAAGATGGAACTATATTTGCTAACTCTTTGTTTGCAGTTCTTATGATTAAAACAAAACTGTGCTTTAACAAACCCATTTATGTTGGAATGAGTATACTTGATATATCGAAAGTTTTAATGTAAGATTTTCACTACAATATAATAATGAAATAAATGTATGGGAAAAATATTAACTGTGCTACCAACATACTGATTCATACATCATTTATATAAAAACACCAGAGTTCTTCAGTTACATGAATGAAATGGTCGATCATTTTGATACTTCTGACTGTGAAAAAGATAACCCGTGTGATATACTGTTAGTTAACAAAACGATTATTGGTAAAATGAAAGATGAATGTAATGGAAAAATAATGGAAGAATTTATTGGATTGAAATCGAAAATGAATGCAATAAATGTGGAAGGTGGCATAAAGAAAAGAGCAAAGGATGTGAAAAACACTGTAGGCAGAAATGAGATTAGTTTTTGTGACTACAAAAAGTGTTTTTTTTTTTTTGTAAAAAAAAAAAAAAAAAAAAGTGTTGTACAAAAGTAAGAATTTTATTAAACGTAAGAAACACGAACAATATACGAATGGGTTGAGAAAAAAAGCATTAAGTTTCGAAGATGATAAAAGATTTATTCTTAAAAATTGTATTAATACACTACCATAGGGGGGAGGGGGACACTACAAAACTGAAAAATTGATACTATGAAAAATTATATAACAGTAAATATTTTTAATGAATAGCTTCCCATTAAACACTAATAACCATACATGTTTGCACACTATTCGACTTTGGTGATTCTTTCACTTTTAACATCATAAATTACGTTTCTTTGGCTTACTAGTACCTCATTACAAATAGTTGTAGCCAATATTGACTTACTAAAATCAACTGTATGTTTCAGATTAGATCGATCTTTTACAAGAGCGGTTTTTCTGTAAGAACAACCAATAACATATAATGGTCTACTCCTAATAAATAACCCAGAGTTGAAGCTCAGTTCATTATTACGATAAGGGGTATCTAGTTTAGTCTTTGAATTTCTAAAATCAGTGTAAGCAATATACATCTTATCGAAAATTTTATCATCAATGTTTAAATTATAAATCTCTTTGGGAAACACTTCATTCCGTCCATTCTTAATAGAAATATTTTTGACAAAACCAGAGTCAAACATTGAACCGTGTGTGAATTGTCAATTATCGTCTTTTCTGTTTTGCTGAAAACCAACAATGACAAAGTCTGGCATAATGAATTAGATTGAATTGAACTGATCTTTTATATCAAACTGAAATGAGTTTGCATTAGTAGGTACTGGTTTTTCAATAATTAAAACCATTTGGAATTTTGGGATGTTTGTATAATTATGCTTTAATTTCGTCTCCATGAATAGGATCGTATTCAACATTTGGAAAACAGAATTTTAATTTTCTCAATAACAATTTTAGCAGCATCTGGTATATTATCTTCAATATCAGATCCATCTGCTTTCTTTGGGGGTCTTCTGTAAAAAGAAGCATCATCATTAGAATTTCGAATGAATGTGATCTTGTACCCACCTTTCCAGAATATTTCATTAAAATCTCTCATAAACCCAAACAGATATTCTAATCGATAGGTTACTTCGTTACGCTTATCTTTCTTAACATATTTACCTAGTTCTATCCCCGACATTTGGAAGTATGCTGAATCTGATTCCGAACCTAGCAATGTATGTATCATTGTTGAAGTGATGCCAGGGTTGTCAATACTTTAAATTGTACAACCATGATTCGAGATCTCTAATATTGAGAACTGGAATGGATAAAAATTCTCACAATGATCATTTGTTGAAGTTTTTTTCATGATCTGCATTTGTATATCTTTTAGTTATCTTATACTGTTGGTATACATAAGCTTCATTCGGATGTGAAAATGCATCGCTAATAGGAATATCAAACTCAATGCACTTGTTGTATTCATTCAAACTTTCTTTTGCTTGGTCATTTGGCAGAAACGACTGACGCGCATAACGTTCCATTTTTAGTTCATGCATTTCTTATAAATATGAAAATATTCTTAAAGAACTACACTTTTCAACCCAAGAATTATAACTACTATCAAAACCTAACCATTTAATTATCAGTTTATTTCCTTTTCTTCGCAAAGCTTTTTCAACTAAGTAGTCTTTATCATATTTGGTCTTAAGCAGCTCTGGCTCATAAAAAATACCATTAATAAGTTCAATTTTTTAAATATTAAATTCTATATGTCGTGGGGTTTATGTGCAATACTTCACACACCTCAAATACTTCAGTGGACCAATTTGGTGTATATTCTTTTTCAAATAAATTTTATTTTACTTATACTAAAGTTATCTCGTATTCCAAAATTTGGTTTATTCATTTTTTTCTCCTCCATACATGTTGATTAGAATAGAACTTTCATTCTTTGACTTTACATTGGTGGGTTTCATTCTGATTGTACTGTGAACAGTGTTATTGTATTCACTTATTAATTTAGGTAATATAGCCACCCATGTATAGTTACCCTGCACAGTAAATATCTTCCACATTTTCTCCTTCATTGTTCTATTAAATCTTTCTGCAATGCTAGCTTTCTTTTCACTGTATGTTGAATAGTGTGTTATGTTGTTATTGGCCATTAATGCCTTAAATGATTTATTGTAGAATTATTTTTCTTCGTCTGTTTGCAAATGCATGGATTTGCAGACATTCAAAATAGTTTTAAATACTAATGTAACATTTTCAACGGTTTAACTTTGATTGGTTTTGCCTGTGCATATTTGGAAAAAAACATCTATCATGGTTAACATATATTTAAACCCTTTGTTAATTCTGTGTATACCTTTTAAAGGTTCAATATTCATCTCTACAAAATCAGCTTGCCAAAGATCATCGATGCCAAAAGATAGAACAGTTCTTATATGGAAGTTTTTTTCGCATTGGTTTATGAATTTCATTTACAATATCGTATTTTATACCCCCACCAGTGAATATTGAGTTATTGGTAACACAACATCTACAAACACATTTATTTCTTACTTTGTTATTAATTATAAATTCATATGAAAATAGTGTATTTTTCATACATTTGAGACAGTATACATTTAAGTTATCATTGTTCATTATATTTATTTATGTAATAAATGAGACAACAAAAAATTGTAAACAATATAGAAAATAATATAGAGAGAAGAAAACAGGTAATTGAAAGGTTTAAAGCTTTTAGAAAATTTCGCCAAGATGAATATGATAAAAATAAAAAACATGATCAACCACTGATAGATACGATAGAAGATTTGGGACAAAAAATTAGACATGTAACAAATGTGAATAAGAACTAAATAAAAGAACTTATTCCATTTGCTGTTAAGAATTTAGACTACCCACAGTCACAAACAGAAACACCTTTTGAAAGAAAACTGTTTGATAAAACAGACACTGATGAACGCATTGACGATGATGATGAACGCATTGCCGATGACGATGGTTGCTATGATGATGGCGTTAAACGCATTGACGATGACGATGAACGCTATGATGATGAACGCTATGATGAAGCTTTGGGCCTTTGAAAACTGATATCTCACAGTTAAATAACTACAAAACAACATTTATTGATAAGAAAGTGGCCGATTTCTTAATTGACTGCAAAGACGATGTTTTTGGACTAAAGGTTGATAAAGGTAGATTGTATATTGGTGATAGCGAAGTAACATTCAACAATGACAAAATTTACTGTAAAAATCTGAACATACACTGGAACTGATGGTTTGATGAAATTATTAACTTGTAAGAAAGTAATAGAAAGTGACTTCACTGCAACCGACTAAGAACACTATAGTTGTATCCTAGCTGAAACAAACACAGTTTTTCAAAACAATGATTCAAACTTGGGAATGCCAAAATTGAGTAAAGGGGATAAATGGAAAATTATTGTTAAACCTATTTACGGTTCGATTAAAAAAAAAAACATCTCTCACCTAAAAAGGGGAAAGGTATAAAGAAATATACAGGCTATCCCAAAGAATACATATGGATGGATGGTGTTAGGATTCTTGTTGATCGACTTCTCGTTATTTATGGCGAAGAGAATGCTGGAAATTATAACTATTACAATGAAAAAGTTGGAATAATGAATATGCTCAACATCAAGCTTAGTGATTTGTTGGGAATAATCCAAAAGGTATATCATATCTGATACGAATTTTAAACACAATACCACATACTTTTTGGGAGTCAGAGCATCACGGAAAAGGGTTACTCAATGACATAATAAATTCACTACCTTTTGAGTTGCATGCACCTGGTTATCAGTACTTATGTCCAGGTAACGGACTAAAAGAGAGAATTGAGTGTCGTGATAAACGCATTAATAAACTAGATGTGGCTGCAATGGAACATGATATAGATTATCATCATCATAAAGAGCTAGCTGAAAGGCATGTAGCTGACAAAGAACTAGAAAAGAAAGTTTTCAAGAGATTGTTAAGTTCAGATGCTGATCTCAATGAGAGATTGTGGGCTGGTACTACTGGATCTGCGATGCATATTAAACATCAGTAATTAATGCTAAGAATAAAAACCAAGAATTGGAAGAACAACGCAGACTTAATTTAGCTATGGAGGAATACGGCAAGGGATTGAAGAATGTTAATTGGGGTAAGAAGGTTAAAAAAACGTAACTCCACACAGTAACTTGGATATTAATAAAATGGTTAAAAAATTAACCATAAAAATTTTTGGGGTGTATTTTTGATCGATGAGCTACTTAACACACCACTCGATAATGAATGTGGGATTGTTTATATATATGTTTAAACAAACTCTAGTACACACTGGGTGTGCTATTGGAAAAAAGCAAACAACAAATATTATTTTGATTCATTTGGCGGAAATCCACAGCGACAATTAATAGCATATCTCGGAAGTAATACTTTTTATAACGATGATAGAATTCAAAATTTCAATCAAGTAACTTGTGGTTATTTGTGCGTAATTGTGCTAAATCACTTTTCATATAATTTTAAATTTCCAAAATTTGTTTCACTATTAATAAACAATGGATATATGTGGAAATGCATTAATGAGCTCTTGGATTGAAGATCAAATTAAAGAACATACGGGCAATGATACAACTACTGAGAAGATCAATCCTAAAGATTTTGTTTCCTACACACCGTTCAACGACTTTATAGCCACAATTGACAAGAAATAAAACATCATTGGATAAAGCGTATCTTACTTACTTGGAAGTAGATAATAATATAGATTTTGAACAAAAAAGACTAAGACATGTGGGAGATCCCATTGCACTAATGGATGCAATCAATTTAGAGTACTATCAAAAAAACATAATTAACATTATTCATGTAGTTGGAAAATACAGTTCAAAAGAAAAAGTATTTTATTTTGATAACCAAATAGAATTTTTCTTATGAGAGATGGAACTATAGTTGAAATAACAATAAAACCAGAAAACTATAAAAGTGTTATCAACTTATACCATCAATAGAAAAAAATTTACATGTATTAAACTTTTGAAGTATACTCTGATGATATGATATATTTTAAAATACTAAAAGCCCACAATGTACCCGAAGGTACGATTGTGTTTATTGAAAAGTTATGGTATTTGAATACATCTAAAAATATCAGATTTTGTTTGTTTTCAAAAGAAATACTTCCATTAAAAACAAAACTTACTTATAATCTAAGAATTTAAAAAGTCTTTTATTTTATTATGGTACTTACCATTATTTAACTTACAAGTCATATCTATTGTAACAAAGCCATATTCATTATTCCAACATTTTGCACATGTCTCCCTAAATTTCTCAAACGACATATCACCGCCAACACAATCACTATGAATATGTTTAAGATTTGTATAGTCTTGTCTGAATATGCAAAGAAAATTGGCATTGTCTCTTTTAAGCTGCTTAGGTACTTTTGACTATATCTGGGCTAAATAGAAACAATCAATATCTTTGTGTCTACTGCGAGTAAAGTAAACCCTTACCACATTTTGATTTCCAAGTATGATATCATCGAAAACAACTACAGACTCTTTGTGGCATTCATTTACATCAACCATTTCTTCATTTGATGGAAAGAAGTATGCTATCAGTTCATTAAATAATTTTGATGCTACATCTATATCTTTCTTTAAATTGATATACTTTGGTTAATCCAGACTTTTTGAACACACATAGAGAGTACCAAAGTCCAACCATCCCTGAGCATGTATAAAATTATCTATCATAAGTGTAGTTTTTCCACAGTTACTAGGGCCCACTATCAAACATATAATATTATTAGGTAATAATTCTCCATGACGTTTTGTCGATAAAGTCTTGTCTGTTATTCTTATTTTAATATCGCAGTCTACATGTTTCATGTTTTATTCCTCATTTATTAATTGATTTTTTAGTGATATGATAAATGAGTAAATTATTCAAACTAACAGGTAATAAATCAGTGTTGAAGGAAAGACTACATTACCCTTTAGAGATAGAGGGGGAACTCATTGGCTTTAGTTCAGTTCTGTACTACTTATCTAACACATAACATTATCTCTGGGAGAAATAAGCTATATTTTGTGGGCCAGAATGATATGGAATTAGCAATTGATATTCCAGTTGGCCAACATAGTTTAAAAGATCTCGAAAAACTATAAAAGCAATTTTTCCATTTAGTGTAGATTCAATGGATGGGAAAGAAAATGATATATCTTTCGAGCTGGCTAAAATAACAAACAGAGTGAAAGCAAAATGTACGCTTAAATTACAGTTTGGAAAACTGGGATCGATAGGAAAAATTTGGGTTTTGTAGAAAATAAAACTCTGGAAGCAAATGTGGACCATTATGGCGATACAATTCCAAAATTTGCTCAATTTGAAACAATAAATATGCACTGTAATATAGTAAATTATATGATATTAAAACATGATGAAAATAATCTTAGAGAAACTAGCATAATTGCCACTTTAAAACCAAGAACAACATTTGGATTTGGCGACACGATCTATTACGAACCAGCTTATCCGTTATTTTTTCCAGTGCAAACAAATCAATTCAATGAAATAATAGTTTAAATTAAGAATGAAAAAGGTGAGATAATTAACTCTGATTTGTCCAAAAGAACAGTGGTAATAGAGATGAGACCATAGATATCTTTTGGGTTGAAAGTAGTCATATTCTATATATAATATCTTGAATAGTTTAAAAACTATTAAAGTTTCATGTGATAAAGATGAATAATATTTCTATAGAAAGTGCAATGAAAGATTTAGAAAAAGAATTCAATGTTTCGGCTACTTCAATATGTCGACTTTGGATCGACATAATCCACCAATCCATCATATGCAGAACTTATACATCCACGATTAACGTCATTTAAAACTTTTTCACTGAAAATCTGAACATATCTGTCTGATAAGGTTACTTTAAAATATCCAGAAGTAATTACCACTTTGTATCCATGCCGTGTATAATTTATTTCAGCATGGTTTATTGGATAGGACTACCCAATTGTAATTTCGGAAAGTTTCTTAAATTGTCTGGTTCCGTTTAATACATCTAGCAACTGATCCATCTTTATTATATAAAATATTTAATTTTTTTTTTTAGGATTTCAAATTTTTTTAAACCACTTTTTTTTTTGCAACTGCGCCCAAACGCAACTTTTGACGCGGTTTATTTGCAGATGCACTCAAACGCAAAGTTTAACGCAACTTTTTTTTCTAAAGACTACGATCTGACCAAACGCAACTTTTTGAGCCATATTTTTGCAACTGCTCCCAAACGCAACTTTTTGAGTCACTTGTTTGCGGTTGTACTCAAACGCGACATTTTGAGTCAATTTTTTGTAACTGTTCCCAAACGCAACTTTTTGAGCCACTTTTTTTGCTTTTGTGCCCAAATCGGCATTTCTATACTACTGGTTATGATGTTACGTAAAACACGTCTTATGTAATGAACGATATACAAATGTGTGCGTGAACTTCCAAAGACTCAGCGATAGTTTTATGTATTCATCTGGAACTGAGATGTAGGCCTCCCTACCCGCTGTCCGGGCTCTTAAGATACATATATACAGTCGATTGATCATGTCACTTGAAAAATCGGGCCGGGTGATGCCGCTAGTCGGTGTTTTTTTTTTCTTCGGGGATATACCGTTTCCCCTTCCCTTTCATTCCGGCGCTGCTCCATACTCACCTCGCTTCACCCTCATCGGCTCTCAAGACCTCGTTGTTAAGAGCCGTCCAAATGTCTTCACTCACTATTGCGTGACTAAAGGTTTGGGAATAGGGCGTCCGAGGTCAGCGACCTGGAAACTCGAGAGGGGCCTCTACGGGAGAAGCAGTAGTTGCAGTTTTCACGTGGAGAAAGCCTTTTTCCCATGTGGAAGTGAGCGTGTTTCACAAGGCAGGAAAGTGGGAACAGCGGCGGGTTAACGGGCGTTAATCGTCGCCTTTGGCGGAGGATCCGGTCAGCCAGCCCCCCCCCCCCCCCCCCCCCAGGTGGAATTAAGGCCGCGGAGGCCTTCGGCCCATTCTACATAAAACAGTTCAAACAACCCGGCTTCGATGCTAGAAAAAGACACAGGCACCAAATTGCCTGAGTCAGACTTAAAGCTGTACGGTAAAAGCCTTGTGTATCATCTACTTGTATGCACGTTGTGTATTCTTCCGCACTTATGTAAAATTAACGTTGCCATGGGCCTCATCACTATATTCATACGCCGGTAAAGTAAAGCTGTGTAATTGTAAGGAAAGTATGTATATGTTTTACAAATCTACTAATTTTTGCACTACGATGCATTAATAAAATCAGAAAGGGAAAGAATAATTTAAGTTATCACTAATTGTTACCTAACACTTTTTATTCGACGTTGAGATATGAACTACTTTCCCTGCATCGTTACCAACTTTACTGGGTGAATGTCACTCAGTGCGCCCGTTAAAATATATGCAGGCAGGGGCAGAGACTTTTTTTCAAATGTTCATTTCAAAAGTGCTCACTTTATCGTGAACAGCCTTTAGACGAAAATGATTCGAGCGCCTTCGAAAGCACGCAGAATGCTAGCAGCTGAAACGTCAGTCGATCTTTACTGTGTTAGCAAGTCTACGAGTGAAATTTACTTATAGGCTCTTCACAGTAAAGAGAGCACTTTTGAGGCCCTAGTTACTTTTTCCTTTCAACTATTATTTATCCTTCCACTACTTTTTAAAATAAATATTTCCATGCATGCAATAAACACAGTGTGTGTAAGTCAACCACAACCGGAAGTTAACATATAAGGCTAAAATAAAATATATTTGTTAACTATTATTCCAAATGAGAGGGCTTTCAAAAGTGCTCTTTTTCCCGTGAATAGCATTTACTTGAACATTACGTATCTGTTTGTTTATTATAGCCTACAGGTAATCGATATTGAAAAATGTTCCCTATCCTGAATCATGTTAATCATATTACATTAGGAAAACACTCGTATTGTTATGATTTTGATAATTTATAAACTTTAGATAGCGGCAAGAACGACTACCGTACTTGTTAAATCCGAACTGGCATCAATGCCATATAGTAATGATTCAAAACTGCAGTCTCCCATCACCGCACTGGTTTTATGCGAAAGACGTAAAGAACGGTTTGATTTATTATTTAGTCCTCGCATTCCTCTCACAAAACCTTTAAAAGCTCCCAGAATTTTTTTTTTTTAATTGTAGATTGTTAGCCACCAAAACTAAAATTGGCAAAAAACAAACTATAGTAAGACACTCCAGATAAAGTAACTCACATTTAATGCTTATCGTGTCATACCAGTCCTGCCAAAGCAAAGCCTCCCAACTCACAGTGTGAGAGGCATTAAAAATTGTACACGATGAAATGAAATCAACTATATATATATATATATATATATATATATATATATATATATATATAATGCATATTAAAAGAAGATACTCCGCCATAGTTCGTTAAGGTTAATGCCCATAGGTTTACGTAGAGTAGTTCCAAAAAAACAGCAAGGATTACAGTAATACGTAATACCGGGGTCCAGGTACATATAATATCATTAGCAAAATCCGAATAAAAGGGAATGGATTAAAAAAGAGGAACTGGCGCGAAAGTCAACGAGAGCAGTGTTAAAAACAGGTGCAATCAAGGGCAACACAAACTAAGGCTCATTCGACCATTGTTAACGCTGCTCAAACTTTCCAACAAGAATTCAATAAAAAAAAATGTAAGGGGAGGGATAAGGAAAGGATGAGGATAGTGGAAATGAAAGAGCGCGCCACCGTATGCCGAGAGTCGAACCCGCGTAGACAACGCCGAAGTAGATACCACTCAAAGGTAGCGCAGGATGGCGTAAAATAGTTAGCTTATTAATATTTATAAAAATCCACACAGTAATGTGTCGTGAACGGCTGCAATGTAAGCTGGTGATTGGTTACAGCTGTGCATTCTCGGTGCACGCAGGAGGAACCACTGCGCAGCCTAGGGAATCTGAGTGTATTCCGATCATTCACCAGCGAGAAGTGAGAGACCCATTACACACGTCCTGTGACGTCACCTACCGAACTACGCTTTAGTGGTGGAAGTGTAAACTAGCGAGCAACGGGATACAGCACAGAGCTAACGCCAGCTTTCCTTGCAACAGTTCGCCACGCGCCACTGAATCCACACCGCGCCTACGTCACGATCTTATTATTGAGGTCTACTTCACATGTGGCTAAAGGCTGTTCACGATAAAGTGAGCACTTTTGAAATCAACCTAAAAAAAAAGTCACTGCCCCTACCTGCATATATTTTAACGGGCGAACTGAGTGAGATGCGCCCAGTAATGTTGGTAACGATGGATGGGTAGTAGTTCCGTATCTTAACGCCGAATAAAGTTTTCGGTAATTATTTCTGATAATTGCAATCATTTATTTCTCTTTCTGTTTTTTTTTTAATGCATCGAAGTGTAAACATGAGCAGATTTGTAAAATATTTAGTTTTCTTATACTTTCACAGTTTCACTTGACTGAAGCATGAATAAAGTTATGAGGCCCATGACAATGTTAAATTCTCATAAGACGGAACACTAAACAACGTGCATACAAGTAGATCTTAAGCAGGGCTTTCAAAAGTGCTCACTTTACCGTGAATAGCCTATATCAGTGGCGTTACTGTGTCCCATAATGTTTGACACGGAAAAATCCATTTGCGAATTAGAGCAGCGACCACCTATTTGTAATGTTCATTGCGAAGAGTGCAAGGCAAAGAGACCGAGGCAAAATTTAGGGCCTACTTTGGCGAAGCGATGTACGGATATTAGAAATCTGTTCCCGACAGCGATGAAACATTTCATCAATTGCCTGGAGGAAAAAAAAAAATTATCCGGAAGCATATCCCACCTGCACGATATCCAGTGGTAAACTGAAGGTCACTTAGTAGCCATTCAACGGCCACTTTTCAAGCCACCCACTTGTAGAGTCAAAGATCGCTGAGCGATTGTTAGCGGCGAAAATGCGGCGTTTCGACAGCTTGTGGGGGAATGGCCCTTGGGTTCGTCCAGTGGGCGAATCACTGCTACGGTGCTTCTGAAGCTGGTGCAGAGGGGAATACTTCGCAGACTACCCTGCATCTCGGATGCAAACAGTTACTAGAGGAAGAGCAAATATGGATTCAGAAATACTTAAATATTGCGCTGTTGATGGAATTACGTACAGTGCTGTTTGAAACGAGATATTCGCACAACAGGATGAAGAAAGCATACGGTTGTTACAAACTCGTGCAGTTATTATTTTTGTTACGTGACTTGTGGAACTAAATTCCAGACACATTGCTCTCTATAGCTCAAAAATATGCAGAAGAAACTAAACAAACACCCATTTAATAAAAAATTATTGTCGCTAGCAGCAGTACTATTCAGCCGATCGTGTAGAGCTGCTTGCAGCAGTGTAGTCTATTTACGGTTTCTTCACACTTCTTGAACCAAACTTTTGAAAAATCACCCCATGTATGACGAGTTTAGTTATTTCCTAAATATGGCATGTATTACAAGCGTTTTATACCTCTATTAACATGAAAGTATCTAATTTTCTGTTAAATTGAAGTTTTGCCTGTATGTTATTTATAAATTAAGATATTGTATTTGTAATATATATTAATAAAAACAGTGAGAAAACATGCGTGTTTGTAGTGCCTAGTAAGAAACAGTTCTCATGCAGAATATAATTACAACTAAGTTCGCACGAATTCGGTACGTTGTCCTTTGGTGTAATTTTCTAGGTTTAGTTAAGCAATGTTTGCACGAGGCGGAGGAATATCCTAGAAATAGAACTCTTGCAGGGCTTCAGAAAAAGATGTGAAGTAACCGTGAATCGGTTATAACTGGCAGCGCTGCACTGGTGGTTTACTCGCTCAACGCGCAGCTTGATTCAAACGAGGAGGCTCTCGTGCCACACGTCCACTGGTGACCTCTGACACCATGGAGAAGGACTGGCTCGGGCAAAAGGCGAAGGCCAGCCCACGCCGCTTTCACCTGTACTTCGAGCTTTCCTGGATTTCTCGTGTGCCACATGGTAGCAGCCGCCGCCGGAGCAAGTTCAAGGTTAATTTACCATATTTGAAAGTCTCGTTCAGTTTTTTTTTTTTTTTTTTTCTCTCTCTCTGCTTCTAATTTATCTCTTCGCCACGCATAAAAAATTAAATAAACTCCTCCATGCATCGATCGAGTGACGCAGTGAAATTTTTAGAAATACTATACTGTTACGAATGTGTTAATTATTAGTACGATGAGTAAAAAATGAAAACGATACCGATGTCAGCTTTCACTGGTTTAAACATAAACTTTCACCCATTCGGACTCGTTTTACAGTACACAACTGTATGCATTAAGCGCAGGAAGGTATTTTTTGGCAGGCACTGTGCCCTGCGAGGCTCAGAGCCAAATGATATTCCCTATAGGTAACTAATTCGTAAATCCATGTACTGTATAGGCTGTTCACGGTAAAGTGAGCACTTTTGAGGCCCTTGTTACATTTTACTTTCAGCCATGTTATTTTCTTTAAACGCCTTTCTAAATAAATATTGATATATAGGTAAAAAGCACAGTATGTGTATTCCACCAAACTTGGAAGTTAACGTCTAAGGCTAAAATATAATATATTTATTGACTATTATTGTAAACGAGGTCTCACTTTGCCGTGAACAGCGTATTGTTGCCAGTGCTGTAAAAAAATCGTACGTTTGTGTTAAATACCTTACAATATACACACGATATATAAATATAGTTTTTAGTCTATGAAGACTTTTTCGTTCATACAAGTTTTATTCGTAATAAGATAGTCAATGTTTGCACTGAACTGAGGACTGTGATGTAGTAAGTGATAGTACATATATTTTTGCAGCAATGTAAATGAATTCGAAAATCAAATCTCTCTGGTTAACGTATTATTACCTCGGTGTATTTATGCACATGACCATGCCAAGTTAATTGTAATGGCTGTATATAGACGGTAAGAGGTAAAGTGGGTACTTTATAAGAGGCGCGCCGCCCTAGCAAGCATAATAACCATAAAATCATATTTTATTGCGGTCTGAGACATTATCTCTTGAGAACTATAGAATTTTTACACTATGTTTATTAGTAAAATGGCAATTTTAATAGTAACAATTGGCGAAACGATACAAATAAGTTGAAAGGAACTTTTAAACACAGCTCGCTTCACCGTAAACCGTAAGTAAACCTCCGGAAGAAAATGTGTAAATATTGTTTATATTTAAACAGTTATACAATAAATGAAAACGGTTAGTGTGTGATGTAATACACATAGGGTCGAAGGCATCGGTTTCCAACATAAACTGTGTTCTGCGAGATGGTTTATTTGTTGTAAAACAAGTAAATGTATTACATTTATAATTTTTGATTCGCAAATTAGATAAAAATCATATAATAGAAAAAATATATATAATCCTCTTTGTTTTATTTTACCTACTGAACATACTTACAAGTAAAAGAAAAACCTTTCCAGCAATGAAATTTCCGCAGTCCGATTAACACTCTTTTCTATGGCAAATACCTGCTTCTTGTTTCCAGCTATGGAAGACTTAAAATTCGAAATTTTCTTCCAATTTATAATATACATAGTACTCACTTCGTAATTGGACCACGACTTGTAAGCCCCGCTCGTTATATGGACTACTCAACTGAGGGTAGAACTGGCTCTTCACTGAGTAAGCAGTCTATGAGCAAACACATGAATGTTTAAGTGGCTGTTTATTCTAGCCGACAGGTCACAGAATATTAACTTTTTTTTTTCGGTCGCTAATCATATAACACTAAGGGAATACACGAATCGCTCTAATTTTGATAATTTAACAACCCTGTATGTGCAACTGGACCTACTACCGTACTCGTTAAATTCGAACTGGCGTCCACTCCATGGTGATGATTCTACACTGTTACCTCGCATCACTGCAGCGGTTCTATGTGAAAGACGTAAATAACTGTTTGTATACAATATCATTATTATTTAGCTCTCGCGTTCCTTTCTCAAAACCTTCAGAGCCTGGCAAAAAAAAAAGAGTCAGCTGATTAGAAATTATTTCAGAGACTTGAGGGGTATGAGTAGTACCCGTAGTCAATGTTCGATCATCCGAGCATGCTACATATAACACAAGCATGAATGTACGTTCTGACAGCTTATACAAGCGAAGTAACCTTGAAAATATTTGGAAAGGAAACATGGCTCCTCCTAGCAAACATCTCATTAACCTCATGAGAAAACCTCGTTAACTCCAAAATACTGGTATTTTACATGAGATACGTTAACATCATAAAGTTGAGTTAAAAGGATATTTTATGAATTTGGAAAGTTAATTGATATTAATTATTTAGGCAAGTAAGCTGTTTAACCCAGATCTGAAGATAAATAGTTGTGGATGTAAGAGTTTTTCGTTGTTTGAAATCTCTTAGCGAACTTACAAGATTTCTGTGTGTGGTTTGTACATTATATTTAAATATTCCTGAAGATACAAGATATTCGTAGTCATAGTCGAACAATTTATTTATTTGTTGTTAGAACGACGTAAAAGCCTTGGTAAAATCGTCATGAAGTTCCCGCATAAGGGTAACGATGAATTCTTCGTTAGTAAAGTGTCTGAGTAACTTTCAAACAGCCCACACGCAAGGAAGGAAGCTATTATTACAACACAAAATAAAAACAATCGATCAAAAACCACGGTTTTGTGGATCTAAAACAGTTTTATTTTATATTTTCGAGTGAAAAAAACATTTTGGCGAAGCCCTATTTATGCACTCCACTTGATTTAGCAACGAATTTCTAGTTGGTTGACAGTATCAAATGCAGTGAGAAAAACGATAATCTTCAGGAAGAAATTCGCGTTTTTACAACTCGTGTTTGCCGTGTAATATAGGTATACGAATGAAAAATAAAATACATTTTTACTTTTATTTATATCGACATCGTACCTTCAAGTATAGACTACGAGTTAAATAAAAATATATTTCGTTAAAGGGGAGATACTTTTGACGATGTCGAGAGTTATTTGACATTCACGCTACAACCAACCCGCAGCCATTGAATTGTCATCTCTGTGCTGTTAAAGGAAATATTACGACGTCGTAAATTTCTCTCGACGTAACATCTGCATCGCGGTGCAAGAATTGCGTATGATCCAAAGGAAAAAATATTGTTGCAAACGGCATTGTTGCATTCCAGATAATATTTAAAAGCAATTTTTTTTCTTGTATAGAATGAGAGTACATAGTTAAATATATCTAAGATTAGTTGTATTACAACATACATAAATTTTCTGTTCACGTTTCACACAAACGCGCATTCAATTACAGTCTTGATTTCTTAATAATGCATTTGTGGTGTATTTTACAAATGCGCACAGTAAGTTGCTGCGATAAAGAGAAGAAAAGCACTATATAATATTTCGAATTGCCCAGAGTACAGAGACAGTGGTTGTACAAACGAGAGAAATTTTATTTCATGGTCATTAATAGCACAACCATTTATACACGTAGTTTACTCATAACAATGGCGCATGTTTATATGACTTACCTGGGATTAGGAGCCAGGACTTGCAGACAGAATACACGTTAACAACAACGAACAGGATGATGTTAATAAACGCAGAAATTGATTCGCCTGCTACAGGTTTCTGTGCGAAGACTTTGAGTTAACTACATTTCACTTAACCCTCTCATTCCCACAGTTTCTGGCGTTGAAAATAATGCATATTTTGATACGTGCTGTACTTTGGCTAGAGAAAAACTCGTTTTACTGTCACATCCACTAAGCTGCAGATTTCGCGCAATAAGCTGCAGGTTTTGCGTTTGACGTTAATGACATGAACCAGTTATAGCGAAAATCAGGCGCATGGTTCACGAATTTGTTACCCACGGGGAATACACTGGACACCAAACCACACAGGGTAAAGTAACCGACAAATATGATATTCCGGTGCAGCTTGTAGACGATTGGCTACCATGGGCATGGAAGGGTTAACTTTATAAGCAGTCTCTCTACCGCAACCGCCAGATATCAACGCACGAGCGAAAGGAAACCCAACAGCAGACGATAACCACAAAAATGTAGGGACTAAGCCCTGAATTGGTTTTGAGATCATCGAAAACAATGAAACATGCCTTTGTGTTTGCATACCAGAATACCTGCTAATGAACTATAAAAATTGATCAATTCTTACTGGCTTCCGATAAATTAGACAATTACGAAATACCTGGCCTGGAAAAAAGAACATCGTAAGAAAGGTACCCCGGCATTTTTCTTGTGTCTAACACAAAATTATTGTGTATTGGCGACATCGGTTTAGTGAAGATGGTTAAATAAATTTGGGCTAACCAAACAAAACAAATATATATATATATATATATATATATATATATATATATATATATATATATATATATATATCTGGCAAGGTGGATTCTCACAAACTATTACGTAGTTTCCCCAACAAAGTTACCCACAAAAAATCGATTTTTCCTTCGCCGAACTTTAAAAGTTGATGTTCCCAACCTGTAGTAGAAGTAACCTTACTGTACTTAAGAATATGCTCAGGCGAAACGGCAAGCTTAATACAGCGAACTCCAGCCGCGCACGCCAGCGAAATGGCGTCACTGGCCGGCAATATGCTGAGGCGAGACGGCAAGCTTAATACAGCGAACTCCAGCCGCTCACGCCAGCGAAATGGCGTCACTGGCCGGCAATATGCTGAGGCGAAACGGCAAGCTTAATACAGCGAACTCCAGCCGCGCACGCCAGCGAAATGGCCTCACTGGCCGGCAATATGCTGAAACGCACGCCGTTCGCCAGTAGCCTACTGACCAGTTTTATACGGGTTACTTCATTGTGGCGACTACGAAATATTTAGTGGATATTCACCCTGCCTGGTTCTTTTTTTTTCTTTTTTTTTTAGGCCTACCACAAAATTTGTCTCCATTTTCTACGTTTAAAAAATATGATATTTGCAATAATTATAAATCAAATTTAAAATAAATTCCTAACTAAGTAAAAACTTTCTCTTTTATTATTTAAGTAGCTTAAAATCTTATTAAATAGTTACATTTTGGAACACTGCTCACCTATCGGCGGAAATTTTCTCTATAGGCCTACCAAACTCTCCCGTGGTAAATCTCGTCTTGTTCCTAACCTGAGTACAACTAATCTTAGTATAGCCTATTTGAGGTTTCTTCATACGTTTTTAACCAAACTTAAAAAAATCACCCCATTTATGGTGTATTTTGTTGTTTCCTATACGTGTCGTGTTGGACCATAAGCTTTTTATACCTATGTTAACATAAAAACAGCTGCACCTTATTTTTGGTCGAATAAAAATTTTACTTATATTTCATCTGTGATTTATAATATTATATTTAATACGATTCTAAAAAGGAACAAAATAGGTGTATTGGTAATACCTAGCGTTACCTGCTTTCGCTAAAATGTTTATGCGAAGTCTAGACTCAAGTGTCCTATGTCATACGTGTAGCTTTCCCTTACCTGACTGGACCAGTCGGAATTAGGTAACTCCGGCACTGAGTGCCTGTGATTCGTGGACAGACACCTGCAAAGCATGACAGTTAAATCATCCAATCACGAACGTGGATCTGAGCTCTAGGGTTTTGGAGTACAAGCGGTTCTGAAATTTTTTTCGCGGAAAACAGGTGGCCCTAGTAACGCCTAGTCAGAAATATTTTTATGGAAAATGGTATTACACTGAGTGCACACGAATGCTTTTCTAGTATGAAGCGGAGGAATTCCCTGGAATTATAACTTTAGCAGTGCTTCAGAAAGGTGTGAAGTAACCGTGAATGGCTGGAGACCTGAAAAATTCGTGAGTTCAGTGACTTGCAGACTAGACTCTATAGTCATATGTACAAATATGCCAAAGCAACTGGGTATTGGTTGTCTGCTGCCACAGTGGAAGGCGACGATTGGGCCAGCGTTCTCCAGGAGGTGCCGAACACCGTGTGGACCAATGGCTGAAGTGTTATTAACACACGTGTTTTGAATTCTAGCTAGTCCCGAAATGAATCCGCAAATTTTTCAGGTCTCTACGAATGGCTTATACGCTATGCTCGCATGCAGCTCGCGGGCAGTGGAGTGTGGTAAAATGTTGCAGGATAAGCCGGCGTTAGCTCTGTGCTGTACCCTGTTGCTTGCAAGTTTACACTTCCACCACTAGAATGTATTTCGGCAGCTGACGCCACAGGACGTGTGCAATGGGTAGAGACCCGAGAAATTCGCGAGTTCAATGACCTGTAGCCTAAACTTCACAGTCTTATATACTATCATATAGATACCAACGGTTTATTGGTTGCTTGTTGAGGTAGTAATAGGTGGTGGTTGGGCGCACAATTTATTGCAAGTTTGTTATTGGCTCATTTATCTCCAGGAGGTTTCGAAAAACACGTCGACCAAAAGGAACACGAACGTAGAAGTGTGTGAAGTCCAACTTATCTAGAAATGAACCCGCGAAATTCTCGGGTCTCTATTAATGGGTCCCGTGCTGCTCGCTTGTGAGTGGTAGGAGTGCATTCTATTTACCTACGCTTCACGGTAGTTACTGGTTCTGCAGTGTGCACCGAGAGTGTACAGCATTCAGCAAGCGCCAACTTATCTTGCAACAGTTCACCGCGCGCCGCTGCCCGCAGAAGAGGAACGTAGGGGTCCGATTGGCTGCGTTACGAAACGGGGCGCGAGGGTCGCGGAACTGGTCCTCGATTAGCGCGATGGGAGGCTGCAAGCTCGTTGGCGGCAGGGAAGGACGAGATGAACAGTGTGATCATGGTAATAAAAAAAAATAAAGGAAACGTGGCAGAAGGTCAATGGCTCCGAAAGATTACGAAACTTCCAAATGGGCGTCGAAGACGTTTTCGGCGAAACTGGAGAGATTCGTCATTGTACCTGTCAGCGACGGTGGATGTCCCGTGTGTGTGTGTGTTTGCTCTGGCCCTTGGCGATATGAGGAAGAGGCGGGTATGTGAAAAATGTGGATCAACTTCCACTGGTTAACAGAACTGTCGCTATCAGACGTCGTAAATAAAACCATCGCCGCAAACTAATGGGGGTATCTTAATTCATTCCTTATGTTGGATTTATCGTGTCAGTCTTACATCCAAGACCTACAAAACGAAGTCAAAATTTATAGAAATTTTTTCATATACATATCAGTAGGGATAGGAACGTTTCACGAGTTCAATAACCTGTAGGCTAGATTCCACAGTTCTGTGTATGCTGCAGCTTTAAAGGTTGCACATGATAAAGTGAACACTTTTGAAATCAACCTTAGGAATATTGTCACTGCCCCTTCCTGCATATATTTTAACGGGCGCACTGAGAGACATGTGTCCAGTAAAGTTGGTAACGATGTAGGGAAAGTAGTTCCATATCTTAACGTCGAACTAAAAATTTTAGGTTTGTGAAATTTTCCTTTTCTAATAAATTCACAGTTTCACTTGACCAACGCATGAATAAAGTAATGAGGCCCATGGCAACGTCAGTTTTACACGAGCCGGAAGAATACACAACGTGTATACAAATAGATCTTAAGCAGTGATTTCAAAAGTGCTCATTTTACTGTGAACAGCCTGTAGGTGTCTTTTCATTTGTTACTGCCTCAGAGAGTAGCCAGCATTACCCCACACCTGACAGTAGAGGAGTGGCTACTTTTTTCCTTGCAAGTCTGCTATTGGTGCCCAGGGCTTGTCTACTAAAGTGTGATCCAATTGCAAACTGTAGGTATGTGTATTTAACGTCTGTTTTATCCCGGAATGAATTCGCGAGATTTTCCTATCCATACATATCTGGCTACATCAGTGGCGTGTGGTGGAGTGTTGCAAGGTAAGCTGGTGCTTGCCCAGTGCTGTACACACTCGGCGCGTGCAGCAGGAACCAGTAACCAGAGTGGAGCCGGGATAAACTGGATTCAGTGGCGTGTGGTGGAGTGTTGCAAGGTAAGCTGGTGCTTGCCGAGTACTGTACACACTCGGCGCACGCAGCAGGAACCAGTAACCAGAATGGAGCCGGGATAAACTGGATTCAGTGGCGTGTGGTGGAGTGTTGCAAGGTAAGCTGGTGCTTGCCGAGTACTGTACACACTCGGCGCACGCAGCAGGAACCAGTAACCAGAGTGGAGCCGGGATAAACTGGATTCAGTTGCGTGTGGTGGAGTGTTGCAAGGTAAGCTGGTGCTTGCCCAGTACTGTACACACTCGGCGCACGCAGCAGGAACCAGTAACCAGAATGGAGCCGGGATAAACTGGATTCAGTGGCGTGTGGTGTAGTGTTGCAAGGTAAGCTGGTGCTTGCCGAGTACTGTACACACTCGGCGCATGCAGCAGGAACCAGTAACCAGAGTGGAGCCGGGATAAACTGGATTCAGTTGCGTGTGGTGGAGTGTTGCAAGGTAAGCTGGTGCTTGCCGAGTACTGTACACACTCGGCGCATGCAGCAGGAACCAGTAACCAGAGTGGAGCCGGGATAAACTGGATTCAGTGGCGTGTGGTGTAGTGTTGCAAGGTAAGCTGGTGCTTGCCCAGTACTGTACACACTCGGCGTACGCAGCAGGAACCAGTAACCAGAGTGGAGCCGGGATAAACTGGATACACTGTGGCTACTCAGAAGAGAGCGGTGAGGCACCATTATATATGTGCTGTGACGTCAACTGCATTACTACGTTTAAGAGTGCGATGAACCCCCGCGTTTTTTGTGAAATAGTTGTTTGCGCGAATACGCGTATCTCGGTAAATAAATGTTCTGCGAATACGACTCTTTGCCATAAAAAATAAAAAACGATTATCTATGCCCCTATTTTTTTTTTTTTTTACTTTTATCATATTAAGTGTATTCTTGGAGAAAAAAAATTCGTTCAAATGGTCAACTATCGCGTTTTTAAAGCTTGTGTATGCAGTTTTCTTAAGTGGCAAGTTGAAAGTACAACTATACGGGCGTAGTTTAATCTGTGGTCTTTCATCGCGTGTAATAACGTCCCACTGTTACAAATCTAATTTTCACAGTACAGCGTGACGGAGACACTGCACGCCTTGCGCGTAGGAGCGATGAGGCACTAGGCGTACGTGTTAGTGTCGCCCGTATCGCTCCCTCGCTTCTTGACCTTGGACGCGCAGCTACATGCCACTCTTAAGTGGCCGATGTGTAAACTAGCAAGATATTGGGTAATAGCAGTTCACCACACGCCACTGGGCTAGATGCGACGAAGGAAGGACAATCGCGTCAAAACGCTAGTCCAGCTCCATCACTCCAACATCCTTGAAATTGGAATAGGTGAAGGTTTTCTGGCATCGAGCTCCGTAAATCATTTCTATTCAGCATAGAGTACGGGTGAGTTTACAGTAAAAAAGTTATGCGTTAACTCAGTAATTACGACGTTTACAGAAGAAACGAAACTGTTTTGTTCAGTGTACTAGTTTACGATAGAGCTTAATAGGTCGTGTTCGTAATCGGGGATCCCATATACGTTATAAAAATTTATGGAGCAGATACCAATAAGACAATGGCGGCAGTTGTTGTTGGCTGGAAACTGGTCTTAACAGAAATAAAAAAAATCATACAAAAATTTTGTTCAAGTCTTAGGTGTGAACAATTTTATGATTTGACCTATACTTGTGAATTCAGTTTTAAACGAAGCGCGTTTCTGCTATAAAATGTCAGCGTATTGTGATGTCACTATAATGCTGGTTGTGTTAGGTTGGTTATGGACTGTTCACTCTTAATTGAGGATTTTCGAAATAAACCTTCGAAAAATGTCACTTATACTATCTGCATTTGTTTTAAGAGGCACGCTCCCTGTGTTCACGAACAGCGTCAGCAGGCCTTAATTCGACGGCCTGCCTGAACACGCCTTCGTAACACCTGGCATGCGCCCCAGTTAAGTTGGTAACAACGGAGGGAAAATAGTTCCGTGTCCAAGCGTTGAATTAGAAGCGTTAATGCAAACGTTTGTAACTACTTATATTATTACTTTTGTTTTTTGACTTGAGTACGTCTTTAAATTTGCGACCGTAGTGGAAAGCAATCCAGAAAATCCGGCGATAACAAAATCGGGGGATAGAGTTTGGCATTGCAGTTCCGAATCTATCGTCTACATTCTAAATTCTATTACACCACTCGATTTCCAAAGGATCAAAGAATATGTTACGTTGAATGAGGACAGCGAAGCATTACGTGAGAATTGGGGGGGGGGGGGGGCAGCCGCAATTTTGATATTTCGTTTCGCCCCGTCTCATAACTTCCGCGGAGTATACTTTTGACTAGAAGAAGCTACGACGCTGGTTTAAGTTTAAATCGACAGCTCTCGTCAAGATCAATCGATTGCGTGTGTAAAAACATTTGTGTGGCGTGGATATGGTGAAATTGTACGAGTTTAATGTAAAAAAAGTAATTAATAAAACTTAACACTATTGCTGCCTATGCTCGTCAAAAAGCCAAGTTGAAATACAGAAATCGTTTACAGGTGGAAAGAGCATCTTAGAAGTAATTCAGTGATTCCCATACAACCCCATATGATAGAGCGAAGCGGTGCCGAGAACGTAAAATAAACGTCAAGGAGTCCGAGCGCGTCATCGTAGACGTATTCAAGCAAAACAAACGGCCGTGTCCCCAACACAGCCAAACCAAAGTTTTGTATTTATAATGGATATAAATAAATATAATAATGCATAAATTTGTAAGACATATATTTTTATAATAATGTCCGGGTTTCAGTTGACCGACGCATGAATATAGTGGCCAGGTTCATGGCGATGGGCAGAATAGGCAATGTGCATACAAGTATATCTTAAGCAGGGCTTTCAAACTGTTCAATTTGCCGCAAACAGTCCATAGTTCCGTCACACCGTAGAGAAGGTGCGCTTATTGGAAGTGGTCACTGTTATTGTGAACTGTAAATACAGATGCGTTCCGTGTGCGCGATCGGCGGTTACTGCATAATTCTCAAGTCGTAATGTTTCGATTGTGAACCTTCCCCTACAGGCAGACATAACGACATATTTCGTAGCCCGTGTCATTGCAATAGCTATAACCGTAGCCTGGGAAACCCAACTAACTTCGTTTCACAGGGCGTTGCTCACACTTTGCTGTAAATTCTACACTATTTTCGTGAAAAATGAAATTGTAAAAACTATTACTGGCAGAAAAATATCGCTTCTGCTATATATAATTTTACTTTGAAAGACGTCGGTTCTTGAAATTTGTTTCCAGGTACATAATTTTCTGTTATTTACTTTCAAAATTTATGACGCCCCATATTAAAAATTTCTACGTAAATTTTAAGAAGAAGAAGCTTACTGGCGATTAATAAACTGTATTCCAACGATGCTCACCAGTTCATATTTCGCTTCTGCATGCGTAGGTATTTAAATTTTAGAGCTTATGCCATAATATATTGTTTGAGCCGACTGATCGGATCAAAGCGAGCTGCAGCGTCGTAGATGCCAACAAATTATGTGAATGCCAACAGACAGTCTTACACGTGAGAGGTCGATGATGAACGTTCACGCGAGAAACAAACGAACCACGTAAAACGAAGCGGGCGAATTGTTCCGTTAAGACGACGGTTCTCCGCTTCTTTCCGTCCCGTGAAAGAGGACACTCGTCGTGGAAAGACCAATTTATTTCGCTGTGACGAGATCACGGATAACTACAGATACGATCCATTCACGGTTACTTCGCGCTTTTCTGTAGCCCTGCTAAAGTTATGCTTCCAGCATATTCATCCGCCTCAAACAAACGAAGCTTAGCCGGGTCTGGAAAATTTCACCAAAGGACAGTGAACCGAATTCGTGCGCACTCAGTTGTAATTATATTTTGCACGAGAACTATTTCTTACGAATGTGCTACTAACACGCATATTTTCTCGCTGTTTTTCCTCGTATTTACTACAAATTAATCATTGTATTTTATAAGTAAAGTACAGATAAAACTTCAATTTAACGAAAAATAATATAGGGCCCTGCTTTCATGTTACCAGATGTATAAAACACTTGTGATACATGGCGCATTTAGGAAATAACTAAACGTGTCATACATGGGGTGATTTTTCAAACGTTTGATTTAAAAAAAAAGCGTGAAGGAACCGCGAATAGACTATAATCACGCAACCTGAGACATCGCAGCACTGCGCATGCGAACGATGTCGGGCGCCAAGTTGCTGTCGTGCCAAAAGATTCGTTGCTCATGAGAGTGAGGACCACCTTCGGCAGATTCGATGGCGGCGCGTAACGGACTGTGCATTCTGGTTTTGCTCTCGAGGATTGACCCACTCCGCTGTTTTCCACAGTTTCCACTACGGCATCCCGCAGTAAAGAAAGATAGAGACGGGGAGAAACGCAGGCCAGAGTCGCAACACCCCGACGAATCCGACACGACATCCCCGACGCGACGAAATGTAAGTAGAAACCAATGAAAAGCAAGGTCACTGTGACGTCAGTCCGACAAAATCGCGGCCCCGACAGCCCTAAAATAGTAGGTTCTATTTCTACTTTCCGTCGTGTCGGGCTCGTCAAAGCGCGCAAAAAAATGTAAATACAACATTATAAAACAAAGTTTCGTGCATATTTCCCTACTGTAGTAAATCATAAATTAACTTGTCGTTAAAAGAACTCTCCGGTTTGTTTTCAAATACACATTTTCTCTTGTATAAATTAAAATATTGTCAAAAGCAAAATAATAATAAATAACTTGATGTTTTAGGATTTTCCAACAGCCTACTAACACACTTGTCGGGCAGATTTCGTTGTGGTATTGTGAACATTGGATAAAATATAATGTGAAATTCCGTCGAGCTCTGACGTCGTGTCGGTGTGTCGTGTCGTGTTCGTCGGGTTATTGTGACCTTAGATGAAAGGTTTGGAACACGTGCCGGATGGATTACAACCTACAGTCGGTCGCTATCTTCCCGACCAAATCACGTGGGTCGGTGATTTACGGCGTCGATGTGTAGCGGAACTGTCGACAGCCGCGTATTCGCTGTTCTCGTCCTCGCGAGCCCACTCCTCTCGATAACCTCAGGAAAAATGCTACGCGTACAGATTACAGTCACTTGTGTCGCGTAGTATAAACGTACACCAACGTTATGCCAACAGCCTAGTTACCATAAAATAAGTAGCTAGAACACAAAGTTACCGGACTATTGACGAACCAATAGAAAACTTTCACAGAATAGCCCATAACTGGATAAAAACGTTGCATCAAAGAAAGGGCCATGATATCACGTGTAACAAGGCGCGATTTATCATGGAATAGACTATCGATCATATTCAACTAATTCACCATTTTTCCTGAAAATCTGCGCTCCCATTTGCTGTAGAAGAGCCAAATTTTTTTTCAAGATTATGAGGATATTTTGTGGTTTCATGACACGATATCAAGAATATCACCATTAATGTACTAAATCTTTAAATAACAAAATTCACAGTATTTTTTAAAGCGACAATGTGAACTTGATTTTTAAAAATGTGATTCTTACAATTTTCCAAAGGATAAAATTAATACATAATTAGGTTTGCAGTTTAAGTGTTTAATAAAGTCACATGAAAGGCCGGCCCGACACTTGGTTCACAAACGATAAAGATTTAACTTGGGGCTGCTTTCACCTACACTAAAGGCCATTCACGATAAAGTGAGCACTTTAGAAATTAACCTTAAAAAAAGTCACTGCCCCTGCATGCATATATTTTTATGGGCGCACTGAGTGACATTCTCCAAGTAAATTTGGTAACGATGGATGGAAAGTAGTTCCATATCGTAACGTTGAATAAAAAGTACTAGGTTACCATTTATGATAACTTAAAATTATTTCTATCATTTTCTGTTTTTTTTTTTTTTAATTCATCTAAGTGTAAAAATGAACAGATTTGTAAAGTATTTAATTTCTTAATAATTCCACAGTTCCATTTGACCGATGCATGAATTAAGTGATGAGGCCAATGGTAATGTTAATTTTATATAAGGCGGAGGAATACACAACGTGTATACAAGTAGATCTTAAGCAGTGCTTAAAAAATGCTCATTTTACAGTGAACAGCCTATGCCACAGTTAACAATTCCATGGACTGATGGCCCAAGTGTAGGCAGCCACGTATCACGGCGTTCACGAGTTTTATAACCGTAATACGTTTATTTTCTCATAAGTTAAAATTGGTATACGAGATAACGGATTTAAACATTTCCAGGAAATAAACTTAATGAAATTTTAATAACACGTGAAATTATTTTGATCTATAACCTAACGTATTCATTTTATTCCATTTTGAAATTTGTACGAAAAAAGACATTATCTGAAAATTCCTAAAATTCCATTTTTTAAAGTAATTTTTTCTTTTGTCATACTTTTTGCAGACTATTATTTCATGTCAAAAAGAGAAAAGGATGTATTACGCTAAAAATGTGGTAAATAATAGTATATTCACGAACATCCTCGGAGTTGCGGTGGTGTAGTGGTTAGACTACTTGCCTCCCACCTAGGTTCGATTTCCGGCGGGGTCGCTCCCGGATTTTCACATGAGGGAATCGTGCCAGACGATGCCGCTGATCGGTAGGTTTTCTCGGGGATCTCCCTTTTCCCCCTTCCTTTCATTCCGGCGCTGCTCCATACTCGCCTCTTTTCATCCTCACCGCCTCTCAAGACCTCGAAGTTAAGAGCCGCCCAAATCGCATCACTCACTCACGAACGCCTTCAGCCTTGATGACGAGTAGGTAGCTTTTCTGCTCACTCGGGGGGTATCGCGAGTTCAATCTCGATCTCAGCTCCACGGGGAATTTTTCAAGTGGTTGGTGCTGCGGGAAGCAATGACAAATTACCGAACGATTATCGTGTCTAGTCTGCTTGGGCGCGTCGAGGAATCGTAGAACTAGCAGAGGGAAGTTAATTTCGCGAAGTCTATTGGCAACCGCCTAAGAGTTCTCAGTATTTCACAACAGCGGGCCACACTACTGTCTATCCATTGACTGCTACCATGATAAGAGGTATATTTTAAATTATTATACACTGTTTAAAAGAATTTCCCTTATTTTACGGGGAAATGCTGGTAAAAATGTATCCAGAACTCTCTGTATTGTCCGAATCCATTATCCATAACACATGTAACTAAAACTACTCGCTCAAAGTAATCAATTATTCCGTAAAATGTAATTTTCTTATGTAAAATGGAATCTTATCAAACCCTCCAAATTGATCAATAAACCCTCTCCAAGGATTTGCCTTAGTCCTGGAATAAATAAAACAAAACTATTTAATGTACTAAGATAGAGCACAAACAGTACCAAATATTTAAACTTAATGTATATTGCAAAATAGCTGCAATCATCATCTATCTATATGTTCGGTTTAGTTTTAAAAAAAGTGACGCTAAATTGATTAACGTATTGTGACGTCAGACAAATATCAGCGAGAAACTCAGAAATGAAGTTTCCTTTCTATGGCATGAGAATGTCTTAGAACGAGTCATATTAATGTGGAAGAAAATATGTTTGTTTGTGTGTCTATATATATATATATATATATATATATATATATATATATATATATATATATATATATATATATATACACACACACACACACACACATACACACATACATACATACATACACACAAACTTATAGACAGGTTTTTCTGCCGAGACGAAGGGTGTATAAGTTATTTTTATATAAATAATTATTTTGTAATCTTGGACACTAATATTTTATGACGTGACAAACATGACTTAAAATATCTACATCCTCTCTAGCGACGATATTTTTGAGATACACCCGTGTGTCCAAACCAAAGATGAAACGTTTCCTATTTTTCAACGCAAGCAACAAATCAAAAAACAAATTTTGATTTCAGTAATAGGCGTCGTCAATAAATTAAGGACTGTCACGGCATAAGAATATATCAATTATGATAAAGAAATCACGTTGTTTGTGCACATAGAAACTATTTTAAAATAGCTAGAGTCTCCTATACACAATACGCATATCTATCTTGCCAGGTTATTTATGACAAGCGACACAAATCTTTCCTAATAGCTTTTCCGAATGAAGTCGTTCCGTAATAACATTGCCCAACATTAATTTCAACTTTCCACAACACAAAGAATTTGTTTGAAAGTCTGAGACAGCCACTTTCGTGGAGAGGTTTATTGCACTACGCTAATCTCAGTTGATTTTTTTTTTTTTTTTTTTTAAATCTCGAGGACGCGTTCCGCCTATGAACAGCAGTTTCTATAAATAAGAGAGGGACGGTAGGGAAGATGTTTCGACGTCGCATTTCCTGTTTCAACCTTGTTAGTTTTGCGTAACGTTGTCTTATGGCGGTTCCTTGGGCGCAGGCGATCATTAAGTAAAGAACCGCCCCGCCCCGGCGCCCCGCTAGCAGTGGAAAACCCGTTCGCGGGAGCCCTGGCAGCTCTGCCAGAGGCGACAACGAAGTGTGAAACACCGCCGGTAGCGGGTCTCGAACCAGCTAGTCGCCAAGGGGTAGTGGTCGTACACTTAACCAGAGGTAGACCGCTTATTCATTTTCTGAGCATGTGCCAAACATTCACCTACCCCAAAGAACAACTATCAAAGTTCTGTGGTTAACAGTGATGAACGTGTTTGCTTATATCTTAAATTTTCAAAAGACAGGCACTTTTATATGAATAAAATGCTTTCGCCAATTTAAATTTAATCTAAATGCGTTACGAATTAGTTAGAGGAGGTATACAAACAGCTCAAAGCACTTGTTTGCTACACAGTGTTCTAAACTCAAATCCAAAACCACGCCGTTTTTGGTAGTCATATTCGCAGACAAGCAGTTCAATCTTGGCACACGGAGATTGGTAGCGCGCAGCCAGCGAGATCGGTCTACCTAATCTTTTATCTACGGTAGTGGTTTGTGGAAGGGTTGAAGAGGGGGAAGGGGGTAGAGTATTCGCATACATTCACGTAGGCCTTTTCTAACTAGGGCTACACTGAGAAAAAGGTTTTCTTGAATCAAACTAAGTTTGTTTGGCGCAACCAAATTATTTGTTTGTATATGGGCGACGAAGTATTCTGTTGCTGAAACGAGATTATTTTATTGTTCTTATTTGGTTGCCCCAGACAAAGATTTGTTTTGGCTCCACGCACATTAAACAGTTTGGGTTGAGACAATAAATCTAAAAGTTCGCGCGAGATTCGAACCCTGATCACATGCGTCCGAGCTCTACGTCTTAGTACCCTCAGATAACCTGATTACTTTTGAAGCCGGAATGTATTTAAACATATATACTGCAAATGTGGACTAAACGCGCAAACAAATATTTCAATTTTTGCAACTTAACTTTTTAGTTTCCTATTAAACTTAATTTATTATTATATTTATACAATTATTAAGCACCAATAGAAGCAATAACAAACGCGGTTACTATCCTAATTGACACAACAAATGCAAACAAACTCTAGAGCTTTGATTTTCAAAGTGGGGGGCGCGCCCCCCAAGGGATGCGTGACGACTGGCTAAGGGGAGCGCGGGTGTCGAAGTATAGAACCAAACTCGATATTGGCAGTGATTTACGTTGTGCAATTTCTTCTATTCAACCAAAAATTTGGAATCTTATTAAAATTATGCAAGCTCATCGGCCTCATTGATTGATTTGTTCACCACCATTTGTGTCCAATAAACATTAAAATTTAATGATTAAATAAAACCTTTGAGACTTTTATTCAGTTTTGTTTTACTCTTGTAATAATGAAGTTTTGAAAAGGGGGGGGGGGGGGGGGGGTTGGTTTGTTTTTTTTTTTTTTTTTTTTGCAGAAGGGAGGTGTGATAAACTAAAGTGAACTAAAGTTTGGGAACCTCTGCTCTAGAGCTTTATTTTCGAAGGAAGGCAATCGAATGAGTTGCTAAACAAATGTATACAGTTGATCGAACAAAATATCTTGTTGACAGGCCCAACACAGAGATTTTGTTTATTCAAACGTGTATTTTGTTAGATGAACAAAAGTAATTTTGTTACTTTTCAAATTTTCTCCTCAGCAAAATGTTTGGTTAGCGCAACTAAATATATTTTTGGCCCTATACAAACAGATATTTTGTTCGATTTTCTGTCAGTGTATGAGATATTTATTCAATATATGGTTGATTGAGCCCTTTTGAAAGCCGTGCTTCGGATATACATAATTGTCAGTTGTATTCTTCCACGATACTTAAAATCAATTCTGTCATGGATCAGAAGATGAGTACACTAAAATAATTTTCACCTTGTCTTACGATTTCGCGCCACAAATGCATACAAAAATGCAGAAAGTGGTTCCTTTCTCATCTTAAATATTGTCGGATTTTCCTTGCCCAGTTTATATAGGTAACTACAGTAGCATCGTGACGATTATGGATAACTTGTTGCTTCTATTCATCCAGATTGTAAACTTACAACAGCTAGTTTCAAGTCATTACCACAAATAAGTGTACTGTGTATATTAAAAAATGCACGGCTGTAGTCCATCAACTCTTACTTCGCACTTTTCTGGAGCCCTGCTGAGTTCGACTTCCAGAATATTCCTCCACCTCGTGCAAACAAAGATTCAGGGTGGAAAATTTCACCAAATGGACAACGCACCGGATTCGTGCGCACTCAGTGTAATAATATTCCACATAAGAACTTTTTATTACTAGGCATTACCAACGTACCTCTTATCTCACTGTTTTTATTGCTTATAATTACCAATAAAAATAAAAATTTATTAAGATATCAGAAATGTTGGAAGTAACCGTGAGTGGAATATTCATGTAGAGTCCTAAGAGCGCTTGCGACTCTCTCTCTCTCTCTCTTTCTCTCTCTGTCTGTCTCTAGATGTTTACTTCCCTGCTGGAGACATGCGGGACCAACTTAAGCGACTGTTTTTTTAAGTGCGTGCAGAGAACTGGCCCACCGACGCCGAAACAAGATCGCGGAAAACTGCTCGCCAAAACACTGTCGCCGACTGCGTTATTTAACGTGGTACTCGAGGTTAACTGTACATCCTGTTTGTTGCACCGATAAAAATTACACACACCAACGATGTAAATATATAGACATAGCCAGCAAACTTCAAGTGCAACGACCTGAGCTACTGAACTGCGTAACTTCGCACTTTTTTTTTTTTTTACCTAATTCGTTCCATTAATGACAATTTTTAACACCGTTTAGTATGATAAATATCAAGAAAAAACACCAATTAACTTTTATGCATTTCATGTTGTGCCATATCATCAGTTCTTTGCAATAAGAAATTATGCACCCGTACGTTTGCGCCACAACATGCAGAAATATTGATTACACAGTTTTCTTTTCTAAAACACAAATAATAACTAACTCAGACAAATGAAAAATATAATACATTAAAAAAATAGTGAGGAGCTATTTCAAGCTGTGAACAACCCGTTTCTGCATTACTTTTAAATATATAGTGTAAAGAAATTTTGACTATTTTTTATCTCTAGCTGACCTTAATGTTTATAAAATAACTTCTGCTAAGCATTATTTGAAATGAATTGAGGCATTGTATTTCATCTTTCCGTAGTTAATAAATTTTCTGTAAACGTATCGTTTAGTTTTATTTGAGTGCTAAATTGTTATACAATGCGCGATTATTAAAAAAATAGTTTTTTTTTTTCTAAGCAGATGACATGAGAAGCTATGGCTACAAGTTCAACGGTGCAATGATAATGCTTGTCTTCCAACATGCTTAACGAGTCGGTGCTGAGCCGATGAGTTTATGCCTTACTAGTAGGGATAGGAAAATTTCGCGAGTTCAATGACCTGCATGCTAGACTCCACAATCCTTCGTGTAGTCGAACCTCATATGTTTGTCCATGGGCTGTTGCCCCAGTGTTACCCCACATTTGACAGTACGTGATTCGCTTCTTGTTCCCTTGCAAGTCGGCCATTGGAACGGAGTCGTTCAGGGTGGGCCTAATAAACTCTGATCCAATTGCAAAGATGACTTCAGTGTACGCGCGTTCGAAATCTATCTTGTCCTGAAATAAATTTCGCGAATTTTTCCTATCCCTACTTATTAGGCACGACTGCGTGAAAGGCAATGCGTAGCTAACGCCTCCACCCGCCCGACGCGAGAACTAAAGAAGATCCCTCAAGTTGCGACCTTGCCACCTTCGTGCGTCGACGTTTCTCTTGGTTGATTGTGATTACGGCAACCGCACTCTGACAGATGGTTTTGCAGATGAGTGACAATGTGATGAGCCATTGTAATTCTTCGCGATGGACAGGCGGGGAAAAAAAAAAAAACAATTCCAGCTTAGGGTAATGACCTTTGGGTGTTTGTGTGTAAGCGAGTGGGTCGGAAAGTTACGATAAAAACTTGGAATTTAACCTAAGCGCGCTGCTTAAGGCGTTTTGTTTAGCATGTCAACAAATGCAGCAGCACTGATTGGTGTAAAATATTCCATATAGCATCAACACTTTACGATAGAGAAGTTATAACGACAAATTTTGCCTGTAGAAAGCACAACATTAATATTGTATTTTGTATGTATCACGTGTTCTGGCTTATGTTAAACTCAAACAAACTTAATGAAATATAAAAGAAACCCCAAAACTCAGTAATTTACAGAAGAGTTTTTCATCTAAGAAATCTCACAAATATCGTAGCAGATTAAACTAAACGACTCAATCAACAGTGTCTAAGAATTGTATTGACAGAGAAAGCCACTACACGACACTAAACGTCAAGAGAAATACTTTCCTATTAAAACAATATTAGAGCTCTATGTATCCCAAAAAATGAGTGGTTCCTTCGGTAATATTTCAAAACAATACGATGGTTTCAGTTTTATATACCAGACTTTTATATATATATTTTTTTTTTCTATGTATTGCGCAGTGAAAATCATAGTTCCTTAGTAGACCCTCAACAAGTCAACAAATGTTTAGTAAATAAGTTAAAACCATTGTAGAAAATTCATCATTAAATATTGGCTTGTGTGAATGAATATACAAATATCTTTAACGCCTTCTGTCGCGGGGACTGTGACCGGATTCTGATCTGCTTGTTTGCAAGAATTAACAAAGTGAAAGCAGACGTACCACTCTAATGTATAAATGAGAAACGCTACTTGACCACTTTCCGAAGAAAGTGTCCTGAGCGATAAAATGAAACGAGGAGACCTGGTTAGATTAATATGAGAGACCTCGGAATTCACGAGGATATGTTTGTAAGGCTGTTCCGTCGCTCTTGGCCTAACTTCATAAGCGTGTTCCAGAAGTCATTTGGAGCAAAGAAAATAACTCGCTGGTTGTCCTAAGTTATCGGGCGTCGTTTTCGAGCCGGGGGCTGGCGATCACGAGCTAGACATTTAGGAATGTGTAAGTAATCGTCAACATGTGACCTTGTAACAGGAGAGAAGGGTAGCTGCTTGGATATTATTGCACGAGTAGGTGCTAATAGGGGAGCTGTGTCGGACAGGTTTCTCTACGACTACAATATTGCTACTGTCTAGCTCGAAAGCGATGTCAATTCTAGTTACATAGTTTTTCCGGATTTTAATTTTTCCCACTCGTGACCTCTCGAACACGTTTATAAATAAAATAAAAAGATACAGTGTTTCCTGATTGGTCAATGATAGAGTGAAGGCGCGAGTCTGGTTTACGTTAACATATGAAGTCCCGGTCCGCGAAGATGAACTTTCCTGTCCGAGCCGTGGCGTGGGTAGGGCCATTAAGTCACCAGCAACCCCGCTGCCTAATGCTAACAAACTACGGTATCGTATGTTCCGTTCCCGCCAATTAGCGCGTATTTCAACGGTATTGCGTAAATCTTTCCTATGCAGTCCTTCAAAGCAGTGGATGTCATTAACCACCAACGTACTTCCTTTATCAGTTATCCTGATGATAACTATTTCTGTCAGTGACCCCGGCGAGGTAAAGCTGAGTTGAGCTGAGAGATTTGGGCGGGTCTTAACAACGAGATCATGAAAGACCGATGAGGGTGAAATGAGGTGAGAATAGAGCAGTGCCAGAATGCAAGCGGCATCGTCTGGCACGATTCCAACTTCCGAAAATCTGGGAATCGAGCCGGTTCGACTCGGTGGGAGGCGAGTAGTCTAACCACTACACCACCGCGGCCCCGAGGGCGTTCGTGAATCTACCATTATTGATCACATGTCGGGAAGGCGTTCGCCAATCAGCGCCCGGTAATTCCATCTCCAGAGGGTAAACCAGCCAATAGGAAAGTTTTTGCAGCACGTGGTAGCCAATCAAACACAACTCCCATTCCCAGAGTCACCGAATGGGTACGCCAGCATTAAACGAACCACCACATAATTTTAATAGTGTATATTTACTTAAAGGCGTTTCACGGTAAAGCGAGCACTTTTGAAAGCCCTGCTTAAGATCTACTTGTATGCATATTAAGTATTCTTCCGCTACTTGTAAAATTAACATTGTCATGGGCCTTATCACATTATTCATGAGTCGGTCAAGGAAAACTGTAAAATTAATAGAATGGTATATATTATACAAATTTATATTACTATATTTATATTATATACTATTACAGAAAGCATAATAAATAATAAAATCACAATTCGCAAATGTTTACCTTTAACTTTTGATCCAACGTTAATACACGAAACTACTTTCTCTCCGTCTTTACCAACTTTACTGGGCGCATGCCTTTCAGTTATCCTGTTACAATATATGCAGGTAAGTGCAATAATATTTTTCAAAGGTTGATTTAAAAAGTGCTCATCATTGAACCGCGAACAGTCTGAACTCTGTGGTATGGCCTTGGGGGTTGGCCGTTTCATGTACTTAGGTTACAGAGTTGACTGACCACGTGCTTCGTGGTGAAGTTGCAGTCCGTGTTCCACGCCGCTCCGTACCGTTACGTACAGAGAGGCCAAATACGATACGATGTCAAGAGAATGTAGCGGGGTTCGAACCACTTGTAAAACCCGCTCGCTGCACGTACATCGGGTCGTGTTGCGTCATGACGGCAAGATGGCTACGGACCATGAGTTGTCGGGCCTCTTCGCACCCGAGAGCAGCGTGACCATGGAGGTATTAGTCTATGGAGCGGAAGCCGAGACACGAAAGTGGAGCCGAAAATTAAAGACAAGGACAGGGCTAGTAGTGGCAAAAAGGTGTGCGTTTTACACTGCTTACTAATGTAACTTTTGCCACTCATAATATGGCGGCTGACGTAAACAATCGGTCTGCGCATGCGCAGTTGAAAGAAGTCAGACAAGGCATCGGCTTCACTTGATAAACCTGGAGAAGATACGGTGTTGCCACTCTCTCATCTATTACCTGCATGAGTGTGACGCGCCAAAATGCATGTACGCCAATATAGTCAATCCACTGTTTCTTCTCACTTTTTCAACCAACATTCGAAAAAAAACACCACAATATTGCGTGTTTACTTATTTTCTGAGCTTGCCATGTATCAAAAGCGTTTTATACTTATGTTAACACACAAGTATATTAGTTTTCGGTAAATTAAAGTTTTATGTATATTTTATTTATAAATTATAATATTTCATTTATAGTAAATATGAATAAAATCAGTGAGAAAACATGTGTGCTGGTAGCGCCTAGTAAGAAATCGTACTCATTCAAAACATTATTACAACTGTGTGCGCACTTAGTTAATTTGCATGATTTAGTTTGCATGAGGCGGAGAAATATCCTGGAAGCAGAGCTTTAGCATGGCTACAGAAAAGTGTGAAGTAACTGTGATTGTATTATATCAGTAAACCAACACGCAATCTGACGTATTCTGAACCATCGTAAGATAAGTTTTTATATTCCAGAATGAAAAACAAGGATAATGCATTTTTTCTTGGTAACTGCAACTTACCACAAAAAAAAAAAAAAAAAATCTTGTAAATCATTTTTCTGATGATGTTATGTGTACATCAGATAAAAACGCTGACTTTAAAAGAAAACACACATAATTTTTTTTTTCACCTATGCCTGATGCATTACTGAATGGAGCTTGTAAACCGTAGTCGAAAAAATAAAACTGTTCTTCACAAACTATGGAATACATATGTGGGTGTCAGTTATTTATTTATACTGTAAGTAACTGTGAAAACATATAAAATGTAAAAGGGTTGAAAAATCTCTCCCTTGCTGCAATTCATTGCATGTCTCTGCTTGCATGAAATAGGAAGCAGGTGACCTTAATTTCACCCCTGCTTCACTTGGTATGATGGCAACTGCAGAGATTGTGATACCGTTATTACAAAGAACTATTGCATTGCTTATAAATGCCGGGAGTGAGCTAACATTAAAATTACTTTACCTTGCCTATTATCATGCAGAAAATGCAGGCGCATCGTTTCTTTTCATTCGGTAAATGACGAAAATTTTCGTTAACACGACACGGAACATTTTCGTTAACACGATAACACGGAATGTTTAAGTATCCTGAACTAGCAAAGCATAATATAACACACAAAAACACTTCAGGGCAACTCAATTGCCAAATGCTACATACCAAATTTATCATGGTGCAAAACTGCCAACATTACGAACTTCAAATAAGAGCTTTCCTCTAACAAGAGTATGTTAACCCTTTACAGAGTATGCATGTATATAAATGAGGTTACGTTAATATGGTGATTTCTTTGATCTTGAAGACAAAACTGACACTTAAATTTTCACTCTTTCTATGGAATTCATTGGAATCTGGTAAAAGTTTATAATATCTGTTAATATTTAAATTAGTAAAAATAGAATGGTTGTTTTCAATAATTTCTCAAATGAACACGATGACTGTAAAACTTGTTATCTCTGTCGCGACCCATTAATTGGTACGCAGTCAACGCACGACTTCATTGGCTGACGGCCAGCCAATAATAGACGTTGCGTAGTAGTCCGGTGTAGCCAGGGCCAATAGGACTTTGGTAGGTGTAAATACATTGACCAACAAAACTGATATCGCTGTAGTGGAGAAATTAGGCAGCTCACTTCAACCTCGTCTTAAGTGACAGCAGATTTGTTCCTTCCTCGAAGAGTTAAAGACGAGTTATAATTCTTTCATATCGTCAGATCTCAAAGAAATATATTGGTGAGGGGGAAGGGTGACAGTGATAAAACTATGTTACACAAATAATTTCTTTATTCGTATTATTAATATTATCACATCATGATTTTCTACTATAGCTATGCAAACAGCAATATAGATTTAAGTGTATGAGGTAAATGCGTGTTACAAAACGACCTTCCAACACTCACAGTAGCCTAAATTCAAAGTTAAAAATTCATCAGTGGATTCTGCTTTCACATTCTCAAAGCGGTTGCTAGAGAGCTCGTCTCCCACTGAAGCAAACCGGGTTCTATCCCGGCGGTTATCGCTCCCGGATGTTCGCACGTGGGAGGTCGTGCCGGACGATGCCGCTGGTTGGCGGGTTTTCTCGGGGATCTCCCGTTTCCCCCCAACCGTGGCATATCAGCGCTGTTCCATTCCCACACTGCGCAGAGAGAAAATCGAACAAGATATTTGTTTGTATAGTGGCAAATATATATTTTGTTTCCCTAACAAAATATATTGCTGAGCAAAAAAATTTTAAAATCAACAAAATTACTTTTGTTCGTCTAATAAAATATATGTCTGTATTGGGCCAAAAAAAAAAATTAGACTGTCATCTAAATATTTTGTTGAATCAACTGTATATATTTTTTTGCCCATTCATTTGACTGCCTACGTTCGAAAATACAGCTTGAGAATTTGTATTTTTTTGTGACAATTAGGATAATAACCGTGTTTGTTAGTGCATATATTGATGCTAAATAATCGTATAAACCCATTAATAAAACAATTAAAGAAGAAACTAACAAATATAGTATACGTAAAGTAAATATTTTTTCCTCACGTTGCCCAATATATGCAGTAGGTTATATATATAAAATAGCTTTCCATGCTGATCAATTGTCACGTTAGCTGAGATTACTAAGGCGTAGTGCTCGGATGTCAGAGAACTAGGCTCTGAACTCGGTCGAATTAGTAGGATTTTTTTATATCGGCCCGAACTGTTTAATGTACGTGTAGCGAAACAAATCTTTAGTTGCTCCAACCAAATCTTACAGATTGGGGAAATCAAACGGGAACGACAAAATAATTTGGTTTCAGCAACAAAATGTTTCATTGCCTTTATACAAACAAATAATTTGGTTGCACCAAACAAATCTTGTTTGATCCAACAAAAAAATTTTCTCAGTGTGCGTGTGCCTATTGGACTTTCAGCGGTCACCCTATTATTATATTGATGGAAAATCTGTTGGAAGGTTCAATCCAGGGCCCTTGAACAGCTTTTTTTTTTTTTTTTATGGATCTGACAAGTATATTTTGAGAATAGCACTTCCTGTCCGCGCCTATCCTCAGAGCGGTAAACTCTTCATAACGCGAGAGTCGCGGAATCCCTTGGGACAGCAGTGGGAGGAAACCAGCTTCCTGGAATGCTCATTTACTTCAGCGCTTGGAATGAGGCGGTAGCTGCGTATCGCCACCACCATTAATCATCTTTAGCAAATACAATTTTTATCTTTCCTCCGAGTCTTCCGCGCCGAAGAGCAATAGCTCGAGACTGAACTAACTGGCAGGTGCTCGTTCATGCGGGGGCCAGTCAAAAGAAAACATCAACTTGTTTTCGATTAGGCAACGGTACCTAGGGCGCGCTTCTTTAACGAAATCTGTGGTAACAAACGATGCGTCGCGGGGCCGCTTTGTTTCTACAACGACGTTTCTCCTCGAGCTTAAAGGAGCCATTAGCGTCGTGCGGGAGTGTTATTATCCCGGTTATTACTCTCTGTGTACCACCGCAGTTGATATACGCCGAAGGCTGTAAGCTGTTATTCAGGGTCAAAATTGAAACGATCTGGATGATCGATTTACTATCGATTTAAAACTTCCTGCGATTATTGCCCGGGAACTATAAGGGTAACGCCGTATTTACTACATAATTCACACGTAAAAGGTGTGTTACGTTAGCCCTAGCTTTTTTTTTTTTCGCTTTCATTTTATTCAGAACAAATTGTATTGTAATGTAAAGGTCTTTTTAACGTCCCCCGATTTTATGCTTGAAAGCTTAGCAGGGGATGGCTTACAGACTAACTTATAACCTAACTTAAATTAACACGCATGCCTTACCCGGGACTCGAACCTAGAGCCTCCCGCATCCCAGATCGGTGACGCACTAACCGACTTAGAAGCCTATACGAAAGCACACTAGCTGTTAACGTCACCATGAAATTCAGATAGGAAACTTTTTATACGCACAGTTTAATGATCACAAAATTTTCCTAGTAAATACAATAATTTCCCCATTTTGCAATCAGTGAACGACGCATAATGGTCGTACAAATTTATTCTAGAAACTTCGTACATTATAATTATATTTTTAAGCTTATCCATACTTGTAAAAATATTAATAAAGATTCAAAAAATTGCAACAAGGGAATGACAGGAATTCTTGGAAACAACATACCGTCTTGGCGGGGCTCGAACCCGCGACATCCTGTTTGGTCTAATAGGCACCCTGGCAAGCGAGGGAACATTGCATTGTACAATACACAGTGACCATACAAAGTTACCAGGCAATCATTTTTTTTTATTTTATGCTCCATTTCCTTTTAAATATTATATTTGACATCGAAAATGTTATGCAGCGGACTCCTACCATCAAATAAATACGATGTGAGAAAGGTTCAAATTTTAAAATATCACGGTTACGAACGGGAAAATTTTGCTAATAGAATGAACTGCGCTAAATAAACGCATTGATCAGTCCGAATGCGGGCTCAGTTTGCGGTTAAGCACCCAACTATGACTTCGAGGTTCCGCAAACTTTCTGCCTTTCTAAAGACAACAATGCGATGTGAAGCACTAGTGTCTGTTCACGATAAAGTGAGCACTTTTGAAATCAATCCTTGGATAATGTTACTGCCCCTACCTGCGCGTGTTTTTAACGGGCACACGTGGTAGCATGCGCCCAATAGAGTTGGCCACAAAGAAAGGAAAGTAGTTCCATGTCTCAACTTTAAATTAAAAGTGTTCGGTAAATAAACACTTGTCAATGCTACAACGATCTGTTTTTCTTTCTGATTTTTTTAATGCATATGAGTATATGGATTAGACAATTTGTAAAATATTTAATTTTTATAATAATTTAACAGTTTTCTTTTACTGGCGCATGAATAAAGTCATCAGGTCCACGGCAATGTTGATTATACCTACGGCGGAAGGATACACAATGTGCTTGAAAATAGATCTTAAGAAGGGCTTTCAGAAGTGCTCATTTTATCATGAACAACATATATATCTGATAGACTCGCTGTTTCACTTTCTACAGTTTGCGTGTTCCTGATCGGCCCAGTTCTCAAGGACGAAAGAAAAAAGAAAGCCAGTTTTCCGTTCGAAATGACGTTTCTTCCTGAGGTAGAATACAAACACGAACCGGTCTGAGCGCTTCAATTTTTATGGCATCGTGCATAGTTGCTTGGCATATTTCCCTTTTTCCTTCCCGTGCGGAAACGTACAGTGGATCACTAAATGCCCGATAACAACTTTCATACATATAAATACCATTCAAGTATCTCCCGATCTTTTTATTTGATTTTTTTTATCGAACATTCGTTCGAGCAATAAAACACGGTCACGTTCCCGCGGCAGTTATAAAACAAGTTGTATATTTTTTTTTGTAAATGTAGATGCCTTTATTTTAAAAAAAAATAGGTGGGATAGAGAGAAATCACTGTGGCTTTATCTGTTTTTGACCCCTAAAATGTATTGAACATTCATCATTGAAATATTTTCTTTGACAAGTCATGGCGTATGAGTCAGATAATTGAATAGCTGTAATATTTATAGCGCGCCTTTATTTGTTAGTAATGTGGAAGAAATAGGAATTAATTAATGATTACCTTCTCAGAATGAGAACAGTACATGTATTCAAAAGATAATGGTCTCTAAAATATAATCAAATAATGCTCTGTGTAAGTAATAACTATATATATAACTATATATATATATATAATATGCCATCCAATTACTTTACGCTCCTTCCACGAAACCAACGATACACAATACAAACGTAGCGACAAAATTCAGACAACAGAAAATCGGTTTTGCAATCTTTGTAAAGATGTGTATCTTGTTATGCAAATCATTATGCATCACCCGGAAATGATTTTTATGGAGTTATTTTTTTTAAAACGCTAATATATTTATATTTAAAATTTATTTCAAACCGAAAAACGTGCTTGTTTAATTTATTCGTAAATGTCAATCCACATGTTTATTCTTCACGTTACTTCCGTTTGCTATTTTCTATGCGATTTAGACTAGCTTGGTTCTATGTACCGAAATAAAAATCGCCTTGTAGTAATTACATATTAATTCCAAGTAACCTGCGATGAATCTACGGCAAAATGGCTGCCTGACTTTGACTTTAACTTCCAACCCCTTCGAAAACGTAAATTTAATCAGCGATTTACATCAACTTTGACATTTCCATTGTGTCATGATCCATAGGAAACAACATGTCGATAAGCAAACGCTAAGTCAAATGCTAAAGTTTTAAATTGTGTAATGCCCTTTATAGGCCGTTCACGGTAAAGTGAGCACTTTTTGAAGCTGTTTCATCAGACTTAATAACTCATTAATACTTTTCATTGTGGCTTTGGACTTTTTGTTTTAGGTATGGTGAATGTATACATTGTGTTTATTACTCACATGGCAGGGTTTACATTAACAAGTGGTGGGAGGATATAAATTGGCTGAAAGAAAAAAGGAACTAGGGCTTCAAAAGTGCTCACTTCACCGTGAACGGCCTATAAACATCCGTATGTCTGGCGCCAAAGAAACACTTTTCTCCGGCCAGTATACTTTGTCGGTTTAACAGCGACGATAAGGCTCATATTGAAACTCACCGCTATCGACAGAGAGTATCTGGCAGCTCGTATCACTGGAACTTGTCTCAGAAGATGGATTGACATATTGCAGGTTTGATAGACAGCTACTTTTCTTAGATTTTCCAGCCGAACATTATGTTGATACGGGAAACACCGCCAACATTTTGTTTCGGAGGTGCCGAAATGGACAAGAGTTCAAATTCTTCCACTTGTAATCTTGAGGGGAGATTTCCCGTATAACTTATAGGTAGGGCCATAAATTTTCGCGATAAGATTCCACTATTAATTGCACTGCAAAATACTTTAATCCATTATCAATTTCTGGTTGGATGATTTCAACTCTCATGCGTATTAGATGTCTGCCAGCCAATCACCAACGTTAAAGGTTGGGGTAACTGAAGTCTATTTGGACCAGTAGAGTATAAAATTTATTTTCACACAGACACGCGGCCAATAGCCAAAGGATATTTGCAAGTGTGCACATGCCAAGATGAAGTATGGCCTTCGCATAAATCATTTCACCAAAGAACTGGTGACTTAAGGTTATTATTGGAAGCAACATTGTTCCGTTGTAAAATTTTTCCAACATTTCGTGGCATATTATTTTTCATGTTTTACCTAATTTCATATAATTTTATATTTTTCCTTAACTTATTGTGTCAGTATGTCAGGAAGGTTTTTGGCCAACTTTGATTTTGTCCAATTTTAGGGCAGTTGTGTTATTTCAAAAACTTTATTTCAGTCATGTATTCATGTACTGGGAGTTAATAGAGAGTTAACTTCGCTTTCAAGCCTGGCAAGATGCTGGTTGCTTGCTGTAGACTGCTCAGCTTGCAACAGCATGCTAGCTGCTACGCTCGCATTCCTGACGGCGTGGGGCGCCTTTCGCTGTACCTTGTCCACGCTACTTGCCAGAGATGCAACTCGTGTAATTCTTGCTGCAGAACGGTTGTGTGTAGTTGTGGACCGTTAACGGTACACCTAGTTTTCTCTAGGAACGGCTTCTGCGCTAAATTTTGTCACCTTTGTGCCCACGCGCGGCGCGCAATTTTGTATCCTTCCGTCGTTGCTGTTTTTCTGCCGGACTCTCTACACAGACGCGGTCGTGACACGACGTGTTCGCCGTATGCAACCGTGTTCGGGGAGGTTGCTGCGGGCGGGTGATTCTCCTGCAGCAGTTCATTTAGTTTTGGAAGCGTCATGTAGAATAGTGCAGAGTCAGTAGTAATAATGTAGGGTATTTAATTGTTGTGATTTATCTTCAATCATCCTACGCAGTTTCATCCCTTCCCTCCGAGATGCGCGAGTAGAGCATCTGTCTTTCTCCGGTAGTACGTGCGATTTTTTACTGACTCTGGAACAAGTAATTAATTTTCCGTGAACTTTCTTGTTCATGTGTTCCAGGGGGATCATGTTTTGGGCGGAAGTTTTATTCCAAGTTTCATTTGAAGTTTCTCTCGAAGTATTATTTCAACTAGTCATCTACTCAACATTCCGGTACTACTTTCACACCAGTCCGCCAAATTCGGACTACTACCCAGCTTCTTGTGTTCGCCTGGAGAAGTATCAGCTAAGTGCTAGCTTCGCGGAACATTTTTGTTGCATCTCGACCATGGTGCCACATTACCACGTCACTAAGTAACTACGTCATAATAGCTTGAGCCCATTTATTATAACGTTTGTGACGTAAAATGTTATTGAAATATTTATTTTTATGTACGAATTTTCAAAAGTGAATCATTAATACAAATAAAACAAAATACGTATTTGTATGGCCAATTGAAGTTAGATAGATTGTACGGGGTGTCCTCCAGGGTTTCAAAGGATTTCAGGGCAATACGTATTTCACCATTGTGAGTTAATTCATTAAAAAATATCAGAATTATTCAGGAAATATTTAATCAGTGAGCCATTTTTTTAAATCTACACATTCATTTAATTATTTTAATCAAAATATTTATTTTGAAACTGCAATTTTACACTCTTTTAATTTATTATATTAATGTCTACCTCTAGACGATTAATAGCTCATTGAAAATATAATTATTAAAATATTACTAGAATCAAGTTTCCAGGTAAAATGTACATGGTGTCCCATTTGCCAAGTAAAGCTTCCAAACTATCAATCAATTATTTATTATACCATGTGTCTTAAAAATGTTTGGCATTATGATAGGAGAAGAATATTATCATGTTTGCGTAAGTTTCCACAGTGTAATGTGTTGTTATTCAGGTGATTATTAATTTTACAACATAACTTATGGACACTGTGTTTGTTTGTTTATTTGCCAGACACTGGTAATTTCTGCCACTTTTAATATGGTTGATTATCGATTTAAACTGAAAATAATATGCTGAAGCTGTGATTATTGTATATTGTTGTCATAACAGACATTTTATTAATAACCATGCCACACGCCACGGTACATCGTTAGTTATAGAACATTTTTCCCAGTACGATAATTTTGATGACTCGTCACTCTCTGCTGGTGCTTTCTCAAATCCTTTAATAAAGATCCTGGACCTTACAGTAGCTGTTAATTTAAGAGTTCAGGTACTATTAAACCAATTAAACATTATGTACAGGTAATTGTGCGAAAATTATCTGTCATTCTTCTTACCAAAACATGGGATTATGTTCCAAGTTTGCCCTCTCCTTTGATGATCTATTTCTTCAGTGGCTAAATTGTATTTAAATTATTATAAAATACCGCACCTAAAGATTATATTCGAATGCATGTCTCTGTTTACGTGGTTTATATTCTGGAGTTGTACCTATACTGCCGAAATCAAAATACGCAGTCAGCCTTGCACTAGCGATGTGAGATGGTATGTCGTTTTCAGCTATGACGCGACACTCCAAATTAATGTTTATAGTAAGTAAAACGTCTTGAAAGTAGTATTTCAGACTCTCTAAACCGTGTGTCCCTTTCGTAGGACAACTAATTGCGAATGCATTCGATAGATTCTGTTGACAAGCGTTAAAATGTTGCCACCGTCCATTCTATAAAATAATCTTAGTGTTTTCACCAAAACGGTATGAAACTAGTTATCTAACAATAAAAAAAAAAACTTTTTGCTAATTTTGCATAAAAAGAGAGGTTATGTATTACGGCATCACACGGTGAACAAAGCTCGATTCCTGGCGTCCTCACTTCCTGTTTTCGCGTGTGGAAAACTGAGCGGACGGTGCCGTTAGCAGATGGGTTTTCTCGGGGTTCTACCGTTTCCCCCGCCATTGCATTTCGTCGCTGCTTCATGTATGCCTCACTCCACCCACATGGGCGCTGAAAGATCTCACCTCTGAAGGGCCGCCAAAAAAATTGAATATATATTATATCCACCTTTCTGTCTCCTATTCTTTTATTAACGTATGTAGGTGTTTGCGACGTATTACAAACGTATATTTGTACGGTGGTAATGTTAATGAAATTTTCGCAAGTTGGAAACAGCTAAGAAAAAACCTCCTGTTGAAATTCGTTTGTTAGAATATCTCCAGTCGAGCTTGTAGGCTGTACAGTCTTCTTCGGGCTGCCTCAAAGAACCGCCGTAATTTTTTTTTAAATTTTTTTTTTTTGCCGCGAGAACTCGGGTGGCTTTGAGCGGAGTACTGTCGCTAATCGCAGACAAGCGCCGTCAGCTCTTTGTCGCCCCTGCCCAAGGTCGTTTCACTCAAATGACTGCACCTTACAACACATTGTTTGCAGAGCAAAGACGCATGCTACCCGTCAACCCGATAAGCTTAAGTTTCGATCAGTTTCCTGTCCCAGATGTCTGGATTTTTGGAACAGGGCACTATCTATCGTGCTCCCTCCAGAGGCCTTTGTGGCCTCATCTGGAATATGAAGGTAGAAATTAGGGGAAAATTAAGTGTTACTGGAGATTGGTTTATAAAATTCTTCACGTAAAGCATTATTGTGAGAAAGTTGTACGCTGACATAACCTATCCGTTATCTATCAACCTACCAGTAGTATCGGTAGATTATAGACTTTGAGAAATCAGTGTTATACGTCGTACACCAATGAGCTAACAAGCAAAACCACTGCATGCGTTTTTCGCTCTATGGTGGTGTAAATGCAATTTTGAAGAGCTCACAAAAACTAACCCAACGAATTTTATTATGATTATTGAAGTAATGGCAATGATTATGCGTTCTTTACGTAATCTTAATTTTAATTAGTTAAGTGACTATATTACTTTTGAGGTGGTTATGTATTTTTAAAATCTTCACAGAAATGAAATTATTTTAATTTATTTCCATAGTTTTTCCATATTCAATGTTAGACTACTGAATTTTAAAAATTTTCATTTACAGGTTTATCGAAAAAAAAAAAAAAACTAATATGCAAACTGTACTCATAAGAATTTGATGTTTACTTGAAGAGTTGAACTTTATGTAAGCGGTCATGCCATTGAAAAAAAAAATCACAAGTTTTTCTTTAAAGTGCCCGCTGACCAGCGGTATCGTCTGGCACAATTCCAGCATGCGAAAATCCGAGAGCGACCCCGCCGGGAATCGAGCCCGGTTCACCTCAGTGGGAGGATGAGTCTACATCACAGTTCAGAGCAACTCAGAATACAATTTTCGCCACTATTCCTTGGCATATTGTAATTTACAGTAACAAGATGATTCCGTTTTTTTGCTATGTGGAAGGGCCCCAAGTTAATGTCTGCAGAGCTCAAAATTTTTCGTGGAAGCATTATTTACAACTACCTGAAAGAGATTTTTTTTAAAATGCGAGATGACTGCAAACATTTTCAGTAGTATATGTTGACAAACGTGTAGGCCTACTCCTGATGCTCAACAATGCAACCTACGTGCCTGGCAGATGAAGAAAGGAGGGAGGGGGACGAAAGAGATCATTCATAGTCAGCGGGAGCTCGCCCAACGATAGCTCGAAACTCGGGAAAGACGCCGAATGCTATGTGAATAACAATGGCAGCTGCGGTTTCCACTTACTGTGCCACAACCTCAGACTTAAATACGACTGACGATAGAGAAGACGGTACCACTTAGGCGACTCCCGAGGCTACGAAGTCCAGGCGCCATTCGTTATCTGTGTTGTACAATTCCTTCCTCAGACGCCAAGCTGGGCGTAGTTTCTGGTGGACGAGTCAATGACCCATTACATCACGCGGCTAAGATACACAGCTCATCACGGTTCCCTCAATGAATGTTGGCCATGCCGCGCTGGGGCCTAGGGAAATAATTTTCAGAGTTGGTAGCCCTGATAACGTGTAACACGGAACATACGCCCGTACTCGGAACTATACATCAGTGTGAGTTGTTCAATATTTCAACCGGAACACACGAACCGTTGAATCAGCCGGCTAAATACTACGTCATCCGGAAAAAAAAAAGACGTGGAAGCATGGACAGCTTACAGCCTACCGGCAGTCAAAATAAACAAGGAAATTCATCGTACAGCCGGCATCTCGAAAAAACTACAACAAGGTCATCAGTTACGAACCCAGCAGCCAAAAAGAACTGCCAACAGCACGGGTCAGGCGTACAATTAATTGCCGCATCTTTCCAAGAAGACTGCACGTTGACTAATACCGTTCCGACCAGGTGGTCCAGCAGTTCTGGTCATCTAACTACCGACTGGACAGGTCAGCTAGAGTTCACGGGCAGCACTGCGTGTCCTTGGAACAAGCGTTTTATTTCTCACTTCCCTTCAAGTACACGCCTATTTCCTGAAGAGAAAGAGAGCAGGTTGTATATGCTGTTCATAGTAAAATGAGCAGTTTTGAGGCCTTTTTTATTTCAGCCATTTTTTTTATCCTTTCGCCACTTTTTAAAATAAATATTGCCGTGTAAGTAATAAACAAAGTGTGTAGAGTCCACCGCACTTGGAAGTTAACGTGTAAGGCTAAAATAAAATATATTTATTGAGTACTATTCCATATGAGAGGGCTTTCAAAAGTGCTCACTTTATCGTGAATAGATTATAGTTAAATTCTCTTTTTGCCTGTGGGCTTGTATGTCCTTCCATAAAAGACATCAAGTGAATGCCCGCTCTCCAGCACACTTGGTTGATACATTCGAAGTGCCCAGGGAAGTGTCACGCAGGTTCATAAAGTTCGTTTGATTTGTATGACATTAATTTTTATTGACTGTTAACGAACATCTATCTGAAGCACGGTAAATCTGCATAGCTCACCCAAAGCTTAGGGTTCGTTGTTTGCTAAATATTTTGGGAGATTGTCTTCTGAGCGGGCGGTTCTGAGTTCGATTGCATAGGGAATTCAATTTTTCCTCGTGTGTTTCAGATAGTGACGAGTCCATAAAGTAAAAATAATCTTTACTTAATTTATGCAGGTGGGCTAGTAAGGGTCTTAATTTATGCAGGTGGGCTAGTAAGGGTCTAAATTTATGCAGGTGGGCTAGTGAGGGTCTTAATTTATGCAGGTGGGCTAGTAAGGGTCTTAATTTATGCAGGTGGGCTAGTAAGGGTCTTAATTTATGCAGGTGGGCTAGTAAGGGTCTTAATCAATGGCAATGCAGTTAGGAATGTCCAGGCAAGAAAATGCACAAACGTTTTCTTGGGGTGAGAATGGAAAACGGCTAGGTGGCTAAACCGCCCGAAATCGCGGCAGATACGCTGCCTTCCAGTATGCTGTGTATGGAATGCTCAAATCCGCTCCAGGGATAGATGTGTCAAGTAACTAAACAGCAAACTGATGGACTTCACGAACAAAAATAAATAACAGTTGTCGCGTATTGTGCAATATGCAATCAGACTTGTGTACCCTTCCGCGGAGATATACTTTCTTCTAGGCAATGGCTTCGCCGCAAGTAGTTCCTGACGCTAGTGTGTGATTCAAGATGGCGACGTGGTAAGTCCGCCGCGGGCGTGTCCGGCAATATAAACGCACAATCGTGTGTTATTTCTCAGTCTATGCTAAACAACAGTAGTTGGGAAACATTTTCGTCAGTTCAAGTTAGTACACGCTCCACTACGAGCGCTGAAACTATTTCTGTGATAAAAGTCAGCGTGCCCTGCATATATGTGACGTGATCATTACGAAAAAATGCAGATTCCACATTTTGGAATAATAATTTTTGGTTGTATACAGCTTTATGAAGTAGGTTTGAGATTAAAAATGTATTCATTCAGCAGCGAAAGACGTGCCACTCTCAAACAGAATGTGTGGGCAGGCAAACGTTTAAACCATCGCGTGAAGTATGACAACGGATTGAAGCATGTTCTCCGACTTTAGATAAAGTCGTAGCTGCGCCGTCTTAAATACTGAGGAGGACTGTTATTACGAAACGGAAGCATCCAAGATATCTCGTTTCCCTTTCCCTTGCTATTCAACAGCTTTCGAGAACTTGCTGAGAATTTTTATGACTCTATCCATTTATGTAATCTGGATTTTCATTAAGTTTTATTCGAAACATCCAACAGAGTACAACTCTGCAGGCTGTAGACGACACATATATGCATTGTTCCAAGAAGATGAACGTAAGAATGAGACAGATGCGGTAATAAACCTTTAGTAATGAACGAGATTAATTTTCTAATGAAACACACACTTCCACGCCAGAATCACGTACAATGCGCTGAGGAACAATGAAATGAATCGTCGGTCTCACTTGCCATCGTAAATGCTTTGATTTCCTGCTGATTTAAGCTTTCAAGAATAAATCTACTCCTAAGTTACCCGTCTACCTGGCGCATGAAGTGTGTTACAGTTTGTTTGAAATACTCATTTTTCTACGAAACTATTAAACGTGCGTACAATGTACTGATCTACGAAAAGAACACATACTCCATACGAGGGCTGTTGAGTGTTTTCGAGATGTCATGCACATTAGAAACGCCATTTCCTAGTACTCCAAAATGGCTAAAAACGGCTTTTTTTTTTCAAAGTGCTGCATCTCAATGTAAACGGGAGTCTTAACTTACTGTCTTTTAGCTATATACCATACAGTTAAGTACATAAGTAAAGTCTGAATTATTAAAGTAATAGTATGCTCAACTAACGCAACACAGAAGTGAAGAAATAACCTCTCTATTAGGTTATTTGTAATATAATTATTCGTAAATAGTTTACATCTGTCTTCTGTACTAAAGGGCACGCTATTGTAAATAGCCAACGGACTATTGAGGCCTTTTTTGACTGTGTTCTTCCTAAAATCTTAAAATAGGAAGAAATTAAATAATCCAATGAAGCATGTTAGATTCTAAACTGACAACGTAGGCTTATGCACCGGTATCTTGATAGTAAAATTGGTTTGCTGGGGTTATTCTCTTAAGCTGGTGTGTATAATATTTATCGAAACATTAGAAAAACAGTTATTACTCTTGGGATTCAGTTCAAGAGAAAATACTGGAGACCAAAAGCACGGTCTTGCAGACGGGCCTCCAAAATCCCCCATTTTATCAACCAGTTACCTTATTTTGGATTTTAACAAATATACAATTGTGTGGACAAATCTACCAAACCTTAAGACCTGCAAAAGTTGAATTTTATCAGTAACCTCAGAAATTTCCAGCAATTTATTCCGCGCAGTATTCTGAAGTTATGGATTTTGCTTGAAATAATAATGGTTTGCCGTTGACGTATAATTCTAGGGAGATGTTTAAATCATGCTATGAAACGAACGAAAGCATACATTGAAAAAATGGTTACCTGACAAACGCGTTCTCTCGAGAGTAGAGGTAATAAGAAAATTACATTTGAATGCTTGGAAAGATTCAAAGAAATAAAAGTACTATACCAGCACGTCTATATAATATTTAATGTTTTCGTTGTGATCCCACAGCGAAAATATTTATTATTTTCTTCAACACGATAGTTTTCTCAGTGTTGATATGTTGGTATCAAAGTTTCTGTCGTACTTGCCGAATACACCAGTTGTGCTGAAATCTGACCGATATAGATTTTGAAGTTATTCCTGTATTGTCGTCTTAGAATAATTTTTTAAGCGTATTTTTGACTTACATAATAATGCAATGCATTTGGCCAATATACCACCAATTTTCATGCACAGAAAATATGAACAAATTTTTTTTTTTTTAGGTATTTTTGTCGATCTATCATCTTCAGCTGAATATATTGGCGCAATCAGATTATCAGAACACAATTGCATCATATGGCCTGTTCGCGGTATGTTTATACTTTTCGAATTAACCTTTGAAATATCGCACCATGCATGATGTGTTTGGTTGTTGCCTATATATACCATGTGTCACAAGCGTTTCATACCATTGTTAACATACATTTTAATTTTTTGGTTGAATAGACTTCTTATTAAGTTTTATTTATAAATTATAATATTTCGTTTATCTTAATTAGCAACCCGCCATCGCATCGCTCAGGTGTTATGGAGTAACTAACCGTGACTACCCGTGACTACCCGTGATTAAACGCGACTACCTGTGAATAATGGTTTTGTTAGCGCATGCTTAGAAAGCAGCCAAGGAGCTAATTTTTTCCCCCACTTTGTTTACAAATTTTGAAATTCCTCAAGAAATTTTTCTTTTAATTAAACATAGCCTATGTCCATCTGGAAGCATGTAGCTTTCTAAAGGAAAAAAAAATATAAGAATCGGCCGTGTAGTTTCCGAGATTATCCGAGACATATAAACAAATAAACTAACTCGCATTACCTATTTATAATATTAGTATAGATGTGAATAAAAACGAGAGAGAAAATAGGTGTGTTGGTAAAGCCTAGTCAGAAATAGTTCACATGCTAAATATTACTAAACAGGGTGCGCACTAATGCGGTGTGCTAGCCCTTTAGTGTAATCTTCTAGAGTTGGTTCAGCTTCTTTTGGGTGAGGCGGAGGAATAGTCTAAAAGTACAACTTTAGCAGGTCTTCAGAAAAATTGGATGTTACCATGAATGGATCATAAAATTACAATGGCCTGCTGAAAGGTCATCCACTTGCAAACCATCATATCGACTTTACGGTTCAACATTGAATTGTAGTTAGCAGACAGTAGCGTACAAATTTAATCTACATTACTATAAAAAAATCGTAGGCCGTGTAAATACTATTTCATGTTGGTTTACTTCCACGGAGTTGATCTGGAGTCAAATACTTGGCATGTGTCCCATCCCACCTTTGGAGAGGAAATTTCAACTCTTGATTTGGTAGAGTATTGTTTTGACCTAGTTACAAAATCCAGCGGCTCTTTGTGTAGGATTCAGTTGACGGAGTTAAGGGATGGTCGTGAACGGAATCAGCCTGTGTGGTTGTTGCTAACGTCATGTGCAGCGCCTCTGCTCAGGAACGAGCAGGAATTGCAAGGTGCATAGAGAAAGAGGTTGGGCAGAACAGCTGCGCACTTGAGATACCTTTCACCACGAACACAGACCGGTCACCGCGACATAAGCAGTCACGCAGGTGACGAGTAAGTGCTCTTCAGAGCAGCGAGTGTTGGCAAATCATGATGTACAACCGGGAATGGGTTTGCTGTATACCGGATCTACAGGTAAAGACTGTTCACGATAACGTGATCACTTTTGAAAGCAACTTAAGAAAAAAGTCACTGCTACTAACGTCATATATTTTAACGGGCGCGTTGAATGGCATGCGCCCAGTAAGTTTGGTAACAATTGATGGAAAGTAGATCAACATATTAACGTCGAATAAAGAGTGTTAGGTAACCCATTTGTGATAACTTATATAATTTTTTTCTCTTTGTGTTTTTTTTTAATGCATCGAAGTATAAACGTGACCAGATTTTTAAAATATTTTATTTTCCAATAATGTAACAGTTTCACCTGACCGACGCATGAATACAGTGATGAGGCCCATAGCAATGTTAATTTTACATAAGGCGGAAAAATACACAACGGGCATACAAGTAGATCTTTAGCAGGGCTTTCTAAAATGCTCATTGTACCGTGAACAGCCTATAGAAGTCATTTGCCTCTGCATACGTAACCCAGTTGCTTAAAACTGTTGAAAAGACCAGTAGTTATCCGACACAGGTAACAGTTACGCCGAAAATATTTAGCGTATGAATGAATACTTGTTTTTGTAAGTTAGAACTTTTGTCAAGTAGAAAATTTCATTCCTTACTCCTTTACTATGCTAAGTTGTATTATAGATATTGTTGAAATGCTCTAGCGAACCTAACCGCGGATAATTTGGTACTTCTAATGGCTTTGCGACTCGTGGTATTCGTGTCGAGTGAAAAATTTAACGTTTATGGTAGAAGCTAAGTAATTCATGAAATTATTATGGCTGGCAACCGTTCCTTTCTGGACTAAAGCCTGAAATACATCACTCGCCCCCCCCCCCTTTTTTACCCTCCAAGGGTAAGCGATTATTGCGTTTAAGAGCAATCTTCATTTGAAACTGAAAAGAGAAAAACACGTGTTATTAATACGTCTATAATTAAAGAACTTGTTTTCCATTAGATACACTATTAATAACCAAGTTTCTTGGTATATTATAGATTATAATCTTCTACTTAAACAGAAGGGTTCTTTGACACAATCATGTGAGCTGGCACAACAATTAAAGAATGTTTCCAGCAAATGTTATGGTCATTCATAAATTGTACTTTCGCATCGTATCATTTTTATCACAATGCACTTATTCACTTAGTTCCAGTTACAGCAATTTAGGGCATACTTATATTAAGCCAACAACGAGATTGATATAGGCTACCAAGGAAAGCGTCGAAAAAGGCACACAAAACGAAAACCAAATGAATAGGCCTAATCAGAGTAAACCGTAACACGAATATCCGTAATACGAATGCTCATGTTAATAAAGTTTTGATCGGAGGAGAAGTTAAATGAAAACTGTTGTTACGCCTGATTGGTCGCTTCAGCTACAACTAAGTTTAGAATAGCGACGTTCCGTTCCCACCAAATAATCATAAATATAGATAAGTGGATGTTCTGCTGTCCTTGCCATGAAGACGTAGAGATGTTCGATTGCTCGGCCAATTGGCGGGGCTGTTAAATTTATAATGATTAATAAGAAAATTTACAACTTCCCATCTATGTTTGCCTGTTGATAGGCTAATTTATTTGTTACAGCGAAACAAATAGACTTGCCAAAATCTATCATTTATGTCAAAATTTTAAAAAGTGAAACGTTTCATGCTATACACTTAATTGTGAAATTATTTAGATTTGCAATTTTTTATTTATTGAATAATTATAAGGAAACTGAAATGTCTATACATCTTCAACAAATATCAAAAAAATAAAAATTCAAACGAACGTTAAAGAACTTTAATTTATGCCCATTAATATTTTGATAGAGAATTTTTCACTATTTAAACATAATTCTTATATGTTCATAATCTTAAACGAATAACAAAGGAAAATTTGCATTTTGACTACAAGAGTATTATATTATAGAACATATTTAAGCTGTTTCCAAATCCATGATGGATCTTGTTTGGCAGAAATATAGAACCACTAGCTTTACTATTTGCAAAAAAAAAAATGGAGGAGGCATAAATGAACAGTTTGTCTGAGCGGTACGCAAATTTTATGTTAAAATTGCAGGGAAAGCAGGAATTAGCACCGTTTTTTTTTAAGTCTAGTACAACTTTTCTAATGACACGCTATGATTGTTTTAAATTACTTCTCTTTGATTCCTGTTTCGATGTAATTGATTTGTACCACCCAAACCTTTCATTTTATGCAGTTCACAAAGAACTACATTTCAATAATTCACTCATGCAGGTTTATATATTTTGTAATGAAATGCAGACACACTTAGGCGCACGTGCTAGGTAAATTATGATTCAGCGCCATTTTATTTGTGTGCGCGAGGCAAAAATTCGACGACCTAGACTCACGTACAGGAAGAAGCAGATTCTATTCCCGGTGCTGCCGTCTTGACCTCGGGTTTCCCACGGTTTTCCGAAGTCACTCCAGGGGATTGCCGGGATAATATTCGTTAACACGGGTCATGGCGGCTTTCTTACGCGACGTTGTTTGTCTCAGCCAACTTATTCGTCGCAACTTGTTCCGCCGTACGCGAGATGTAAATCTGTATCTACCTGACCCCACGCGCAGGACACTATAAACTTGACGTGCTGTGTTTCCGTCGTTCGACCTACAGCTATGGGTACTGTGATAACCTCTGGTCTTATTGTATAGTTGGTAAGAGTCGTCAGCAAAGTTTAGTTCTGTTGTCTATCTTAATTACGCTTTTGATCTGTTAGATGAGGAACATCATTTTATTAAGTCAGTACATTATATCGGAGGGCTCTAAAATAGTATCTATATGTATAAAAGTCGAAATTTGTACCTGTATGTGTTTGTTCCTTAAATAATTCTACACCGTTCAATGGATTTTAACCAAATTTGGTAGGTGTATCCTTCAGTGCTAAACTTAAAATACAGTTTAAGTGAAAATGGGCTCCAGCTCCCTAATGGGCCTAGAAACTTCAAAACTCTAAAACGGGACGTATCATCACAATTAGACAATGTCAGACGGATATGGACAAACTTTGGCAGGGATGAACTTCAGTATCCAATTTAAATATTTAAGCCAAAATAAGCCCCTTCCCTCAAATTGGGTTCAAACCCCCCGAACCTATTAAACGGGATTGTGTATCTCAATTCTACACGATTCGCCAGATCGAGAACTAAATTGAGTAAGCAAGCACTTCAGTGTTCCCTACTTAAAATGATGTGTATGCCCAGGTGGGCTTCAGTCTCCCATCGGGCTAAAACCGGTTCATGAATCTCCGGACCCTTACTGGGACCGAGACCTCCAAAACGAGGTCGTGTATCTCGGATTGACCCCATTATACCTGGACAACTCTGGGTAGTTCTGCTGGAATTTCAATAAGAGCGACGTCTTCGCAGTACTATTTCTTGGTCATGTGTGTTCTTAACATACACAAAAAGTCATATTTCCAGAACCTTTATTTATCAACATACGTGTTTACGTGCAAACAACGATTTGATAGAAAACGTTTCAGTACATATATACGTGCATACTCCGCTTAAATAGGAGGTTTTCAACTGCAGTCTGTATTCCCCTTATTCTACACACACTGCCGCCCTACGATTGGCCAGACGTGTCGGTAGCAAAGTGTAAGGAATGAAATTGTTGTCCGGTTACAGTTTTTGGGTTGCGCGAGGCGATGTCGCTTGTCCAGGGACCGACAAAACACGGAATGGACCGTGGGAAAAAAAATAAAATAAAATAACGAGCCGCGAGTGAATACCGGAGTGCTGAGGACACCTCGAACCTCGATTACTTCGAACCGGTTTCCTCTCGTCCTTCCCCGGGCGCATCTAAAATTTATTTCCCTGCCGAAATCGGGCGTTGTTTGCTTCGAAGAACGACAGGTCGCTTGACGCGTTCGTCTCCGCCCAGTAAACCATTTCTGTACTTGTTGTAAACAATTCTTTGAAAACTTAGTTGACAAAGATTTTCTTGTAGCTTTGTAGATGAAATATTGTATATTTGCAATACATTATTTTAGTAAGCATAAAAAATATTTAATGCAAATATACATCACATGCTTGTTAAAATTCAATATCAGTTCTACATATTTCACTCTTTGGGTTTGTGAAATTTACTTTAATTTATTCGCAGTGTTGTAAAAATATCTTCAACAAGTTTTATATGAATTCCTTGTAAAAAGGTAATGGAATATCACTTTTGTTTACTTTAAGTGTCTCGCTTCAAGGTTGAGCTTATTAAGTGGGGCCTTAGTGGCTCAGTGGATAGAGATATTCCAGGTTGGGCCGCAGTGGCTCAGTGGATAGAACTATATCAAGTGGGGCCTTAGTGGCTCAGTGGATAGAGAGATTCCAAATGGGGCCTTAGTGGCTCAGTGGATAGAACTTATTGTAACAAATATTCATTATAAACACGCGCGCGAAGCAGCGGGTAAAAGCTTGTAATTTATATTAAATGATCGTAGTAGCTGATGCGTAAACCAGGTAACATCCTCTATGCATATAAGCTTTTCGCGTTATTTGAACACTTTTCAAATCAGTATCTAGATAAAGTGCTGGATCTCAGATGTGTGTATATTAAAGGGTATATTTGTCATGCTCCCGGTAAATTTGACGAGATATAAAAACTAGTTTCATGAATTAACTTATGTTAAAAAGCGCCATGTTTGAATTTGTTGACTTTAAGTGTATTGCAGTCCGTTTCTGATTGTTTCGAACACGTAATAAAAATTGGTGTATGAGCACTGTACATATTTCCGTCCCTGCCGATGTCACAGCTTCAGCCGCTTTAATTAAGTGACACAGGCAACAGCAACGCCAATGTTACACTTAGCGTGATGATACAATACAAAATGGGGAGAAAAGTATATACTAAGCCCAGCTTTTGGAAGTCATCAGATATCGACGAACACCTATACAATAAGGAATTGGCATTAGCTAAACATGCGCCGCTCACCATTCCCCACCAGTATCCATGCGTGATTTTCACCTTCTACGGTGTATGAAATTAAGGCGAGCAAAACCGCCAAGTTTCGGACCAAAAATTTTCAGTTCCGAATCCTGGGTATGCCATACATTACGTGCATGGTTGGTTCATGTCTGGCGAAACTACTTTGAAAAACCCATTCCAATTTTTTTGCCTTTCCGTCAGTGAACCCAACTATGTATATACACAATGACAACTACTATGGGTCGATCAACTGAAATTACTATATAATTTTCAGAAATGCAAATCTATAATTATTACGTGGGTTTCTAACTCTATTTAAATTTAAAAAAAAAAAAACAATTTCTATAGCCACCTTTAAAATTATTAAGTTGATAAAGTATAACTACCCTTTATGATTCTTCGCCAAAACTGCTCCAGGAAGTATTTACGTGTGCGTGTGATTTATATACACGTGTGTTTAGAGAATGGAATTTCGCGAAGATTCAGTTCCCAATCGTTTAGTAAACCGTACATCATATATGCGGCCAACGACAGGAACACGTTAACATGAAATCGTATGGAACCAGAGAGAGGGAGGGATAAACTTGCCCCAATAAACTAACTGGAATTGCGAGTAGTGGAATGACCATACGCCTATTCGGCTCGGTTGGAGGCAGACAGGTCAATAAATTCTAGTTGCTTCTTGATATCGGCAATTAACCGGTTGCCAAATAAATACCACCAACACTGAAGTACTAGACATCCACTCTTGTTAGTAAAACATTAGCGGCCGGCGGGGGGGGGGGGGCAGAAAACTGTGGCCAATGTGAACTGTTTATTACTGGTTGCGCAGCTTTGCGTTAAGGTAGAAGTAGAGTGTCATGCAATGGAGCATTGCGCTCTACTGTACAACGTGCACAACTCGTTTAGTTATTTTTTTTTTAATTAAGACCGCCATCTCTCACGAACTCGGGCACGCCTCTCAAGCCCTGCATGAAACGGCATGAAATAGAAATGAGTGAAAACGTTTACAATTATTTTTAATAAGAAATATTCTGCGCACGCATTTCAACCACGAAAGACAGGCCGCTTCGTGCCAAATATTCGTGTGACCATTACTCGTAAAATTCTGACCAGTTTAGGAGGATTCCTTTAACTCGCCACCGTCGTTTGAAATTTACGACACACAAACCTCACACTGAAATATTTCCCCTTCCGCTTAAGTTTGCAGGTGGTTCCATTTGTTGCTCGCGGGTTTCCGGTTAATCCAGACAGAAGTCTTCAATTCAAAGCGATTTTTCGAACGTGGACATCGTGCCGGACGGTGCCGCTGGTCGACGGGTTTTCTCGGGGGTCTCCCGTTCCCCCCCGCCCTTGCATTACGGTGCTGCCCCATTTCCACCTCGCTTCCCCCTCATCGACTCTCAAGACCTCGTTGGCAAAAGCCGCCCAAATCTCTCCACTTCACTTCACTCATTCTAAAGCGACGCGAAGCCCCAACAATATCCCTCTACATCTTTGTGTCAAACGGTGCAGTGTTTGTCGAGTGACGTAGTTTGCATTCAAATGAAGTGAGTTTGAAACCCATACCAGCTACACTGGGGCTTGTTTGCCCCTTTCCGCTATAGGCAATGCCACAGACCCTCAAACCTGATTACAGAACGGTCCACACTCTAAATATGAATCAGTGATAATTTCACTGTTTCGCTCAGTCCTCAGTATCTGACTGAGTCGACAGTCACTTCAGTTCATTTAACTGATGAATCAGTGTTAAAAATGCCAAATTTCCTTCACATATTGATTCAGTGACATTTCCCACTGTCTCGTCAATCTTTTTTTTTTTTTTTTTCAGTGGTTTATTTTTGACTCATGGATCAGTTAAACAGCATGCATAAATGGTCGTCAAAAAACGTTTAAAAATGGCCGTTGAACAACGTGTGTGATGTGAAATAACAACGAATAAAATAATAAAACGAACACAAAATACTTTCTAAAAGGTGCTTCGTCTTTCAAAACACCATATCACTAGATAATATGAGCATTCAGTATTTCATTCCATTTTTATGTCTTTCATTTCGTTGTCATGTAATCATCACAGCGTTCTGTTCGAAAGTTTAAACGGCAAGTACATTCATATGTACTATTCGTTTTTAACAATCTTAACGATACCAATTAGACCAAAAACTAAAAATAAAGGCATGTAAATTAAATCTTCACGATTTCGTTAAAATGTATACGACATATATTTCCCTCTAAAATTTCAAGACCCATCTAGACGAACCAGGGTTCGATTCTCAGCGGGGTCACTCCCGGATTCTCGCACGTGGGAATCGCGCCGGACGATGCCGCTGGCCGGCGGGTTTTCTCGACACTTTTCCTTTTCCCCTGCCGTTACATTCCGACGCCGCTACATACTCACCTCGATGTTAGAGCGCGCCGCCCATTTTTTTACTCTACCCTCCATATGTGTATTTGACATGGTAAACAAATTAAGACACTCTAGTGATATAAGTGTTCAAGGCTGTTCACGATAAAGTGAGCACTTTTTGAAATCAACCTTAGAAAAAAGTCACTATCCCTACCTGCATATATTTTAACGGACGAACTGAGTGGCATGCGCCCAGTTAAGTTGGTAACGGTGAATGGGAAGCAATTCCATATCTTAACGTCGAATAAAAAATGTCAGGTAGGCTTAACCATTTGAAATAAATTAAATCATTTCTTTCACTTTCTTGTTTGTTTTAACCCACCGAAATGTAAAAATGAGCATATTTGCATAATATTTTAATTTATAACAATTTAACAGTTGCACTTGACTGACGCATGAATAAAGTGACATGGCAATGTTAATTTTGCATGGGGCGGAAGAAGACACAGTGGTAATACAAGTATATCATGGCTTTTAAAAGTACCCATTTTACCTATACTCATCATACGAGTGATTTACTTATTCCTTGTCAAGGAAGAGATTTCAATATTGAATGGTGGATACGTTTTACGGTTTAAAAACTGGTCGCACCCGGATGATTTTTATTCATCCCAACAAAACCCGTACCTACCCACGTCAATAAAGTCCATAAGAAGGCAGCACTCGAGAAATGCTGAATAATTAATAAAAAGAGTTGTTCCCCCCCCCCCCCGGAGCGCTTGACAGCATGGATGGCCAGGCCAGGTGGCTGACTTGATGGAGGTGATTTTTTTTTTTGTGTGGCCTCGGAGGATCAACATGATTGACCCCGACGCGATGTGCGACGACGCCCGCGGCGCCTGCAACATCGCCCGGTGATTGAAATCGACAGGCGCCGATGAATTTACGAGCCTCCACGTAGCATACGCGTGACCCGGTTCTCAACGACACGGTGCCTGGATCCCCAGAGACGTGCAGAATTCACGTTATTATTTGGGGACACGTTCAACTTCAAACACGTGTATCTTTGCAATAAGCACAGGCCTGTAAATTTCGCTGATTCGTTCTGCAACAAGCTAGACTCCACAATCCTTGTGTGTTCGAGCTTCTTTTGATTGTTCATTGGCTGTTACTAAAGTCAAACACCAGATCAGCTAGCACGAGATTCGGTCCTCGTTTTCTTAGCCGGTTCGTTATTGGTTGAACGTGGTTCAGGGTGTGACTAACATAATGGGGTCCAATAAAAGCAGATAATCCTATGTACATTGGGTTGCAGATTCACTTGTCCTCAAATGATTCCACCAAATTTTCGGGTCTCTAGCTATAAGTTTGTAATTCGATCATACTTTATCTGACACGCCCTAGGTAACTCTGCACCAGTAAATGAACACTTCACAATTGTGAAGTCCAGTCACGTACAGTCCAGTCAAGAAAGGAGAGACTTCACATCCATGCAGCAGCCAATGGAGAACCGACGCCTGCTCGATTATATACGGCACTGTGAAGTTCAGCCTGATGCCAAATAATAACGCGAATTTCACTATTACCTACGGCACAGATCAGGTAGTCAAACATAAGTGAAATCCCGTGGCGTTTCCCTTCGTGTCGTGCCGGACCAATGCCGCTGGACGGCGGGTTTTCTCAGGGAACTCCCGTTTCCCCCACACTTTCATTCCGGCGCTGCTCCGTACTGACTTTACCATCTGGTCTTTTCGATAGCATCCTATTGGGTGCCCTTTAGTTTGTGTGACAGTCGCGGTAAGCTTTTCAGCCATAGAGACCATTTAAATAGACATGCAAAGACCTGTAAAAGCGATGTGTATTTCTCATCAGTAGGGACAGGTGTTTTGCGCGAAAATATTTCAAGACCAGTTGTACTCCAAAACACTTTAGTTCATAAGCACTTTCGTGGTTGGTGTATTTTAAATGTCACGTGCCTAAAGTGTCTGTCCGCGAATCATGGGCGTTCAGTATTGGAGTACTTTATTTTGATTGGCCCAGTCAAATAAGAACATGTCTTCTTACGTAGACACGCAGCCAATAACCAAAGGAAGCAAAGGTTGTGGATGTAGGATATTGACGTCTAGCATGGTCATAAATATTTTTGCGAAAATCACCTGTCACTACTCATTAGTAATAAATTAAATGAATAAAAAAATTCCTGTGAATAAAATTTTGTTTTATTTCATTTTTCCTAATTGACCAGAATATAATTAAAATTGAATAGGCACGAATATGAAATAAATTTATTTTAAAAGTACTGTATAAAGTACAGTTTTACAGTATGTGCAATTATATAATTACATAAAAACATAATTTTTAAAACTCAACAGATTTAAATGTTTAGTAAAAAGTATAGTTTCAATTAATTCTGCAGGTAGTCAAAGTACTGCATCATGCATGTAGGTATACTGTTTATTAGAAAAATATTTTTTTAATAGGTTGATAATTATAGATTTCTTATGTCTATAAAAATATGAGTGTCGGCGGTTGAAATGATAGAGTGGGTGGATGCTGACAGGTCGTCTGGTGGTGAAATCGAGAAAAAAAAAACGCCCCCTATGTGTTGAAAATATAATCCAACATGGAGGGTGCCGACAACACCACATATACGTTAAAAACATAAACAAATATGACTGACGCCTGGTGGTTAAATCACCAGCTCGCTTGGTGACGAAATCGGTAATTAATACACTAGTGCCACCTAGGTGTTGAAAATGAAAACAAATGATAAACGACAAAAAACCAAGATGCCTGCATACGATGAAATGAGTATGGGTGAGGGGGTGGATGCCTTCCGACTAATTAACGAACGCGAGTAATTGATCTATTAAATAACTAATAACATTATTGAGGATTGTGGTGGTGGAGTGTCCTCCGGAAATGTACGTTTTTTAATCATATAAATTTTTAATAATTTTTAAATAACTTAAAAAAAAAATTATCATTTGTTGGGATTTTTCGATATTTTTGGGTTCAAGGTCATGGGCATTGGGTCAAGGTCAAGGGTTAAGGTCACCTGGATCCAATATGAGGGTTGAATGACGTCAAAACATATCGGCCGGTGCAGTTTTGTCCCACTTAAAATACATTGCCAAGGGCTCATTTATATCATTCTACTAGCCACGCATATTTACAGATATGGAGTAAGGGAGGAGCGCGTAAATATGAGCTTCATAATAATTACACGCAATGACCAGCAATCTTGAAAGTATAGCCACTGAGTAACAATTTCTGGATATAGCCCTAGTCCATCAGTAACTGCACTGGTATTTTTCTGTTGCAGAATAAGAACCTGTTTAACCACATCTATTTTGCCTTCGGTTAGGAGTCTTTGAACTCTCCATAACACACTGTTAAACAACCTGTTCTGAACATAAACATGCAACTTGTAAGCGCCATATAATGTAAGAATCCAGTTACTGCAGCTGTTATCCGAATATATGGATAATGTAACAAGTTCATTTGACATTACACAAGTTAGATTAGACCTACATACCTACCGAGTAAATGCATAAAGATTTAGAATAGGAATTTATTTTATAAGAAAGGCTGCCAGTTTTTTATTTGTTATGAATATTATATTTTCGTGGGGATTGAATTGCTGCCATCTGAAAATTAAAATAACTATGTATAATCGAATTTATGAAGTATTATGCCACTAATAATGTCTGCCAGCATTATGCAAGAATTCGTTAGGTCAAAAAAGGCAATGAGTACAACCGAAATATTCAGAATGGATATAATGCACTTTCCAAATATTTCAATATGTTTAGGCGCATCGTAAAATAAAACTAATCGCATAAGATGAAGAAAGTTGAAATACTGATTACCATGGCAAAAATGGCTCGAATGCTAGATACGAGGGTAAAAATCTCGGATAAGGTGCAAATTGTGTGGGCGTAATTTTTAGGTTTAATGTTTAGTTATAGTTTTGTTTGTAAGAATCCCATCCCCTTTTCCCATATTGGCCTTCCAACGCAAATCTGGAATGTTTATAAATAAAATGCACTTAGTAATGTTTTGGGTTTCACTTCACACGGCTATGCATAGAAAGGATGAAGATGGCAGGTGTTCATATTTAAAATGGGATCCAAATCTTTTAAAGACTTTTTAGATGTTGCTAATTGAGTCATTCCTAGTGTTGGTCGCCAACCATCAATGGTTTGGTGTACTTGTTGTGTGCGTAATACCTCACTTCTTTATCCACTTCGATTTCACAAAATGTTAAATTGTGATATAAATATGCTGTTCGACCCACTGAGTTTCGGAATGACACATAAGCACAGCTTGCACAAAAAAATAAGTCGTGGAAATCGACTACCTGCAGCTAATGTTATTTGTAATTGAGAATATTATTATGGCATTTTAAAATGATGGCGGAAACTGTGTGTCCAAGTTGAAAGAGCAGGTATGTAAAACAGTTAAAGAACACCGTTTGTAAAAATAAAAATTTCAGCAAGTGTACGAAGATGCTTAATTTATTACGCTACGTCGAGTTCCTTCAATTTTTTTTACATGTGCACGATTAATAATCATCCGAAAAATTTTTCGAAACGTTTCGCAGTTATTATTTTTTTGTTATTTTTAAATCCGACTTCTTGTGTCTCGGATTTTGTACAAAATTACGTACTGCAAATTGACTGTGGTTGCCTAACGAGAACACCGGGGAGTAGTAGTTTTAAAACTCGTTGGGCGATCGCTTGCACGGCAACGTAACGGTTATAAACCAAGTGGTGCCACGTTTGAATCGGACACTTGATATAGGCTGTTCACGGTAAAATGAGCACTTTTGAAAGCACTGCTTAAGATCTACTTGTATACATGTTGTGTATTCTTCCGCCTTATGAAAAATTAACATTGCCACGGGCCTCATCGCTTTATTCATGCGTCGGTCAGGAGAAACTATGGGATTATTAGAAAAGTAAATATGTTACAAATCTGGTCATTTTTGACTCAATGGATAAAAAAAAAAAAACAGAAAACGAAATAAATAATTTAAGTGATCACAATTTATTACCTATCACTTTTTATTCGATGTTATGATCTTGTACTACTTTCTATCCATCATTACTAACTTTACTGGGAGTGTGTTATTCAGTGCGCCCATTAAAATATATGCAGGCCTGGGCAGTGACTTTTTTATTAAGGTTGACTTCAAAAGTGTTTACTTTATCGTGAACAGCCTTTACATTCGTCGCGAGGCAAGCGCAATGCATTCGAAGATATACGTCGATAGCTTGTTGCGGTCCTTCTAATGTAGATCTCTGAGGTACATCAGCTCTGGTCTGCATCCAGACTTCAAACAAATAGACGCCACTTAACTTAAAAAGAATCTGTTTCGAAGTAATACTCTTTCCATAAGTGCTATAACGCAACAGCCGTGGATAAACATAAGCACGGGGAAACAAACACGTTGGGTCGGACAACCGGCCTGTGACCGCGAATAAACCATTGATTTTCGGTATCATGGAGCGGTGTGTGTTCCCAGCAAGGTAATGAGGAGCAGCTACGGAGGTGTGCGCGGAAACCTATTACTACAGCTCCTACGGCCGAGGTTGCCTGAAGAGGCGTTCGCGTGGCTAGAACCTTTACCTCTAGAAAAAATTACGACGCCGTCTCTATAGTGTGAAATAAAGCTGGGAAATATCTCTCGGAAAAAGAAAGTGCTTTGAAGTAGTTCAGTCACAATTCCTGTATGAAACATTTTTGACGTGAATACGTCTTTATGTTTGCTACTGTAGTGGGAGACAATCTAGAACATCCGATGACAACAAAAACGGGGCGTACAGTTTCGCATTGCAGCTCCGAATCTATCGTCTGCACTCGAAACTCAGTTACACCACTCGATTGCCAAAGGATGAAAGAATATGTTACGTTGAGTGAGGACTGCGAAGCATCGCATGCGTTGGAGAGGAGGGGGAGGGGGTGCCGCAATTTTGAGTTCGTTTCGCCGCGTCTCATAACTTCGGAGCAGTGTAACTTTTAACTAGGAGAAGCTGCGACGCTCGTTTAAAATTCAATCGACAGCTCTCGTCAAGACTAGTCGATTGTGTGTGTAAAAACATTCGTGTGGCGTGGTCATGGTGAAAGTGTATGAATTTAATGTAAAAAATCAAGAAAGCTTAACACAATGTCGACCTATACTCGTCAAAAAGCCAAGCCGAAATACAAAAATCTTGTACGGTTGGAAAGAGCATCTTAAAAGCAATTCATTGATACCCATAAAACCCCATATGATCGAGTCAAACGGTGCCGGGAACGTAAAAACAAAACATCAAGGCGTCCGAGCGCGTCGACGTAGACATATTCACGCAAAACATGACGAAACCATGACTATACTAGATTAAAGTTACTGAAAATATTTTATTCGTATAGTAAAAGTGTGCGCCTGTTGTAAATTTAGAAGTAACCAAACACGTTAATCAGTGTTCACCACGTGAGTTTGACAGTTGTCCTGGCCACGGGAACATGCGCATAAGAACTCTTCAGCCTACGGTTTCACGCACTGGAAGGAGCGGCTCCGTGACTGGCAGCGATGCCAGCTTGTGATTGGACGGCCGGCAAACGGCCGGGGCGTGCTGGGTAGTGTCAGGATCGCGCTCCGGCAGGTACCAATTTCTAGGACTCATCTTATCTCGCACGTGCCGTAGATCGCCAGGGTTATTTCCATCCTTCCCGGTCCAACATCACGGCATCAGCAGGTTCGCAGTTGCGTTCGAGCGACGGCTCTTTACAGGCGGCTGGCTCCTTGAAGGGAGTATGAGCTAGAGTGCGCATGCCAGCTGCGCAGTGAGTGAGAGCATGGCGAGGCGAACTGAATGTGGAGCAACTCCGGAATGTGAGATACCCGAGAAATCCCGCCCGGCCACCTGCATCGTCTGGCACGTTTCCGACATGCAAAAATCCAGGGGGTGACCCTACTGGGAATCGAAACCGGTTCGTCATGGTGAGAGGCGAGTTGTCTAACCACTGCCCCACTGCGGCCCCTAAATAAATAACCAATCTCCTTGTTATATAGAACTGAACTGCTTATCTTCTTACAAATCTGTCAGAACCACGTGTTTTCAACTAAGTTTAGTAGCGCTTTTGATATGCTAGTAAAATACTTCTAAGTTGTAACGCTAATACGGTGCAATAAAGTCACGCATGATGATTTTTTTTAATATATATAAAATCGCAGATATTTTGTAAAAACAAGCCTATAGAAATATGACGTTATCGTTTGAAAACGTGATTCTAACATTTAGTTATCCATAGCAATTCTTGAGCTATTATTAAGGGCATGAGCGGTAGACAGAGTTTCGTCTACTACATCTTAAGTCTGTTGCTGGCTCTCGGTAGTGCTGTGATGACATTATATCCATTACGACACGATATTTTGTAAATATAAAAATTGTGCCTGGTCATAAAGTATATGGTAATTTTCTACTTTAACAATTTTTCTGGTGTAGAGTTATTGCAATATAGAAATGTTGCTAGTATAAATATTACCGATTTATGATAACGCACACCAACTGTACTATGTATTTTCGAGTCTCAGATTAGTGTTCATTGACTGCTGCCCCTATGTGTAGCCATATTTACCTCACACCTGGTGGCACGGGATGCAGCGCTTGTTTACTTGCGGATATGTTATTGACTCATAGTTCACCTGCTCATCTTAATCCTTACTACTATATAAATACGAAAGCGTGTTTGTTTGTTTGTCCTTCTTTCACGTCAAAAATGGAACAACGCATCGTCGTGATTTTTTGCACTGATATAGTTGGAGGTCCAGAGAGTGGCATAGGCTACATTTTATCCCAAGAAAATATCTCAAACGGTTCCAAAAATTGATGGTTAGGGATGTACATAGGTACTGGATTTAACTTTTCTTAGGATTACTGCTTAAAAAGCATTGTTAAAAATGTCTCCTTTCTTTTTTGTCTATGGGCTGTCTTACACTCCTTCCCAAGAGCCGCAGTAGCTCAAAGGGTAGAGAACCCAATAGTGGGGCTGCAGTAGCTCAGTGGGTTAAGAACACTATAGTGTGGCCGCAGTAGCCCAGTGACTAGCGAACCCGATAGTGGGGCCGCAGTAGCTCAGTGGGTTAAGAACACTATAGTGAGGCTGCAGTAGCCCAGTTTGTAGAGAACCCGATAGTGGGGCCGCAGTAGCTCAGTGGGTAGAAAACCCGATAGTGGGCCCACAGTAGCTCAGTGGGTAGAGAACCCTATAGTGGGGCCGCAGTAGCGCAGTGGTTAGCGAACATGATAGTGGGGCCGCAGTAGCTCAGTGGGTTAAGAACACGATAGTGGGGTCGAAGTAGCCCAGTGGGTACAGAACCCGATAGTGGGGCCGCAGTATCTCAGTGGGTAGAGAACCCTATAGTGGGGCTGTAGTAGCCCAGTGGGTAGAGCATCCGATAGTGGGGCCGCGCGCGAAGCAGCGGGTTAAAGCTAGTAATATTATAAATGTGAAAGTTGGTATGTTTGTTTGTTACTTAATCACGTCGGATTTTGATGAATTGAAATATAGGGTAGATTATATTCTGGATTAGCACCTAAGGTAATTTACATCCCGGAAAAACGAACAGTTTCTTAGGGAATATATAAAATGTGCCACCAGCCATTTGAGTAGGCACTGGTTGGTGGTCGGTTCTTTATATTCCTTAAGGAAATGTTCGTAATTGTAATTAAGGATTTGAGTTTTGCACGTGGGTGAAACCGCGGGTAACAGATAGTCTGTAATAATCTGTGATCCAACTGCAATGCATAAAAGAAATACACACGTGTTTCAGATCTAGCTTGTCCTAAAATAAATTCGCGAAATTTTCCAGTCCTTACTTATATGTTACGAATACTTCTCATGCCAGTTTCGTCGATGTTTCTAATGTCGATATCCACGACCGCAATATAAGTCCAATAAATTTATGTATCGAACCGTGTTGGGGCCGCGGTGACTGAGCGGTTAGACTGCTTACCTCCCACCAAGGCGAACCGGGTTCAATTCCCGACCGGGTCACTCCCGAATTTTCACCAAGTGGGAACCGTACCCGACGATGCAGCAGTTCAGCGGGTTTTCCCGGAGATTTTACGTTTCTCCCGCCCTTGCATTCCGGCGTTACTCCATTCTCAACTCATTTCCGCCTCATCGGCTCTCAAGACAAGACCACGCTGTTAAGAGTGAGGTGGACCCCCACGTTTTTGTGAAATAATTGTTTGCGCAAATGCGCGTATCTCGGTAAATAAATGTTCTGCAAATACTTTTTTTCAGAAAAGACAAAAAACCATCCATGCCCCTATTTTTTTTACTTTTGTCTTCTTAATTGTGTTCTTGGAGAAACAAATTCGTTAAAATGGTCAAATATCGCATTTTTAAGGCTTGCCTATGCAGTTTCCCTAAGTAGCAAGAGAAAATTACTAAGATACGGGCTTAGTTTGATCTGTGGGCTTTCATCGCGTGCACTAAAACCCGACTGTTACAGATCTAATTTGCACAATACAGCGTCACGACGGAAACACTGCACACCTTGCGCGTAGGAGCGATGAGGCGCTAGGCGTGCGTGTTAGTGTCGCCCGTATTGCTCCCTCGCTTCTTGACCTTTGACGCGGGGTTCATCCCACCCTTAGAGAGCAGCCCAAATCTCAACTCAACCCAACGAACCGTGTTCGAACAGTTGATGCCGCAGAGCCCTAAGCCTCTCGGTTCAGCGTGGAGAAAGGGCATTCTTTGGCTTGAGGAACTTGGGATCTTCCACTCCTGAATGCTTGAACGCTCATCCCATCTCTCCGCCCGTCTGTCAACGCACTGACGTACGAGTACCCACTAGAGACTCGGCATCAAAGCAGCGGCGCTTGTCAAAATACTTGACAAGCTCTCAGCTTCAATGAGGAAACATCTCTTTCAGACGAACATGCGCCAGGCTCGATTGTCTGCGAGATAATTTGTTAGGAAGGACTGCAACGTGGGAGCTGGGATGCTTTTTCTTCAATTCATCGTGAATTTCCCGGTCAGCAGGAGTAATTACCCAGGAAATGTTCTATGACTTACGATTCATCTGCATTAAAAGAAGACACGAATTGTTATTTTAAGAGTCCTTTGTAGCGAAACGTTTTCTGTGAAATTGTTGTTTGCCCCTAAACGCGTGTCTCGGTAAATAAATATTTTGGAAATACGAAGTTTTGCCAGAAAGGATACAAAACTATTGTATATATCACTATCTTTTTACATTTATCATATTAAGTGTATTAATGGAGAAAAATCGTGAAAGTGGTCAAATATCGTATATTTAAAGCTTGCCTATGATATTTCTTTAAGCGGCAAGAGAAAAGTACTATTATACGTAGGTAGTTTGATCTTTGTACTTTCATCGCGTGTAATAAAACCCTACTGTTACATATCTAGTTTACAAAGTGAAGCGTTAGGATGGAAACACTGCACGCCTTGCGAGTAGGAGCGATGAGGCGCTAGACGTGCGTGTTAGTGTCGCCCGTATCGCTCCCTCGCTTCTTGACCTTGGACGCGCAGGTACATAGGACCCTTAATGGGTTATGTAGTTACGCGAAGAAAGTCAAAAGGGTCCAAAGAAAATTGCATATTTCATTTCACTAACCTAAAACAATATTGTACATAAGAATTAAATTTTACGCAATTCCTTCTGACAAACTATAATCGCGCAAAGCGGTAAGTACGTAGGGGCCGAAAACTATTACAAACCAAGAGACTTCCACTTGGTTTAATTTTGGTATTTCGCTTTACTGTGAATAATGTGTATCTAGCCAGTGAGAAATCCTAAATGCTGTACTATGTTGTGAAATTCTAAACCAATTTTTTTAATAAGGAAAAGTGCTTATTGACTTCATTGCAGCAAGTGGATTTTCAGTGTATCGCAATTACAGTTAGTTTGAAGTATCCTCAAAAGCCTAAATTGACAAAACTAAAAGAAGCCCAATTAAGTACAAACCATCTCACTTGTGTGTGTGTGTATATATGCATATATATACACGAGGGGTTGGGGCATAAGTCATGGCAACTATTAAATTGTGTGACGAACTGTTATCGCACCGATGCACGTAATGGTACGTGTCACGGGGACGACAGGCGGACCGCCTAGTGCGCGTTGACAATGCCAAATGGCGCAGGGTTGGCCTGTACGAGCGCAGAGAGCTAGATGATATCAGCTGTCCGGTGATCGCCGTGCCAGATGGATGTAGCCCGTGTTGAGCAGCGCTCGTACATCAAAATAGCTGTTCTCCTTGCGAGAACTGTCAGAGAATGTCACAGGGAGTTGGTAGAAGCTGTTGAGAACAAGGCCCTGCCATACCGGACAGTCGCGAGGTGGGTAGGAGCGTTTCAGCGAGGACGTGTACAAGTGTTGGCGTGTCCTTTGTTTTCCATACACGTACCTTGTCCTGTCATGTGTCTATTTCACATTATCCACACACGCCGGTATATTCTCACACTACAACATAGTTGCTATGACTTATCTCCCAACCTTTGTGTGTCTATATACACACACACGGACATTTTTGATGAGCACGTGCTACCAACAATAACAACATTAATATCTCTAGCACAAAAACACCATTGTCAATCAACATTGCAATAGTTATTTCATTTGTGGCAACACCATTAAACTTGGGTTCTGTAGCTTATTTTTTTCCCGTTAAAACGTTGTAGATGACTGCTAACGTGACTCTAAGCCTAAGCTTAAGGAAGACATTTAGTCTTGATTATAATAGGCTTCGAACGACTGAGTCCCGATTCTATTCCCAAACCCTGACACAAACGATGGTTGGGTATTAAATCATTACACGTTCGATTTCGTTGCCATTTGAGCAAGACACCATAGGGATCAGCATGAATTGTTTTCGAAGTGCTACCAATTTGTGATGTTGAAACATTTTTAGGCCCGTTCCAAATTTTGGGCTGCAGCCTGACAGTGATGCAAAAAAAATAGGCGAGACTGAAAGGACTTAAAATATATATATTGAAGTTAAGCACTTGTGGCACCTTCCACACTTTGAGCTGCAACCTGACAAACAATAATGCGCTGCAAGCAGACTGCATGCCAGTTCGGTGCATAGAAGTATATATGAGGTCTGACTGACACCGTAAATACAAACAAGTCAAGGTAAATAAAAGCTTGTAAAAATAAGTGACACGACTTTCGTGCTTGAAATTTCTGTCTTTTCGTTGGACTAGTTTTTCCTTCGTTTTAACCTTTATTCTAAATGAGACCTTTTTTTTTTTAACGAAATAACTCATCACATATCAATAATAAGATGTTTATACTACAGTTATTCTCCCCGCAGTTATAACAGGGTTAAACACAGTTGCGGCAAAATATTATTGTGTATTATGTGTAACGTGTTGTGTAGGGAATAACATATATGTTAACAATGTAAAATAATATGCGTAAGAACTATTGTAAATGCAGACATTATTAAAAGGTCATAAAACTGACCTAAATACGGTTATAGGCCTAAATTGTGGACATTCGTACGAAATGGTGTTTGAAAAATGACAGAATTCTTTGATCAGCTGAAAACAGTAAACAAGCATTTGTCAGTTAAAACGTAGTCACGTGGCAGTGTTTATGTTTACATGTAGCGGAAGGACACGTGATCCGTAACCAAAAGTATAACTTTAGCAGGACTTGTGTGAAGTAACCGTGAACTGCCTATAATATTCAGGGACATGTTCGTCAGTGGACTCTGAAGAGCGGTGATCCACCCAGCGAAGGCTGTGACAAAAGGCTTGCCCAACACAGCACGCAGGCTAGTCGTTAATCTTGACGCAGATAGCAAATTGTTATTCACGGCGCCAGAAGAAGCAACTTCTGCACGCAGACCGTCCCGGTATGGCAGCGAGAAACCACTGTCATTATCCGTCACGCCATGGAAAGGGACAGGACGGTTTACATTGCCTGGTAAGAAGGGGGGAGGGGAGGGGTGGATAAACTGAAAAAAAAAAAAAAAAAAAAAAAAAAAACAAAAAAAAAAAAACAAAAACAAAAAAAAAACCGAATACTCGACAACGGGTCGGCTCATTTATTTCTTGCGGTGTGACTTTCGCTTCCAGCCGGAACAGCGATTCATCACGTCTTTCTTACGCCACCGTGGCGAGTATGGAGCTGCTGCTGCTGTTTTTTTTTTTTTTTTTACTTGGAGAGGATAAATCTATTCATTGAAGCCAAGAGAGTTGATGGACCGTCGTCCATGTCTGCTGGGGTCTCGGAAGGTTGTATCATCGATCACAGGTGGACGGCTGCAGAGGTGAAGAAAATCGCTTACCCTGCGAACTTCATAACCGCGCACGCCAGAAAAATGGCGCTACTTGGCAGCGAAATGTTAGAACGCTTTTATTAAATCAGCTCCTGATGTCTTACAAGGAACGGACCCGCGGAATCCGCGGGCTAGGCCACCGTCAGTGAAGCAGATAGGCTAACTGTACGAATTAGTATTTATGGTACAAAGTCGTCTAGGAAATCCGGCACGTTCTCGCTCGCATATCTCGACCTGCTGTTTCAATGGGAATAAAAAATACTTTAAAAAATAAGACGTAAGACTTAAGACTTGAGGGTACGCGACAAATGGGTATATGAAATTGTGTACGATAATTGTGGTACATCCGAACCCAACTTTTATGGTATACGCGAACCTTAAGCCTAGGGCATTAAAACCCCTCCTTCCGAAGGGTAAGGGAGGGGGGTCCGCAACCATAACTATACAGTGAGTTCAACGTAAATTATATTATCCTTTCTGCCTATAATAATTAGGATCTTAAGCTAATGGACGAAGAACTTGAACGTTTCACATTAACTAATTGCGACATTATTTGCGTAGAAAGGGAGACGGGAAACCTTTTTGGAAAACACTGTTACGAGAGGGCAGCCGGCCTCGATTAAGGGTCCTGCCTGCCTGCTACTATTTCGCGAGTTAAAGGCCTCGAAACGCGTGAGAACTAAGGTCGACTGTTGCTCACTCACTACTTGCCTCATCGCCCCTACGTACAAAGGCGCTCAACTGGCATTCCGTCTTTCCGTTGGCGACTCCCTGAACGTGACTTCAAGCGATGATCCTATATGTTCATGGCATGCCATTTAACGCAAAAGTTGAGTGGAGAGATTTGGGTGGCCCTTCACATCGAGGTCTTGAGAGCCGATGCGAGTGGAGCAACGCCGGAATGAAAGGGCGGGGGAAACGGGAGAACCTCGAGAAAACCATCCGACCAGTGGCATCGCCCGGCACGATTTCCGCATAAACCGCACCAGGAATCGAACCCAGTTCGCATGGGTGGGGCCACAGTGGCTGAGCTGTTAGCCTGCTCGCCTCCCACCTAGGCGAGCCGGGTCACTCCGGATTTTCGCATTTGGGAATCGTGCCGGACGATACCGTTGGTCGGTGGGTTTTCTCGGTGATCTCCCGTATCCCCCGCCCTTTGATTCCGCCGCTGCTCCATACTCACATCAATCACCCTCGTCGGCTCTGAAGACCTCGATGTTAAGAGCCGTCCAAATATCTTCGCTCAATGCACTCATTTGCGTAGATTGGAGGCGAATAATCTAACTACTACACCAGTATAATGCGTGTCTAAAGACAACTCTGAACTGCCTGTGTAAAAATTTCAACGGGTTAAACTGATTCCGAAAGCATTCGTTTTAGCCATTGTCTCGCGCAATATAAATGTGTTGTTGAAATGAGAGAACTTTAAACTGGTCTTCGGGCGCGAAAAGGTTTTTAATGTATTTCTCATTGAGACACCACTACTAAATATCCACCGGTTTTTGAATCAGATGTTTTATACCAAACTTCTGCCGTGCATTTAGCGCGCTTACCAGGCGCCTCCACAATGCGAACCAGGTATCCTAAAGGCTGCTCACGATAAAGGGAGCACTTTTGAAATCAACCTTAGGAAAAATTCGCTGCCCCTGCCCGCATATATTGTAACGGACGCAATGAGTGACACGCGCCCAGTAAAGTTGGTAACGATGGATGGAAAGTAGTTCCATATATTAACGTCGATTTAAAAGTGTTAGACCATTTGTGATAACTCAAATTATTTCCTTTGCTTTCTGTTTTTATTTATGCATCGAAGTGTAAAATTGAGCAGTTTTGCCAAATATTTGCTTTTCTAATAATTCCCACGGTTTCGCTTGGTCGACGCACGAATAAAGTTATGAGGCGCATGAAAATGTTAAATTTAAATAAGGCGGAATAATACAGAACGTGCACACAAGTAGAATTTAAGCAGAGCTTTCAGAAGTGCTCTTTTTACCGTGAAGGACATATAACAACATACATATAATAACATATTATTGTCGTCTATTTTCAGTAATAGTGCATATGTCAGGAACTTAATCTGAAACGGTTTCTTTTGTTGCTCTCTCGTAAGTCTTTGGTGTCCTTTTAGAGTAAGACTGCCCTGCCGAGGGGGGGGGGGGGGGGCACGCGCCTTGCGCCTCCCCATTTTTTTCCAACGCCACTGCCTGCCAACACTGACTTCCCGCGGCAGAGTTTTGAACCTGCTGTCGTACCACTCATTTGTGTAAGTTCCTGGTTACTTACGAAATATATATATATTTTAAAAAAATTAATGCACCGTTGAATCATCGGTGTTACTCCACACCACAGCGCAGCTTCTTTGCTTTCGGGCTGCGGGAGGTATAATTATGGCTTAGCGAGGTGACTTCCAGATAATCGCACTGGCGCAAGATGGGTATTGCACACAGAAACCACAGATCCAGGCGGAGTAGTCGATGGAAGACGCTGTGCGTCTCGCCAAGTAGCCTACTCGTCGAACAGTTGTCAGTACGCAGGTGTGAGATACTTATTATGGTTGTGGGCAGTGATATTTCGCGAGAAAATTTCGAGACAAGATACATTTCAAAGTACTGTGGGGTCGTCCAACGTTCTCGATTGGCTGAAACAAGTTCTGGTCCGCGTTGATTGTTTTCGCACGAATCGCGAAGATAGTGCCGGAGTTACGCAACTCTGAGCTGTTCTGTCAAATGCGGAAACGACGCCAGCAGCTGTTGGAGGTATGACAACAGCCCGAGGTGTATATATGGTATTAACGTCTACTGTGTACTCCGATTTTTTTTTTTTTCGCGAAAAATCAGTGGCTCTAATTGGTGTCCATCAGTTATTTGAAGCAACCCTGTAATTTTTATAGTCATGTGACTGCAAGACATGCGTAAAAATGTTTTTAAAATATGAAACCGTCTACTGAATTTCAAGCCCTCGGCATTATAGCGAGCACAATTCCAACGTAATATACGCCCTTCTCAAAAACGATCCATAGAAATCCAGGTCGATGTTAAGTTGGGGAGGGGGGAGGATGGGTTAAATAACGAGCGAAATAGATATAGTTAAATTATTTCGTAAAGTAGATCCTAATCATACCGTTTTAATTAACTAAAATCTGAATCCAAAGTATTTTCTTGACGCAGGAAGTAAGCAATAATGATATAAAGATATTAAATTCACATACGTCTAAATTACGTGAAAGAAGCATTTTACCTGAGATAATTGTATAAAACATGTGTAAATGTTTTGCTATTTGACAAGCAGAGTAGGTACACAACATTAATAAGTGTAAATAATTACAATAATCTGTCTCAATTACTAAGCGTATAAAGTATTAAAGAGAGTAACAGATATTTTACATTCAACTACTTTTTAGACAGGTAATATCGTCCACTGCTTTACGACCTTTTGATATTCGTTGTGTATTTGCATTGATTTGTGTACAAAATATGTAGGCCTATTGATGCCTTAAACAACTTCCTAAAACAACTTAAATTACAATATTTTCTTTGGAATGCTTCAAATTTTGTTCAAGGTTTTGGTGGTAAACTGATTACTATAAATATAATTTTTAGTTACAAAAGTAATGGCCTTGCGGCAGTTATAGTTTTTTTTTTTTTTCGTTTTAATTGGAGAACAACAATTTAATATCTACTAACAAAAATACGAGAATATCTTAAGGAGTAGATTCACCAGTCGTTTTATTTTTCATGAGTGTACATCTTCGTTCCAACGCAAAAAAAAAATTGTCTTTGCACTGTGGGAAATATGAAATCATACCTGCATTGCTATTTTCTTCAAATCTATCACTACAGCTGGTTCAGTTATACTGTTGACTGATTTATTCATAATGTACAATATTTGAAAAAAGTTGCGAATTCATTTGCTATCTTTAAATCATTCACGACGTGGATTTATATTACTTTTCAATACATGAGTTTTCGGGTACCTGATAACAGAGGAATCGTGTTTTAGATCCCTGGGAACACTAAAATCGTGACTGTGATTTCTTGAGTAGCGTCAACATCGCAAGTAACGTAATGTGTACTCCTTTTAGCCGGGACACTAGTGAAATGGTTCTAACGGTCACGAGCTTTACACGGCTAATGGGCTTCAATTATGTTGCCCGTCGGTGTTGTAAGCTATGGTCTAAAACTCAGGTGGAAAAAGGAATTAGTTGTGCACGGACTGAAATATTAAAGCTTTAAAAATTGTACAGACCGTACCTATTCCAGACTGACATACGAGTACTATTACCTCTTTTTTCTGTTATTTTTAACGCTTCCGTTTGACGCCGATAGCCAAAACGCGGGGCAGCTTATACAGCTAACCGAAACTTTCTACGAAAATGCCCAAACACATACTTTGCTCGATATTCGAACATACAAATCCAGCCATCTCACGGAACATACAATGTACGAGCTGTAATGACGAAATTAAGCATTTGCGGACCAATGTTCATATGATCATTTTTCATCCTCCAGATGTGAGTAATGTTACCCCGAAGTATTGACATACAATTTTGCAACATCCTGTGTGTGTGTGTGTATATATATATATATATATATGTGTGTGTGTGTGTGTGTGTGTGTGTGCGCGCGCCCGCGCGCGCGCGCGTTTTAATATACAGACCGAGACAAATTTTCTACGCAACTTTTCACTTGGGTAAAATAATAAATAATATCACTTCATTAAGGGACCATCCGACCATGTTATTCGCATACCACAAACACGATCATTTGCTCAGTGCTTGACGCTGATGGTTTCTAAACACGCACATCTACCTGGTTTTTATTATATAGCTAGCATTGGTAGTTACAAGAGAAGGTTAGTGAGGAAAACTTGTGAACCACTCTCCCGCCTGACAAGACGTGCGGTTTTCCTCGTCGACGAACATTCGCGAGTTTCAAAGCGCCATAAATCCGCACGATGTTTACAGTCGTATGCAAATATACCCGCTGCTAACGATGCGTCTCTTTCGACATCCGCCGCCAAAGAAGCAGTTCCCGTCACAAAGGAACTTAAGGCGATATTACACGATACCAGATTCCGTAAAAGCTTGTGCAAGGTCCGCCATAGCGACCTGTATACGTGCTAGTGTGGCACCCGTAATGTCATTTCCCGCCTTGCACGGCCAGATTTCGTACCAGGTTTCGTACCTGGCCAATCAGATCGTAGTTTCAGAACGTAAGGCGCTCCCCGTGACTGCTACTTAAAACAAGTTGATGAAGAAACCTAAAAGGACGCATCCGTCTTGATTATACATCCGTGATAGTGAAACGCTTTCAAACAGATTTAAAGTACGACAACGACCAATAATATTGGCGAAGAGAACTTTGAATTACTGTTTAAAATTGTTCTAATTACTTAAAACATTACCTACGCTATGAAAAAATTAATCAAACTATGTACCACAGTTTATAAACTCATCACCTAGCGTGATGACTGGTATAGGCCGTCCACGGTAAAGTGAGCACTTTTGAAGCCCTAGTTACTCTTTCTTTCAACCTAGTTATATCCTTCCACCACTTTTTATTGTAAACCCTGCCATGTGAGTAATAAACACAGTGTATACATTTGCCATACCTAAAACCAAAAGTCCGAGGTCACAATGAAATGTATTTATTGGTTATTATATCTGATGAAAACAGCGTCAAAAAGTGCTCAATTTACTGTGAACGGCCTATAGTAGGCCTACAGTGGTAAAGTCGAGACGACCGCCAGTAATGTGAAACATTTGCGCGTGAGTTCGGAACACCGCCAAACTCAAACTTCTTTTTATAAATTATAAATGCCGATAATATCCCGGCACGTAAAGAAAAAACTATATTTTGAAACCGGTCAGTAGTTTTTGTCAAAATTTCACGTCATTTTCAAGAAAATGAATGAAACTATCCTAGTAAGCAATCAATAAAGGCGAACACTAATATAGCAATATTAAGATGTGCTAGCTAGTTTTTTCATAGTCATAGGCCTACGCAAACAACACCATTTTGCCTTTGTGTGTGTATGTGTATATATATATATATATATATGTGTATAGTGGTTCCTATGTGCAAACGCAGTAGTTTACTGGTTTGCTTTTCACGATGAAGAGTCGCCATTATAGAAGCAACACGTGGTAAAGATCTGCCAACTGCGCAATAACCAGAATCCCCAAAAATCGACGCTTTTTTTTTCCAGCGTATTTGCCACAAATTCATGTGACCTTAACTCGTAATAAGCACAATGTTCACATCAACACTTTTAAAAATGTCCGTATAGAAACGAAAAATTTCACCGATATACAAAATATTTGGCAACTCAGTGCCCAAACTCCAGTCATAATGTAGTTGCGTTCGACCAATAGTAACACAAAAGCCCTATCCCCTTAGATCCAGAAACGTATTTTAAGTATATATTTTTTATATTTTTTTATAATTATACATTTTTATATAAATTTAAAATCATTCATTCTGGAAAATGTTTGAGCTATATTGAATAATCAGTAAATTAAAAAAACGAAGTGTCTGTAATTTTACGAAGTTTTCTGGATAATAGCTCACCGGTTTCTTTTCCTTATTAAGAGGCTGCGGTTTCGCGCTGTTGCTAGAGCTCCCACCTTTAACCAAAGTGAACCGGGTTCAATTTCCGGTAGGGTCTCTCCTGGATTTTCACTTGAGAGAAACGATGCTGCTGGTCAGCGAGTTTTCTCGGGTTTCTGCCGTTTCTCGCAGGCCCTTGCGTTACGGTGCTGTTGAATACTCACTTCGCTTTGCCATCATCGGCTCTCAAGACCCCGACATGACGAGCCGCCAAAATGTCTCTATTTTTCTGTGATTTCACGTAATTTTTTTTTATATCAGTGTATGCATGCTTTGGAATTTTAGTAAACTCCTTCAGGCCGGCTTTTAATGCAACTAGCCTTGTTGAACTGCGCCGGTCCGAACAAAACTGAATCATCGTGTCGTTGTTTAATTCGAGTTGAGTTGAGGGATGTGAGCGGCTGTTAACTACGAGGTCGTGGGAGCCTATTAGGGTGAAATGAGGTGAGAATGGAGCAGCGTAAGAATGCAAGGGTGGGGTAAACGGGAGATCTCCGAGTAAATTCGCCTAACGGTGACATCGATTTCCACTTGCGAAAATCCGGGAGTGACCTGGAAGGGGATGTAACCCGTTTCGCCGTGGTGGGAGGCGGGTAGTCTAACCACGTAGCCACCGCGGCCCCTCGTGTGAATCACGTGATTGACAGGTTTTTTCTGACAATTCGTTAGCCATTATTGGGGACGCGCGCTGAAGTTTAAAATTATTGTACTCCATTTTAAATTTAAGATCGCGCTTATGTACCACTTTATTAAATATCGCAAGTACAATATGGTACAAAAATGCAGAGTACTGTATTGCAGGTCACGATATTTTCTAATGAAACTGTGTTTATATACATGAAGATTAAAGATAGTGACTTTAATATTCAAATATTTTCAATAAAAATGTGATTTCGACATTTCTTTGACCTTGGTGTATCCGATATAGGTACTATCGATGACATTCGCAAAGTCGATACTTGCAGTGTTTGCGATACCAGTATGAGATATTTGCGATATATCATCGTCGATTTGAAATGGGAGCCATATATTGCATCGGTATCTACACGTATCTAATTTATACTGGAAAGTCGATATAACCAAGCGTTATTTGCAAGGAAAATGAACCATGCAGAGGTAGAGAGGGGTATCTTTGTCTTTAGCATACAATTCGGCGGTGTGACGTAAAACTAACCCTTGAACAGTGCTCGTACGTAACCTAGCGCTCGGTGCTCGGTGCGAGGCAAGCCAGATAGCAATCGATGGTCGATCGCGACTGGCGATAGCCAGTGAAACAATCGCAGTGGCGAGAACAATGTGCGAGGGACGCGAGACGTAGCGAAGATTAATTGGCGGGCTGCGGGAGTGCCTGCTCGCCGGAACTCTCTGATGGACTCACAATAGTCCTTCGCGTCCGTCAGTCATCCGTCCGTTCGGGGGTCGCGTGATCTTTAACCAATCGCATTGCAACTTTTTTTGACGTGAATACGGCTTTAAATTTTACAAACCATAGTGGGAGGCGATCCAGAAAATCCGATGATAACAAAATCGGGGGATACAGTTTGGCATTGCAGCTCCGAATCTATCGTCTACATTCAAAATTCAATTACACCACTCGATTTCCAAAGGATCAGTGCATATGTTACGTTGCTGCGAAGCATCCCGAGGGGGGGGAAAGGGGGGGGGGGCGGCGCAATATTGAGTTCGTTTCGCCGCGTCTCATAACTTCCGCGTAGTATAACTTTTAACTAGGAGAAGCTACGACCCTCGTTTAGGTTTCAATCGACAGCTCTCGTCAAGACCAATCGAGTGTGTGTATAAAAACATTTGTGTGGTGTGGTTATGGTGAAATTGCATGCGTTTAATATAAGAAATTAAGAAAACTTAACACAATGTCGGCCTATACTCGCAAAGTCGAAATACAGAAATAGTATACGGTTGGAAAGAGCATCTCAAAAGCAATCCAATGATGCCCATAAAACCCCATATTATCGAGTGAAGCGGTGCCGGGAACGTAAAAAAATCATCAAGGCGTCCGAGCCGCGTCGAAACAGTCGCGCCCAATTTTTTCTATCCGTCCATTCGTCTAATATTTACCAAACTTTAACTTTCGACGGAAGGATGGATGAGCCACCGCCTTCTGACGACATCTATTTGACAAGAATACGTAGCCTACTTTATAATAAAATGCATGATAGTGGATCTGTGTTTATTTAGCGTTGATGGTAAAGTCAGGAATTTAAAATATAAAATATTTCAGTGTAACTTCTTATTATGTAAAAAAAATATATATATATTCTCCCAAAATGTTTTCTCTTACAAATGTGTTTACATTCAAAATATACCTCCAAATAAAGAAAAATCGTGCTGTTAAGTTGTCGCACTGAAATTTTGCCGCATAGGAGGATTGACGACACTTTCAACTGACGGACGAAAACGACAGACGGATGTCTGCCGGACGGACGACTGATGGATGCGACGGACTGCTGTGAGACCAGCTGCTCCAAGCTGCGGACAAAAATACCCCGTACAACCCTCTGAACTGGTGACCTTGTGGCCTAGGTCGCTACTCTATAACTAACGCGGTAAAATCACGGAAAAGTACAGCTGAAAATTATGCGCATTTCTTCGTAAATTTACAGATGCTTATTTTTTTGGCGGTAACGTTAGGTTCGTTCGCGTGGTGTTATTTTTCTACTATCTGAGATCAAGTGCTATTATTCACTAGCCGAAAAGTAGCAAAAACAGCAGTTACTCTCAGCAGGACAACACGAATGACTAACAGCAGTAAATTAACGTCAAAAAAATATGAACGAAATTTTATTTTTAAAAAGTGTTTGATCATTATTGCCTGTGTAATTTGCGTAGATTAAAAATTTTGACCACTCGAGATAACATACATTCGAGGATACATGTGACTTAATTATTTTTATTTCCCTCTGCCTTTCTTAAAGGGTGCCCAAACATATTCTGTTCATTAATCTGAGTAAAAGCAAATTACTATTTGCAATCATCACTCTCAAGACACTTCAGCCTTTAGTGATTTTATTTAGGCGGCAATTTCTTTTTAGCTTTCTCGTTTTGATATTTTTGCTGTACCTCGGCGAGCAGGAGCAAAAATAGCTGCTTTTTTTATAGCACAAATAGCACTTGCTAACGCCAACCGAACAGCACACAAAAAAAAAAGTGCTTCCAGTAACACGAACAGCAACTAGCAAAAAAATAGCAATAAACCAGCAGAATAGCAAACCACGCGAACACACCTATTGATTCTGTTAATGTACCAAAATACTTGTACGTACATTTTCTCGGAGACTAACTTAAAAGGCAGTGACACAACTTTCGCAAGGGTGCGAAACATTTCACAGATATTAGCGAATCAAATTTTTCTCATCGTTACCGTTTATTTGAAGCGTTGGTTTATAGAATCTCTACTTTCGTTATGAGGCTATTTTATTAAGCGTAAACAGCTTACACGTGTTGTATATATACTTCTGTAGGATAATAATACTTGTTCATCTCGTTTTGTTTCTCTCTGTTACAGGCAACTGCTATGGACAGTTAACCATATTTTATTTTTGCAAAATTCGCTTTTAAAGGAAAACTTTTCATATTTTCGGCTTATGAAGTTCGGTTGTGTGTTTCGCTAGTACACTGTATTCCCGAATACAAAGGATATGTTTCCGCGAAAGACAATTGTAACTGTGTTATTCGCCAGTAATATAATGAGGTTATGGATTCAAATCCCGGGCAAGCCCTCGATAATGGTGGATGAGTATGCTTTATTTCGTACATATTGATTCCAAAAGTGTGAAGAAACCTCGAATATAGTTTGTTTGCGGTTTCTTCGCACTTTTTGAATCCAACATGTAAAATATCACTCCATGTATAAAGTGTTTAGTTATTTTCTTACTATGCCACATAACGTAAGCGTTTTATACTTTTGTTAACATGAAAGTATCTTATTATTAGTTAAATTGAATTTTTTCTGTATTTCATTTATAAATTATTATTTTCCACTTATAATAAATGCGAATAAGAACAGTATGTTGGTAGAGCCTAGTAAAAAAGTATTTCTTATGCAAAATATTATTATAACTTAGTGCGCAGGAATTCGGTGTGTTGTCCTTTGGTGTAATTTTGTAGACTTACTTAAACTTAGTTTGCATAAGGCGGACAAATATCCTGAAAGTAGAACTTTAGCAGGGCTTCAGAAAAGTGTGAATTAACGATGAATGGAATATAGACTATAGGAAATGTTTCGCAGCTCGCGGTAACCAATTACCGCGGAGATTCACGCACCCACCCTAAGAGTGGTTATGCCCATAGACTAAATGTGAGGTAGACCGATCTCGCTGGCATGCAGTGTACCAACATTGAACTGCTTTTCAGCCAACACGTCAAGTTTAAACAGCATGGTTTGGATTTTAGGTTACAAAATGGATTTGTAAACAAATGCTCTGAGATGTACGTATACTTTCTCTAATCAATTTTTAATGCAATTTGAACTAACTCAAATTGGTATAAGAATATTTTATTCATATAATAGTGCATGTCATTTAAAAATTAAGATTTAAACAAACACTTTAATCCCTGTTAACCATGTGACTTTGACAGTTGTGTATGGTTGGGGTAGGTCAATGTTGGCCACATACGCAGAAGAAGATTGTAACAATAGACTGAAAGTCTATGGCTACAATCCCTTTCCCAGACAAATACCAGTATGCAGAGTTTCACCAAAGGCTGTTCACGATAAAGTGAGGACTTTAGAAATGAACCTTAGATAAAAATCACTGTCCCTGCATGCATAGTGTGCATTTCAATGGGCGCATTGAGTTACATTCGCCCAGTAAAGTTGGTAACAATGGATGGAAAGTAGTTCCATATATTAACGTCGAATTGAAAGTGTTAGGTAACCATTTGTGATAGCTTAAAGTTATTTCTTTCGCTTTCTGTTTTCTAATGCATCGGAGTGTAAAAATGAGCATATTTTTAATAATCATTTCAGAGTTTCATTTTACCGACGCATGAAAAAAGTGATGAGGCCCATGACAATGTTAACTTTGCATAAGGTGGAAGAGTACACAACGTGTATACAAGTATATCTTAAGCAAGGCTTTCAAAAGTGCTCATTTAACCGTGAACAGTACGTCTCTGAGTGACGTTTCATAACGATTATAATATGATAAACACATCCCGTCGAAAACCTGGTTTACGTTCCCACCAGTTCGGTTTCTGACGTATATAATTTTTATTTCATTAAAAAATTGCTGAAAACCTTTTTAATAATAATTATATGTACAGAATCTCCGGTAGAAGATATTTATACCTACTATACGGTCGAACAGCACGCTTTTAACTGTTAGTGTTACACTGAGAAAAGGTTTTGTTGAATCAAACAAAGCTCGTTTGCTGCAACCAAATTAATTGTTTGTATAAGGTCAATGAACTGTTTTGTTGTTGAACCTTTGGTTGGCGCAACTAAAGGATTTGTTTGGATCCACGTACATTAAACAGTTTCGTTTAGTATTAAAATCATTGGAAACCCGAACGCGATTTGAATTTTTGTGTGTGCGTGTGTGTGTATATATATATATATATATATATAGTAATTGTGGACAATGTGCACATATAAATATTTCAAGTTTTACAGCTTTACTTTTAGTTTTCTGATGATCTGGTTTAGGTCCTAATTAATATATTTATAATATTATTAAGCACAAGTTACATAGATGCACTAACAAACACCTTTTTCTGTCCTAAATGTCACCAAAAAATGCAAACAAACTCTCGAGGTGTATTTTCGAACGAACGCGATCAAACCAGGGACCAAACAAATATATACATTCGATTCGACATAGTATTTTGTTGACAGTCTAATTTATTTTGGCGCAACAGAGAGGTTTTGTTTATTAAAACGTGTATTCTGCTATGTGAACGAAATTAATATTGTTGCTTTTCTAATTCAACATAATATTTTTGGCAGTCAAATTTCTTTTGGCCCAACACACAGGTTTTGTTTATTCAAAGATGTATTTTGATATCTGAACAAAACATTTTGTTGGAGCAACTAAATATATTTTTCGCCCTATACAGACAATTAATATCTCGTTGGCTGTTCTCTCAGTGTACACAATCCTACGATCTTTAAAAATTACAATCGTTAAAAAAAAAATTACAAACATTTTGAAGACCACCAACTGCGTCAGGTGAAGTCAGAGGATTTCGTGTAGGAATTGTTTGTGTAACAGTAGGCCTATTTACAATATCTGCTTAAAATTAATATGTAACCTACAGTAACGTTATGTATATATATATATATATATATATATATATATATATATATATATATATATATATATATATATATATATATAATGTTTCACATTGAGAAATCATATTTTCACCCTCAAATCATATTATATATATATATATATAATGTTTCACATTGAGAAATCATACTTTCACCCTCAAATCAAGATCTTTACGCCATGTCTTTTGAACTGGAAATTGGAAACCACGGTAAAAATATTTCCAAATAATCAAGTAGCGCATGTTAACACGTCTGGCAGCTACATAAGATTCACAACGTTCGTGTCGCAGGAAACGTTTTATTCCTACTGGATCGAGCCTTGTTCGAAACGTTAACTGGTTTCACCGCAGGAGGCGGTGCGAAAATGACTTAGAGCATAGCGTTACGTGCTGTACACTGTGGAGAATTCCGGCTATTACAAACCAAGCTACTCGTAAAGAGGGCGTTTATTTCGCGATCTATCACTCCCCGTGGTCAATGCCCCAAGAGTGGACTTATGCCAACTTCCGTGCCAACTCGTGGTAAATTTCAATGCGATTCTGTTTGCTAATAGCAACATTGTTCCATTTTACGAGCATATACTTTTTTTACTTTTTCCAAGTGGCGACAGCCTGGAAGAACTACGGAAGTGTATTCAAGTAAAGTAGAAAATTAAGAGCTGTAGAAATTTCGCCTGCTGTGACAGAGTTCACAATAAACACATCGCCACACAAATTCACTTCGAAAAAAGATTTCGTAAATGTTACGTACAATTTAGACGTCGTTGCTCCCATCAAACGCAAAAGGCGACGGTCAAAGATCCAGCAACACTTGATATACGTAATGGAGAGATTTGGACGGCCTTTAACATCGAGGTTTCGAGAGCCAATGAGGGCGGAGCGAGGCGAGTATGAAGGGGCGCCGGAATGCAAGGTCTGGGAAAACGGGAAATCCTCGAGAAAACCCGCCGACCAGCGGCATCGTCTGTCACGATACCCACAAGCGACCTCCCGCCGGGAATCGAACCCGGTTCGCCTAGGTGGCAGGCGAGTAGACTGACCACCACAACACTAGGGTCGCTCTAAAAATAATATCATCGATTCGGTAGCCATGAGGTTCTAAAATCCAAAATAAACTGGTGGTCCCATCGCTTTAGCTGAAAAGCTATGAAATTCAGTGGAAATTATGTTGTTTCCCCTCTCTTGGGACGAGCTTAGTTTTCCAAGTAAGGCCGTACAACAGTTCACGGAATAACGACCCTATTGCAGAACTCTACACAAGTAAAAGAATCTGTTGCGGCGAAGGTTGTTGAAACATAGCTCTATTGTGTTTATTATTCTCTGAAGAGAGACTGTAATTTTGTGATGCCATTTCCTGTCAAATATGTTTTGTTGAGACTAAAATTACTATTTTTTTTTCTGACAAGTCTAGAAGGATTTTAACAACTCGCATTTCTGAAATGGAACCAAAATGACAGGGCTTGCATATTTTATTTTATTTCACGCACTGGCCTAAATATGCTATGTTGGCAAGTGCTGGTCGACAGTGTTAAACCAATTACTGAGACCGTACTTTTAATGCAGGGGATCTGCAAATGTAAGTTATAAGGAACTGTTCCGACGTTTGCATGAAATGTGGATGAAAATATCGCATGGGATAACATAGTCCATTCACGACTGGAACAGACTTATGAAAATGAACCTTTGAAAAAACACCCTAGCCATTAGCTGCATGAATAGATAGTTTAAAAAGTGGCGATAACTATTTCTTATTAGGCGCTACCAACACACATGTTTTTCATTGTTTTTATAAATACTTGCATTATAATAAATTATTGGTAAAACTTCAATTACACAAAAAAAATGAGGTACTTTTATATTAACAGAGGTATAAAACTCTTGTTATACATGACGTATATAGGAAACAACCAAACACCTCATAAATGGGGTTATTTTCCAAAGGTTAGATCAGAAAAGTGTAATGAAATTGCGAATAGACTATATGAGGTAGACTGATTTACGGCCTGTACTCACGTACTCATCATTAGCTCACAAACACTGGCAGAACTCTCATAATGACTTGCTCAAACAGTTGCGAAGACGTTTGCTTATTTATGTTTTTCCAACAGATTAACACTTTTGTAAACGAACAATTTTGTGTAACTTGAACATATCCTAATTACATTACAACTCGGTGCCGGAGGAAATCTACAAAACTTTTCCAGCGCGCATCTTATACCTAAACAGCGTGCTAACCAAGAGTCCAATCCGCATGGTTGTGAGACTTCTGTTGGTGAAAATAAAAAAACATTTACATAATGCCTCGTAAATTGGTTACTGCTCAGTCGGCTTTCGTGTTAATTGGGCATGGTGTATGTGTGTTCGTGTAGACTGTTTGCCGAGTGAAAGAAATTTCGGAAACTCTTACCAAACGACAAGTCGCGAAGAAAAATAATATTTAACACATACGTGCGTTTATTTTGGGATCGCTCTTCTCCGAAACGTTTTCTTTCTTCGCCGCGCTCAAAGCACATTTCCACTGCGCGAGAACAAACACACAGTTGCCCTTATTCACCACAATAATTGAAATATTGGCAATTAATATCAAGTCTCCTTTTTACCGCATATTTTCCTTGTATTTATGTTCAACAGCAAACTTTCAAATTAATATAAAAAGAAACGTATGATGCACTTTATGGCTCTTTCTTTCCGGGATAACAGTTACTGGCGATGGACGATTATAGTATTTTCACGGTTACTTACAACTTTCCTAAAGCGCTGCTAAAGTTATATTTTCAAACTATTTCTCTGCCTTATTTAAACAAAGCTTAACTAAGACTATAAAATTTTACCAAAGGGACAACGCACCGTATTCGTGCGCACTTAGTTTGATAATATTTTTCGTAATAACTATTTCTTACTAGTCATTACCAACACACTGTTTTGGTTAGTATTTATTATAAACTAGCGAGTACCTGGCATGCGTTGCAATGCAACGCTAAGAAAGAACGTGTTTGTGTTTCAAATCTGTTTATTGAAGTGCTTTTAAATACGCAATATTTTTTTTTGTTTTTCCGTCTGGTGCGTACACGAATAAGTCAGAAGGTTTTCCAACGCGTAAGCAGGCCACATACAGCTGTCCATGTCGACCTGCCGCTAAACTATATGAAATATAGTAATATAATAAATACATTTATTGTTATATAAATACCGGGTTCGTCTAAGGAATGTACCTAGAAATTATATATAATGCGATTAGGAGATTAGGTAAAGTATGAAATGATGGACAAATAACACATCTTTTGTCTGCTCAAAATCAACTATATTCAAACGATAGTACAATTAAATGTAACGTGAAGTTAGAAATTTGTAATTAATCTTGTTTATAAAAGTAATATTAAACAATGTTTGTTTAGATTAAATGTCAATCAATAATCAAATCCCTGATCTGTTCCCGTAGAGTGTAGATTTGAAACGGAATAAATCGTCGTATTTTGATTAGGTACGTCATCTTCATTCGTCATGTCTTTTGTATGACAATAGTTAGAATAAACTCATTTGTTGAAACGATTTACGCGCCACCTATTGTAAAATGGTTGTACTAATCGCAATCGGATGATCGCAATCGGATGAATGGTGTGTGTATGTATATATATATATATATATATATATACATACACTCATTTGTTGAAACGACTCGAATGCCACCTATTGTAAAATGGTTTTACCAACTCAGAAACCTTCGCACAACTTAATAAAGTTTCATCGCAATCAGATGAATGGTATAGGAACGCATACGGGACAAACAAAGAAACATTCATTTTTATATACATAGATTAAGTATAAAATAAAATATAAGCAAAAGTTTAATTCAATCATATTAAGTTACGTATATTTTAACACAGATATTAAATGTTTGTCATACATGACGTATATGGGAAACAACCAAACACGTCATACATAGGCTGATTTTTTTAATGCTTCATTCAAAAAGTGTTAAGAAACCACTAATAGACTATACAGGTTGTTCAAGGTTAACTGGGTACTATTAGAAGTTGTGATTAAGATCTACTTCCCTCCTCATTTTTATACTTTCGCTAGCTGTTAGATGAATATTACCATGGGCCCTCTCACTGTGCTCGTGCGTCATTCATGTGTACCCGTGAAACTTTTGCGGTAGTCCGTGCGCTAACCTTATGTAAATTCGTGCGCTTGTTTGCGTAGAATAGAAAACACTGATTTCAGTGGACATAAATTCACATGTTACACTCTCAGTACGTCACACCCAAGACCTGTTTTTATGAATTCGCGGGGCAAACTCCACTGGGAGTCTTTGCCGGTGTGCACCGTAGCATATATGTATAGGCTGTTCACAGAAAGCCGAGTACGTTTGAAAGTTCTGCTTCAGTTCTACTTCTATGAACTTTTGCGGTTATCCTTGCACATAGAATCATTCCGAAGTCTACGGAACCTAGGAATGGAGTTTCTACAAGTGTGGGGCCATAGGTACGGCTTACCTTCGCTGCGTCGGGGACCGTTCGACTGACCAGCTCGCCTCACGTCCAGCTGGCATGACAGCTGTTCGACAAGTGCGGGCCGCGCGCTGCGCTGTGGTCGCCTGCGGAACTCATCCGCCCTCCAACCCCTCCCCCTGACCGTCGCCATGACGACGTGACGCCGGCCGTCCAGCGACGCACCACCAGGGCACTTCCCGACGAAGAACTTCTCTTAACCTTCTGGAAGCTTCTGAATTTGTGTAAATACTGTGGTCTTACCCATGAGTGGGGAGACACATCAGGGTTCCTTAATAAGGAGGAACTACTGTTCCTAATACAACTTAAGGGGGGGGGGGCTTGCTGCCGTTGAAAAGGTATGTAATCGTTTATTACTATTATTCATTATGTAACTTTTATATTTATTGTAGAAAAGAAACGTATTTTAACCACATTATATTTTTTATTCCATTTTGTATTTTGGTCAAAATCTGTAGTAATATTTGAAGTATTGTATAGAAATAATTTAACTTTGTGAGAACCTTTTTCACTGAAGTAAACCCATCTTTCCAACATATTGGGGAGGGTCTCGGGTCTCTTCAATTTAACCAACTACATTGAGGAGACATTGAGACACAAGAACTCGTTCTGTGTGTGTTGGCACAAACCGTCTCACACAGGAAGAGAAATCTGCGCCACTCTGCTCGAAAGAGGTTGGGTGTATTCTGCTGCAGTTATGTAAAATACACATTGTCATGGGCCTGATCACGTTATTCATACGTCGGTCAAGTGAAACTGTGAGATTGTTAGGAAAGTGAATATTTTACTAATTTCCTAGTTATTACACTTAGATGCATAAAAAAAAACTGAAAGCCAAAGGAATCGTTTTAGTTTTTACAGATGTTTACCTGGCACGTTTAATTCAGTGTTAAGATACGGAACTACTTTCTCTCTATCGTTACCAACTTTTCTGGGCGGATGCCGCTTAGCGTTTTTTTTTTCCTTCAAAGCTCGATTTCAAAAAAGTTCTCACTTTATCATGAACAGCCTTTAGTTACGGGCAGTGGATTTTTTTCCAGAGGATGATTTTAAAAATGCTCACTTTACCGTGAACACACACTAACTCTTCATTCCGTGCATGATAGATTTTTTTTATTCCTTCAGATGTGACCGACGTTACGCCAGAAACACTTAGTAGCCGAAGGACCATGATTTTGCGGGTTTTTTTTTTTTTTTTTTTTTTTTTTTTCCCCATGGCCACGTCCGCGTCTCCCGTAAACGTTTCAAAAGCACGAGAGGTTCCAGCCGCCTCCCTGCCGTAAACCACCAGCGCTATCGCCTCCACACCGCAGCCGCGTAAATAAACGTTACGAGCCTGGAAACATCCACGCAGTGTCACAGACGGTTAAACGCGCCCGGCGCGACCTGCAAGTTTATTCCGCGCGAGATTTACAACTGCGCGCGAGCGCAGACACGTGACAGTTATGTATATTAAAGAAGACGCGTGGTGTGGCGCAGTCGTTCTCGCGTAAACCATAGACTAAAGATGAGGTAGACCGCTTATTCGTCTTCTGCGCATGTACCCAACATTGACCTACCCCAATCCTATACAACTGTCAAAGTCACATGGTCAACAGTGATGAACGTGTCTGTTTACATTTTAATTTTTAAATGACAAGCACTATTATATTATTAAACTACTTTTATCTGTTTGAATGTAATCAAAAAGCATTACAAATTGACAAATTGATTAGGATGTATAAAAACATCTCAAAAGCACTTGTTTACTAAACAGTGTTCTAACCTCAAACCCAACCCACGCCATTTTTGCTAGACGTGTAGGGAGAAAAGCAGTTCAGTAGTGGGACACGGAGATTGGTTGTGCGCAGCCAGCGAGATCGGTCTACCTCAACTTTAGTCTATGGCGTAAACAGCCTCGCAGTCGGTCACCGTGATCTTGCCGATTGCTCGTTACTCAGGCGTGACTGATTGATGTGCGGTTTTTGTCGGAGATTGTAACCGTTGCCAAGGTTAATCCTACTCATGTTAGGAACAAGACGAGTTTTCTTATAGGGAATATTCCTGCCGCTAGGTGCGCAGTGTTCCAAATAGGTCACGTATAATTTAAAATTTAAGCTAAGAATATTATAAAAAAGAAAGATTTTAATTAGTTACGAAATTATTTTATATTTGACTTACGAGTATTGCAATTATTTTGTTTTCTTAACGTAGACAATAAAAAAAAAACAAGTACGCATGCGACAGTAGCGCTTACCTAGTGGCGAAAAAGTTGCCAAACTAACGGCTTTAAGCTTGCCAACCTGAGTAGAAGTGACCGTACCTGTGCTCTAGCGACCATTACTGCCGTAGTGGAAAACTATAACCTTCAGTGCAGTTATACTCCACATAGTAAAATATCCAGGAGGTTTTTAATTTCTATGACTAAAAATAAAGTCTCAAGACACAATAGGCCTAGGTTATACTATGAAATAGTGTAGCGTTCTTAAAAACTGTTACAAAATCAAACAACTCTTTAAGTCCCCAAGAGCCCAAGAAATATCAAGAATGTCCATGTGATCTTCGAATGTCAGGATAAATGCAATGACAGGCTGTTATTTCCGACATACGTCATTCCAGGAATGTTTTGTTATTTTGCAGCAGACGTAAATGTGGAATAAAGAACACGGACCACAAAACAAATAAAGGTAGTATAAGAGATAAGTTCAGCTGTCCTCAACACTCTCTTAGATATATCCAATTTCGCATAAAGAATCAAGTCAGCTGTGACAAGAGAAACAAAGGCAAAGACCAAAAGGAGTAATTAAAAGGCTGAGGTCAGTATTTACAGACATAAGCAGGTGGATCCTGAACAACAAAACGCACGGTGGCGGAAACAGACTTATGTACCGAAAGTAAGGGATACAGCGAAGATTATATAGTTTAATATGGCAGACGTCCTTCGAGGCAGTAATTATGATGCTTCGATAACCGGAATTTGTTTTCATAATCAGGCAAATAGACTGAGGTACGCCTGCATAAAGGCTGTTCCCGATAAAGTGAGCACTTTTAAAATGAACCTTAGGAAAAAATCACTGCCTCTGCCTTCATATATTTCAACGGGCGCACTGAATTATGTGTACCCAGTAAAGTTAGTAACGATGGATGGCAAGTAGTTCTATCTATGATACTTTAAATTATTTTGTTCACTTTCTGTTTTTTTAATGCACCGGAGCGTAAAAATTACCAGATTTGTAAAATATTTACTTTTCTAATAATTTCACACTACCACCTGACCGACGCGTGAATAAATTGGTTACGCCCATGGCAATGTTAATTTTACATAAGGTGGAAGAATACTTAAAGTGCATATAAGTAGATCTAAGCAGGGCTTCCAAAAGTGTTCATTTTTCCGTGAAGAGTCCATACTGATTGTGAACACATTGTTCGTATGTATACTTCAATTGCTGAAGGATACCACTCAAAGTCACGTGTAGGTAGAGACGTGCAAATTTCACGTTATATTTCGGTGACAGGATAGACTCCACTGCCTTATAAACAATTGAGTGCAGTCCGTGGTTTCATTGGCCGCAGCACTTTAATCAATGTCACCTATCTGTTTGACCTTCTTTAAAAAGATTGGCCATTTCACTGCTGACCTTATATTATTTGCTCAAGATTTCTCCGAGGCGCCCCAGACACATTTTTGGCCAATGGCTGGAGTTGGTCAGAAGCTCAGTACGTGGCTGTTATGCCTATCCTGAAATAATAATGCGAATTTTGCACGTCTCTAGGTGTATGTGAGCGGCCGAGGGAAGAATTGCATGCGAGTTGAGCGTCTTGCGCGTAAGGCGAAAACCGCTTTACCTACGCCAGTCGGCGTCGACCGTAGCGAGTCATCGATTTTTTGGCTCACCAGGCGACCGCCTAACGTGGTATAGAGCACGCTAGCAAAATAGCGTAATATACATAAGCACAACTACCGCACTCGTGCAAAACCGTAACATAGCCTGAACGCAATGCTATTTTCCAGAGCATAGCACAGCCAACTGGCGAAATGGACACGCCAACGCCAAAAGGACCACGGAAGTGTTTAGCTTCTGCATAAGTAAGTTTTCTGGTTTCAGGATCTGCCCGCGCTGAGATTCACTTCCCCTTCGGACAGTACTGTTTGGGGGCCGCGGTGGGCTGTTGGCCAGACTACTTGCCCACCACCGTGTCTCGATTCCGGCCGCGGTCGGCCAGATTTCCGCGTGTGGGAAACGAGGCGGATGTTGCCGTTGACCGAGGGGATTTTCTCAAGGTACTGGCCCCCTCCCTCCCCCCGCCAACGTATTGCCCAGCCGCTCGAAAAAGTCGGCTGTGGCAACTCGAGAGATGTATACAAAATATATATGAACTGTACATACAAACTTCGTGATGTGATTCCTCATCAAACACTAGATCGGAAATATACACACAACATATAGTCTTAGTCTATTTTGAAGGGGTGAAAACCACCCTTGAAAGTGTAGTGGAAGCATATGTTTTTTTTTTTTCTTTTGCTAGTAACACAGTCAGAATGAACGAAAAATGTCTGAGTTTCTGAATACTGAATTACTAAGCAACAAAGTACAAATGACAAAAATATGTGCTCTAATGTCAACCCCCATCCATGAAAATTGAGTTGTTGCCAGCACATTTGTGCAAATAAAAATGTAACTGTTTCACATTGTTTGTTGTTTCTTATGGATTTGTAATCTACCGTACATGGTTAATAAAACTTCCGTCTTGTGTTTTAAAGCTAAATGCCGCCGTTTTCAAGACATTAATTCATAATGTCCCAAAAATGAATCTCAGTGTCTGGCACATATCAACACAATTGCTGTCGGTGCATGATGTTGCTGTTTTAAATGACACCATGTAATGTTGGAACACGTTGTGTGTCACGTGTTATCCACACCTACCACAACAAACTATAGTTGATACATAAGTAGGACCCGTGGTGGCGCAGTGACTAGATTTCTCGCCTCCCACCACGGCGAATGTGACTCGATTCCCGGCCGAATATCCGTGTCTGGGAAACGTGGCAGACGTTACCAAAGGCCAGTGTTTTTCTCCGGGGCACACCCGTTTCACCGCCATGTAATTTCGCCATTGTTCCATCTCCACCCCATGTGACCTTCATCGGTATGAATTAATTTCTCGAAAACGGCGGCATTTAGATTTTAAAAAACACAAGGCGGGAGTTTTGTTCATACTGTACAGTACATTTCAAAAACATAAGAAACAACAAAGAAAGTTGGAACAGTTGCATTTTTATTTGCACAAATGTGCTGCCAACGCCTCACTTTTCATGGATGGGGGTTGACATTGGAGCCTATATTATTGTACTTTGTACTTCGTCATTTAGTAACGCAGTATCCAGAAACTAGGGCATTTATCGTTAATTCTGGCAGCCTTACTAGCAAAAACACCTGCTTCGACTACACTTTCAAGGGCAGTTTTCACCCCTTCGGAATAGACTTAGGCTATATGTTGGTTATATATTTTCAGAGTATTTTTTTTATGAGGAAACAGCTCACGATGTTTTTTGGTACAGTTCATATCCATCCTGAATATGCCAATTCTCGCTCTATGAAGCCTAAGATTTCAATATACCTTACTAAAATATACCAATAAAAAGTACCAGTGTTCACTTACATTTAATGCGTCCATTTACCATAGAGTTGTTTTGGTTATTTTTAAAGCGCAGAAGTAAGGATGTGGTATGCCGAGCATCAGATGTCCTGCCTCTTTTACGTCCAAGAAACCATCCTGTCGTCCCGGCGAGGAACGCTCATTCATGTGTCATTTGGACGTCGCACGTTCACAACAGTTCAATCTGCCCTTCTGTCAGAAGATTAGTACGCTTATACATTTGACGGGCAGTCGACGAATTCATCACAGCTTTCTTAAAGTGGTTGGCGGTGTAAGCGAATGTGATAGATTGCGGACGCATCATATCCTCTATCGAGATGTGTTCCCTACACTCCCTGGCGAGCATTGCTGATTTCATTTTTACTTATCGTAAAACAAGTTCACTCATTCATTTCCGGGATCGCATATACATACAAAAATTGTTTGAAATATGCAAGGGTGCACTTAAATTTTGTACAACTAATATCTCTGAAACAAAAACAACTCAAAACATGCTTATTTCTTTGCTACAAACGAATGTAATGTCATGATAAAACAAAAGTGATTAAAAAACGTTCATTGACAACAAATCTTTGTTCATCTAACATTTCCTTTGAATTAAAGCAATATTGCGTAGTTGTAAACAAAACAGCCATAAATAAATAACTTCCTTTGCCCAACGAAAAACCTTGAATGGATCTGTTTAAGAGTTTCGCCAGGCGTAGTGAAGTTGGCGATATTCTGACAGGCAGGTGAGTACTATACCTCGCGCCATGACAACTTACGCCACTATTATTGCTTCAACGATGTCAATGATCGCCTTATGAAAAGAAGATCGCAAGATAAATGACGCCCCAGTCGACGCCTTACAATAGCTAGCGCGGTCATCGGCAGTAGGTAGGAATACAGAGATGAAACAGCCACATATATAATCCAGTCACGGTTAATTCACACTTCTCTCAAGCCCTGATAAAGTTCTACTTCCAGGATGTTCCTCCGCCTAGTGCAAGATAAGCTTTAACTTAGTCTAGAAAATTACACCAAAGGACAACGCACCGAGTTCGTGCGCTCTCAGTTGTAATTACATTTTTCATGAGAACTACTTCGTTCTAGGCGCTAGCAACGCACACGTTCTCTCGCCGTTTGTATTCATATTCATTATAAATGAAATATCATAATTCATAAATATAATACTGGCAAAACTCCAATTTAACGAGAAATAATATACTTTCATGTCAACAGAGGCATAAAACGCTTGTAATGCATGGTATATTTACGAAATAGCCAAACACGTCATGCATGGGGTGATTGATCAAATTTTTGATTCAAAAAATTGTGAATAAACAGTCTATAGACTATACCGTGGACTCTAGCCATACATGCCAGCAGTGGCGTGAGGTGAACTGTTGCAAGGTAAGCTGGCGTCAGCTCTGTACTATACACCTGCTGCTTCCTAGTTCGCACTTCCGCCACTCAAACTTAGCTCGGCAGCTGACGTCACGGGACGCGTGTGATGGGACCCTTGCTGTTCGCTTGTGAGTGGCCAGAATGCATTCAGTTGCCGTTTTTTACGTATTTCATTTAATTTTCACGTAATCGTCACTTCGCTCTGTTTGAAGGTTTAAGGTGCATTAAATGTGGTGAAGTGAGTTTGCTCATACGATACGTACTATTTGTTATAACAACCCTAACGTTGCCAATTAAACTAAAAACGTAAAGAAAATACGTAAAATTTAAAACTATGTACTTTCAATATATATATATATATATATATATATATATATATATATATATATATATATATATATATATATATATATATATATATATATATATATATTCCGCTTCGTAGGACCCCTTTGGTAGTTCATTCGGTAAGGTAAATATGTGGGGTGGTGATGGTGTGGACTGCATACTGGCCACCCGCAAGAAAATTTTTTCCTTTTTTAAACTACGGTAAATTACGTAATATAAATGAGACTATCGGAAATGTTTATATCTCGTAATGATTTGGCTAAATTCAATAAAAACAATGTTTAATTCGCTGGACGCAATTTACCGACACTTATTCAATCGTAAAAATTGTTTCACTGAAACAACCAGGGGTTTTTGCAGTGGTTTTAAGTGGTGCCATTCCCACTGATTCGAGTAGTTGAATTCCCCTGCGAATCACCGGTTACTCGCTGATTCGATTTTACAGCGTAATTGTTCGCTTTACGGCAGCGTCGTGTCGACGGGCAGAGTTTCTTCGCGAGCCCCTGAAAGTTGCCGTTCCTGTTGGTATTCATGAGGCGCCAGGGGAATCCGACGGAGTGCTAGCCGCGCCCCCGAACCTGTCGAGACGCTTCTCTTGAGCCGTTTCCCGTCCTCCTCTCCCGTTGCCCTTTTTACAAGCGCACGAATCCTTTGTCCCTACAGATGCGGCTCGGCAGATAAGCCCCCGGCTGGTGGCGAGATTTACGCGGAGGTAACTCTTTGATTTCCCGACATAGGCAACGCGGGGTTAACGATTAATTATTTCGCTATTGAGCCGTGGCGCCGAATACCCACATGCCGACCCACGGACAACTTAATTGCCCCGGGAACACAATTCTCCAGACGTCCACGTGGTATAAGCCTAAAGCCGATATTACACGATACCTCCTGCCGTACTTGGTTCTTGTGAGCACTGTGACTATACCACTGTACTACCAGTTCTCATAACAGCTTGATATAATTAAATCAAGGTTTTATATATATACACACACACAGACGTTTTGGCCTGCACGTTCACCCGACTTGACTCCGCTAGACTACTTCCTGTGGGGCCACATGAAGGACGTGATTTACGAGACCCCTGTGGAATCAGAGGAAGACCTGCTGGCGCAGATTATGGCTGCGGCGGATCTTGGACTTCCAGGTATTGGTGATCGTGTGTACCAGAACATGGTACGTAGGTGCCGTGTTTGTGTTAAGTATTTAGGACGATCTTAAACCGTAATTAGAAGTTGTCATCGCCAATATTATTCATCTCTGTCGAATTTGAAATATATTTGAAAGAGTTTCCACCTCACGAATATATAATCAAGACGGGTCCCGCGCTAGTCGGTATAGCTACCGCTATGGCGAACCTTGCACAAGCTTTCACGGAATATGGTATCGTTTAACATCGTATTAAGGTTGGTCGAGCAATCACCAAAACCGCAGAATAAAGGCTGTTCGCGGTAAAATGAGCACTTCTCAATTTGAAACCTTTGGAAAATGTGACTGCTCCTATCGGCATATAGTTTAACGGGTACACTAATTGGTAAGCGACCAGTAAATTTGGCAAGCGATGGAAGGGAAGTATTTCCGTACATAAACGCTGAAATGAAAGTGTTAAGTAAACTTCTGTAAATACTGAAATTATTTATTTTGCTTTATGAATTTTTAGTTCTTTAAAGTGTATGAATAACCAATTTTGTAAAATATTTACTTTTGCAATAATTCCACAGTTTCACTGGATCAGTGCATGAATAAAGTGATAAGGCCCATGGTAATGTTACATTTACATATTATGGAACAATACACAATGTATATACAAGCAGATCTTAAGACGGGGTTTTAAAAGTTCTAATTTTGCCGAGAACACCGTATATAGGATGTTCACAGTCAAATGAACTCTTTTGAAAGCCCTACTTACGATCTACTTGTATGCACGTTGTGTAGTCTTACGTTTTATGTAAAACTAACATTGTCATGGGCCTCATCACTTTATTCGTGCATCGGTCCAGTGAAATTGTGACATTATTAGAAAGTAAATATTTTTCAAATCTGCTCATTTTTACGCTGCGATGTATAAAAAAACAGAAAGAGAAATAAATAATTTAAGTCGTCACAAATAGTTACCTGACACTCTTTATTCGACGTAGTTATGTGGAATTACTTTTCCTCCATCGTGACCAACTTTACTGGGCGCATGTCACTCAGTACGCCCGTTAAATTATATGCAGGTAGGAGCAGGGAATTTTTTATAATGTTGATTTCAAAAGTGCTCACTTTAGCGTGAGCAGCGTATACTTGAAAAGACAAAGGTGAAAGAGCGACATATACCGCAAACTCCGGCCGCACGTGCCAACACAATGACGTCATTCGTCAGCAACGTGTTGGAAGGCAGTTCGCCAATCAGAGCTTATAAAAGTATTGGTTTGCAGCATCAAATATGTCAACACAAAACCATTTTATCCGGCAATTTTAAGATAACGTTACACAAATAAGTCAAGTTATTATGGCAAATGTCGCGGGGAAACAATTGACCAATTGCTGCCCAATTTGGCAAACAATTAGTACTAGGGCAGGTGTTGTAAACTGGTATGTTCTAAGTCGGTCAGGTACTTACTTTCAAAATGGTAGCATGCAATGGCCTGTCAGTCGCAAATCTCGTTATCAGAGTCTTGCGTTGCCAATCAGAGAACAGGTACACCCACATGTATGGAACAGCCCATGCTATTTTGCCTCTGTGTGATGTTCTACTCTGTGCCAAAGCCACGCTTAGTTTGTCTTCACTGCTCGGGGGCCGAGGTGCGTAGTGGCCAGACTACTTGCCTCCCACCTAGGTGATCCGGATCCGATTTTCCGGCGTGGTCGCTCGCGGATTTTCGTACGTGGGAACCGTGACGGAGGATGCCGCTGGTCGGCGGGTTTTCTCAGGGATCTCCCGTTTACCCAGCTCTTGTATTCAGGCGCTGTTCCATACTCACCTCGCTTCACCCACGTTGGCTTTCAAGGCCTCGTTGTTAAGGAGGATCAGGCCCCGCCATCTTGGATTTACGGAAATGTCGCCGTAACTTGCAGTGCAGATTTTGTATTTCGTTTTGGGCGTCGACAATGCATAGGGCATTGAAATGCACATGTTCTAAAGCATTATTGCTAGACGTTTGTTGCTAATATCTTTTCAGTAAACGCCCTAAGATAAAATTACTTATTTATTGCCGGCAGTCACTAGCCCAAAATTAACAAACGTGGTAGAGTTGTAACAGTTTGATAAAGCTTTAGAAACAGTTATTTATGCCATGTCGTGCAAAAAAAAATCCGTTAAATTTTCTTACATGAAAACTTTGGCAAAAATTATTAAAATCCAATATGGCGGGGCCTGATCCGCCTTAAGGGAACTATGTAGCTGTGCGTCCAAGGTCAAGAAGCGAGGGAGCGATACGGGCGACTCTAACACGCACGCCTAGTGCCTCATCGCTCTTACGAGCAAGGCTTGCAGTGTTTCCGTTGTAACGCTGTACTGTGTAAATTAAATTTGTAACATAGGGGTTTTATTACACGCGATGAAAGCCCACAGATGAAGCTACGACCTATCTTCGTACTTTTCTCTTGCCGCTTAAGGAAACTGCTTAAGCAAGTTTTAAAAATGCGATATTTGACTATTTTCAAGAAATTTTTTTCTAAAAATTCGCTTAATATGACTAAAGTAAAAAGTAGGGCCATATAATGTTTTTTTTTTTTTTTTTCTAACAAAAAGTAATATTTCCAGAACTTTTATTTACCGAGATACGCGTTTACGCGCATACAAGGATTTCACAGAAAAATTTTCAGTTCAGAGGACTATTAAGGGAAATAATACATGAAAGCAGTATATTTACCCAATTTTCGATATAAGTAATTTTCCAAAGAGTTTATTGAAATTTTTGGCTCAACAAGACGTAAATAATAATTTTCAAGTCCTTTTTTACGTTGTTAGATTTTCACTGCCTTCATTATTCTCGGAGCACTGATGGAAGAAATGAAAGGAATTTTTTTTTTTTTTCTATCTTCAATCAGAGCTTCGATAATAACGAACGCGGGGAATTTTAAAGATGTAGTAAGATGTTCAAAATTGTTATTTACGTCTTGTCGATCCAAACATTTTCGAAAAATTCTCTTTAAAACAAATTGCGGGAAATATTATATAAATATACAACTTTCGTGCAGCATTCCCCGTAAGATCCGAGCGGCCCGAACCTCTCCCCTACTATCCGCAAGCTCCTCTGACTCGTTTCGCGACCGCCTTTCCGAGTATTCACTCCCTCCCCCTCCCCCCACCCCCCTCTTCTCGAGGCACACTGCGATAAATTGACAATCTGCTTGAGCTCACCGCGGGATAGCGCCACGAAGTCGCCGTTAAGGTTCGCCGTCCTCGATCACGCGAGCGAGGCGCGGCGATACGGTAGACCTTCGCCTGAGACCTAGGTGCTACGTCGCCGTTACAGCCGTTACGGCCGATTAATAAGTGTGGCCGCGAAGGCGGTATTTGATGCAGCGACCTCTCCACGTGTCTCTACGGTATGCTAATGAAGGTAACGGCGCATGACACGTACGTGATCCCCGAGCACGAGGATTATTGCTCACGGAGATTTCCTGGTACAAAGAACACTGAGTAAGGCAGGGAATTTTTTTTTTTTTTGGGAGGGCTAGCATGAAGATGGAAAAGGGAGTGGGGGATAACTTTCCTCTCAGCACATAAAACACATAGGGAGACTACGGAAATTATCTGTATATAAATTATATATTTATGAAATGAAACGAATTTCGCCATATGCATTGTACTCTAGATTACGCATATCTCAGTATGTATTACTTGTAAGTTATGAAAAATAACATAGTTTATAGAACTATAAAATATTAATTATGTCCGTAAATATCAAAGTTGGCCCCTGTTTGATTTAAACTATAGCTACGCCCATGGATGTTGGCTTACATATTCTTACGATGTAATTTTTCAGTACACTGCCTCCGTTGCCAATGCTGAGGGGTATCATTCTTCACATTAAATACTGCACGAAGTCATACAACTTAAAAATGAAAATAATGTTTTGAATTGTTTAAATCAAAATAAAAGCAGTGGAGACTAGATGGAAGTAGAATTGAAACCTGGGATGTGCTGTTGATATTGCCACTTCAGTTACTAACTCAAGCGCATCACAATTGTGGTTCCGTAAAAAAATGTATACCACACCGACTGTTACTTTGACTTACGTTCAACTCAAGAGTGTTTTTACATGTGAGAGGGCCCGGATCCCCTAAACCCCCTACTTTGAATACGTGCGTGAGCATGGCCGTATGTAGACACACTGTTGCCCTTGGCATTGTGCTCGCTGCTCCCACCCCACACCGGGACACATATTCTGTCCTCTGCAATAAGAAAATGTTCACGCATGCACGCAAGGCATCTTGCTTTGCAGCAGTTTACGTCATACGTTCATCTGTGCGATATCACGTATACGTAGGGATGGGAACATTTCGCGAGTTCATTTCAGGACAAGATAGACGTCAAACACATGTACACTGAAGTTGACTTTGCAATTGGCTCGCAGTTTATTAGACACGCCTTGGACGACTCTGGGCCAATAGCAGGTGTGCAAGGAAACGAGTAGCGAGTGCCATACTGCCAGGTGTGAAGTAACACTGGCTACTCTATGAGGCGGCAGCCAATGAACAAACATATGAGGCTCGAGTATACACATGGCTGTGGAGTCTAGCCTACAGGTCATTGAACTCGCGAATTTTTCCTATCCCTACCGATACGTCATCGTAGACTGTGAAATGTGCACGTTTCGATGTAAAGAACGGAAACAGCATTCAGTTTTCGTCACGGCCAGTTGTTTACAGGAGATAGGTATTAATTATCTTTAGCACCAGTGTGAAGCTGGATGTATGTACATAATAAGCAAGTTATTTAAGAAAATAAAATCCACCCATTTCACCTCGTTGCTGTAATAACTGCAGATTACTACCTAGGTTTCATATGCCTAAATCTGGCTCTGACTCGCAGATTAATCTTAAACGAGCAGCTACAACACATACGTGGTTGTGGTTATTGCATATGTGAGTGTCGAATACATAATAAAAAATTGTGCTGTATTGGCACGTCAGTTTAGACTAAGAAATAAAATACTATGCTTTGTTATTTTAGTTCGAATGCTATGATGATTGGGGAGGAATGAACACCATCGACATCATGAATGAAATAGTAGCCTTCGATAGATGTGAAATAAGGAGGGGACAACACACCGGCATTTGCGAGGACCCTGATTCGATTCCCGGAACTATAAGCTGTTCACGATAAAGTGAGTACTTTTTAAGGCCCTCCCACCAGGCATTAACCAATAATAAATATATTTTATTCCAATCTCATACATTAAATTTTGATGGCGGTGAAATGTATACACTTTGTTTATTGGTCAGATTGCAACTGGATGAAAGGAAAAATTTATAATGGCCTTAAAGAGTGCTCACTGTACCGTGAACAGCCTATACCAGTCTGATTTCAGTTTTCCATGGTTTTCTGAAATCACCGTATAAAAATACCGCTATGGTTCCTTTGTTCAAGCAGTAGCTGATTCTTTCCCCGTTCCTCATTCTCCGAGTAATTTACCCCGTTTCTAAAGACCCCGCTCTCGGTGGGCTCAAGGATAGAATACTAATGCTGCTCCTACTAATCGTCTAGCTCTGAGAAAAGCGATTTTAGTACTTTTAAACAGATTATGTCATTATGGAATCAGGCGTGATGTTAAGCAATCAGTATTTTATAAGCCTGAAATATATTTTAGTTATTAAATACTAGCGACCCTCTCCGACCTCGCTTGGGTGCGATTTACAAATATGGCGTTGTTTGGGTTTGCAGCAAGTATATGCACTAAATGCTTAAGGTAACTAACATAAGATTAATAATGCGTTGTTCATAATATCTTTGTAGGCCTAAGTGAACCCCTATATTTGATAAAATTTTAAGAGACAAAAATAGTTACTGTGGGTCATCCTTAAAAGATAAACATATGCTGTCGTGGACCTTTTTGTAGACCTTTTTGAGATCTGCAATTCTGTAGTACACTAATATAGTGTATCTCTTATGATTTAGACAGCGTAAGCCATGTAAGCGCCCGAAAAGCGGCTTTTTCCAACTTTATTATAAAACGTTTACATTTCTCTACTATCCTTAAATTAAATATTAATATATTATATACTTTAAACTTCTTCAAAAAATGCTCTAAATGATGGTGAAAACCGCATCAAAATTTATAAAGTAGTTTAGAAGCCTTAGCAAAACACACACACACACACGCGGCGCGGGCGACTTTGTTTTATACTATGTAGAGATAAAACGTTTCACCACCGAAAAAAAACATGGAAATCGAATTCGGGTCACCTAAATCCATTCCTTTTTATTTCTCTTGGGAACACCTTCTAATATTAGAACCGGAAATACTAGCATTTTTCAGAGTCTGGCTTTCACAGCCAGATCCGAAGAGGTTAAGTTTTCTCTTCGCGATGACTGAGATACATTGCTGGGACGTGTTCTTAATGACCATTCCACTGGAGCCAGGGAAATAAGTGTCGAAATAAAAAGAGGAAATAGAAACGTATGTAACTTGAAAAAAATTGCGTTTCCTTTTCTCACTTTTTTGGCGTCTCAGCAATACTTTATTTAAGCAATGCCTATTAGTCTTTCCAACTCTATTAACTAAGCGTATGTTTTCCAAACACTCTGTCTCCTGTAGCATTCTATTTAATTTAATTTAATTTATGAATAATTTTTTTAATTGTTTCTTCTCTGTCGCAAGTGTTTTTACGACTCTTTTGACGGTTTTTTACTTGCTCTTCGTAGTTAAGACTAGCTCTAAGTACACTTAGAGAGGTAGTTATGTCCCCAAAGTGCAGGCCATAGCTGCCCAATTCCTCTTTGCCACGATGCATGTCTCCTTGCATGATTTTCCTTCCTAGTAGGCGTAAGGGGTTAGCCCTGAGACGCAATAAAATCTCGCCCTACCTTCGGGCCTTAACTTCACATAGAAAAAAAAATGCAACGACGCGGAAAGAAGGATATTTTCCGGACGGAGATTCTCACGTGGAAAAAGTGGATACAATCCTATGACGTGGATATTTTATCTGGGTGCTCCTATTTCCTAACCCGTGTCTAATCCACCGCTGCTACGCTAACGCTTCATTTCACCTTAGTCCGAGATTTAACTCCAATCATATCCAGTTCTGCGTTCTTGCCACATAAGAGTAATCACAATGAATCACTGGACACGACATCTCTGTTTAATGGGGTTTTTATTCTTTATGGAAGACTTGTTACATCAAAATGAAGATAGATTAATAACATATACGTGCGTTCTCATGTAATATTATTATTTGGTAACTTCGTAACAACGGCAATATTATTTGCAGTTTTGCCAGTCGGGCGGTATTGGCTGTTCACGGTAAAATGAGCACTTTTGAAAGTCCTGCTTAATATCTACTTGGTTACACGTCGTGTATTCCTCCGTCTTATGTAAAATTAACATTGACATGGGCATCGTGACTTTATTCATGCGTTGGTCAAATGAAACTGTGAAATTATGAAGAAAGTAAATACATTACGAATCGGCTCATTTTTACACTTCGATGCATTAAAATAACACAAAGAGAAATTAATTATTTATGAGTTATCACAAATGGTTGCCTAACCCTTTTTATTCGACGTTAAGATATGGAACTACTTTCCATCCATCGTTGCCAACTTTACTGGGGGAATGTCACTCAATGTACTCATTAAAATATATGCATGCAGTGGCAGTGACTTTTCCCTAATGTTCATTTCTAATGTTCTCACTTTATCGTGAACAGCCATTACTGACGGCTGAGGTAAGGCGATGTATCGTACTGATGAATTCAGGTTGTCTCTGTACACGGTTGATAACCATATACTCGAGTGTGAAAGGGCACGTGGTAGTTTTTGAGAGACGCGCAATCAGAAGTGTCGGATTCATGTTGTGGCGTGAAATATCCTATCATTCTTAGGCTTGTCCGGCAGCGATCAAATTCACTTACCGCACAGCTGTTTAGTTCTGGAAACTCTATGGTCTCGTGTGTTTCACTTCATGGCGCGGATTCAACGGCCAATTTGCCAACATGAAGATGCCCGCTCACACACAGTACGTTTTTCCTAGACCTGACTTCGTGTTATCGGCACCATTCATTGGCCATCTCCCACTCTTCAGTCTTGTCGCACACAGAATGTGTATGGATTCCGTTGGGGCGGCAGCTTCAGATGTCAACTAGTCTGCAGCATATTTAGCCGACCTCCCGTGGCGCAGTCGGTTGTTGCGCCACCGATCTGGGGTGCGGGAGGCTCTGGGTTCGAATCCCGGGTAATGCATGGGTGATAAGTTAGTCTTAAGCCGTCCCCTGCTAAGCTTTCAAGCATAAATAAGGGGGACGTTAGAAAGTCCTATACAGTACAATACAGCATGTTAAGTAGTAATTTAAATAACTATGGGAAATTCCTCCACACAATAGCATTAGATGTCTTCGTTTCACCATGCCTAACGGTATCGCCACATGTGTCCCTCGCTAGGGTTACCCCTAGCGAGGGTTACCAACAATATAATAAAGGTAATTTTCATGTGGACAGTTTTATCCGAATAAAGTGCTCATTTGTCTTGATGTTGATATCAGTGATTTGTACTCACGTTCATATTTCATCTGACTTTTCATTGTGGCAGGTACAGCAATTTTTATGGCGATGAATGTATTTTCCCTTCAAGCGTGCTTTACTGTCTACATTTGCTTCTTAAAATGCGTCATCATCAACAACCACCCTCGGCCTTTCTGAGAGTTGCGTGAACTTATTTCTTTGTTGTCCATTACTCTGGATCCTACAATTACAAAGTTCCCGGTGGAACAGGCGCTTGCCTCACCAAACCTCCCCTCCAGGTGATCGATACCCATTAAAAGGTTAGGTATACCTGGGACACTACTTTCTAATTTACGCTAACCATTCCAATCGGCTCTTTTTTATTTCTCAGTTACCATCGGGAACTTTGCAATTTTGACACCCCATGCTGTGTCCGAAATGAAGTTAAAAATACAAAAACTGCATTTTACATACATGCCTAACGCGTTCCGTGCATTTCCTTCTTTCACTTTTAAAATACTAAGCATGGCGGTATTCCCATTATATACTGTGTACCGTGAAGTGAGCACTTATTAAGGCCTTCCTTAACTTTTCCTTTCAGCGAATTTCTATCTTTCTGCCAATTTTTAATATAAACTTTATACACGTATCTAATAAACACAGTGTATACATTCTATCACTTTCAAAAGCTAATGTGTGAGGCTGTAATAAGATATATTTTTAGTGGTTAATGGTTTTTTGGTGGGCCTTAAAAAGTGCTCACTTTACCGTGAATAGCATTAACAGCTTTACGCGGTCCAGTGCACTCGAATGTGGTACGGGACTTAGATTCGGGCGACGGCAGGTAACCAGTATCCCCCCCTCCCCCCCCCCCCGTATTCCGAATATATTTCTTGGAGTGATAAAGATTGTCTTCCGGTTCACACCGAGATGTGACAGGTGTTCACTGACGTATAATTAAATATTTAAAAAAATCACGGTTTTCTTAGTGTTCCTACTTGCGTGAAGTTCCCAATCAGAAAAAGGGGTTTTAAAAACTTACTGGACCTTGCCTTTATCCCGAATCTACTTCAATCTCTTTATGCTGTTCAGGTTGTCCAATCGCAACTCAGACAAATGTCGGGGCATGTTTCCAAATATGTGCCGTTCCGATCACTGTCCAGTAAATTTCATCACTGGATAGCTTCTCCGCTTAAAACGAATGGGCGCGATTAATATGATTATACAACTGATCAGCGAGCTAGATATAACCGTGCTCGTTCAACTGGAATCTCTAGGCCGTGAACTGGTTATTACAGTTTTTTTTAAATAAATCCTATTGCAAAAATATTCGTGTTTCTTACTTAACTTTTTTAAGTGCTGCCCAAAATTTTCGTAGTTCAGCGAACGGTAATGCCAGGTTATGCTTCATGTAGACGAGTTTTAATCACGACTGCCTAAAACTACAGGTAATTGCAGAAAGATTACCCTAAATTAAGTCACAGTAAAAATTCTGTAAGATGATGAAAGTTTATTTACCAGGTCGATAGATTTCGACATAAGCAAATTGTAGTTTGTTTGTCCTTGTCTGAGTGAAAATATTTTTTGCTGTTTTTTTTTTTTTTTACGATTGCGTGTACATCATTTACTCTTGTTTTATTGAAAAACGTAATTACTTCCGTTAACAATTAAGTAAACTATTATTTAACGTTCGCTTTAAAAAATTAATTTCACTCACGAATTCAGTCTTATTAACATGTATATCTAGATACATGTCTGTGCGTTTCACGGTACAAGAACTTTTGACTAGACAGGAGAATTTCGAAAATGATCGACCATCCTTTTTAATCTGGTATCCGGTATTTCTCTTTATTAATACCTTTAAAAAACCGTTTACGAAAATAAATGCGTCATGAAGACACAATTTCCGCAACCTACTGTGCGCTAAAATTATTTGGATTTTTCATTCTCGCTATATATATATATATATATATATATATATATATATATATATATATATATATATATATATATATATGGTATATAAATAGAAGTATAAGAGTTGAACGTTCACTTTAGGAAATGCTGGTTTGTTGCTTCATTAAGTTACCTACATCGGGTTTGGGCAAAATTAATATACTTGCTTGCGGTTTATTTATCACACTGTTATTTTAAGCTTTTTTGTTTAATGTTTTATAACGTTATTTCTGTAACATGTTTTCCTGATTATCTCTATAATATATTATTTTGCGGTATAAGAAAACATTCCACTCAGAAACGTACTGCGTCAAAATTTCGGTTAGGCTGATCAACTATTATCTATATGTTTTATATGTATGGGTGGGAAAGAAGCAGTTAAAATACCGGTCTGCATAAAAACCGGTAGCTTAATTTAACGATCGATTTTTAACTTATTTCACACTAGGCCCTTTAAGTAACCCCGGCCTCATTTACAAGTTATTTTCTTCACTGTTTAATCCACATTCTGTCTTTGGTTAATACACCATTACTTTGGGCAGTGTTATGTATAAAAAAAATTAACTGAAGATTAGCTAGGGCTCTTCCATTTCACAAAGTTATTTTTCTTTGTTCTGATATTCTAACTATATGAGACTTTTCAAAGATAATTTTCAAGTCTTAATATAGGTTTGAAAAATACAATTTCTCTTGCAACTACAATTTAGAGTTACGAAAGGAAAGGTAATGCCTAATTTGTGATAATCATGGTACAGGCTGTTCACGGCAAAGTGAGCACTTTTGAAGCCCTATTTATTTTTACCTTTCGGCCATTTTGCATCCTTTGAACTCCTTTCTAAAATGAATATTGTCGTGGAAGTAATAAACGGAATGTGTATATTCCACCGCATTCAGAAGTTTACGTCTTAGGCTAAAATGAAATATATTTATTGACTATCATTCCAAATGGGATGGCTTTCAAAAGTGTTCTCTTTACCGTGAATAGCGTATACCCGCCGTTATCCCAAAAAACAGAGCATACTTAAGAATCCAGAATTCAAACGACTACTGATACAGTAAAGTTTAAATGAGAAAATGTTATTCGCGCAGCTTTGAGGGAGGGAAGGTAGGGGAGGCAGTTAAGGGGAGGACTCTCCCGAGTGTCTGCCCTTAAGGGGAATTAGTCCCCGCCATCCATGTTTCCCCATAGCTCACATTTAAGACGGTTTTAACGAAATTTTTCGCACAACATAGCATAAATAATAGCTAGAGATAGGAGAATTTCGCTAGTTCATTTTGGGACAAGGTAGACGTCAAACACATATATAGTGAAGTTACCTTCGCAATTGGATCACAGTTTATTAGACCCGCCCTGCACGCCTCTGAGCCAATAGCAGACTTGCAAGGAAACATCTTGCGAATCCCATAACTGCCAGGTGTGGGGCAACAGCCAATGAACAAACAAGTGAGGCTCCAGTATGCAGAGGACTGATGAGTCTAGCCTACAGATCATTGAACTCGTGAAATTTTCCTATCCTTAATAATAGTTTCCCAAGCTTTATCAAGTTGTTACGTTCTCACTGCCATCATTCATTTTTAACTAGTAACAGCTGAGAAAAAGTGAGTGAATTTTCCTGGGGGCAACTATTGCATTTAAATGAACCACAATAATCCAGCAATGCCAATTTCAGAAAATGTAGAAAGGAATGTCCTATGTCGTTTCGTTCAGTAAAATTAAATACAAAATCTTGAACGCAGCTTTTTTGCGTAAATTCTAGATTCCAAGATAGCGGGGACTTATCCCCCTTAAAGGGAGTGAAACGCCATGACTCTGCTGGCGTTGTACACACCAAACTGACATCATCACTCTCTACTACCGCGCTGTTAAATACCGCGCTGCGCGACCTACTTTTTCCGACAGGTAATATGCACACGCTCGCGGCTGCTATCGCTACTGAACTGAACAACCTCACCACTTCGTGTAGCGGCAATGGACTCTCCCGACTGTGCGCGTTATTTCCTCATTTGAGTTTCACTACACCGTGGATTCCAGCCCTGCACGCCGGGGCAGGATGGCATCACTGGCCGGCGACTTGCCGCAACCATGGAGGTAATGGGTAATGAAGTGGAAACAGCCTATCTTCTCAACGTTTATCAAGTGAAGCCGATGCCTTGTCTGTTTCTTTCAACTGCGCATGCGCAGACCGATTGTTTACGTCAGCCGCCATATTATGAGTGGCAAAAGTTACATTAGTAAGCACTGTAAAACATACACCTTTTCGCCACTACTAGCCCTGTCCTTGTCTTTCATTTTCGGCTTCACTTTCGTGTCTCAGCTTCCGCTCCATAGACTAATACCTCCATGGCCGCAACATGGTTCGCCAATCAGCTTCTTGTAACTTACTTGCCAGCCGGTAGCTCGACCAATACGGAATATTTTAGTAGCACGCGATGATCGGACAGACACAAGGCCTCGTTCCCAGAGCCTCGCTGGCCAATCGGAAAATGGGTGGGACGACATGAAATGAGTGGGTTGGAAAAATTTAGGCTGTTTCGGGATTGTCAGTATATATATGTACGTAAATTTGCGTACTAGCAGTGATGTGTACTTATTGAAACTATTCAGACACATCATCGCCTCTTCATATTAGTAGGGATGGGAAAAATTCACGAATTCATTTCAGGACCAGATAGATTTCAAACGCGCATACACTGAAGTCATCTTTGCAATTGGATCAGAGTTTATTAGCCACACCCTGGACGACTCCGTGCCAATAGCCGACTTGCAAGGGAACAAGAAGCGAATCACGTACTGTCAAATGTGGGGTAGCACTGGGGCAACAGCCAATGAACACACATATGAGGTTCGACTACACAAAGGATTGTAGAGTGTAGCATACAGGTCATTGGACTAGCGAAATTTTCCTATCCCTACATATTAGACTTGTCGCACATTCTGACGGAAATGTTAGAAACTATGCGACAAGAGAAAAAATCGGTGCATGGTGTTATATATTCGTTAGCACAACTTCTATGGATATGCATTAGACACACCCGAGGCGCTTACGAAAAGTAACCTGGTAAAGTTAACTGGGTTAACTCGGTCACGTGACCAGGTTTACACGATCACTTGCGATTAACCAGGTTGCTTTGAACGTTTTAGAATAACTTTGGTTTTGAGACGGCAGGTACTCAAAGAATATTTAGTGCAGTTATTAAATACTGTGCTAGATGATGATGATGACGACTATGAAGAGTTTTTGTTGAATTATGTTATGAACAAACAACGTAAAAAAAAAAAACATTGCAATTAAGTAGTACTGCGATAATACAATATCATTGTATTAAGTCTCAGTTGTGTATCAAATTTAATATCCGAGCTACAATGATTGGCCAAAGTAGCTAAACATTTATAATTTTACATATTTCGATCGTTTCCAGATTTCAACACTTATTTTCGATTACTTGTTCGTTTTTGTTGCTGCAATGTTTACATATTTACGCGCCATTTCACGCGTGTCGTCTGCTAGACCAAGTTTATTCTGCTGTCGAGCAGGGTTAGCCCAGAGTTGATCGAGTCGAGGATAGAGTTAACCCGGGTTACTTTCCGAACGCGAGTTAACATAACTCGATCACTTTTCGAACGCACCGAGAAGTTTTAACCTGATCGAGTTAACCGGGTGACTTTTCGTAAGCACCTATAACCATATAAACATTTGTCGTTTATTCTTGTGTCATGGTTTCGTACCTTGACATCTTACGAGTTTAAGCGCTGAAACATGGCTTTAGCCGGGAATGAGGAATTAATAGGAGCATTAGTAGGCGCGTATTACGCACAGGAGGAAACTGAAAGGCGAAGCAGAAATTTTGTTGCACCTCGGTATCCTAAGGTTATGTTTATCTGTTCAGCTTCTCTCGTTTTCACAAGTATTCATACCACACCAATAGCCTTGGGATATTGCTTTATCACGTCAGTGGAACAAGATTGTAAACAAATTAAGGCAGTGGTTACGGGATTTGTTGCATTTACTTATCTTATGTAAAGGGGCATTACACAGAAACTGGCATTCTTTCCTCGTCCCTCGATACGTACCTTACCAAGTTCGAAATATACTCATTGATAAAAGAAAGGGAGATACAACTCAATGGGGGTTGTAATAACTTGGAAATGCGGATTGCGATTGTAATATTATTTTTAAGCATACACGTGGGGAATATGCTGCAGACGTCTATACAAAGCTCAGAATTTTAATCATCATTGGAAGTACATTTATTAAATTGACAATTAATAACGCATACAACAGAACGACATATTGTAAATACTTATTAACTTTTAAAACTTTCGAGCTTTATAACCACAAAACGTACATGTTAATTTTCACACCTGAAATACAACAATATGGCGACTGTCATAACTACGCAAGTATGCTCGGCAAGCAAGTATACAATTTCAAATACTTGTGATGTATAGATCCGGGGACAAGTACGCACAATTATGTATTTCTTGAGAATCCGGAAACAGCCTTAGCCGCTCTTAAAATGGAGGTCTTGCGAGTCAATGAGTATAATCCATTCACGGTTACTTCAGACTTTTCTGAAGCCTTGCTAAAGTTCTACTTCCAGGATATTCCTCCGCCTCTTTCAAACAAAGCTTAACTAAGTCAAGAAAATTACAACGCACCGCATTCGTGCGCAGTCAGTGTAACAATATTTTTTATAGGAACTATTTCTTACTAGACGCTACCAATACAAGCGTTTTCCCACTGTTTCTCGTTCAAATTACTTATAAATAAAGCTTTATAATTTATAAATAAAATATGAATAACATTTCAATTTAACAGGAAAAAAGTAACTTTTATAAACACAAGTATAGAACGCTTGTGATAAATGGCATGTTGATAAATGTTGGAAATAACTAAACACGTCATACATGGGGAGATTTTTCAACGGTTTGATTCAAAAAGGGCGAAGAAACCGCGAATAGACTATATGGAGAAGTGCCGGAATGCAAGAGCAGAGGAAACGGGAAGTTTTAATAGTGTGGTAACTTAGGTCAGAGTGCAAGATATAGTCTATTCGCACTTTTTCAATAAAACCTTTGAAAGAAAAAAAAACACCCCATTTATGACGTGTTAGGTTACCTCCTAAATAGACAATTTTCCACAAGAATTTTATTCTTCTGCTAACATTAAGTTAATTGGTTATTGGTTAAATTGATCTTTTACTTTCAATTTATCTATCAATTGTAATATTTCATTTGTAACAAATATGAATAAAGACAGCGCGAAAATATGTGTATGTTGGAAATGCCTAGTAAGAAATAGTTCTTATGCAAAATAGTATTACTCTGAGCGCACAAGAATACGGTGCGTTGACAGTTTGGTGTAAATTTCTTAGCTTAGTTTCAATGAGGCGGAAGAATATCCTAGAAGTAGAACTTCAGCAGAGCTTCAGAAAAGTTGGAAGTAACCGTTAATGGAATGTATCAAATCGGTAATTTTCTTTTCACAAAAAAAAAATCACTTTGAGTTTTATAACAGTAACGTTGAGAAGCTACAATACTTCAGTCGTATAAAATAATTCGATTTGTCCACTACACTGATCCGAGAAATTTAACGGGATGTCTTGATGTGTCTTGGAGATGCATCCGTTCGCGGGGAGATAAAAAAAAAAAGCGAAACGGATGCAGGGGAAATAAAGTGGTCGGCGCTGGCCAAGAGATCGGTCCATAACACAGCAGCGACGACGAGCACATAAAGGCAAGCGCCCATCTCCCCTTTCGCTCCGGTGGGGGATGTTGATGCCGCCTGCGTGGTATTAATCGAACAGCTGAGGCGTCAAGCTGGCCGAGACGGATTGATTCGCATCGCGCAGCGACGTCCGAGCAGTTCCGCAACAGGAGGGCGGCAACACAGACATGCACGGACGGGAGCGTCCGTCATTACGGTTTACGACGGGACTTGGAAGACGAATCACCCGACCGGAGGGCCGTAACTATTGACGGCCTGTGTCGGACGTCAAAGAACACGTGGCAGCACGTAGCTGTACAGAAACGCGTAGACACACGTACAGTGTGTTTTATTCAAACCTAGGAGAATGAAAGAATATAATTATTTCCCGATGATGTCCATAGACTTGATGTACACCGCTTATTAGTCTTCTGCGCATGTGCCCGACATTGACCTACCCCAAAGGATCACATATGTGAAAGTCACATGATCAACAGCGATGAAAGTGTTCGTGTATATCTTAATTTTAAAATGACACGGACTATAATGTGAAGAAAATACTTTGACCAATTTTCACTTGAACGAACTGCATTACAAATCGGTTAGAGGGAGTATACATTCATCTCAAAGCATTTGTTTACAAATCAGTTTTCTAACCTAAAATCCAAACGACACCATTTTCGCTAGACGTGTTTGCAGAAAATCAGTTCAATGTTGGGACTCGGAAATTGGCTGTGTGCAGCCAGCGAGATCGGTCTACTTCATCTTTAGTCTATGGTGATGTCAAGCCATTTCGTACGATACGCTCCGCTTTGTGGGATGGAGTTCGGGGAAGTAATTCTGAAATTTCATTGGGCAGGGGAAACAGCGAATTCTGTAAACCAGTGAAAACCTGCCCTGTACCAGGTCACCTGAAACATGAATGATTATCAAATTGATTGAATTTCAACTATGCGGCTGTGATTCATTCTCGTCTGCAGTGAAATGCTTTGCCCCACACCGTGATTCCTTAAAAATAACTCTACTTGTTCGTTATTCAGCATCTTCACAATGAAGGGAAAATTTTAATTAGTAAAAAATAGAAACCCTTCTTTTGGCATTACAATTTTTGTTTTGAAGTAGTTCCTTAAAATCCATGTAAGCTCCGATACACTTGTGGACTGAATACTTCAAACAAAACAACTTAAAAACGAACCAGTGCACCATAGCACAACTTACCGACCCGCTATTTTTTCTAATTGATACAGATACCGAACAATCCCCCTCGGCAATTTTTTTACATAATTTGGTCAATGCAAAAATACTACAATCTTTTATACATATATTTTATGTTATTTAACTGTGCCACAGTGATAATTAGTAGCTAGCATATTTTGTCTGTAATACATGTTATAGCTAAAACACTATATTCACAATATAGACATATTTCCTGCGGGTTTGGCATACGATTCCACTAGATATTTAGTAATGTAGCCTTAACTGCTTGGAATCCCGATTTTTGTCAAAACGATTTTTTGTTTTGCGAAAAATATGCCGTCTGGAAAAGAAGAAAGGTATTTTGAAAGGTAAGTTTAATCTTCACATTCTATCGCGGAAGATATTTTAGATCGCATAGGGGGAATGAGACTAATAAACTAACAAGCAGTCTGTCCAGGGCGTGAATAAGTTTGATTTAGCGCAGTGTGGGTCAGAGGTATATTTCGCGCTAGTATTAAGAACTACAGGTAAAGGCTGTTCACAAAAAAGTGAGCAATATTGAAATCAATCTTAAAAATTCAATGTCCCTTATTGTATATATTTTAACGGACACGCCGAGTAAAATACGTCCAGTAAAGTTGGTAATGATGGATGAAAAGTAGTTCCACATATTAAAGTCGAATAAAAAGTGTTATAGGCTGTTCACGGAAAAATGAGCTCTTTTGAAAGCCCTGCTTAAGATCTACTTGTATACACGTTGTGTATTCTTCCACCTTATATAGAATTAACATTGCTATGGGCCTCATCACTTTATTAATGCGTCGGTAAATTAAAACTGTGAAATTAATTCAGAAAGTAAATAATGTACAAATATTCTCATTTTTACACTTTGATGCATTAAGAAAACAGAAAACGAAAGAAATAATTTTACGTTATTACGAATGGTAACCAAACACTTTTTATTCGACGTTAATATATGGAACTATTTGCCGTCCATCGTCATCAACTTTACTGGGCGAATGCCACTCAGTGCGTCCATTAAAATATATACATTCCAAAAGTGCTCACTTTATCGTGAACAGTCTATAGGTAACAATTTGCAATGTCTAAAAGTATTTATTTCGCTTTGTGTTTTTTTAATGCACGAAATTGTAAAAATGACCAGTTTCGTATAATAATTACTTTTATAATAATTCCACAGTTTCACTTGACCGACGCATGAATAAAGTGATGAAGCTCATGGCAATGTTAAATTCACATAAGGCGAACGAATACACAACAATTATACAAGTAGGTCTTAAGCAGGGCTTTCAAAAATGATCATTTTACCGTGAACAGCTTATAGCCTACTGGATGAATTAAAAATTCGGCCTGGGCAGAATTGAAGTGACCCCCTAGTTTTTTACTATCCGTGGTCATGGAAGTACGCATAATATAGCCCCGTTCCTCTGGCACTTAATACCCAAGAAAAAAAAAGAATTAGAATTAGCAGTTATTTCATCCTCTTCTAATAGCAGGAGTTGTTAAATAGTGCCCCACTTCTTACGACCAAGTGTGTGAATACGCCAGGTGGAATGCTTTATGATACAAAAACTAAACAATTTTGCTCATTACTGTCGCCGACACTCTGTGCGGATCAATCTCGGGATGGTGTGCAAAATTCGCAGTGCTCATTAAACCAGGGAAAAAACTTAGTCAGCGAAGGCGGGAATGTGCCAACCAAGCGATCCGGCTAGCTTACAAGGCGAGTATGCCCTGGGTTCGATAGAGATTGAAGGACTGGCGTAATAAGCCGCTCTGTAGGGCTGCAAGTTGAGCCAATAGTCTTACTGGTGAGGCGATACCCCTCCAGCCAATTACAAAGAGGAGGCGAGAGAGGTATGTGCGAACTGCGAAACACTGTTCGAGGCGAGTGACATTGATTACGACCACAGCATCAATAACCCAGACATCCGACTGGCGTGCACAGGGCAGAGAAGTTTCTTATATTCGTGAGGGGAATTATTTCTGAAGTTTCTTTCGTGGGGGGTTTCCATTTCGAGATTGAAACGGCTTTGCTTTAGCGGTAATACTGCGTTCTGCTCTCTAAAGTAGCACGTATGCGACACATTTCAGTTACGATTAGAAACAGAAAGTGTAGTCTAACGTGACAGGTGGATCGTGAAAAAGCATGCGTGTTCGGTGTACGTAGGAGATGCAGTCCGAAATGGCGGCGTTACGAAACTTCTATGTAGAGGCATGTATAGGTCTTTCACGGTAAAATTAGCACTTTTGAAAGACCTACTTAAGATCTGCTTGTACCTATCCACATTGTGTATTCCTCCGCCTTATGTAAGACTAACATTGTCGTAAAATTATTAGAAAAGAATTTATTTTACAAATCTGCTCATTTTTACACTTTGATGCATAAAAAACAGAAAGCGAAAGACATAGTTTTCAGTTATCACAAATGGTTACCTAACACTTTTTATTTGACGTTAAGATACGGAATTATTTACCATCCATCGTCACCAACTTTACTGGGCGCATGTCACTCAGGAAGCCCATTAAAATATATTCAGGAAGGAGCAGTGACTTTTTTCTAAAGTTGGTTTCAAAAGTGCTCACTTTATCGTGAATAGCCTTTATAAGTACAACCATGTTAATAATAAACACATTTGATACATTCCTTCACTCTCAAAAGTTAGCATCCCGGGCTGCAATAAAACACATTTATTAGTGGTTAGTACCTGTTGGGAGTGCTCAGTTTACCGTGAATAGCCTATAGAAACTACGAGAATGCGGGTTGTTGGGGCGATGACCCACGTCTTGTTTTTCTCGCCGGGCTCTCGAGTGCCCGTCGGCCAGCTGCCGCGCCGCACCGCGCTGGGCGTTAGAGTCTCTCCGCTAGATCCTCCGTGGCGCCTGTCTTGGCTCTGACAGCTGCCTGCGCCTGCCCCACGGCTTGTTTCCCTACCACCGACACCATCTTCACTTTCACTTGTCAAACATACGTAAAGGCTGTTCACGGTAATATGAGCACTTTTGAAAGCCCTGCTTACGATCTACTTGTATGCACTTTGTGTATTCTGCTTGCCATGGGCCTCGTCCCTTTATGTATACGTCAGTCGGGTGAAACTGTGCAATTTTTAAGGAAAGTTAATGTTAACCAACATACTCATTTTAACACTTCGATGCATTAAAAAATATATAAAACCAAAGAAATAATTTCAGTTATCCCAAATGGTTACCTAACACCTTTTTATTCGACGTTAAGATATGGAACTACTTTCCATCCATCGTTACCAACTTTACTGGGTGAATGTCACTCGGTGCGTCCATAAGAATATATGCAGAGAGGGACCGGAGTTTTTTTTCTAAGGTTTATTTTTAAAGTGCTCACTTTATCGTGAACAGCCTTTACCTGTGAGGGAGGGGGGGGGGCATAACTGGGCATAGGCCATTCACGATTACTTTGAAACCAACCTTTGAAAACGTCACTGCTCCTATAGGATATTCACGATAAAATTAGCACTTTTTGAAATCCTCTTATGTGGAACAATCCTAATAATATTATAAATGCGAAATTTTGTATGTTTGTTACTCAATCATGTTGTAATGGCTCGACGGATTTGGATGAAATTTGGTACAGTGGTAGATTATAATCCGGATTAACACATAGGGTACTTTTCATCCCGGAAAAATGAATAGTTTCTTAGAGAATATATAAAAAAAACCTTCTGAGTAGGCGCTGATCGTGGTAAATTAAGATAGAGTACTTGGTCATTATATTAAGTTTTGAATTTTGAATTACGTAGGCGGGTGGAGCCGCAGGTAACAGCTAGTGGTCAATAAATATTTCATTGTAGCCTTAGACTTTCGAGTCCGGGAAATGTATACACTGTGTTTATTACTTATATGACAATACTTATTTTAAAAAGTGATGTAGGATAAAATATTTCTGATAGGAAAAAATTAACTAGGACCTCAAAAGTGCTCACTTTACCGTGAACAGACTATACCTACATATATTTTAACGGACACACTGAATTACATGCACCCAGCAAAGTTGGTGAAGTTGGAACGAGAATAGTTATATTTTTAAAGTTGAATTAAAAGCGTGAGGTAAACATTTGTGAATACTGATTATTTACTGTGATTTATATATTTACTTTTATGAGACTTTCATTCTTAATTTCACTTACCCAACGCCTGAATAAAGTGATCAGTCCAATCACAATGTTAACTGTACATAAAGTGGAGGAACATACACATTTTGCATACAAGTAGATCTCAAGCGGGTCTTTCAGAAGTACTCACTTTACCGTGAACAGCCTTCATATAAGCAGTATAAGAATCTGCCTCCGAGCGCCTGTGGAGTCATGTATTTTTCAGTAGCTCCTAGGGGCCGCGGTGGTGAAGTGGTTAGACCATTCGCCTCCAACCTTAGCCAACCGGGCTCGATTTCTCGCGGGGTCGCTCCCGGGTTGCGTGGCACGTGTTGACCATGCCGGTCGATGGCGCTGGTCGGCGGGTTTTCTCGGTGATGTCCCGCTTCCCTCCGCTCTTGCATTCCGGTGCCGGTCCGTACTCGTCTCACTTCATAAGTGGCGAGTATGAGGGCGAGTATGGAGTAACGCCGGAATGAAAGAGCGGAAGAACCGGGAGATCCCCGCAGAAAACCCTCCGACCAGCGGCATTGTCCGACACGATTGCCACTTGTGAGAATCTGGGAGCGACCCCGCTGAGAATTGAACTAGGTGCACCTGGGTGGTAGGTGAGTAGTCTAATCAGTACACCACCACCCCCCAAGCGTGACTCGAAGGCTCATAACTAGCCACAGGTCAAAGAGCCCGAGCACTGCTGAATCGACTCGAAGTGCTCGAATCTTTATGTGCCCCTTAAAATGCCTTTATTGCAGGATTAACGAAATCCTACTACTCACATTTGAAAGGAGCACTGTTTAGAACAAGTTAATAAAACACTCTTTAAAACACACGCTTGAAAATTTATAAAGCTTTTGACTACCACTGAGCGACGTCAGAAGTTTTCTGTTTGGCAAGCATAAAGTCTTAATGGGTACAGGTTAGAGAGCAATGTCTGCTCTGGTGCACGTGTTCGTGAACAGTAATAAACAGACATCTCTGCTTTAAGCTGTCCAGGCATTGTGGAAGTTGTGGGGCTCGCTACATCCTCCAATCAGGTCGACACGAGAAACGCCACGTAACCAAGAAAACCACCAGTCGTATGAAACCAGCAAACAAAACTTCGAGAACAGTTTAAACGCACAGTATCTCAGGAAGTTAGAAACACACGCACTCTGTATGGGAAAAACCTTTGTATTTGAAAACAATTTTCAGTACAAACCATGCAGAAGCACCAAATATTTACAAAACACTACTTCCGCAAAATATACTGCTTCAAAATTTCATTTGTTCATTAGAACTGAGTACATTTTGGCTATTCAATAAAGTTACTTTTATAGAGAGTAGACTTCCAAGCTGGACAAAGCAATATTTAAAACAGCCCTTAAAACATGACACAGCATGAAGATTTAAACTTGTCCATAGGGCTGAAAATCACAACTTTTGGTGTTTATTAAATACAGCAACTCCTTTAAAATCTTTCATGGCCCAGCACGTTAATTTTCATTTTTCCATTCCGGTGTATTCCAAAAATGTTTGTTAAAATCATGTAAGAGATTCTTATTCAGGTGCATTAATTTTCTTTCTCACTAGTATTTATTAAATCGTGTAAGAGATTATTCTCGTTTTAAGTATAACGCTAAGTACTCCTTAGATTTCCTATACTTATAATATCTTTCTATATACCTTCATTTCAGGATAAAGCAAAGCTACATAAGACTAAATTTTTTTCACAAATGTGTTTCCATACATGACTTTGATTACCAACCTACACCTAGGTTGAAAACGCATTTTCTTAACATGGCGTTGGTTACAAAACTTAGGTTGAAGCAAAGTCATTCCTAAATTTAACAGCCTTTTGTTACTAATTTTTAATAAATTGAATAGCCATCTCCAATCATTTGTCTAGGCCTACCAGCATAACTTCTGCCCGCTACATGGGTGGGCAAGAAGTCCATTTTTCTACTTTTAACCTGGCCAATATGGGCCCCACAACATGATAACTACTTAGCTTATGAAGTGTTTGGAACCCAGCAGCCGAGTCTCTGGGGACCAGTCGGCGGCTGGTTCAATTTATAGTACATGGGTGGGTGGCGAAACACCCCACTACTTTTGAGACAAACGGTCAATTTTTAATTTAGCCAATGGCAAGCATCGGCACCTTCCCGAAGGAGTTAATTTCCAAGAGGTAAGGTCCTGGTGGTGCCATCCATACCGCTCATTACACGCTGGTAAACACCCCTCCCGCTACACTAGCGCCCAAGGTGGCAAGTCAACGAACCCTATTTCCCGGGCCGCTCAGATTAACAGCTGCCTTACAGCATGACGGTCGGCCGCGGCTCGGGATCCGATGAACAACACGTATACGTATATCATTCATCGTGTGCAACACACTTTCGGTTAAAGATAACAGTTAACGATTTTTATTACGTCGCACAGTAACACACAAGTATTTCGCGTATTTAGAACTCTAAGAAAAAATGAACTTAGCTGGAATACTGCGGCGTGCAGTGTAGGTAAGACCAGTAGGTGGTCAGGTTAACAAACGGAACGTCGCTTGTAGCGCCGCTCGCAGTCAAGAGGGGGGGGGGGGGGCGGGGGCGTAGTTGATAATATTCCGCAGTACATGAAACTCACGGTCTCGAAGTTTACTACAGCTGCTTTACAATTTACTGGGCACTTTGCAGTAAAAATAGCCGCGAGTTAGAAAAAATAGTCCCTTTTGTAATGCTTATTTAAATTTCAGTATCTAACTGCTGGTCGTCGAACTCGTTTACTATTCTTTCTTTCGCACATATTAAAGGTAGAGTTTTGCATTACTGTAATATACTGTTGTTAAGTCATGGCGTTACTTAATCAGCGTATGATTTCATTTTATGTAATCAATTGAAAAGTTAATATTTAAAATTAATGCGAAGTGCATTGCTGGGTAGGAAGGATAAAGAAACGGGAAGCTTTCGCAAGTGCTCAGTAAACAGCAAATAAACTATATAATATGACAAAATTTGTGTTTCTACATATTTTTATTGTTTCTTTGCGCGTCATTTGTGTCCTAGTAATTTGTGCTGAGCTTGAAAATATGGACACACTGCGTCAAAAATCAATAATATGAAAGGGAATATTTCACTTAATCGCTGAAATATAAACAAAAATGCATTTTAGTGCATGCCAAAAAGAGAATGTGTTTAAACATTACCTTGTAAAAATCATATAATTTTCAAAGACAAGTGAAATAAAATCCTTACGCAACTTGTCCAGAAACAGAGGATTCGGAAATGAAAAGAAAGGCGGCGAAAGTTTCGTATTAATTACTATTTAACAAATACTCAGAGTATGTTGAGTTTTTGTGGAACATGAAATATTTACCTGTAGATTTCCCAGATCCAAGAATAATAAATAATCCAAATCCACAAATAATAGTTTTAAAAAATCAGGGAACAGTAGTTATATTAATAAATTCTTAGCCTAATATACTGTAACACTGATAAGCCAACATTAATTCGGCGATTATATTTAAAACGTATTAATCCAATCAGGTTGATTAAAAAATTGTACGCATTAACTCTTCTGTAAACCAAAAATAAAAATCTATAACGGTTGTTATTGTACTCAGGAGTTGTATGTTTAAACCAAACTTTGGTCAAAATGTGGGAGATTCTTCGTTCTAACCCTAGATTATTAATGAGTGTTACTTTATTTATGGTAATCGTCGTTCTAATGATTTTAGGAATGCGAAAGATATGACACAAGTGAGTGGCTAAACAAATCCTACAAATTTAAAACTGACGGAATTAATTTTGATACTTTATAATACTTCGTACTTTTAATTTCATTCAGTAGGACTGTACGCCAAGCAAGCCGAGCACAGTAGAACATTTCAACAGCTAACCACGTCACATATATTTTCAAGTCCATGTGCCGGGTCGGGAATATTTCAACCCGCGCCGTGGTTCCAGAAACGCGGGATGAGTTATGCAGTCGGGCTGCGTATCGTGCAGATGTTAGCCAGCGAAGCGACGCTTTTACGTCCCAGGCGTCTGCCAACTATAATATCACGTCATCTTAACAACGGACCCCTTCAACGAGGGGTCAAGCACACCCAGGGTTGTCGCCACCTACCCGAGAAGACGAGGGGGCCCGTGCAGAAGACAAAGTAGCTTCTGTCAGCGAATGAATATTTCTTTTCCAACTCCCTCGACCCCTCCCGGACGCTAAAGTAGTTTTTCCAGGCGTACCAGAATTCTGGTATTTGTGCCATATTTTCTATCTTGGTACCAGGTACCAGATTTTTCTCATTCTGGTATGCATATATACCAGATCTTTGTTGGTCACGAACATTTGCTAAAATTTACTGATGTAGCAAAAGTATCCTGTAAGTGTAAATTATTTTATAAACTAAAATAAACATAATTGTAAATCACACAACCTTAAGATTATTTTATGTTATATTGTACTTGTAGTTTGTAGCAATACCTACACAGTGTTAAATAAAATTAGGTCTATATGGTCATTAAAAAAAAAAAAAAACAAATTTTAAATAATTTTCGTATTTTTTAGTTTCTTTCTAAATCAATTTAAATTGAATTAAAATTTTCATTTTTTTTTAAGAATACATTTAAGTAAGCCCTGCTCTCCTGGTATATATATATATATATATATATATATATATATATATATATATATATATATATATATATATAACCAATAACAAGCCAATATAATAAAACAACTGTTGTTTTAAAATTACGTAAATTTTATTTGAGACTTAAAATTACTGTAATGTAATTGCAATAACTGTTTTCCTGTGTGCGTGTGTGGGGGGGGGGGGGGAATACCAGAATTTTAAGGTGCATTTTACCAGAATATGATTTCCCCTATCTGGCAACACTGCGCTATGGCAGCTGGGGAACCCGTTGCATGACATCAAAGCAAAGTGCCCGCGGATCGTCGAGTTCACACTCGGCTTACATCCGGCACCGCGCGGATTGCCCGCGAGGGTATATATGCACACGAGCGCTGTACACAAGACGTGGCATGCGTTTTTACAACTGGTTTCGTGGCACTCCGGCTAGCCGTCTTGTTCGGAGCGACTCGACTGTGCAAACACTCGACATTATCTAGGCTGCACTGTTCTCTTCGGTAAACAATATAACACGATAATAGCCACTAGCTGCGGCAGGAAGCTAAAGTACTTTCTCTTCACGAGAAAATTTCTGTTTGCGCAGGTTATGAGCGCGTGTGTTTGCCTTTCCGAGGTTTTTGGGCAATAAACCATTAACAGTCTTCGCTGAGGGATATTTTACTTTCAAAGCAATATTTCTTATTTCATCTTACACGCGCTTTTTTATTTGATTTGTTTAGGCAGATAAGTTAGCCGAATAATACTTTTTACTTTTGTAATGAACATTACCGGAAACATATTAATATTTGCGTTATACCACAGGCATTTTGTATCGATTTAAGGGAAAAAAAATATTTTTTTTTTCACAAATATAAGAAAACGAATAGGCGCAAAGAAAAATAGAAGTATTAAAATGGTGACTTTTTCTTGTTACTTACATTTATTCTGTACTGCTTTAAGTAATTTAAACCTGTAGGCCTATGAGTAAACTAGGAAATAAAATAATTATCTCTGGTTTGCTACAGTGCCAGTAGCTTTCCCTGTACACCAACGTGAGGTCTCGTTTATTAAGGTAGGCTACGTGAGTATGTGCTTATTGTCAAACTATTGTGTGAGAAATTTCTTTATTATTGAGGTACAGGAAGTTATTGAAGAAATTTCTTCCTCTACTGCCCAAAGGGAAGAAAATTATACTATCGTCAAACAAAATATTGTTCATGTTGTAAAGTATATTCATTTCAAACGCTGTGAGCTTCGAACTCCTATTTCTTTTACTAGTACGTAATAGTTTTAAATAAAGAGGAAACCATTTTATGTGCTGGTAAATATGTGATCAAAGTAAATATATTGGTGATAAAACTGTAATTAGCTAGTTGGTTGCATTAAAAAAAATCTGGTTGAATGAAACATGTTTCAGCAGCGGCTCCCCGTAGAATAAAGAGTAATTATTTTACCGTTGATCTATTTAAGATATGCAAAAGGATCTTCTTAATCCCTTACAAAGTTCCCCCTTTCCCGCAAGTAGGTTTTGTTTATTTTGGTTTGATTTATACTTATTACGAAGGATTGAAATTTCGTCTTTACCGAATTATTTTTGCGTGCGATTGTTATCGCTCCTTAGGCAAGTATTATTAAAAGTGCTTATGTAGCTTTTAGAGCACATATAAATGACACTCTAGTAGCGTTTTTATGTAGCTGCAAATTTACAAATCTCGGAACTGATAATTACTTCGAAAGTAGTTGTATAAAGAGAGTGCTGGCGCAGTACACTTTTTGGGGCTATTTCGTCTAAATTGCAGGCAAAAATTAATAATTCGAAATCTGAAATTCAATGAAAAAGTCGTGAAAATCGTGTAAATTAAAGTCTCAATTATAGTTTTTAGGCTAAATTTAGACTCTAAAAATTTTGAAAAAAGGAACTCTCAAAACTAAGATATTTTGCTCCGGAAGCAACCAATTTTAAGCAAAAAAAAATGCAATTTTAGCAGCTTTTCAAAAATGAGCGTGCAGGATTTGACACAGGGTAAAACATGCAAAATTGTACAAAAATTAAGTAAAATTATACAAAATTCACGTAAATTTATCGTTTTATAGAAACGCTAATTTTGCAAGCGAGTAATCTAAATTAAGTAAAATGAAGACCAAAAACAAGCAAAATCAAAAGAAAAAATATTAAAAACATAACTGAGAGAATTAAAATATTGAATTCAATATCATGTACAGATTTTCCATTTTTATTTCTTTTAAACCTTTATACATTATAAAAACTTACCGCTCATTCATAATTGTTAAGCTATTTTCATTAATTATCTTTGCATAGCGATCTGGTAAAGTGATTTTATAATTACCATTTAAAATGCAATTAATTTTTTTGCCAAACTTAGATTCATAAATTTGAAATTTTGTAACTTCATACCATTTATCAATTTCGAGGTCACATAGTTTAGTCAATTCATATGAATTGTTCAACTTGTTGAGCAGAACCTCCATTTTGGTTTGTGTTATTTAAAAAAAAACAAATGTATAAAGAGAAAAAATGTTGAAATTAAAAATAACATTAAAATTAAAATTATGAAAAATATTTTATCTCTTTATAAAATTTCTTCTGTATAAATAAAAAATGGAAAATAATTACATGTACAAGCAATGTAAAAAGTGTGGTGAGGTATTAAACATAGAAAGTTTTGCACCACATAAACACACAAGAGATAAGCATTTTAACATCTGTAAAAAAAGCTATAGTAAATATGTTAGAAGTCGTTATAAGTTAAAAAAAAAAAAAAAAAAAAAAAAAAAAGAGAAAGTAATGTACGAATGGGGAAAATTCGTTTATAATACATCTCTCAAAAAGAAAGAAAAAAAAAAAAGTAAACTACACAATACAGCATTATATATTCTAAACGAAAATCAGCATGATAATTATCCAACAAAAACATGTAAAGTGTTTAATTGAGAATAAATCTATAAAATTATATTTTCGTAATAGAAATAGTAAGGACAAGTATTCAATCACATGTAAAAAATGTTTTAGTGATTATATTAAGAATTATCGTCATAACAAGAAGTTAAATACGGTTTCCCAGTAATTTAAGCACTTTTCGATTTATCCTGTATATCTGTTTCTTTACATTTTGTTTATAAATTTTTATTTCTTATAAATAGAAATAAAAATGGAGGCTTACATAACAGCTGAGTTGAACATTTTGGGAGTGGGGGAATTGAGAGTTATTGCTGGATGTATTAAAATAAAATATATAAGCTGACTAGGAAAAACAATCTAATTACATCTCTTATAACAATTATACGCAATGGCATATATACGAGCGGATAAGAAGAAAGCAGATAGGAAGAACAAAGAATAATTTTACAAATATATCTTTAGCTGGTGTCGATATCAATTAATTATATCCCAAAGATAGAAAGGAATTGAAAGAAATATTTCCATTCTATAATTATTTATTTATTAACAGATGAAAAAGAAGAACCAACAAAAATTACTTACTTACTAAAGCTTTTAAAAGTAGGACATCAACATATAACATTGAAGATACCATTAATTTAGTACAGCATATTAATTTTTTGACTTCAGTAAAAAAATTAGGTATTTGAGATAATACACACTAATCTTAGAACATTTAGAGGGGTAAAATCCAGTATTAAATTATATGCCTATTGTCGCAAGCAAGATAATAATCAAGTAGAACGATTTACATTTCAATCACCCAATTAACAATATTGAATGAAGGAGATAAAAGGATTTATAAATTCATAATACAAGAAATAATTACACAATTATTTGAATTTCAAAGAAAATGGTCTGGACAGACATTAAATAGAATAATGAGAATACCATTAGCTATAGATAAGTATAATCCATTAAATGGCTCATCATATGTTGAACTACTAGAATTGATTAAGAATAAAAAATAATGATCAAAAATGCTTTCTGTGGGCAATAAAATCAGCATTGTTTCCAGTAGAAAAAGATCCAAAAGTAGTTAATAAATAAAAACATTTTGGACTTAATATTGATAAACTAATAGATAATTACGAATTTGCTATTAAATTTGATGATATACAAAAATAGAAAATCAAATCGATACATCTACAAATGTATACAAAAAAGGAAAAGTAAAAACATAAATTTTCATTATTTCAAAGACAATGAAAATTCTCATTACTGCTGCATTAAAGATTAATCGAAGTTGATTTTTGCACAAAAAACTAAACACAATGGTAGAACTTATATATGTGACATGCCGTGTCTTCAATTCTTTACCTCTCTAGAGATATTAAATTAACATGCAGAAGACTGCTCTAAAATGAATCAGTAAAAATCACTTTACCCTCGAAGGAGAGCAAATAATATTTAAGAATTACAAACAAACAATGAAGGTTCCTTTCACAATATATGCAAACTGTGAATCAATTCTAAAAAAAATATCAACAGCTAATCCAAATCCAAAGGAAATGAACAAGTTTAACTTAATCAAAAAATATCCAGTTTTAACAGAAGGGTGATATTGATAATGGTCTTTATAAGGAAATACGTAAAGAAAAATATAAACTTACTACTGACCAAATAAATTTCATTGATTTAAAGTTGAATGATGAATCATATACAATGAAATATCAGTTACCAGAAGCTTCTGGATTTTGTTATTATATTGTATCCAGTTATGGTGATTATAAGCCTCCAGTAGTATATTGTGGTCCAAATGCACATAAGATGTTTATACAATCAATAAAAAGGGAAGTAGAAGAAACTGGGGAAATATATTCACAAATTGAACCAATGCATCCGCTAACAAAAGAAGAAAAAATATTACTTAGTAAATCAAAAAAATTACTGTATGCAAATGTGAATATACTGAGGGAAAGAAAAAAGTACATAATCATTATTATATAACTGGAAAATTCATTTATCCTGTATGTAATAATTGTAATATACAATTAAAATTACCCAGCTTTGCACCAATTTATTTCCATAATTTAGCTGGGTATGATGCTCATTTATTTATTAAAGAGCTAGGATGTGATGAAAAAAATGTAGATTTAATTGCAAATAATGAGGGAAAGTTTACTACTTTTGGGAATGCAACAGAAAATTTGAAAATTAACTTTATTGACACTTTTAAATTTATGGCAAGAATTGTACAAGAAAATAAAATCAATGCAGTGCCATATGGATATTAAAATGTATAATTTTTAATTAATTCTTATATTATACTTTAAAAATCTTTAATTTCTAAAACAATGTCAATATCAGTACCATCAAAATCAATCAGATTATCATTTTCATCTCTAATTTCTAAAATAATGTGATTAAAGCATTCATTAGAATTACTGTATAAAATCGTATATAGGGGCTCATAGCTAATAGTGTTCAATTGTTGTTATAGTACTATTGTCTATATTTGGAGTCAAAAATTTTGTATGAAAACTAACTAAAGCAATCGATTTTTCACTATGGCTGATATAATAATGAAGTTTCTTCTTCAGTACAGAAGTATTATTTGTTAACTTGAATGCTTTATTATCCATTTATTGCAAAAGTTATTGTTGTTAAATGAAAAAGCAGCATCCAAAGCAGCATATGCTGCCCACAATTCATTGGGGTGTTGGTGTTTTGATTTCTGAAGCAAACTCTAAGAATAAAAAGAATGGCGAATTATTGCCTGATGATATTAGAGGGATAATTGTAGGCCTGAGCAATTGTGGGAAAACCAATTTATTGACCAATTTTTATTTACAAGTTAGGATAGTTAAATTTTAATAAACTGTATGTTTGCTCAAAAAATTTGAACCAAGCCAAATATATTCTGTTGAAAATTATTTTGATGAGGCATTTAAGAAATTAAATGTTAAAGAAAAGAATGGCACACTTTTAAAAATAATACTGAGGAAATGGTCTCTTTAGATCGATGTGAATACGAATCCCTAATTGTATTTAATGATGTTATTTTAGACAATCAAGACATAGTCCACGAGTACTATACTATGGGGAGGCATAAGAACATTGACGTATTTTATTTAGCACAAACACATTCGAAAATACCAAAACAACTTGTGAGAGACAATGCGAACTTTCTATCTATATTTAGACAAGTTGACAAACTTGAGACACATCTTTAATGATTTTGTCGCTGGTGATATGTCTTATAAAAAATTTAAAGAGATCTGTGAAAAATGTTGAGACGAAGATTACGACTTTGTTACTATAGATGTGAGTAGAGAAATGGACAACAGGAAGTTTCGAAATCAAAGAAAAGATTTCATATTTTAACTCTGTCTCTCTCTCTCTCTCCCTTGTGAATTTTATAAACGAATATGTATATTTTTTTATTATTAAATAGAGAACATATGGTGCCTGGAGTGTAAGGTCACTAAAAATAATAATATAAAACTGAAAATACAAAAATGGATGATTAGTTCAGAAAAGTAAGTGCTCTATATGTAATTCTAATAAATCAACATTAATAAAAAATTGTCCAATGCAGGAGAAGGTATTATAAATGAATTATATAAGCCTGTACAAAAATTTCCCCAGAAGTAAAGTAAATTTGTATAGTATTGATGATTTATGGCAAATTGATCCTGTCAGTATGGATACTGGTAATTTTACAAGCCTATCACATATAAATAATGGATACAAATATATTATGACAATTATTGATGTTTTATCAAAATAACATTTGCTATACCAATTAAAGATAAAACAGCTAATAATGAAGCAATTGCTTTAGAATATATATTAATTAAAAGAAAACCGTGTAATATTCAAAGCGATAATGGCTTCGATTTTTATAATAAAATATTTAAAGAACTTGTGCAATAATATAACACAAATCACTATTCTACTATCAGTGAACTTAAATACAGTGTTGTAGAGAGATATAATCTTACTATGAAGAATAAAATGTGGATGAAATTTTCTTTGATTGGCAATTACAAATGGGTAAATTAATGAGGCGATTTTGTGAAAGAATACAACACAAAGCACAATACCATTGGCATGAAACCAATTGAAATCAATGAAAAAAATGAAAAAAAAAAAAATGCAAACAATTTGGTAGACATGATTACTAAACCGAAATACAAAGTTGGTGATATTGTCCTCGTGAGTAAGAGTAATTGAATATTTGAAAATGGTTACACAGCTAATTGGACAACAGAATAATTTACCATTGTTGATGTTTTAAATAATAATGTACCTACTTACATTCTGAAAGATACCAACAGAGATGAAATAAAAGGCAGCTTTTTAAATACAAAATTATGAAAACAAGCTATACAGATGCATATTTGGCTTCAAAAACAAAAGGTGATCAAATTTGTGTAAAATGGTTAGGTTTTGATAATTCACATAACTCTTTGGTTAGTAAAATGTTTGTAAATTAAAACGTTATTATATATTTATCTTTTTCCAACAATGCAACATAAAAATGCATTTTAACATTCATTTAACATTTATAAAATGCGTTCATTGTTCGTTCATCATTCGTTCATTGTTTGTTTACAGAGCTTTATTATCTTTTTAAAATACAAAAGGGTTTACGAGCAACTTTTTGCCAATGGCAGGGACCCTTATTTAATTGAGTTTACAAGAAAGTTAATGCCAATGCAAGTGACTCAATTTTTCTTATTTTTCCAGCCATATTTAGCACCAACAAAACTCCAAGTAGATATACCCCTCACTTCAACATGGTCTGGCATTTTAATTTTTTTATTTTAGTGGTGAAGTGAGGTTTTTTTATTGTTTTTATTTTTTTATATTTTGTACATGGTACCCCTTCCCATATGATGCTGGCGTTTTACATCATATGGAGAACACTCCAGCTTATACATATGTCATACTACAAGTGTAGTAAGGAGAGAATTTTTGCTGGAAGCTTAATGGTACCACTTAATTTCCTTCAATACTCATACATTGCTGTATGAGCAAGAGCAATTGAAATGGGTTTTTAGCTCAAATTTTCAATGTCTTGGTGATAATTTAACAGTGTGGGTGCCTTTTGACACTATTCAATTATCCTCTCCAACCGGGGTTTCGAACCCACGACCTTTGAGTTACAAGACAAGCACTCTACTGCTGAGTTATGGTGGTCGAGCGAGCGGCAAGGCCATAAAAATGTTGCATGTGGTGATCTTGAAGCCTGTTATCAGTAGAGTGCCCCACAGTGAGTTCGCAGCAGCAAGTAGAGATAACAGTACAATCGTAATAACGCTTCCTGTCACACACAGAGTTCGCTGTCATTGGGGATGAGGAAAAACTGTGAAGAGATGCTTTTTTCCTGTTGCGGACAGAGCTTGGGGCGGTCGCCACAGTAGATAACAGAATAGTTGATCTTTATATTTTTCAAATAGTCCTACTGTAGTAATCAAGCCATCATCATATTCAGATATTTTAGTTTTTTATTATTTTAAAAGTTAAAAGATCACCTATGTTACCATCAAAAGGCTTACTGTAATCTGTTTTTGAGATCCCTTAATAAGGCACAGTATCATCGTGTAAATTGAGATTAACAGTAATTATTTTATAAACATTACAATCCATCAAAAAAGTAAAGAATATTTTATTATTATCCAAGTGAAAATTATTATTACTTTTATTACACTTTGCAGGTAAATAAAATATATGAGATTTTTCTTCCTTACATTTTTCAACTTTCATGTTAACAAGTGTATTACAGTAATTCAAAACTTATTGGTTTAAATTGTGTAAGTTTGTAGCTATTTCTTTGTCAAAATATTATTTATTGACTGCATCTTTCCCATCTACAGAGTTAGCCATATTATTGATTCTATGATTTTGAAGAGAAACATATGCTGTTGTATAAACAAAAACTTTACTTAGTTGATCTTGTAAAGCAGAAACAATGGAATTATACTTTGATTCTACATACGATTTTAAATCAGAAACAAGAGTATTATGTTTTGAATCCACATTGTTTTTAATGAATAGTCAGAAACAATAGTTTTATATTTGGAATCGACATCCTTTTGTAATGCCTGTTTCGCATTATTTATTCGTTTTATAAAATCAGCAATAGTGTTACTGAATTGTAAATTTATGTCTTCTTTTAAAGCATAATCAGAAATAACAGTTTTATATTTTAAATCGGCATCCTTTTTTAGTGCATAATCTGCAACTTGTATATATAAATATCCTTTATTGACCGCGTCTTTATTATTTATAGGTTCGTCTATATTAACAATTCTACATCCTAGAAAAGAAACAATTTTTTGTATAATCAAAACAGTTGGATAGTTCACTTTGTAATGAAGAAACACTGGAATTACATTGTGAATCTACATATGATTTTAAAGCATAAGCACTAGTATTAAAATCTATATTTAAATATTTTATTAATGGTTTCCCAAACATATCCGTCATTTAATAATATAGAAATTATATCATTAAACTTAAATCCTCTCGAAAAAAGATACAAAACACTTAAACATAGATTTCCATATATAACTGAATTAAAATTCTGAATTTGTTCACCATTGTAATAAACATTTCTGTTTTTAATGTAATTTGGTTAAACTAGTGGGAACATTGCCTCCAAACGAATCAAAATAGTAAATATAGTTGTTTTTTTTTTTTTAATAACAAACCCAATAAGTCCCCGGATTTGTTGAAATATCAAAATTTACCACAGCACATTAAATTTCTAGCATTTTCTTCGCCCGGAATAATTAATCATCTATCAAGCAATTTCCTAAAATAATCCATCCAAACAGATTCTTTTGGCAAACTATTGTATTTTTTATGCCATCACCAGTTCTAGGAAAATCTGTAGAACTTGTTATTTTTGGTGTATTTGACTCTGATCTTAATTGACTTAAATATATATTATATAATCCTCAAAAATTGATTTAATTATATGATTACGCTTCCAACCTACACACGAAGCCACATTTTTATAAGGGTTATATTCTTGGAATGCAGAATTGGTTGTTTTAACAATTTCTGCGAAATTTTCATAGTCATTAGTAGTGTATTTACCTCAAGATCTGATTTGGTTTTTTTGTTAACAAGTTACAAAGTCCTGGTGTTAATGTATATTCTTTATCATTAACAAATAGTGTATCATTATTCATCGTTACTTTTGTATCACCAATGTAAATATCTTCCCCAACTCCACATAAACCATATTTTTCATTAATAACATTTATTCTTTTTGCAATTTCTGCTTCTAGATTTAGAGTAGAAACACCTTCTATATGTGGCAAATCTTTTAATGGAATAATACCCTTTTGCTCTTAAACATTAGGAGATTCTTGTTCTGCAAATAATTCTCTTTCAAACGATGTTTCTTCTGGTGTGGGTGGATAATCTAATTTGTTTTTGGTTACAGCAGGAACTAGTGTTATTAAATTTTTATTTTTCCTCTCCTACTTTTCTATTTTTTTTTTTTTTTTTACCAATATTTCGTAATTCGTCAATTTATGGTAGTTCTTTCTTCTTAATTTTTTCATATTCTTTTTCATGATGCTTTTTGTATCTTTTATATCTTTCAATGAGTAAATTAACTCATGAAACTCCCTTTTGTTCTGCAATTTATATATAATTTTTGTACTTATATATGAGTTATAAAAGTATTGAGAGCTTCGAGAGGCAAACTTTTCCCCTAACTGATCAAACTAGGGGGAATATAAATGTTTACAATAATAGAATCGAATTTGATATTCCAACAGGAGGTGGCTTTTATTTTCCAAATTATGCTTATGTTTATCAACCATTTAAATTACGAAAGAGAGATAGGTTGAAGATGAGGCAAACTATGATGAAGCAGATAATGTTGATGTTTTGTTCTATCATTTTTTCTTTCCAGTTTTCTAGAGTAGAAATTTCAAAACATGGAAATATTATTGAAGCTGTTGATAATCCAGGTAAAACATCAACAATAATTAATGCTTTATTAAGATCGCCAAGTGAACAAAATTATTTAGAATTTACTGGTGTTGATAATCTATAACGAGATAAATCTGTTTCTGATAAAATAACAAAAGAGGTTAAAACTGTTTCTAGTAATAAAGACAAAATAAATGAAATATTCTATCCTCTTCGATATGTGTTTTGTTTTATTCGCGATAACTATGAAATTTACTAGAAAGGTGGCTATGAAATTAATTTTTTTCGTAATTCATCTGATAACAACTGTTTATTTCTTTATGAAACTTGAGATAAAGACTATAAAGTTACGAAACATCGTCCTGATCCTAGCAAAATTGTTATTGGAAAATTAGATATTATGTGGCCTATTGTTGAATATGAATCGAACATGGCCATTGCAATTAAAGAAAAAATATATAAAGAACTTAAAATTCCTATTAGTTCTGATTATTGGCAATTTCTAGAAAAAGAAATTCCTAAAGGAACAACTGTTTTTAATTTTGATATAAAAGATCAGTTTAATAATTTACAATTTGAGATGCCCGATTTCGTAATTGTAGGCTTTCAATTTAATAGAAAAATCGTGCTGAACAGCACAAACACGCCGCTATGTTTGATCATTATAATGTGAGAAACATTTATGTTAAAGACGGTAGAAATGAAATTTTTCCTAGAGAAAAGACATTGAAAACGGTGTTTATCTTAAATAATTTCTTGCTTAGAGTGATTTTAGAAATTCAAAAACTAAACTAGATACCGACTTTAGAAATAATGGACATTATTATAAACCATCTGTAAACTTTGATGGTGATATTAATTACTATTCATTTTGGGGGCGAAGGCCTTTATATGTTATTGATTGTTCATACAGAAAAACAACTATTGTTAAAGAAAAAACAAACATAAAATTTTGTGTTGATTTTAATAAAGCTCCTGAAGAAGCGGGAAGAGTTTTTAATGTTGTTTTAATTAGTTGAAGGAATCTTACGATTATTTGAAGCAAATAATTACTGAAGATTTATAAAATTATAATATTATTAAATGGAGGAATCAACAAATTGTTCCGATAGTTTAAAACAATTTTTTGAGCTTATAGATGAGTGATTACATTTAAAAGTTATACAATTTTTTATCAAATAAAAGATCATTTTCATAATTCTAAATAAATTTCTTTTCCTTATAAATAAAAAATGCCTATGTTGTCTTGCAGTTTGACAAACATTTTAAAAGGTGATAGCGGGTCAAAAATCTCTTCCTATAGATTATATAATGCATCTTAGGTTCTTAAAAATATAGTTTACGAATTTCATTCAAATTTACAAAGCTTACAGTTATCGATCTTTGATAACATTGACGATAAATATGAACTTCCAGAAATTGGTGAAAATCTAGAGCAAATAGAACAAGTTTTTAAATAATTAGTAGAACTTCGATAATGATGATTTCACTGAATTTATTTCGTTTCTCAATCAAATTCATAATCTGCATTGTAACCAAATTCTTCTTCAATAGAACTTTCTGAATATCCATCAGATTTAGATAAGGGATCGATCTCCAAGTATAAATCTATCATAATCGGAATCGGAATCAACTACATCTAAAATTTTTAAAATTTCTGAATAATCTGTCTTATATGAATCATAAACAGATTCGTCACCATCTATGTCTACAAGTTCTAAATCTGAAAGAATTATAGTATCCTAACCATATAATCACTGCCAAAACTATGTGCTGCATAGTAATAAGATTTGCCATCTGTATCGAGAAGGCCATTCATTTTTGATTTTTTTTAAATATGATTATTTATAAGATATAAATTTTACAAAGAAAAAATATTTTTCAATCTGCGGACAAACTCAATTTGAAGCGACTTTCATAAGATTTAAATTACTCGCTTACAAAATTAGCGTTTCTAGAAAACGATAAATTTACTTTATTTATTGTGTAATTTTGCATGATTTACCCTGTGCCACATCCTGAACGCTCATTTTCGAAAAAACTACTAAAATTGCTCTTTTTTTTTTTTTTTTTTTTTTCGGAGCAAAATATCTTAATTTCTAGAGCTCCTTTTCAAAAAATTTAGAGCCTAAATATAGCCCCAAAATCTATGATTTTGACTTTAATTTACATGATTTTCAAGATTTCTTTCATTAAATGTCAGATTTTGAGCTTTTAATTTTTTCCTGCAATTTTAGACGAAATAGCCTTATTTAGTGCGCTGCGTTTTATGTTTTAATTTTAATTTTGGAAGAAATAGCCCCAAAAAGTGTGCTGCGCCAGCACTCTTTATCTATCTACTTTCTAATGTTCGGGCCACGGTAGTGGTCAGAATACTAGCTTCCCATCAAGTCGATCCCCGGATTTTCGCATGTGGGAATCGTGCTGGACGATGCCGCTGGTCGGTGGGTTTTCTCGGGGATCTCCCGTTTTCCCCTCCCTTGCATTCAGGCGCCGCTACATACTTCGCTTCACACCCATCGGCTCTCAACTCCACGCTCCACTCTCCACTCAACTTCCAAAGTGTCTGACAGTGCAGTCGGATCCAGGTTATGGAGTTATATTTCTTAGGATGGGTTGTTTAGTTGGTTCAACAAGAGAGCTTAGTCATGCGGTTAACATAGCTAATTCGCATTTGGGAAGTAGATTGCCGATGCTATATTTGCTGAAAATTCATGGTACTTACAGGCGAGGTCTTTCCTTCCTTGAGAATACACTTATACAGAGTCCTCCAGCTCCACGTGCCAGCAAAATGGCGACGCTGGCCAGCAAAATGTTGGAACCCTATTCGCCGATCAGTGTTGTGGTAACTTACTTGCCAGCCGGTGTAGCAGGCGAATTTTACCCAAGCGAGTATTACGCTCTGAATGGCTGAGTGGTGGCACGTGTCAAAACAGCTTGGCGGTCCGCTGACAACAGTATAACATTGTTTACAAACCTCGGCTGACCACAATACATTAGGTTGACACTTATTCCCTTGGTAGAATAACGGTTTAAGGAACAAGCGCAGCCTCCTCGCAAATAGAATCAATGTTCAAGTGTAGCCAAAAATTGCGCACCGAGCCGTAGTCCTCAGCGCCAACAGGGGAGTTTATCCCCAAAATAGTGATTCAAGGCACGCCGGCTGTATTTTGTAGGTTGTGACCGCGAAGCGGTCACGTATCAGCGAAACATGGAGTTTCCCCAGAAATTATTTTCAAAGCGTAGTAATTTCGTCTTCTGTGTAATTAGTAGAGTGAAATTGTACAACTTTCCGAGAAAAAATTTTATTTTTCCGAAAAGCCCCTATTCTGAACATCCCTTTTCTTTCCGTACGGCTCCCCACTAAGCCGATATCTCACCAATGGTATAATGATGTGCTTAGTACGTTCTTATCCTGTCTCGATCGCGAGGGTGTCCATCCTTTCCTGCCTGGGGTAAAATCTGCCGGTTACACCAGGCAGCCCAGCCAATGATGAATCTTGCAGCATGCGGTAGCCAAACACGAAGCCCCGTTCCCAGGGCCTCGTGTAGCGGATCTGTGAATGGGCACCTCACATCAAAGGAGCCGCAATGCCGTTTGGTTTCTGTGTACTCGTATTCCATGGTCGTCAAACACTGCTGCGCTTCCATATGTGCTTCTACGGATCGTCGGCTAATGTGTAAAGGTGCACGTGCAGGGATGAAATGCATTTTCTTTCGTATAGGCTGTTCACGGTCAAATGAGCAATTTTGAAAACACTGCTTGAAATCTACTTGTGTGCACGTTGTGTATTCATCCGCTTTTTGTAAACTTAACATAGCCATGGGCCTCATCACTTTATTCATGCCTCGGTCAAGTGAAACTGTGAAATTATTATAAAAGTAAATATGTTACAAATCTGCTACTTTTTACTGGTCGATGCATTAAAAAAACACCAGAAACCTAAAGAAATAATTTAAGTTATTACAAATGGTTACCTAACACGTTTTATCTGAAGTTAGAATATGGAACTACTTTCCATTCCGTGTTACCAACTTTGCTGGACGCGTGCCACTCAGTACGCGCGTCAAAAAAAAAAATATATATATATATATATATATATTTAAATTACCTTTGTCTTTAATGCTTTGGACGCATTTGGATATGTAAATTTTTCCAATCATTTAATCAAGGTCTTATTATTTTATCATCGAGTCAATGATCAGTTGGTTTGTAGGCAAGTATAATAAGCCTATGTTGATTTCGTTACATTGACGCTTTGGTGCCTAACCTTGGAACGAGATATGTGACAAAATGTGACAAATATGTGTGCATGTAGAGTACGAGAAAACCACAATCTGTTAAACAGGAATCTATACGGTTAAAATTCAGGGCCTACATGAAACAAATATGAACATCGACGTTTGTGAAACCATTCGTTTTGTTGTCGCTTCCATTAGTGACATCCAGTGCAGTTTGCCGCTGTGCTCCAGCGGCTTGCAAATAAAATGCAATTTTTTAAGCAGACGAATTTTATGTTGTTAGGCGAAATGATCATACAATGGTGACTGATGCTTATGTACAGGCTGTTCACGATAAAGTGAGCACTTTTAAGATGAACCTTAGAAAAAGTTGCTGTTCTCGCCTATATATATATATATATATATATATATATATATATATATATATATATATATATATATATATATATAGTCACATATCTCGTTCCAAGGTTAGGCACCAAAGCGTCAATGTAACGAAATCAACATAGGCTTATTATACTTGCCTACAAACCAACTGATCATTGACTCGATGATAAAATAATAAGACCTTGATTAAATGATTGGAAAAATTTACATATCCAAATGCGTCCAAAGCATTAAAGACAAAGGTAATTTTTCACAGATGTTAAACCTGAGCTAAATCTAGTATAAAACCTTAAATTTTCAATATTTATTTCATAAACTTTATTTGCCTTATATTTACTACGTGTAATTTCACCTTACCCATGTACACAGAAAAAGAAATCTGTTCAATAGATGAAATAAGTCGTTTTATGTGGTCAAACAAATATATGTTCTTCAAGAATATCATGTGAGCTAAACAAAATCCAAATTTATGGGGGGGGGGGGGGGAAACTGTCATATAACAAAATATACAAACATATGAGTTTGAAATCATATATAAAATTTTAATTATTACATCCACCAGGTTCGGTAAACAACAAAAAAAAAAAAACTTTCTGCCATCGAAATATCTGATTGGATGAGTTTTACTTATTAATCTGCCCACGTAGAAACGCGCGTTTTGCTAACTAATGCCACTTTTTCTCTGTGAGTGAGGAACGGGTAAAAAATACAGCAAGGAACGTCGCCGTCAATCGGCTGGAGCTATGGTGAAAATCCATGTGAAGAAATTTCCTGTTAAGCCGATGGGACTGGAAACTACTATCTCCGAACACGATCGGTTCCGAAGGTTATGTTGACTATCACACCTGCTTGTTAGCCGATTTCTAAATCATGACGTAGTGGAAATAACCGGCGATGGAGTTAATGATAACATACTAGGCACACAATGATTTAACACAGCGGCAGGTGGACTATCAAGTGGGCATTTCAGGTATCTTGACAAGCTGTGCTGGACTTCCCGGTTTCGAGGAAGCCCGAGGGGCGGTTGCAAGTGGTCGTTAATAAAAACGCGTGATTACGATGTCCTGAAGTCGTGACGTCACCTCGCAACACCTACCTACCACCTCTTTCCCCTCTTCGCAACAACCCATCTTCAGCGGCTAATGATGGGTAGGGGGTTTGTTAGAAGCACCGTTCCCATTAGTAGGACCCCATTATGTTTAGCGTCGGGGCGTTGGGAAATAATGTCTCCTTCACGAAGGACGAGAAACATCTAAATGTTGTTTTGAGCCCTCGTGCTTGAGTGAAACATAGCGGACATTGCCATGTTCCAGGGTACTTTATCGGGGTACTTCCGTTTCACCTGCCTTTGCATTCCTTCGCTGCTCCTGCTCTATCTCACTCCACGTCCATATGCGCTAAAGAATTATTTTTAAAACGCCTTCGAATATCTCAACTTAGCATTCGGTTGCTAAGAAATATTTCACAAAATTCTCGCACGTAAAATTGAAACATGAATGTTTCTAAAGCACGGCGTTTTCACAAATTATAAATTAAACGACTGAAAAAAATTACTTAAGGATCCTGCAATCATATACATTTAAACGCTTTTAAAGTTAATTTCATACAAATGAAAATACTGAGTTGCACATGTGAAGGCTTAGAATTTTCGTATGTTTTCCTCGTTCTATGAGATTTTTGCTTCTCAATGTATACAATGCATAAGTTATGAAAACTTCCCATCGTTAATGCCGCCGTGAAAAAAACTCGTACGATTAAATATCCAGATTCTTCTGTGTTTCGCCACAAGCTGCTAACGTACGTCGCGCTGATGGAGCGGGAATCGCCATGAGGACAGGTTTGATAGTAGGAATCCACTAACGATTGGTTCCTGGAAGACAGGTCGTTGGTGTCACTGCTGCCGCTTCTTTATTACGAAATACTGGTAAGTTATTTGTTATTCGTAAATCGTTTTTACGGGACTAATGATGGCCCGTGTTCCTTTGACTTACCCTTTTCCGACCACAGAGGGAGCAGGGGAAATTATTGCACATCTGTCGAATTCCTTAACCCATCGGGAGTTACAGGCGTTAGTGATCATCCACTATTTTGAGCCTATTTTCTCCTATTTGGTTTTTTTTTTGTGAATAAAATAGGAGAAAATATGTTTATTGTCCTTAGCTTCTCGTCCACGAGTCATTACCTATATATCAAACTTTTATAAATAATTTTAAAATTTCTAACAAAAACGTATTATGGTATTTGCTTAGAGATAATGCGATATTTTATAATTCAGTTATCTCTTTAGCACAGTGCAACGTCATATGGGGTCCTATATTTTTCAAGTGGTATAATTTACCTTACTATAGCTATTCAATGAAAATGCTAACCTTAATTTCTTTATCTTTCATCAAGATTTTCAATCGCAAGAGAAGAATTTTTTTGGCTGAGGTACTTTAGCGACTAAAACGATATCACAATAGAAGATTGTTCTGCACGATCACTGGAGACTGCTGTTAATGTCAAATAGGTACAGAGTAGAGAATTAAGTAATGAAATAGCGCTTTGTTGGTCTATTCTTTTTTCGAAATTGATCACTTTGGTGTGCGTAAGTCTACAAAAGTTCTACTTCAACCGTTCAATAAATTAGTGGAACAAGACGAATGAAAATTTCTTACTCCCTCGATTTTGTAGGAATAGGGTGTGAAATGTGGTTGCTTGTGGTTTGAAATTTGACTGTCTAAGCCAGATAAGCTTGCGAGAAAATCTCGCCTATGCACCCAGAGCGAAATTCGCGATGTTCACACGCATTAAGCATCGTTTTAATATTACGACAGTCTACCATGTTATACTTGGACAAATCAAATAATTTTGATGTCAAATACGAAGTTCAGTGGCCGAAAGGGCACTTAAGCGTAGTGTATGGAGTTTCATTATTATCGACCTCACGAAAAGTTTCGAATGTTATGTGACAAGGCAGTTTTGGTGGTAGAAGTTTTGTAGTTCTTTTTATGATCAACAGAGAGCGCACTAGTGCATTGAACATGCGTGGGACAAGTTGAAAACAGCAGTTTATAATCGTCCTCTACCTCCAGAATCACTCCAGATCTCGTAAGAGCTGCCCAGATGGAAATGGACCTTCTTCCGGAAGATGCTATCAACACATTGATTAAAGGCTGTTCACGACAAAGTGAGCGCTTTTGAAATCAACCTTAGAAAAATGTCACTTCCCCTACCTGCATATGTTTTAACAGACGCCCTGAGTGACATGCGCCGAGTAAAGTTGGTAACAATGGATGGGAAGTAGTTCTGTATATTAACGTCGATTAAAAAGGGTTAAAAAACCATCTATGAAAACCAAAATTATTTCTTTCGTTTCCTGTCTTTTTTTTATGCATCGAAGTGTAAAAATGACTAGATTTGTAAAATATTTACTTTTATAATAATTTTACAGTTTCATCTGACCGACGCATGAATAAAGTGACTAGGCCCATGATAATGTTCATGTTACATATGGCGGAAGAATACACAACGTGCATAGAAGTAGCTCTTAAGCAGGGCTTTCAAAAGTGCTCATTTTTACCGTGAATAGCCTATGCAAGCATGCCACGGCGTGTTAGGGACCTGTAGAATGCACATGGAGGCCATACGCGGTACTAAGCTGCAGTGAGAAGAATGAAACCCTCCATAGTCAGAGACACCATTACGTTAATTTTGATGTTCTTTAGTGTTTATTTGTCTGTGATATGCGACGTTTTTATTTGTTAGTAACACCTGGAATGACACGTTTTGTATCGGTACCGTTGGTAAAGACTGTTCATGATGAAGTGAGCACTTTAGAAATGAACCTTCGAAAAATGTCACTGCCCCTGCGTGCATATACTTTAATGGGCGCACTGAGTGAAATTCGCCCAGTAAAGTTGGTAACGATGGCTGGATAGTAGTTCCATATTTAACGTCTAATGAAAAGTGTTAGGCGACCCTTTGTGATAACTTTAAATTATTACTTTCGCTTTCTGTTTTTAATGTATCGAAGTGTAAAAATTAGCCGATTTTAAAAGTATTTACTGTCTTAATTATTTCAGAGTTTCATTTGGCCGACGCATGAATAAAGTGATGATGCCCATAGTAATGTTAATTTTACTAAGGCGAAGGTATGCACAACCTGTATACAAGTAGATCTTAAGCAGGGCTTTCAAAAGTGCTCATTTTATCGTGAACAGCCTATAACGTCTAATTGTTTTTTTTTTTTCGTATATTATATATTTTATTACTTTCTTTATGCATATTACAAACTTTGTGTGAGATGTTTATTACTTCTGCTCTACTAATTTTTTTCGTTCACATTACGCCCAGTGGAAGTGTATCGAGACAAACCAACTGAGATGATAAGTACACTGCCACCTTCTCAGGTATGGATCCCGTTACACGCGGACTAATGTTGCGAGATGATGTATGGCTCAATCACACGAGATGCATGCCTGCGTTCAGGTCATATTAATTTTTAAACTTCTCAGCCCTGATTCGGATAAAGCTTAATGGGTATTTCTCCATTCAGACTAGTCGAGTCGTCTCGGGAATCGAACTCTTTATTCCTTTTGTGACTAGTCGAGAACATACTGTGATTTAGGCATAGTACTAAAAAAATTGCCTTCAACAGTTTATAGTCCATTTAAACATGAGTTCCCTAATAGCCTCTCTGGCATAACACTGCATAGCCTATTCGAGGTGTCTCCACACTTTTTTTAATCGAACCTTTGAAAAATCACTCTTTGTATGACGTGTCTGATTATTTCCCATATATAGTCCATTCGCGGATACTTCGGATGTTTTGAAACGAACCTTTGCAGTCACCCTAGGAGTAACATGATAAACTGTGTTTTAAATAACATGTGTACCACTTGGTTTTTGAATGACTGAAACTTTGACTTAGTATCTATTTTAAAATGTAGTAATATTTATTTCGTATCAAATGCGAATCAAAAACAGTGAAAGCGGCGATGTGTTGACAACGGCTAGTAAGAAAAAGTTCACTATTAAAATATTGCTTTAACCTAGTTTGTTGTTATGGTATTTGTAAATTGAATATTAGCTATTGATATATTTGGATTTTTAGGTACCACTGAAGGAAACATGCATCATTGTTACAGTTAAAAATATCAGCGCAAATTACGGTGCGTAGGCCGTAGTGACATTATATATAAATATTTTTTTCATCTGATGAAGAAACATAAATAGGCGAAGCAGAGATACTCACTGTCTCTTTCACTCTCTTTCTCTCTCTCGGGAAGTTTCGCACCGCAAGTAGTAGTAGGAAAATTATGCATTTGTTCAATTTTAGCATATTTTATACTTATTACGGCAAGAATGATGACTTTTGGATTTGTAATGTACGACTGAAATGAGATTTTATTGTTTGAATACTGATTATAATATATTACAACATGATGGCGGGACGGTCACAAATCCGAAGTTGGCAGAAGTGGCGACTGGTGACATGGCATGGCGTGTTGCTGAACGAAGCGTTAATTTTTCTTCTTGTCAAAAATATTTACAATTACTACATCAAGTTTGTACACGTTGTATTTTTTAAACGTACCTAGGCGAGACTCGATGTTGTGATACATCTGTCTTTTCCACACCAGGAATAAAAATATACTGTAATGTGCGTCGTGACAACTGTGTGTGAAAGAGTATTGTTGCCCTTACGTTACGTTTTGTCAGTGTGTGTGTGTGTGTTGCACGTGTGTGTGTGTGTGTGTATGTGATTGCAAATATCGGACGTGTGAAATTTAAACGTTTTGACCGCGAACTGTTTTTATTACGAAATTAATTTTTTTGAAGTCATGTCTGTTTATCTATCACTACACTGTAACTTCTCCCTAGGTGTTTGAAACACAATTATGTCATGTGCTTATGTTCCTGTGATTTGAATATTTGCCGCAATCCCAACAAAAGTAGAAGCCCAGCCAGATAAATTTAAATAAATAATGAAATTAACCTAGAAAAAAGTACGACCCAGTGCATAGAAATATGCGGGCCTTCGTTCTAATATTTATTACAACTGGGGCCATCCTTTCAAAGAAATAACCCAACACATATAAATAACAAGAGTTTAAATACTACAGTTCTATCCCCCGCAGGTGTAACAGGGTAAAAAACAGTCGCGGCAAAATATTAACATGTATTACGTGCAATATGCTATGTCATGTATAACAACTATGTTAATAACGTAAAATAATAACCTCAAGAACTATCGCCAATACAGACAACGTTCAAAAGTTATAAAGCTGATCTAAATATGGTTATAGACCTAAATTGTGAACATTCGTCCCAAATGGTATTTGAAATATGGTAGAATTCTTTGAAACGCTGAAAACAGTTCACAAAGCTTTGATAGTTAAAACGTAGAAGTCGCACGGCAGTGTATATGTTTACATGTAGCGAAAAGATATGTAATCGTTAACCAAAAGTAGAACTTAGCAGGGCTTCAGAAAGTGTGAAGTAACCAAGAATTTCCTATACGTTATGTAACACAAGCATTTTATACCTCTGTTAACATAAAAATATCTTATTTCTGATTACATTAAACTTTTACTTGTATTTTTTATCTATATTAATTAATTTTTTAACTAATATGAACAAAACAGAGAAAGAATGTGTGTGTTTGTAATGCCTAGTAATAAATAGTTCTTATGTCAAATATCATTACTCGGTGCGCACGAATGCGGTGAGTTGAACCTTTGGTGTAATTTTCTAGACTCGGTTAAGCTTTGTTTGCACGAGGCAAAGGAATACCCGGAAAATAGAACTTTATCAGGGTTTCAGAAAAGTTACAAGTGATCGGGAATGTACTCTACGAGCAAATGAGCCAGCACTGGAACCTGTATATGGGCAGGCGTTGTCCACTCTCGCCAGGAGGGTTCGGTTCAGTGGCGTGTGGTGAACTGTTGCTAGGTAAGCTGGTGCTTGCTCACAGCTGTACATTCGCTGTGCACACAGCAGGAACCAATAACCACAGTAGAGCCTAAGGAAATTGCATGTCGACCATTCACAACGAGCAGGCAAGGGACCCATTACACACGTCCTGCGGCGTCATCTGCCTAACTACGTGTTAATGATGGGAATGTAAACTAGCGAGCAACAGGGTACAGCACAGAGCCAACCCCATCTTACCTTGCAACAGTTCACCACACGCCACTGGTTCAGTTTCTTTTTTATGGCGAGTCCCTAAATCCCGCTACGTCAGCGTTGAGCTCATTCTCAGTTCTGTGTGCCCTCCGGCATGCATGTTAGTAACTAAGACGGTTGGAGAATGGGATCCGTCTCAGGGCAAGCCCTTTACGCCCTAGGTCAGGTTTACTTAAGAAAATAGGCGTATGCATCGCGGCTGAGCAGGGTTGTCTGGTGCCATGGCCGCAATTGTAGCCATGGACAGACCCCGAAGGAAGAAGTGTCTACATGGTAGGTCACAGCAAACCAGGCAAAGCGGAGAGGGCCTGGGAAAATATATGTGACAGTCGCGGAGGATAAATGTAATTCCTTTTATTGGATTAGGGCTGGAGAAATTAGGGAGTTTGTTAGTTCGCGAAGATAGACTTTGTGAGGTTAATGAGTGGTGATACGAAATGTGTCGAGCCGCTGCTGGAATGTATCCAGGGTCGTACCGCAGTAGCACGGCCCTGGAGGCGGGGGACAGAACTGCGCCACCCGCCCGCAGATGCCAGTCATTTCTCTCCAAGCAGAAGAAAAGGTTAGTTTCCAGGAAATAAAAAATAGGAAGTAGAAGAGGGTGGTGGGGCGTTGTAATGAAATTACATTGCCTACAGTGATAGTTCGCTTGCAGCTAGTAATGTGTTGTGTGTAGTGTTGTCAAGAGTTGTGCGTGACCTGTGCGGTTTTAAAGAAGTTAGAATAATTAGTTAGGAAGTTAATTAATTAAAATATCGCCAGCCTGGAGGACGCCACATTTGGGCATCTGGTAGGTGTATACAGCAAGCGCACAGGCCTACACCAGACCAGAGCCAGGCTGGATCCCCTGCTGCTGACACTCGGGAGTGCACGTAGGACTAGTTTTGCAATGTAAAATAGGGCCATCTCCGAGCCAGAAGCTGTACAGAGCCTGTTTTTCCTTGTTCTGTGTTCACATATTGCTTCGCATCATTTGTATTTGTAGAGGTGGGTTTACGATTAAAGACGGAAGAATTAAGAATTGTACTTAATGACTCGATAAGCACACAGAACTTTAAAATAAGAAGATTTGCAGTTTATGATTGAATTAGCAACTGTTAAGTCTAGGCAATCAAAATCGTAGGAGATGTAAGTAAGTGAAATAAACTGGAAAAATGGACAATTTACACATATTTAATTATCTGTGGTTGTTGCCTGTGTAATCGTAAAAAAAAAAAAAAAAAAAAAAAAACTCATGAAAAGTTATAGAAGGGGAAGCCGAAGCCAACATTAGGCATTTACATCAATAAACATGGAAAGCTTAATTAAAACGAATTCAACAACTTCTTTCAAGAAATAAAACATGACGATGAACTATTCTTCAAATTAAGATGATACTGTCTCTCGATTAAAATAATTGCTTTTATACTATTTCATAATATGACATAACCTAAATTCAAGTTATAAATACAGTTTCCCGCCAACAACAACTGTCGCTGTGCTCTGATTGGCTACTTCGTCTTAACTTGTACTTATGATATAAAATATAACAATCTCGTAAGTCACGCCAAGAACGCACACGACCCGTCAAGACCCGCACACGACAGTCATAAAATAATACCCTTGAATACATAGAATCATATCATAAGCAGACGGCGAACTGATTCTGTTAGGTCAATCGTAAACCCACCTTAAGTGGTTATCCACAGACGAGCTACGGTACTTGGAGCCACTCCATCCACGCGGACATTTCGGAAAATATAGCTTTCCCCCGCGGGGGTACGCCGTTAAACAAGTGCGGCTTATCTCTGGTCCATTGTCGGCTCTTGGCAAGACACTAGAGTGCCCCCGCCGTCCCAGCTCTGGGTCAACATTCCACGCGTTACCTGTCTGCTTACCGCCGACCCAGCAGCTAGAGGAGAGTGAGGCGACCTTCTTCACGGTACGCCACGACAAACAACGAATAAACGACCTTCCGGGTTCGGGGTCAAGCAGTGGTTGAACAACTTCAACTTGGGACGGCGGCGTTCCGAAACGTTACTCTGCGAATGAACTCTTCTCTTCGGCTGTCTCGAAACACTTCGAGGAAAATGTTTTACTCTCACGTGGCTCTGTTCCAACATTGCAGAGTAATTGCTTACGGGCATCTCGCCAGAGTGAAACCTTTACACGCACTATTCCAGCGAGTAGCGAAGGGTAAATTGAAAATGGCTGGAAGTTAAGTAGAATTAAACATAATGAAAGGAAATGTGGGCAGTATTTTACAGACACGCACGGCAAAATTACAAATGACGGGTGCTAAAATTCGTATATTTAGTTGAAAGTTAACTTGTGGATATATAAATGTTACATTTTTAGAAGTAATGTTCATGATTATCTTATGGTAAGAAAATCTATTTATGTATAAAGATAATTTTTTGAGAAAGAAAGAAGCTGAGCAAATTTATGAATACCTATTTCGAATTTACATTGGTTGCTGAATCAGTATATATTTGTAAACAAAGAATGCTATTTATATCATGCTCGTTCCATAACCACGTTTATTCTTTCTTTCCTCGGCTATTACTCTCTGTTACTTTACTCTACTCTCGGAGTAACGTTTTGGAACGTAGGGCCTACCTTAGGAGGCGGCAGTCCTTTCATATGGGGAAGGGCGAAACTTTAGGCGCCCCTCTTCAGACATCTTTGCTTCTCATTTTGGTGCAATAAGAACCTGAATTACGTGCTGCATAAAATGTATAGAAAAGCTGAGATTTATATAAGTATCAGAAATACACTATAACAATTCATTTAGAGGTTGCATGCCATTTAACAACGCATCTAGGTGAACGAAAACAGTCTGGGTGCCCATTTGCTCTCATTTTAGTCCCCTTTACCAAATTTAGGGAAAGGCCATGTATACTAACTCCCCCCCCCCCCCCTTATTGCGACGACACTCCCCAGTCAGGAAAGTCCCCAGCGTCGACTAAGGAATATTGAAGACGCCACAATGCAACGACGACAACGGCCAATCACATGGCGTGTCGATGTGTACAACGGACAGCTGAAGCATTGCTAATCACGTCACTGCGTTGTTATGACCTTGAGACAGCCATTCATAAAGCACCGTATATTAAGTACGTCGTAGTTTCCCGAGGCATAACAGGGAACCGAGTGGGTTTGGTTTCGTGGTAATGATTCTGAGTTACATTTGAAAGGTATTGGATTCTGTTTCAGTAGGTTGCATTAGGCGCGACTTCGTTATTGAGAATCCTCCCTGTCCCTTTCTTATAAGTTGAAATTCTGACGGGCCTCTGCGAATATATGGAAATAACAGTTATCTTTAGTAGGGATGGTCCATTGCGTATTCAAACACGCCAAGGTTGTATGTTGGATATGTTAGACTTAATCGACTATAAACATTTAAACTAACTTATTCCGTGATTTTGGCGGGAAAAATCATTACGCTGGCCTGCCTCACCAACAGAATATGGCACCTTAACATGAACAACTTCGAAAGACCCCACTAAAGTCTTGTTGAAAACTCAGAGATCACCAAGAGATACCGCAGGTTTCGTCTAAGTTAAGCCTCCTCCTTCCCCTGCAAATACACTACTTGCGTCTGAAGCGTCTGATCTTGAGAATTAAGTGTAAGAGTCTGATGCTCTGGTATACGAAATTTAGTTCTCTCCAGCACCTTTCCTTAGTACCAGGACATCCGGTACTGTATATGACAATATAAGACTAACAGTGTCATTAACACAACAGTCTCGATGTGCTTTGGGGAATTGATGGAATTAGTAAACATCCGTTGTTTGCACAACACAACACAAATTTATGTCCTGGGGCTGCAGTGGCTGAGCGGTTAGACTGCTCGCCTCCCATCAAGGCGAACCGGGTTTGATTCCCGGCCGGGTCATTCCCGAATTTTCTCAAGTGGGAATCATGCCGGACGATGCCGCTGGTAGGTGAGATTTCTCGGGTATCTCACGTTTCCCGCGTCCATGCATTCCGGTGCTGCTCCATTCTCATCTTAGTTCACCCTCATCGGCTCTCAAGACCTTGTATTTAGGTATGACCCAAATCTCTCAATTCAACTCTATCCTCTCTGCCTCAGCAGAAGGAATACGATGCCGTGAGTGAGTTAGTGAAGATATTTGGGCCTCGTTATTAAGAACCGCCGAAATCTCTCAACTCACCTCAATTTCTCGCCGTGTACGGCGTGAATAACAGACGCAGTAGCTAATGCCACATGTTTTTCGCGAAAAAAAAAAAAAAAAAAAAAAAAAAAAAAAAAAAAAAAAAAAAAAAAAACAGGCGAAGGATAGACTTCAATAACCTCTGTGCACACTTATGGTCTCTTACGTGAGTGAGCCAATCAGAATGAAGTTTCTCCGATGCTAACCGTCCGTGATTTGCGGACAAACAGATAGGACGCGTAAGAATTCAAATGATTTCGTGACAAAAGTGGTTCTAAACTTACGTGCTTTGGAACACAATTTGTCCTGAAATCTTTCAATAAAAAACAGGTGCCCCCAGCAATAACTGCGTGGAATAGTTGCAAATGTGTTATCATGCTATATTTTGAAAACTTGGCTTTGACGTAACCCCACTGAGCACTATCGCGTGTGACCAGGTCGGGATTGCGGGCTGACCACAGAAATATTGGCGAAGCTCTTCCAGTCCAGTTCCAACAAAAACTTGAAACACGGGGACTGTTTGTACAAAAATAATAATAGCATAGTTAGCTTTTTAAAAAAGTAAGTTTACTTTAACGTTACAGTTACTCACGGATACTGCAACTACAGGACTTTCTGACCAGAATAAGCTTGCAACCACTTTGTTACCAATTCAGTGCTCAGAAATGTTTCAGTTCAACTGAAGGGTGGACGCAAACCATCGCCAGTGAGGCTTTCTATTAACACATTAAAATCTGCACACAATTAATGGTATTTAAGACAAATTAGAAGTGAGTCACCTATATCCACTATTGCAAGAACACCGGTTTTGTTGGTGGCTGTGTTAGAACTCACCATCGTTCATACCTCACCGGACACTACCCTCTACAGCGTTCATTATTGGCTGGTCAAAAACCAATGGAGAGCCGAGATGATATTGAAACAGTAAAATGTCCTTTATCCTTTATCATATAAAAGTATTTATAATCAATCATGTCCCTTTGAGTGGCTATAAAAAATTCTATCGTAATAAGTATTATTGTTACTGCTCTGTCGAGTGCTTGTGAGGTCGTGTTAAACACTAGCAGAACAAAGACTGCATATCCACGAGAGTTTTATTCTGAACAGCACAAACATTTTCAAATTAGCTTTGTTCAAGCTACACTCTAGAATAGTCTACAAAGTGTTAACGTCTTGTTGATGACGAGGTCATCAGAGACGGATCAAGTTGCTCGCAGAAGCAGGGACAGGAAAGTGATCGGCCGTGGCCTGAGGTAACGAATCGTCCCAGCATTCACCTGGGGCGAATACCAAAAAAATCACGGGGAACCGAAATAAGGATGGCCGGGATGGGAACGGAGTCCGGCGTCTCCCGAATGCGAGTCCAGTGTATTGCCGCTGCGCCGCCTCGCTCAGTCCTAGCCAGCACACAAGCCGGTCGCCTTGGCGGCCACAGCTACGAAGATTATCAACCGCAACTGAACTGACTTACATATATTAACTTCACACACACTGACGCTCCAAACTGGAAGTCCAAATACGACAAGTAATCGGCAGACATGTACAGCTTCGACCCAAACAACAACTGCTGGAACAAAGGCAAATCTGTATGTGTAATATCTTTTACACTTAGAAGTCTTAACACCAGCAAAAATTAATTAATTTAGAATGTTAAATAATTCATTATACTCTAGGTGACAAATATTGTTCTTCGCTGTGGATACAAACGCAATTTTATCAAATAAATGGCTCTGCAGCCTTTCGGTGTAAACCGAAACAAAGAGGGCTATAAATCTTATTTGTGTTACTGTTTCATATGATTGCTTCAGGACAATTATACAGCACATAAATATATTCAGTGGAAGTGTGTCATAAAGTGTATTACCAAAATGAATTACACTCTGTAGTTTTGATTCCGTGTATATATCCAAACAATAGATCATTTCGTTTGTCCATGGCTGTTTAGGAAGAACTCAGCTGCAGGAGGGAACACTGTTGACTAAAGACTGTTCACAATAAAGTGAGCACTCTAGAAATGAACCTTCGAAAAAAGTCACTGCCCCTGCATGCATATATTTTAATGGGCGCACGGAGTGACATTCGCCAGAAAACTTGGTAACGATGGATGGAAAGTAGTTCCATAACTTAACATCAAATAAAAAGTGTTAGATAACCATTTGTGATAACTTAAAATTATTTCTTTCCCTTTCTGTTTTTTTCTTATGCATCGTAGTGTAAAAATGAGCAGGTTTGTAAAGTATTTACTTTAATGTCACAGTTTCATTTGACCAACGCAAGAATAAACTAACAAGGCCCATGGCAATGTTAATATTACATAAAGCGGAATAATACACAACGTGTGTACAAGTAGACCTCAAGCAGGGCTTACAAAAGTGCTCATTTTACAGTGAACAGCCTACAGGCAGTTTTAAAACTTTAGCTTTTGTGGCTCGAGAATAAGTATTTTGTTAGCAATGTCTTTACTTTATGCTAAACTAATACACGTTAAAAAGACTCGTGAATCCTAGTTTCACGCGGCATAAGAATCCTGAAAATCGCGAGGTAATAGAAACGCCTTTGTGAACTTAGCAAGCAGCAAAGTAAATAAAAATGCAGAACTTACAGTTAAGCAGCGTCGCAAATACAGCACACTTAATAATCTCTCGCCCCAATGCATAGGGATTGTTTACGGTCATTGTTATGGATAAATATCGCACTGGGCGTGAAAGCGGAATGTTGTCTACTGGCTCGATTTATGTTTTCTGGTTTGCAGTAAAACGTAAAAGAAACTACGTGCATGTGGCCGCGATATATGGGAGTACGTGCCTCATCCATAATTTCAGCCAAGACAACCCGCTATGCAGTTATGTGCAAGACGCCAACAAAATGAAACTTAATAAATGTGGCTTTAGAAGCGTGGGACATTTTTTTTTCTGTTGTGCTAGATGACTCCCTCAGCAGCATTGCGAAACGGGTCTTGGTCGAACCTGCTTCCACATACACAAGGTGTTTTAACGTACTGTTGCGTGCTGCAGCTGGCTCCGACTCAATTTCTCCGCGCCGTAATCGGAGACCCACCTCGCCCTCCCCTCTTAGTGGAACGATGCGCTCGTGGCTATCTCCTTCCCTTCTGAGAATTCCGTGTATGCCGACAGTGGCGAGACCTGCTGGCCTCACAGACCTCCTCTCGCCTGCTAGAGTTTCCGATACGTTTAGCGACTACGCAAGAATGTTCTGGTGAGACTGGCTGGCGCCTCAGCTCTCCGCGACGAATCGCGCTAGTTGGGGAAGATTCTAGGTGGTGGCCTAAGACACTATATATACTGCCGGAACCCCAGTGGCCGGCAATCTTTGACGGAGGCCATCTGGCCGAGCGTGCGCGAGCGAAGAGAAGTGTGGACGACGACTGGAGATTGCGGGACGACGGCGAGTGAGATGTTCGTGGCTTGAATGGACGAGATGGTGTGAAACCGACTAGTGAAGTCTACTGTGCATGAGGGCGCTTGGAGGACTCTAGAACATTGCGACTGGCGGGACATGGACTGAACTGAAGTGGGACTAAATGGACGTCTAATACTGATTTTATTGAAAATATTCCAACTGTCAAACATGGACGCATAAATTATAAAATAATTGAATATATTGATACACTGTCTATTGGGACTGATCTTTAATTATTTGATTGCATTGATTTCTTTGTCGTAATTAATACATTTCTTTAATTAGTGTCAATTGTGAACAGTAAGTGATTTCAATATATTGTGAGAATTTGAGTTCAGAGAATTTTGCTGTAGTTATTGTAAATAAAATAAGGAACTTATAATTAATTATTTTATTTGATTAAGACCTCCACCCTTAATGAACTTGGTATAGCCCACTTAATTTCTAGAGAGAGAAATTGTAACAGTACGAAGGCAGTCTACTATATAAGTAGGGATAGGAAAATTCGCGAATTCATCTCAGGACAAGTTAGACGTCAAACACGTGTACACTGGAGTCTTCTTTCCAATTGGATCAGAGTTTATTAGACACGTCCTGGACGGCTCTGAACCAATAGCACACTTGCAAGGAAATGAGTAGCGAACCCCATACCTTCAGGTGTGATGTAAAACTGGCTATTCTGTGGGGCAGCAGCCAGTGAACAAACATCTCAGGTTTGGTTATACACAGGACTGTGGGGTCTAGCCTACATGCCATTGAATTCGATCCCTATGTATAAGGCAACACGACAAAATGTAAGCACACTCAGAGAAGTCTGAACTTGCATATCGGCTCAGTGTGACGTTTGCTCCCTCACAAGGTGGTCGAAACAACATTTGACTTTTAATAATTAGGAGTAAATTCCTGCATTTTTGGTTGTAGCTTCTTGATTGAGCTTCCTTGTTTTGATTATAACTAAACTTTTTCGTGAAATAGGCCTACTGCAGTTATAAAATAACGCATGTTGGCAGAAGAAAACCAAGCATTTTCCATTCATGAAATTTGGAGATTTCCACGCCACAAGTGCTTTATGCGCCTGGAAATATGTTACGTCCAACACTCTTAAGCAAACTTACGCGTGCATTTTTTCTCGCCGTATCCTTACACGGCAGTGGCACGCCTAGCAGAGCGTCATTGTAATTCTAACACAATTTCGAGACAAATTACGTCGCTGAAATGACAAGCAAGCATCGTGTGCATGATACGACAGCAGGCTACATTTGCAGCTCAACATCTGTGTTGAGAGAGGTGGCTAAATATGCGTCATACTACCGAATGTTTACTAAAGTGGGCAGGCGATCGCGTGGGGCAGAGTATTTGCGATAAAACCAGTACTACATAGGCGTACGGCGTAACGTCAGGACACCGTAGTTTGATGAAAGTACGTATTTTCACATGATCCAGCGTCTGTTAAAATACACTGGATTCAACTTCGACGTTTTGTGGAGTAGCCATTTGTTACCGCCAATCACCTTGCTATTTCGAGGCAGTAATTGTCCTGCCGCCCCAGCAAGTTAAACATTTTTTTCCCGTGGGTTTTGTGGTTATCATAAACATATACCTAATTTTTAGTAATCACAAAATATATGTTATAATCCTAGTACCAAGACGATTTTTATAATTCATATTGCAACACATTTCGAAAATTCTCTAGTGTGACTAGTCCAGATGTGATTATTTTATTAATAAATTAATTCAATGATATTGTGTGAGCAGCTCTAGTGAAAACCTGTAAAAGTGACCAATATTATTCTTTCTTTTTTTTCAGGTAACTTTGGTTTCGTAAGGATTTCTGGGACCTCTCCTTCGTCAAATGGGGAATTCACGCATAATAATTCTCCCAACACTAAGTAACTCAGAGAGAGGTAATGTATATAGAGATCAGTTTTGACTTCGTAAGTGTAGTCTTTGTTTATGGCCTAGTTCAACATCTAACTTTTGAATGTTGACAAAAGTTATAAAAAAAATAGTTATAAGCCACACGCGCGTAAATTTAAATGTACATATATACTCATATGCTGTACAATAACATACACAAATACACACACGCACCTGAAATTCGTTCCTAATGAACCAGAGTAACTGTCAAAAGAGAGATTGAAATACCATAAAATAGCTCCAATGAACAATCTTGTCTTGTCCGGGTCTCAAACCCATGGCCTTGGAGAACAAGGAAACCTTCTTCGTTCCAGTAGCTGCATGCAATATGGTTCAGGCTAGTTAGCGGTTAGGGGTAAGTCGTGCACCACTGCACTGATCACCACCATACGATAGCGACAGTGCAGCCAACTTGAGCGTAAACATGTCCGTAGACGAGTAAAGAGTCTGTTCGGTGTAGAAGAAACAAGGTCGTGCATTGCGCTAAAAGGGCCTCGTTCAAGTTCTGGGGAACAAGTAAATTCCGGTATTAGGAGAGCAGCATGGCTTTTTCAATGCGCGGGAGGCTTAATTAACTGGTAACACTGTAACTTCGTGTTTTTATTCCTATTACTCTGTTTTTCGATGATCCTCAGATGCAGGTTACTTGGTACCTTTAATTAATAGCTCAAGGAAAAAGATAATGAGCTGAAAATACAATGCATTTGTGAGATATTATAGACTCATCCGTTCGCAGTTTTATTACCAATGATCATAGATGACAACAGAACAAGTACCCTTGTTATTACAGCAACGTGAAATTCGCGTAGCTTAATACAACATTTACTCTGCAGTCGCGGGTTGATAAACGTATTGTTGATAAATTTAAAAAAAAAAAAGACGAGTTTGTCGTGGTCGTCCACGAATACAATTTTTTTTTTTTTTTTTTTTTTTTTTTTTTTTTTTTTTTTTTTTTTTTTTTTTTTTTTTCAAAAATGTTTCCTCGAAGCAGTCGTAAACACTTTTTCATATAAGTAAATTATTGTAAATAACTTGTATTTTCTTCATAAGTTCGTAGTAACAATACAAAAAAAAAAAAAAAATTGTACTCATTTAACACTACACTAAAAAAATATATTTCGGGGCGGCTACAAAAGTATTTTGTTGGTATTCACCCTGCCAAGTTTTTTGTGGTGTACACAAACAATTTTGTAGCTGCCACGAAATAAGTTTTTATTGGCCGCTAAACTTTTGTGGCCACTGAAAACTTATTTTGTGGAAGCTACAAAATTTTTTGTCTACACCACAAAATATTTGACAGGGTCAATACCAACAAAATATTTTTGTGGTCGCCTTAAAATATTTTTTTCAGTGCACTTACAAAATCAGGGAACCGTGTTTCAAGTTTTGCACCAGGAAGAAAAAATATCACCTCAGTATCTACGTAAGTAAAAACTGAGATTTGATATGTATAGCCGGAAATGGTATTAGGCGCATATAGTGTGGCAAAACTACTTCAACTATTAACCCAGCTATGGGCAAGTCTGCACTGTTGCAAGTCAGTGACCGAGTCGTTACCCCCCAGTTCAGCCGTGCCTTGCGTTTACAATGCAACATAAACGCAGATAAAGAACATAAGTGGTAACAGTATAAATAAACGGCTGCGACCACACCCACTGCAGATGTGGTCGCAGCCGTTTATTTTTCGGCTGCGACCACACCCTCATGTGTAGACGCGACCACGTCTACACATGTGTGCTGTGTTCGTGTGCGCAAACATGCACAAACGTACATGCACAAACATAATAATGAATTAAAAAAAAAAAAAAAAAAACCTGCTATGTAACTGTCACATCTCGGACAGAAGTTGTATCACACGAGGTTTTGACGTTCGATTATAGGAAGACGATATTTCATCTTCGTAATTAACGATTAGCTCTGATGGTTGTAATGTGTGTGGCACGTCGCCAAGAATTGTTACATAATTCGCAAACGGAAGACACGTTCCACCAATGATTAGATACCATTTACAGCCTCAAAAAATTTGTCAAGACAACTCAGTCTGCTACGTAGCCAGCTTTCGGTGGTAAGCTGTTTAAACGAGATGCGCCGAAATTGTGCCCAGAGGATATTTACCAAATAGAGTTGGCCGGTCATTCAGTTGTTTTCTAACACGTTAACCTTCTCGCTCGCCTTTCTTTCACCTTGCAAAAGTAATGCGGGCTCGGTAAACCTTCTCCCGTCTAACTATAAAAACAAATTACTATAGCGCGAAGCAGGTTGCAAGGGATAAAAAGCAAAATTCCTTTCCTTTACAAAGAGCTAGGATTCGCGATGATAAAATTTCTAAATTTCTCGCACTGAAAACGAAAATTTAATACATTTCGCAAATTACAGCAATGAATGATCAGAAAATGTATGTTATTCGAGAACAATAGGCACGGCATTTTATACCGATGATGATACGAAACGTCAAGCGTTAAGCAGTAAACGTTCAGTAAAAAACATGGAGAAATTGTTCTGGGTTGCAAGCCTGGGTAACGCATATGCCACATATAACGAACCTCCAGGTTATCGAGTGAAGTTAACGAGTGTTAACAACGCTTTTTCTTTTGCCTAAAAATTATTTCAATTTTACTTTAGGCGCGAGCTTTTACACTTTCCACATCCTAATCGCATTCGGTCGCATTTATTGTTCTGTTTGTCTTTACATCTCGGCGTAATGACGCTTTTTTTTTTTTTTTTTTAATCTAGCTAACGGGCTAGATTCATCGCACCACCCTAAACATCAACTACCTCCTCCCCCCTTTTTTTAACAACCCGCTTTACAATACTACAAAATAAAGAAAAATCACAACAAATATAACAAATCTAAAAAAAATCTAAGAACTATCATGTTAACCTCACACTAATCCCACCACCCTAAACATTAACCACCCGCCCTTAACAAGTCACCTTCTAATATTACAAAATCAAGAAAAATCACTAAAAATTGAGGAAAAAAAAAAACCAAAAATCGTAACTCCAGCATGTCTCACATGTTAACATTACCATAAGACACCAGCCAAATATCATGCCACCTATCAAACAAACCACCTGATTATACCAACCATCCATACAAATAAAAGTGCTGACCACCACACCTCAGACATTCGAAACAAAATAAATACAAAAAAAAAACACAAAAAATTAAAAATAATAAAATAAAATCCAAAACCATATCACGTTAACCTCACACTCAACCCAGAACCCTAAACTTCATCCCCTACCCTTACCTACCCACAAACCAATACTACAAAACAAAGAAAAAAATTAAGAAAAAATATACCAAAAATCATAACACCAGCGTGTCTGTTATGTCACTATTTCCATCAGACAACACCCATTTTTCTTGTTCTACCAACCAAAACATCTTATACCTACCAACCATACCACCCACTACAAAACTAGCATACCTCAAACATTTGTCTACGCAGACCATATGAAGCAAACATACAGCCGCATATCAGTGACATAATCAACTTCTTCTTCTCATACCATCCACCATATCTCCATAGCTCCATCGCTCTACCTGCTGCATCTGCTCCATCTGCTCCACCTGCTCCATTTGCTCCATCTGCTCCATCTGCTCCACCTACTTCATCTGCTCCACTTGCTCGACTCTGAATATTTTTCCCACTCATGGAGATCTTGTAAATTTTTCCGCTGGTGTAGGATTTGTAATAGCTTGCACCATGTGTAAAAACTTAGAAAAAAATTTCAATATTTTTAGTCACAGGTGAATATAAATTGCAATATCTTAGGACCAGGCTCGTGAAATTCAATTTGGCAGAATTATTTCTAACCCTGGGAATTTATTTGTTTAAGCCCTACATAACAATAATAGTGATTAGCTTAAAATATTCATTTACTTTTTTAACGAGATCTGTTTATAACAGATACGGGTATGATACAGGATTAAAATAAGAGGATAAAAAAATTGTGTTTATTATTCGATTTTAAAATTTATTTAATTTTTTAAGTTATACTGAAATGTTATGAAGTGCACAGCAAAAAAAGTTATCTGAGCTTCATTTTCTGGTCCCCTATATTCAAGACTAAATACTGAGAGAACATCTAACCAAATATTTTTTTGTATAGGGCCAAATATATACTTAGTTGCCCTAACAAAATATATTGTTGAGCAAACAAAATTTGGAATGAAACGAAATTATTTTTGTTCGTCTAACAAAATATATGTTTGAATAAACCAAATCTCTGTGTTGGGCCAAAAAAAATTAGACTGTCAACTAAATATTTTGTTGAATCAACTGTATACATTTGTTTGGCCACTCATTTGACTGCCTTCGTTGGAAAATACAGCTTGAGTGTTTGTTTGTATTTTTTTTGTGACAGTTAGGCTAGTAACCGTGTTGTTCAGTGCATCTATTGGTGATTAACAATCGTATATACACATTAATAAACAATGTAACAAGAAACTGACAAGTAAATCCGTAAAACTTTAAATACTTGTTTGCATACGTTGCCCAATATTTGTTGTGTATCTATTTAAAAGCTTTCCGGTTTTATTAATTGTCATATTAGTTGAAATTAGTAAGGTGTAGCGCTCGGACGCACGTGATCTAGGTTCGGAACTCGATCGAACTTGTGAACATTTTTTGTATCGGCCCAAACTGTATAATGTAAGTGTAGCCAAGCAAATCTTTAGTTGCACCAACCAAATCTTACAGTTTGGGGCAACCAAATAAGAACAGCAAAATAATTTGGTTTCAGAAACAAAATAATTCATTACCCCTATGCAAACAAATCATTTCCTTGCACCAAACAAATCTTGTTTGATTCAACAAAACCTTTTTCTCAGTGCAGGCATTGAATGCAGCCACTGAAACCTGGCACCTTTCGAATCGCGGTGACACAACCGAGACTGATCTGTGTTTAACGTTTCTTCGACACTCTTTTCCATTTTTGATAACATGTCACAAAGTCTAGTGCAAGGTAGAATTTAACCGAAACCACTTCTTTCGTCGATGGATATTCATTCTCAACACTGCTGTAATCGACTTCTCCTTGGGGGCTGCCCGATACAATTACAAAATTGGCCAAATGGTATCGCGGTACAATTGAACCAGTATACTTTCAAAACTGAAATAGGAAGACTCGTTGATTTACTGGATTATTACAAGATTCATTTCAGCTTACACCCGCTGGACGACAAATGTTCGCTTTCCGGCGGCGTCACAGTTCATTAGCTCTCCTGTGGCCTTCGGAACCAGTTTAAAATTAAGGTAATTTTTAGTAGCCAGTTCATCATTTTTGATGGTGCGTCGAAAAGCACCCGCCGCGGTGAAATGGAAAGGTTGTCAAGGTTGCTGCCTACACATAGAATTAGCACAATCAATTTCAACAGCTCGACACTCGACGACATGGCCTCCCGCGTAGTAATCCGACACGAGGCTGGCATCGGCATTAATATAAATTAGTTTTATTTTCTACGGCTTCAAAAATTGTGTGAAAATTAATCATTCTGGATTCTGAACACTCCCTATCTGGTGGATTACATATTGCTTTTCTCGTTACAGACCACATTAAAAAAAAAAGAAAATAAAATAATTATTCAAACAAGAAGTGATTGCGTACAAAATGTCCACAGCACACGTGTAAAGACTAGAGACCTGAAAAATTCGCCAGTTCAGTGACCTGCAGGCTAGACTCTACATTCGTATGTGCAGATATGACAATGTAAGCTGTGTATTGGATGTCTGCTGCCACATTGGAAGGCGACGATTGGGCTGTCGTACTCCATGAGGTGTCAAACGCCGTAGGGATCAATGGCTAAAGTTATATAAACACATGTGTTTTGAATTCTAGCTTGTCCCAAAATGCATCCGCGAATTTTTCAGGTCTCTAGTAGAGTCGTAATGTCGCCGAAACATTAAAATGTAGCACAACTAACAAATACTTATAAGGGAGCAGCGGTTCTGTTCATCATGAAATGATTTAAGAGGAAATGTGTGAAATATTCAGGGTGATTAGTATGTAACGTACGTATATTTTTGTATACTCATACCGTTGTTAGAAGGTGTTTCTGTCAATGGGAATTATTTATGAGTCCTCGGAGGACTCCCTGGAAGGTCCAGTGCGGTGGACTTCTTAACGAATTCCGACCACTGAAGTCAATGTTTAAAATTACAAACTGTGGTTCCGAACTCGGCTGTCTTAAACTGTTTTCTTCAGATTTCCTGCTTTAAGGTGATATTTCACTTTTTTTTTTTTTTTGAAAGAACTTTTGAAAAGTGCCGCCTTAATGTAGTTATTTGTTGTCAAATCATTATAATTTTCAAAATATAACACTCAAAATGCTTAATTTCCCGAATTCTACAGCATACTAGGCTTTGTTCCGAGATACTTTTTCCAGTCAAATTGCATTTAATGCAATCTGTATAGTGTGCAGAACATACTGATTCAGTATGAGTGCGATTTACAAACAGATGAGCGAGTGTTGGCATTCTGAATTTTGTTGAAAATAGGGGTCAGACTTGTCGTAAATATATTTTTGGTCATTGAAGCGAAACTTCTAACATTCATTTAATAAATAGTTTGAACCATAAACTGTAGAGGAAAAGTTGTTTCTGTTCTCTTCGTAGCTTGTAACACAATAATGCAGTATGCCACGCTTTGACTCTAATTCAACATTTTGAACCTGCCTATAACACTCTTGTGTCGGAATTTGAGTGTTATATTTTGAAAACTATAATGATTTGATAACTAACAACTGAATTAAGGGGGCACACTTTTCGAAACCTCTCCCAAAAGTAACCAAATTCCAAACAAATGAGAAATATCGCCTTAACGAGGACAACTACGTTCTCAGACCAAGGTCACGGTGCTGAGATTTGAGTTTAGGCACAGCGAGATCTGTTTCTTTCCTTCCGTAAGATAAAAGAACTCTCGCGTGGGAAACGTGGCGAAAATCGCCGAACGCCGACGGGTTAATACGAGGCACTATCGTTTCCTCCGCCATTACGTTTCTTCTTTGTTTGTTGCGTATTTTTTCCCCACCCCGTTTATATTGCGGCGACATTTGTTCTAATGGAAATAAAGTGAAAATACGACAAAATGAAGGAAAATTAAGTGGGAGCAAGCCGGAGTAAAATCTTATTTTATTACATTGAGGTTTGACGATCACTGTACGAAGTCATTACGCAATGAGGACCTTCACATCGTAAGTGTTAACTTGTTGCCTTGTCACTGCAGATTCACCTTTACGTGACGTAATACAATATGCAATAAGTTACCATTGGATGGTTTTAATACAGTTTACTCTTAGACTTCAAAGCAACAACATTACAGGATTTTTATTTTTAGTAGCGTAACTCAACTGCAAATTTTTTAGGTATGAAAATTTTTACTGTGTAATCTTAAAGCATCAATTTTCTCGAAAATAAAGTTTTTAACATCTTTACAACCACTGCAATAATGTGTTGAGATTCCGAACATGGTTATTCCATGCAGATTTTTTGTTCTTTTTATAGTACTACTTCGTGCGTTCTAATATACTGTAGTGTCAGTAAAATATTACCAGTATGTCAGAATCTGATATACAAGGAAAATAAAAATATTATATGAGTAAGCTAAAAAAAAACTACGAGGTTAACTAACTTTAAAATTCCACACAAGAATTCTGGGTTATCAAGTACGCGACGTACAGCTAGCTACTATTTTTTTCTCCTCCATAAGAAGACATTAAACCTTAGCAATTGTAAGCGCGTTGCAAATTAATGACTCAAATAAAAACATTTAATATTTAGTTCAATTTTATCAAGTATCGATACTGTTCCTAGACATCGCTTTAAAAAATTTAACACCTCCTCATCCGCACGGACACGAATAACACTTTTTTTTTTTGTATCAGTTGGACGACACTGAAATAAACGCGACTCCATTAAAATACTGAGATTTTTCTTTTCATACTCACACGCTGACCAGCAACAATCTAATTGGCGAGGAACTGGATTTTCTATGATAAAAATAAACCCCAGAGTAATCGGATGTGATCCAACCCAGACTTCCGGAGGCATGCAACAGCACAATAAAAACCTACGGTTAAAGTAACACGGTTCTTGACTGGAGGCAATACTTCACGACAAGTGTCAGCTTTTCACTAACCATGTAGTTTCCACTGAGCCCAATAGATACGAGAAATAGTCGATGTGGAATGTCACACATCGGGTTACTCATGTCTACAGATGGCAAGTGATCTCGAAGAAAAATTGTAATCAGCAGTCTCGGAGAGTTAGAAATATGAGCAACGTATCTTAGTGTTGCCATACCAATTTCCTGTAATCCCGCTGGATAACATTTCAACACCCGGTGCTTACCATTCATATCTGCCAACCCGACGATCTGCTATAGTATGTCAGTAATGCGTTTAAAGTATTATGAAGTTTTACTTGCATATTGCTCAAGATATCTCCATGGCCAACGAAGCTGAAGCCTTGCCTTGGAACTGCGAATGTTCATGTTTGTATTCCAGATAACGTATGTACGTATATGCTGTATTGTGCCTGGTCCACATGTACGCCGATCATGCCAAACAGAGCAGGCATAACCGATGGTTGTTCACATTTAAGCAGATGATCTGCGTTGCCATTTTTCTGTGGAATTCGTGATGTTTAACGCCAAGATTCTAAAGCAAGTAATAGATAACGAACCAGACGCTGTCGTCTTTCTACTCTAGTTTATTAATTCCATTATAGTGCGGTTGATTTACTAAATGATTTTCAAGAGATTGTAATTGTATTTTTACATCCAGAAATATTTTGCACTTTAGTGCTATCTTTCGGTTCATTTTCAAACTACAGTTATTTAATGCAAATGTCGAATAAAATTAAAGTTTATATTCACGTATTTCATTATAAATACGCATACTAAATTAGCCTACACACTTACATCAATACCCGTCAATTGTTCAAGACATCAGGAGCATAAAATTCGTGAACCAGCTGATTTCTGAAAAAATATCTGTGAAGTCTGCTCTTTCCGCGAGTAGTTCTAGCCTTCCGCTCTGCCTGTTCTGCGTGATCGGTGGAAATGCGAACCAGGCTACACCCTAAGACTGAATCCGTGATTTCAGCCTGTAGGATTATTTTACTGAATATTCAGTTGATGTGATTTTACCTACCAGCGAATCAGTGGAGCGCGCAGCGGTTTTACTGCCAGGCCAATATAAGTCGCTAGGAATGAGTAGAAATCACTGTTTGATCTGTGAATATCCGCAACTAAAATGATCCATAGAATTTTTTCGGAACGAAGTGTGGAGCAGTTCCAACAGATCCGAAGTCAAACTCGCTTATTTGGAGTAGATTTAACTGCTTCCATTTTACATTGTAGGTTTAATTAAGTTCCGTATGTAAGTCTTCCCCCTCCAACCCACATACAAATGTAACGCGGTGGTGTTAACGAGCAGCGAACAAAATTATTCCTTGTATACAACTCACCATGGAGAAAATGTAATGTTTGAGATTTATAACGCATGGTTGTACTCGTAAGAGGTAAAAACGGAACTACTCTTACTTGTAGATGCTTCGAGACCCTTTCCCCTCCCTCCTCCCTCTTCAACCACAAACAAGTCAGCACTGACATTCTCACAGGTTGAGACTCCATCCCGCTTTAGCGTTCGAGTTCATTACGGACTCGTGATTTTTACTACAGGCTGTTCGCGGTAAAAAGAGTGATTTTGAAAGCCTTGATTAAGATCTACTTGTATGCACGTTGTGTCTTCTTCCGCCTTATGTATAATTAACATTGCCATGGGCCTCTGCATTTTATTCATGCATCGGTCAAGTGAAACTGTAATATTATTAGGAAAGTAAATATTTAAAAAATTTGCTCATTTTTACACTTCTATGCATTTAAAAAGCATAAAGGGAAAGAAATAATTTAAGTTTTCACGAATGGTTATCTAACACTTTTTGTTCGACGTTACGATATGGAACTACTTTCCATCCTTCGTTATCTACTTCACTGAGAGCATGTCACCCAGTGCGCCCGTTAAAATATATGCAGGCAGGGCCAGTGACATTTTTATAAAGTTGATTTAAAAAGTGCTCACTTTATCATGAACAGGCTGTAGGTATGTTAGCTTTCAAGCCCATATGTTAACTGGAAGATACTTGCGTGCTAAACGAAATAAATGTTAACTCTGAAAACAGTACTCTCATTCATAGCTGATCAGGGACTCGAAACGGGAAGTGAAACTTTAGCAGCTTCGGGCGAGGCCAACAATATCCCATCACGAGAAGAACACTGACGACGAGGGGAGGGGTTTGACTATACAACACACTAAGCGGCGAACTCCCTTGCGAGTAAGAACGCAATAAAAATCGGGAATCTCACAGTTCGTGATGTTAAGAAATTCTAGTCTCGGTCCAAGTTCTTGACATAAGCTTAAAGGCTGTTGACGATAAAGTGAGCGCTTTTGAAATAAACCTTACAATAATTTCACTGCTCCCTGCCTACATATATTGTAACGGACGCACTAGTGACATGCGTCCAGTGAAGTTGGTAACGATAGAGAGAAAGTAGTTACATAACTTAACGTCGAATTTAAAGGGTTAGGTAACCATTCTTGATAATAACTTAAATTATTTCCTTTCTGTTTTTTTAATGCGTCGGAATGTAAAAATAAGCAGATTTGTAAAATATTTCATTTTCTAATAATTTTACAATTACACTCGAGTTTTATGAATAAAATGATGAGGCTCATGACAGAAGAATACACAACGTGCATATGTGCAAGTACATCTTAAGCAGGTCTATCAAAAGTGCTCATTTTACAGTGAACAGCCTATACTTAGGATACATAGCATAGAAAAGTCTTTCATCAAATAATTATTTCAATAAATGTTCGATCGATCATCCTATCAAGAGTGCATATCAAAACAGCATACAACAAAGATGAGCATTAGACAAATTGTCATCTGCGCATGTCACCAACAAATGACTCACAAATAGCTAGGACGGTCAAAATGACGTGATAAAAACAGTGTTGAGGGTGTTTTTTGAAGTTTGGTTTTACACTGACTTATACTTGCATAAAAATAATCATGCCTAACTTGAATGTGCTTGAGTTTTATGAAGTGCTCTGACTATATGTCGCTTGAATTGCTTTGCAATGCATAAAAAATGCCTTTTTTTACTAAACCACTCATCGTGTTCCCATTATACCGATATACGGAAAGAAAACACACCTTAGACGAGAGACATATAACACTTAAAAGGCATCACGCACAGTATAAATGCTATTCTCGAACCCTCTAACAAAACTCGAAACGGTTTTTTTCGCACAACTGTTTCTCAGAATATTCTAGTCGGAAACATACAAAACTAGTATAGGGCCCGGCACTGAATATTGCTGCAGACTTTCCCATCAATAAAATTATGAGCGAAGAGATTTGGACGGCTCTTAACATGGCGGTCTTGAGAGCTGATGAAGGTGAAACGAGGTGAGTATGGAGTGAGTGAAGAGATCTTGGTGGCTCTTAAGAGTGTTATGAACGCACGCGTCCCTGGTCAAGAAGCGAGTGAGCGATACGGGCGACTCTACCTAGTGCCTTAACGCTCTTACGCGCAAGGAGTGCAGTGTTTCCGGTCGTGACGCTGTACTGTGCGAATTAGATCTGTAACAGTGGTGCTTTATTAAACGCGATGAAAGCCCGCAGATGAAACTACTCCTGTACCTTTGTATTTTTCTATTGCCACTTAAGGAAACTGCATAGGTAAGCTTTAAAAATGCGATATTTGACCGTATTCACGTTTTTTTTCTCCAAGAATACACTAAATATGACAAAAAAAAAAAAAATAGGGCCATAGATAATTGTTTTTTTTTTTTTTTTATCTTTTCTGACAAAAAGTCGTATTCGCAGAACATTTATTTACCGAGATATGCGTATTCGCGCAAATAACTATTTCACAAAAAACGCGGGGGTCCATCCCACTTTTAAAATCGAGGTCTTGAGAGCCGATAAGGGTGAAGCGAGGTGAGTATACAGCAGCGCCGGAATGAGAGGTCGGAGAAAACGGGTTATCGGCAAAGAAACCCGCCCACCTGCGCCATCGTCCGGCACGATTCCCACATGCCAAAAACCGGGCGCGTCCCCTTCCGGGAATCGAACCCAGTTCGCCTGTATTGGGAGACGAGTAGTCTAGCCACTATGTCGCCGCGGCCCCGACGACGTCGTGTCAAAGCGACTCTGTCGCGCGGAGAGGAAAGACTGCTGGTGACAAGCCGCGGTGTACACAAACGGCACGCAGACAATAGAATTATCGCCACGACTTACAACTCCCTCAGGCGGCTTTAACGGTCATCGAGACATCCGTCTGGCGACCGCCCGCAGCTTTGTTGTCCCAGGGTCCCCACGTGAGTTCTCTTCCTCGATGTCGTCTGACGGCCAGTCGGTTTCCCTTCTTCGCTCGACAAGTAGCAATAGCTACAGGCACGAGAGTCCGCGACACAATGCTATCTCACTCTCTTTATCTCTGGAAGGACTTCTTCGGCAGAACTGCGCGTCCTCGGAATAACGCAAAGTAGATATAAAATGTTCCTTCTGGGATAGGTATCATACATCGGATCTTCGGATTAAACGCCTTGCGAAGACGTCACAGGCTGCCAGCGGCTTGGGGCGCCCATGGTATCTACAAAATTGCATATTTCACACCAAATAAACAACTTCCGAAATTATTAATTTTAACAAAATATCTTTTTTTTTTCAACGAAAAATTCCCAAAATAATGGGAAAATGAGGACTGCGGATTTGAAGCTCCTCGAAGGAAGAGCCGAAAAATCCTCAGTCGAGTAAGAGGATTAGAGGCTGCTGGCGAAATGAGTCACTTAATCCTCAGAGCAGTAGAGAAGGGTTCGAGACTAAGAGACAGGTCCAGCTGACGGGAGAGGATCAGTGGACCCTACCCCCTCTCCTCACCGCTAACCCGCACCTACCACTTCCACCAAACACCCCTCCTCACCCTCACCACATCGACGATTATTTTAAAAATCATGCAAAATATCTTTAAAAATTCTAAAAAAATTGAATAACATCATATTTTAAACTCGCACTCGTCTCAACACCCCCCCCCCCCCAAATCCTAACGACCAACCACCCCCAATCATAAAAAATCGCAAAAATCATTTTAAAATTCTAAAAAAATTTCAGAACCATATAGTGTTAACCTCACACTCATCCCACCACTCTCACCTCCTACCACCCTGACCTCCCACACACTCTCCCCCCTCAATCATAACAAAATAGCAAAAAAAAATTGAGAAACATAATTTTAACGTCTCATTCATTCCACCGCCCCACTTTAACCCCTCACCACCAAGGAACCCCCTTCATAAAAAATAGATAAAATAGTAAAACATATAAAAATTGTCTACATATCAAGTATAATGCTACCCTCACACTCATCACACCTACCTAATCAATCGTACTTCCCTCCACACCAAATACAAAATAACACAATCTCTTGCTCATCCCTACACCACCAACCCCTCACTCCCCCTCCACAAAAATTAATCACTGGCCTTACATAACAAAAATTATACCATCACCTATACCAATCAATCATATCTGCTTATTGGCCACTGAATTTCGACTGTATGGTATTTTTTTTTCCCCAGAATTGGGTAATATATATAGTTCGCTAGTTATTTCTTTTTTTGGTATCTACCAACAGAGAGCACCCAATGTCATATATTTCCAAACTTTTTTTTTACAATGAGACACTCCTCCATAAATGGAGCATAATTTATAAATACTATAATACTAATAAATTAAATTTCTAAAATCAATCTTTATAAAATATATAAATAAAACATGCGAGTAGTAGAATATAGTTCCTTCTGGACCATTTATATTAAATGGCAGCCGTAACGGCTTGTGCGGCTGGGCGGCTACGGCCTTTTCTCTCAAAATTTCCTTTCCCCCCCCCCCTCAAAATCGACTTAATTTCCTTAAAAATTTTCCCTTTTCCCTCAAAATTTCTTTTTTTTTTCCTGACAAATTTCCCATTTTTTTCCCGGAGCAGGTGAGGTAGACTCGTGACTCCGGTGAGGTGGATCAGCGATCCAGGTGACCGGGATCAATGAACCAGGGATCAGGAGAGCAGGTCTCAGGACTGCTGCAATTTGCTGGATGGCTGGCAGTCTTCGACTCGACTCAGGGGGTACTGTGCAATTTTCGGCTCGGGTTTGCCGAACGTACCCAACACTGCTCTGCAGTTACGCCCCTCTAATTTTTCAAGCATGTATGTTTTTGTTAGTAGTAGCCATATTGGTTTTATAGGCATAGAGTATGCCAAATCGCAAAACATGTATTTATTATTCGATTTCAAATTTTATTTTTTATTTTAAATTAACTTATTTATTTATTTAAGGTTGTAGTGAAATTGTACATAGGGTATTGCGCAACCATGCCAGTCTCTCAGCTACATTTCCAGCCCGTATTTTGAAATCACATTATTCACTGCCTCGACTGCTTTTTTTTAGGTACAAGTATGCTATTTTGCATTATTTAAATGTATGTTTAGGTGACTAAACCAAGCCCATCACACTAGTAGTGGCCACATGCATGTGTATGTTATAATTATGGTATGAAATCAGCATTTTCATAGGCTTAATTGGTGTTAATTTAAATTTCGGTACTGTCAGGTCCAAAGTTCGATCTCAGTATATATATATATATATATATATATATATATATATATATGTATTCAATTGTCAAGTCAGGTCTGTTACAATTATCACGCTAATCTATCGATTCGTATTTTCGTTTACTGTTTTATCGAGTTTTGTATGTGTTTTTTTATTCTTAAACATATTTTTTTAAATTTTTCCAAATGTACAAGGGCAACTCAAGGCGATAATCATTAATGTTATTCTCAGACGCCAATCTTTCAATCGATCTAGCAATATTTTCTTCAGTATTTTGCAATCTTCACCAATTAGCTCAGCTTGCACACAAATGCACACACACCTACGCACTTACACACATACATATGCATGCACCCACATGCATACATATACATGAACCTACACACATACATACACATTCACTCACCTACACACACATGCACCTACACATACATGCCTACACACAAATATACACACATACACACACGAGGATGATAATGCATTAAAAAGATACTAAAGTGACCAGGAACGCCATTCACATAAATGTTACGGATGGGAAACGCATTCATACGGACCCCCCCCCCCCCCCGCTACAGGAGGAAGGGAAAGAGGAGGAGTCATTTAAGGGTCTATAGAGGTCATTAGGAGTCGTTTAGGGGTCACGTAGGGGTCTATGGGTTAGGGTAAATGGGTCATTTAGGGTCGATGGGTCAGGGTCAATGGATCATTAGGTGTCCTGTAGGGTTGAGGTGGTGGTTGGGGGGGGGGAATTTATGGGTCTCTAAGGATCATTTTATTGATCAGTCTTGTGAGGAGTCTTTCTGGCAGGAGTCAGTCAGTAGGAGTCAGTCTGCTGGAGTCACTCGGCTGGAGTCAGTTGTCTGTTTTAAGTACGTCCAAGAGTTCGAGCTGAGCGAGAACACGAGAACGAAATATATTTTCACAATCTTTTCCCGAACAGGGCAGCGCTGATAAGTTAGTAAATGGCGAGTAGGACATAAGTTTATTCAACTCGTCTAGTAGAGTCTTTCCCGGGCTAACTATAATGTAAATTGTTTACGAATTAAAGCTAAAAAAATTTCCCTGTAGTAACGGGCATGTGAGGTTTCCTTTTCCCTGTAGATTGTTACAAATTTGACTTTGTTGTAAGGAGTTAAAGATTTATAATATTTTTACTATATGTTGTTTTACATTTGATATGCCTGTGTGTATATATATATATATATATATATATATATATATATATATACATGATATACATAAATATTTATACTAGAATTTTATGTTTCAAGTGTGAATTATTCCAATCCTTGTTAGCTAGCGATGGCGCAGATCGTGGTTCCTTGATAGTTAAAGTCAAAGGCAGGCCTTCATATTCGCAATTCATATTCACTGTATAGCAAGATAGCACTTCCATATCGATGTTAACTTCTCATCATATGAACATCAGCTAAGTGTCTGCGTACATCAGCGCTGTATATTTACTTCCCCCCCCCCCAACGATGGGAAAAATTACCACCTTTTATCTAAGTCCGAGAGAAAATGAATGTATTTTTATGGTTCCGGGCTTCGAACTCTGGTCCCGCCGACATGCATCACCTTTGTAAATTGCTTAAAAGTTTGTATCAGTTGCGAATGCATATTAAAATTTGAAAAAAAATTAATATCCGAACATCGTCAAAAATTTTACCAAAATCCAGGACATTAATCGAATCTCGCCCCTATTATCTCACTATGATTCCTATATCCGATGCCTAAATCTTCCTTTTCGCATTTAATATAAATTCCTATAATATTCACCGAACAATGGGAAAAACTGCCGAATTTTGTTAAGTCCGAAAAAAATATTAACATTTAAAAACATATTTTTCTGATCTCGAACTCAGAGCCCTACACAGTACCTTGCCTTTGGTGACTGCTTAAATCTTTATATCAGACCCACATGTATACTGCGAAAAATTACCGTATTTTTTCAAAGTCCGATAGAAAGTTAACATATTTTGTAATTTCGAGAATCGAACCCACGATCTCACGACATGCCTAACCGATAAATATTGCATAAACCTTTATATCAGGTATGTATAAGCACGTAAACAGACAGAAATCGCATACAAAGGTCGTTAAAATTTATCCAAAACTCGGGCCGGTATTCGAACTGTGGACAATTTATCTCACTATAAGATCTCTATTCTTTATCAAATATGAGTGTAAAAGTTTGTATTATAAGTTTCATACACAGTTTATTTATATGGGATTTATTTCAGCATATTTTACTAAAGTGGTACATACGTGGTATTGCATGTAAACATTATACGTTTCTCGATTTTTTAACTTTTTCCAATTTTTTGCGATTTTTTATGATTGAGGAGTTAAGGGGTGTGGAGGGTGACAATGGTGGTGTGAGTAGAAGGTTAACATTATATGTTTCTGGTATTTTTAGAATTCTTTTTAGATTTTATACCAGCAATGGTCCATCGATGTACCACTTCACAGCTATCAAATGGCCACAGATGTCTACCCATACTTTCACCAGCAATAAGTATAGGTTATGTGCAGCCATTTCTGGAATACAGTTGGTGGGACTTTTGTGGGCAATTAGTACTTCACCTTCTCGCAACCATCAGTTTCATTTCCATCAACGTTCTATCAGTGAGCCATCAGTGGCATGCCAAGTGTCCTGGTGCCAGCAGTTAACCATAGCAGGACCAGTTGTGTAGACCCATAAGTTTTCTGGGCCAGCAGTAATCCAGCAATGCCATCAATAAAACCACAGTCGGCTGACTGTCTCTTGCTACGTGGGTTATGCCGTTTTCCAAAATTTCTCCAGCTTACTGTCATCCTAAAATATAGCAATATAACTGTGATTTTAAAAAGAAATCTGCCCCACTCTGTCGCATAGATCTACCAGCTCCATATTTTTGTCCGAGTTATCGCGTACTTTTTCACATACGATTTGGGTAAAATAAATTAAGCAGGTAAATTAGTTAGTATGGCCGTCTGCTCTCGCTATCGCCCGTACTCTGGGAAGCAGAGTGGCGCCGATGTTGGAGTGATTTTTACAATTTTTGGGATTTATGTAAATTTTCGAATACCCTTTTTATTTCTTTAGTATATTTATGTGCTTTTTTGCGTTTTTTTTTTTTGTGTATTTTACCCCACAATTTCCTTAGTATTCATATCCCCCTGAAAATTATAATAAACACCAGAGTGGAGTAGATAAGTACAAATGAAGCATATTTCAACAACGAACCAATATCCTAACGTCCATAGTTAACCTATTAATGGCAGTTGCAGTGTGCAGGGGCGGGTATGTAACCTTGTGTACGCGGTACAGTAATCAGCCTGTGCGCAGGTCTGCGTGCCTGATAACACTGCTCAGTACCGCACGGACGCAGTCTTGGAGGTGTTATGTATCTACAGTTCCTGCAGGACGTGTTACCGGAATACTCGAAGGACGTTCCTTCAGATGCTCGTGAGGCAATGTGGTTTCAGCAGGACGGGGTCCCGCCTCATTTCGCCATTGCGGTTCGCCGGCACCTCGACATGCACTTCCCGAACCGGTGAGTAGTTGGGGGAGGCCCCGTAGCATGGCCGCCACGCTCACCTGACATTACACCACCTGACTTCTGGCCATGGGATCACATCAAATCGATGGTGTATGCCACGCCGCTTGACACGAGGGATGAGTTCATTACGCCGGAAACCTTTGCACATTTTCGTCGCAACATGATTCAGCGCTGCGCCGCATGTGCGGCCGAAGATGGCGGACAGTTTGAACAGACACTTTTAACTGAGACATCGAACAGATGCACTGTCCCCATGCCTTCAGTCCAAATCTGTAAATAAAGTGCCATTTCATTGCACCCCCTGTACCTTTGATTTGTGATTGCCTACCCACCCCTGCACATTGCCACTTCCATTAGCGGGTTAACTATGGACGTTAGACTATTGGTTTCTTCGTTTAATATGCTCCGTTTGCACCTATCTACCCCACTCTGGTGATTACTATCATTTGTTCGTGGGGCCACGGTGACTGAGCGGTTAGCCTGCTCGCCTCCCACCAAGGCGATCCTGGTTCAATACCTACCCCGCTGGGTCACTCCAGATTTTTCGCACGTGAGAATCGTGCCGGACGATGCCATTGGTCAGTGGATTTTCTCGCGGATCCCCCGTTTCCCCCACCCTTTCATTCCCGCGCTGCTCCATGCTCACCTCAATCACCCTCATAGGCTCTCAAGACCTTGATGTTCAGAGCCGTCGAAATATTTTCTCTTATTTGTTCGTGAACAACCGGTATTGTATAGGAAATATGCTAATGCGACTTTAGGCTTATGCTTTAGTATGAATAATACTATCAGTACATACTATTATTTTGCATTGTAAATGTTTGCTTTAGATGAGTCCGTAGTCTAGGTAATTACCGAACCTTTATTTTGTTAAACCCATTTATTTTACAAAGATTTAATTAGCGTTTTAATAAGACGGAAAAGCGTATAATTTGCTCTCACTTTTGCTAATTTCCTGCCAACACACCATATATATAAAGTATGCTTGTCAGTGTTTAGGTTAAAAGTTATTGAGAGTTGTGGTCAGGGTTTTTTTTTCAAAGGTAGATTGCAAAAGTGTTCAATTGATCATGAAGCGACAATATAGTATTTTCACGGCTACTTCCAACTTTTTTGAAGCCCTGCTAGAGTTCTACTTTCAGACTAATCCTCCGCCTCATGCAAACAAGGCTTAGCCAAGTATAGAAACTTGCACCAAATAGACAACGCACCGAAATCGTGCGGACTCACTCTGCATGAGAACTATTTATTACTAGGTATTACCAATATAACTATTTTCACCCAGTTTTTATCCATATTAACCATAAATGAAATATTATATATAAGTCAAAGTTCAGATTTGCCAAAAATAAGATAGTTTTATGCAAAGAGTATTATAAAACGCTCGTAAAGGCTGTTCAGGATAAAGTGAGCAGTTTCGAAATAAACCTTAGGAAAAAATCACTTCTCCTACCGGCATTTATTTTAATGGGCTCATGGAGTGATATTTGTCCAGCAAAGTTGGTAACGGTGGATGGAAGGTAGTTCCATATCTTAACGTCGAATAAAAAATGTTATGTAAGCATTTGCGATAACTGAAATTATTTCTTTCTGTTTCTGCTTTTTTTTTTTTTTTTTTTTTGTGTATTGAAGTGAAAACAAGCAAATTTGTAAAGTATTTACTTTACTAATAATGTCACAGTTTCACTTGACCGACGCATGAATAAAGTAATAAGATCCACGGTGATGTTAATTTTACATTATGCGGAAGAATACACAACATACATACAAGTATATCTTAACCCGTTCAGTCCCGTTGTCCATGATCGAGGACATGTTGCATATGAAGGATACATATGGTCAGTCTGTACACAACGAGGAAAAAGTGGACGGTCTTCTAAGCATTGTCCTTGTGAGGAACCTTATTTCTTAAAGTTTCTGCAACACTCATCTGTGAATGGTTGATGATGAAGTGAAGGAACACGCAGTAGGTTATTTATTGGTTGCGAGAAGAACGATCGATACAAGTACAGAGCACGTCAACAAATTAAACGGTTCCAACGCTTACACTCTTAAGTGAATTCGGGACTGCAAGGGTTAAGCAGGGCTTTCAAAAGTGCTCGTTTTACCTTTGACAGCCTATACAACATGACATATTTAGGAAACAACGGTACGCGTCGTACAGAGGGTGATTTTTCGAAGGTTTGATTCAAGAAGAGTGTAAGAAACTGCAAATAGACTAGGTGAATGTTACCGTTTCGTGACGGCCGTGCAGGTGAATAGCTTCCCTGATGCACGGCTCAAACCAGCCGCGTGTTTACTCCGTGCCACAATGACGCCCACATGCCGGTCAGCTGGTGTTTCTAATGTAAATGAGACACCTCCATCAGTAAACACTGGGGCGCTCTTCCTCCCTGCAGCACTCGACGGAGGAGGGGGTAATAATAAATCGTTGAATAGTTAATCAAGCGCGGAGAGATGGTATCGCGTCGCAGCCTCTTCCAGCGGCGGCACCACGGCGCAGGTTGGGAGCCGAGCCGCAAAGTGTACCGCGTCGAACAGCGGCGCGGCAGGTCAGTGGAATCGAAAGTGCGAGGACGAACGCGCACGGATCTTACACGTCAGGTCGGGCGCCGCTTGCCCGCGTCGTCTTGAGGATTCCGCCAGCCTGGCGCCCAGAGTGCTTGAAATACTGGATTTTCGAAGGGAAACATGAAACGTACCTCCAATATGTTTAAAGGCTGTTCACGATAAAGTGAGCACGTTTGAAATCAACCTTAGAAAAAGGTCACTGGCCCTGCCTGCATACATTTTAACGGGCGCACTGAGTGACATTCGCCCGGTAAAGTTGTTATAACGATGGATGGAAAGTAGTTCCATATCTTAACGTCGAATAAAATGGTTAGGTAACCATTTGTGATAATCTAAATTATTTCTTACGCTTTCTGTATGTTGTTTTTTTTTACGCCTCAGTGTGCAAAATTTAGAATATTTATAAAAGTTTGCTTTTCTTAATAATTTCACAGTTTCACTCGACCGACGCATGAATAAAGTGATGAGACCCATGGCAACGTTGATTTTACATAAGGCGGATGACCAAAAAACGTGTATACAAGTAGATCTTCAGCAGAGCTTTCAAAAGCGCTCATTTTACATAGAATAAACTATACCTACGAAAAGACCTCAAACCCTGGCAAAGAAGTGAGTGAATGATTGAGTGAGTGAAAATGTTTGGGCGGCTCTTAACATCGAGGTCTTGAGAGCCGATGGGGGTGAAGTGAGGTAAGTATGGAGCAGTGCCGGAATGAAGGAGCGGGGTAAACGGGAGATCCCAGAGAAAACCCGCCGACTAGTGACATCGTCCGGCACGATTCCGACTCGCGAAAATCAGGAGTGAACCGTCCGGCGATTGAACCCGGTTCGCCTTGGTGGGAGGCGAGCAGTCTAACCGCTCAGCCATTGTGGCCCCAGGCAAGGAACGAATGGTACTTTAAAAGTTGCCACGTTTGCAGTAAATATTATTTTGGAGCCCTACGATATATATATATATATATATATATATATATATATATATATATATATATTGAAAAACAGTTTTTGCAGACGGTCGTATCTTAAAACGTACTAGCTGTACACGAGCCAAACTACGATAGGAGCCTGTACTGAACCTTCCTACACACTTTTCATTAATTAAATTATAGGATCACATCTTCAAAAATTCCATAGGTACACGCAGCACTACGAGAACACTTCACGACAGTTCAGAGCCCTGCGCGTAGCGGCGATGGAGCTCTTATAGCGCGTTGTATTGTAGTGTAACCCTTATAGCGCCTACTCTTCTCGGCCAAAAAATAAGTAAAAGAAAACGAAGCAGGCAGGCGAGACTCCGGCATCTTTTACTTTTAAGTTCGTAAAATAAAAACAACGTAAAACATGGAAGACACGAGGGGCCACGGTTGTGTAGTGGTTAGACTACTCGCCTCTCACCATGGCGATCCGGGTTCTAATTCCCTGTGGAGTCGCTCCCGCATTTCAGCATGTGGGAATCGTGCTGGACGATGCCTCTGGTCGGCGGGTTTTTTCGGGGATCTCCCGCTTCCTCCGCCTCTTTGCATTCCGGTGCTTCCGCATACTCACCTCGCTTCACCCTCATCGTCTCTAAAGTCCTCGATGTTAAGAGCCACCCAAATCTCTTCACTCACTCACACACTCATGAAAAACGCCACAGGAATTTTACTATAGTTGGTTCTAGCTTAGTTGAATGCTGCGTTTATTAAAAAGTTTTCAAAATGACGGTTATATAAAAATGAAAACTCTGTGGTTCGATTACTAATTATATTACAAAGCTGGTACAGAGTGTATTGAGCACTTTTGAAATCAACCTTTGAAAAATAAATGTCATTCTCATAACTACTATACACTTGCTACAAGTATATACACCCTGGTATGCAGGCCCGCAGTTAAAATGGTTTATAATTAATAAAAATTGTTCTAAGATGGGACATTGTGCTTAGAGTGCATTGTGTATTATGTATCTATATCCACTAAGAAACTGAATATTAGTAATACATTTTCATTAAAAATTACAGGGTTTTATTTGAATGATATATTACGTATGGCAGAAGTATACACATTAAGAAGAAGAGTCTAGGTGCCCATTTAACCGTAAACAGCCTATACCTGAATTTTACGAAGATCAAGGCTTAAATTCATCTATCATATAATTTTTAAAACAAATAAATTATTTTCAAAAAACATATGGAATATAAACTATTTCTAATGGAGTAAATGCCTACCAAATGTTATACAATGCCACGTATTTTGCGTAGCAAATGTCGCGAGAAGACGTAGTGGTTCTCCCCTGACTGGGTAACCTACAAGCAAGTAATAATACGCAAAAAAATATGATTCCCAATTTTTTTTTTTTTTTTGGCTAGTTTGCAACTAACACCCACAGCAATTAAATTTTTCCAGGCATTAAAAATCTGAGTTACAATGAAGATATTTTACAAATTCGTACTATTCATTTTTTTTTTTTTTTTTTTTTTAAAGATTAGTGCAGTAAAGTTTCTAAGGATATTGGACTTTTAAAATTGTAACATTTGTGATAGCTACATTAACGTAGAATAATTCTAACATACAAATAAACAGTAACGCTACCCTAACTACTAAAAAAAAAGTAAAATTCAGCACGAAATTGGACATAAAGTCTGTACATCCTCATGGCACTGGCTTTAAATGCACTCTTAAAGTACACAGAAACATGATTGAATTATCATTTAATCCTGTTCGTTATTCGAAACGCTTGCGTAGAAATCAACTAAGCGTACTATGACTGTAGGTAACATCCTGTTTCGAAAGCCGTTTAACCTCAAGCACTACGTTTTGATGGCACAGCGAAGGAAGGAAAGGCATAAAAAAAGATCGTTCCTTGAATTTATTTATTCAGGTAGGACTTCTTCCCGCACTGTTTTTGTGGATAAAATTGAAGGTAAGATCTTTCAGGTGATTAATTAATGGATGCCTCGGACAGGGATTAAATTCAACCCATTAAAGTCAATGTTATTTTATTTCCAGGTAGAGAGAAGATAAAATCACTTCGTATGTAAGTCCATGTGATGTTAATGTGCTCGTCTTTTATTTTTTTTTAGCACTCCCACAAAAAAAGCCTGGAGCCGTACAGACTGGGTATGACTTCTGAAAGTGCCTACCGCTGCTTGACGTTCCAAATTGTCAGCTCCTCGTCACATACCGCATTCATCGTAATTTCTGAAGCAGAATATTTCCACAAAAACAGTCTGCCAGCGAATTATCTAACAATGAATGGTGGATAATATAATGTGCAATTGCGAGAGAAAAATTAGCTGTTTTATAGTTATAAACGGTATACATCGAAATATCTTCCGAAACACTGTCGACTTGTGTGTTATAAAATCATACATGAAAAGTCAATATTGCAGCATCCAGTAACCAGTTAAAGGCTGTTCACGATAAAGTGAGCACTTTTGAAATCAACTTTAGAAATAAGTCATTATCCCTACACACACACACACACACACACACACACACACACACACATATATATATATATATATATATATATATATATATATATATATAAACGGGCAAACTGAGTGAGATGCGCCCAGTAAAGTTGGTAACGAGAATGTAAAGTAGTTCAATATCTTAACGTAGAATAAAAAGTGTCAGGTAACCATTCGTCGTAACTCAAATTGTTTTTTTTTTTACTTTTTTTTTTTTTTTATGCATCGAAGTGTAAAAATGAGCAGATTAGTAAAACATTTTCTTTTATAATAATTTCACAGTTGCACACTTGACCGACGTGGGAATAAAGTGACGAGGCCCATAGCAATGTTAATTTTGTATAAGGCGAAATAATTCACAATGTGCATACAAGTATATCTTAAACAGGGCTTTCAAAAGTGCTCATTTTACAGTGAACAGCCTACACAAAAAAAAAGTATTTTATTTTTTGAAAAATGTATTTGTTTTAAAGGCTTTAGACATGCCTTACTCCGGGTGATTTTTATGTATTTCATATTATTAATTTTAATGTATAATTTGAACAAGTTATTTGTGGTACGCAGATAATTAAAATATGAATTATGAAGCGATAAAACATAGCCCAATTTTAACCTTGTCCATTACACTAATTTAAAAAAAAAAAAAAAAAAAAAAAAAACGATCACCCTGAAGGTTCCATAACACGTAAGTGGGCAAAGGCACAAGACCTCGTAGTATGTATACAGAAAACATTAAAATATTGTACTACATCAAGCATGTATTTCAGGGTACCAACAATTGTAGGAGGAACTTAGTATGGCGTTGAACCAACTATAGCATGGAGACAGGTGGCGATACGCTCGGACATGGAGGCATACATATGTCCTATGTTCTCCTGAGAAAAATCCTACCACAGCTGGCGTAGCTGGCCCTCCAAATCCACCATGGTTACCGCTAGTCGAAGTTGCCGTCCGATTTGGTCCTAAACGTTATCGATGGGCGAGAGGTCTGGGGACCTTACTGGCCAAGGAAGCGTGTTGCCATCACAAACGCAGGCCAGAGATACCCATGCTGTTTGAGGCCGGGCATTACTCTGCTGGAAAGTGCGGTTGCCAAGCTACGCCAGCAAGGGGAGCGCACATGGTGCGGTGTGCCGCTCTACAATGAAGCGTGGATCACAGCGCTGGCCAGGGCGTCTCCAATCTCGGATTCGACGGTCTTCTGTATCCAGTCAAAAGCGCGATTCGTCACTGAACACCATTCGTGTCGTAAGTTCACAAGCTGCCATGCTGCCCGTTCCCGACAGAGGGCCACACGTGCTCGGCAATTCCCAGGTCGTAATGGTAGACGTGGTAGGGAACACCACGACGACAGATCCCGCTCTGCTAGCCACCTGGTTATAGTACTCGTGGACGCTGGTGTATCCCCAGCTGAAGTAAACGTCTCTTAATGGGGCACAGCGACGCCCGTAGAGTGCTTTTACAGCCTGTCGCACAATGAAACGAGCTTCCCTGCTGGTAGTCCACCGGGGTCGACCCGAGCCTTCTCGAAGGCGTGTGTGCCCTCCTCTTCCCACTACGTCCAACACAGACTCACAGTGTAAAGGTTATTCACGACGAAGTGAGCACTTTTGAAATGAAACTTAGAAAAAAAAATCACTGCTCCTGCCTGCATATATTTCAACGGGAGCAGCGAGTGACATTCGTCCAGTAAAGTTGGTAACGATGGATGGAAAGTAGTTCCATATCTTAACATGTGAAAACTTTAATCATTACTTATAAAAATTATCAAATTTGTAAAATATTTACTTTCATAATAATTTCGTAGTTCTACTCAACCGACGTATGAATAAAGTGATGAGGCCTATGACAATGTTAAATTTACATAATGCAAAAGACTACACAACGTACGTACAAGTAGATCGTAAGCAGGGCTTTCGAAAGTGGCCATAACGGTTCAAGTGGCGAACAATGTGCCGAAACGTTCATACTGCCTGCCTCTCGGAGACCGACGATGCGGCCTTTCTCTGACTCATCCAGCTGTACGAAAAGGCTTGTCACATGCGCCGTCGGGACATGCTGAACTTGGCTTCGTTGATCACACTGTTCACGCTTCTACAAAGGCCTTGTTCGGTGTCTTGGAGCTGTGCATAATGGAGGAACATTCATGTCCCACAGTGGAACATCCGCGCAAGCAAGACGCTTTAAACGCAAATGGTACCTTGTGGCAACCTTAGCCGTACTCGCGTGACTTGTTATAGTGGTCAGTTTGTTTGCAGTTAAGTGTATTATTCATGCAATCTATACTGTAGCTACATTTAGCGTATTTCTTTTTAAGTAAGCAGAGTATTAAACCATTACACTGCAAAGACCCATAACTTCATGGCCACGTGATATAAAAATTCCAAAATTATACGTTTTGTAACTAGACCGCTAAGTTTGCTTTTCTTAGAAGTATGACAATTTCATTAATTAGGACTATAACTACGTAAGCAATATCTAGGAACAGCACTTATTTCGTAAAGTGATGACAAACCACCAAGAATGTTCTGACGGATTCTACAGCAAGGACTATTCAAAATAATAATTTACCTAGGCAAACAGAATATTCATTTTAATAACAGCAGTGTTTTTTCGCAAATAACACATTATGGTGGCAAATTTGGTTGTTACTTTGAAAGTAATGCAATGGTATCCAGGGAGTCTAAAAGTACACTACTCCAGACACTAATATTTTAATCTATATTTTAAGATTTCCTAGATGCACATTTTAGTTTACAAGTGCATGTTCGTCACTAAACATAATTATATTTTCTTAGGACCAAACGGGAATTTTTTTACTGGTTTACATGTCGCTTGGGAATAACTGCTTCTACGAAAGCTGTGTCACTTCCTTATTTTACTGTTTATTCAGTCGTTAAAAAAAACTTCTCGCACCACTCGTTCTTTTATAGGCCTACAAACAACGAAGTAGAGGCACTTAACGCGGGCGTAATTGAACACAAAGCCACTTTGTAAATCAAAGATAACTGTTGGGGACCGATTCGATAAACAACGTTCCCTTTCAGTCTTAAAAATAAGGTGATTGACCTACGATTTCAACGAAGGCCGCGCAACAACGTAATAGGATAACATAGTAACGATAAACTATTGGTTATTATCGACGAACGATTACAACGTGTATGTGAAGACTTTCAGAGAAAATTCACGTAGAAGGCGAGAAAAAAAAAAAAAAAAAAAAAAAAAAAAAAAGAGGCTACTTTTTATAAACAATTAATTGATCGGAAATGAACCTTTGCTTGTCTCAATACGTAACTTGAGTCACGGGCGTAAATTACACGCCAACAGCCCCTGCAATGCAAGGGAGGAGGGACGAAGGAAAGAAGTATCTAAAATTTTGGTTGATTATGTGCTGTTATTTTGTAATGTGCTCAGAGCAAATAACATGACCTACCACAACAGTGGTAGGTCATGTGTCATTTCAGTGCCGCACCACCGGTGTTGTATCCTGCCTTCCCTGATATCCTCGCATTTACTGAAGGCAGAACTAGCTGACAACCTTCGATAATAAACGCATTTGAACTTAAATAGGATACTGACTGAAAGTATTTTCATGACAGTACATATGTTAAGAAATATTTAGATTAATAATTGTTGTTACTCAAAGAAAAATTAGTGAGTAGATGCTTATTTTTTGCTTAGCTTTAGTAGTTTGTACGCAGTTTTATTCATTTGATTTATGTATAGCTTTCCATTTTATTAATTTAATTTAATTTGCTTACGGAAAAAATTATTTTCCTAAAGTTAACTTTAGCTTTATTAACATTGGTGTTAAAAACCCACAAATAAATTAAATAATTTGTTATGCTAGAAACTCTTTAATGTTTGGTAGATGAGACCACATACATTTTACAGGTGAACGAAGGGAAGGGTAGGCAACTGAGAACGTTTCGCCGGCGGTGAGTTGAGTGTTATAGAAAGATATAATAGGTACGATGCCATAAAAGATTATCTCCGCATTTTTCGATATAGGTTTCTGTCCAGGCATAAAGTAGTTTTATAGTAGCCCCCAATTTGCCTACGGCACTATAGTACCACTATTCCATTAACTTAAACCATCTATCGCTTCTCCTCTGTCTGAAAGAGGCAAACACATTTGTGCATATTTTTCCCTTGCTCCTTTACTCCCTGCTTATTCCTCAGCCACTTTTCTCCTGTTATTTTACACCACTTTCCTTCAGTCAGTGTGGCACATTCTGCGCCGGGTGGCCTTGTTCTTTTGCTGTTTCATGTTTTATGTTAATAAAGATTTTCCTGTACACTTTAATGTATCAAACAAACGAAAACACATTCACAAATAAGGCGTGTCCGTGAGAGGAGAGAAACGGCGATGACTAGCGTACAATGTAATTCTTTTGTACTTTTACATGCAAAATGTTTTAAAACACTGTTGCCATAAACGTATTTCGCAGGACTACTAGGAAATTACTGCCCTACAGAAGACCAGTAAAACATGTATGCGTACAACTGCACATACGCACAGATGCACGGCGGGCGTCGTTATATTATTACAAAATATTATTACAGACCGTTCCATTGGTAACAAAAATTATCGGGCGAGGCGGATTACACAAAGACGCACGATGGCGTGATATAGTCCATTCACGCTTTCTTCGGCCTTTCGAAATATAACCTTTCAAAAATCACCCTAAGCTTAATATGTCAACCTGTTTTTCCAATAACTTGTATTCCACAAATATTTAACACTGTGATTAACTTTGGAGTACTGTATTATTGAATAAATGAAACTTTACCTTAGTATCTTATATAACTTGTATATTTATTTCGTATTAAACATGGACTAACACCAGCGAGAGCAGCGACGTGTTGGCAAAGGCCGGTAAGAAATAGTTCACAGTTACAATATTTTTTAACCTCGTTTTTATGTATACTATTTGTAAGGTAAACGTGGCCAATTGATATATTTGTATTGTAAGATAGCACTGACGGAAGCACATTTCATTGCGACAGTTAAAAATATCCGCGCTAATTCCCATGTGTAGGCTGGTGCTTTTTTTTTCCCGTCCGGAATAAAGTTCGATAAGTGAAGCAGAGCTTGTGTGTGTGTGTGTGTCTCTCTCTCTCTCTCCTCTCTCTCTCTCTCTCTCTCTCTCTCTCTCTCTCTATCGGAGAGATCGTACCATCTGTGTAGGAAAGGTATACATTTTGTTATTTCTAATTTCAGCACATTTCATACTAATTACAGCAACAATAATGAGTCTGAGATTGTAATTTACAACTGAAACGAGATTTTATTGTTTAAATACGAATTATATGGTATTTAGATGCAACGACATATTTTAGATGCGATGGCGCGACACAGCTCGTTGCGCGACACTTACAAATCCAGCAGGTTGGCAGACGTGGCCTAGCCACGCGCTTGTCCCAATATGGCGGGCGGGCCGTTCTCATAGTGCCTTACGATTGCCAGTGCTGTGTGGCGACATGGCAATGACACGGCGTGTTTCTGAACGAAACGTCAAGTTCGTACTCGTGTTTTTTAAACATCCTAGGGAAGTTACAATGTTTTGATAAATATGAGTTTCCAGGGCAGGGATAATTAATATGCTGTAACGAGTGTTGTGATCGCCGCGTGTGTAAGGGTGTAGCCGCCATTTCCGTCTATGGTGGTTGTGCTGTAGTCGTTGTGCACAGGCCAGATGTGTGTGGATTTCAAATATGTGCAAAGTTTATACGTTTTAACCATGAACTGATGTTATGGCGAAGTTAATTATCACAAAGTTGTACCTTCGCACTAGGTGTTTGAAATACAGTTGTGTAACGAGCTTACGTTTCTGTGATTTGAATGTCTGCCACAATCCCAAAAATAATGCTAAGCCCAACCAGATAAATTTAAATAAATAATAAAACAAACCTACAAACCAGTAAATTCGAATGCATGTAAATATTAGCGGAATAAATGATACGGTAGGCCAATGTGTTTGCATGTTTACCACTATCTTTTACATTTGTCGATGTACAATAAATAAGCGACACGAGTAGCGTGCTTGAATTTACTGTGTCGTTTCGTTGGACTGGTTGTCCCTTCGTATTAATTTTTATTCCAAACGCATATTAATAACAACAGGTTAAATACTACTGTCGTTTCCGCCACAGTTGTAAAAAACACCGTCGTGGCAAAATATGAATGAGTATTATGTGTAACGTGCTATATAGTGTGTAACAAATAGTTATAAAGCCGACCTAAATATTGTTATAGGTCTAAGTTGTGAACATTCGTAAGAAATATGACAGCTTTCTTTGAACAGCTGTAAACGGCAATCAATGCATTTGACAGTTATAAAAGTAGAAGTCGCATGGTAGTGTTTACGTTTACGTGTAGCACAAGGATACGTGATCAGCAACCATAAGTAGAAATTGATCAGGCTTCACAAAATGCCGGTTATCATGACTCAACTATAGTAGGCTACATTGAAATGTTTTCGATACTCAAAAAAACTTTATGATAAAGCTTATTTTATTTTTAATTATTATTATTCAGTAGAACGTTATTCATAAAGAAATCCACTTTTCACCCAATATATTAGTGTGTCAAATTTGACTTTACGACTTACATGCAATACAGTAAAATTATACGCTGTTCAAGGTCAATTGAGGACTTTCGAAAACCTTACTCAGGATCTACTTTTCTTTCATATTTGTAATATTTCCACCACGTATAAAATTATTCATGTGTTGGTTTAATCACTTTATACATGCACTGTCCTAGCGAAACAATTTAGTTTTTAGAAAAGTGAATGCATGACTAACATTCAAATTCAATCTCTAACGTGCATAAACTAGAAACACTAACTTTAATTACCATAAATTTAAACGTTACACTCACAAAACAGATTCAATATCTAGAACAATTTTTGTGAAATCGTTGCCACCTTAACTATAACCTTGTATCACAGCGTGTAACGTTGCGCACAAGTGGTTAAGGTGAGTGATTTTTTTTTCAAAGGTTGATTTCAGAATTGCTTAATTTACCGTAGAGAGTCCTTACGGCTCCTGTAACGACACTATAAAGAAATTTTGCAAGCGATATTATTGTATAATTTTACAAAGGTTTGTAACTGTACTAAGGTTTTTCAGTATAATACACAAAAAAATTGTAGAGTGTAAATCATCTGCCTCACCGCACAATGACGCCACGAGAAAACAAATTACAGAGCTACTTTGCGTCGGGCCAGTAGATTAGCTCTTAAAAACGCGAAGAAAAAGTGCTATGGCTTCATTTCTCCTTCAGTATTATTCATTGTAAATTTTATAAGCCGTCTAGAGTAAAAAGAGCAGCTTCGAAATGAACTTTTGAAAATATCGCTCTACCTGGTTGGCGAATGCATAAATATTGTCGTGCACACATGTATGCAATCTCCCATTTAAACTGTCGGTGAATTAAGTAAATTACTTCCATAGGCTGTTCACGGTAAATTGAGCACTTTTGAAAGCCCTGCTTAAGATCTACTTGTATGCCCGTTGTGTATTTCTCCGCCTTATGTAAAATTAACGTTATCATGGGCCTCATCAATTTATTCATGCGTCGGTCAGGTGAAAATGAAATTATTGGAAAAGAAAATATTTTACAAATGTGGTAATTTTTATACTTCTATGCATAAAAATAACAGAAAGCGAAAGGAATAATTTAAGTTATCACAAATGGTTACCTAACACTTTTTATTCGACGTTAATATAATGGAACTACTTTCCATCATTTGTGACCAACCTTACTCGGCGCATGCTACTCAGTGCACACGTTAAAATATACGAAGTCAGAAGCAGTGACTTTTTTCTAAGGTTGAGTTCAAAAGTGCTCACTTTATCGTGAACAGCCTTGCGTTTCAACGTTATATTGCTATTTTAATTCTTAAGTTTAGGCATATATTTTTGCTTGCTTCATACGCGCCAGAGTACAAATTGGCACATCTCCGCTAACTTTCCGGTTCCTAACAATTTCACGTTTTCACTTGAACGACGCGTGAGCAGTCAATAAGTTCATGGCATACGGCGCAATGGTACAAACTGGGGGAAAAGGTAGAGCTTAAGAGCATATAAGTCGGAAATTCTTTTGTTTGTGTTCGAGGCACAGCGTTATAATAATACGCGCGCCCAGCGCCCCATCGCGTTATTATCGGGACACGTTAAACTTTAAACATGCGTACCTTTGCAACACATTCGTCAGTGGCCCTAGGTAACTCTGCACAAATGAATGATCACTTCATACTAGTGTGCTCCAATCACGCGCAGTTCAGTCAGAAAGGGCGTGGTTTTCAGATCTGTGCAGCACCCAGTGGAAAAAACAATGCCGGTTCCGGTATGTACAGTCATGCGAAGTTCAGGCTGATGCCAAGTAATAACGCGAATTATGCATGTCTCTACCCATCACTCATACGCACAAGGCGCTGAAATTGCGTGCTGTGCTTCCGTCGTCACACTTTCCTCTGGAAATCAGATCTGTAACAGTTGAATGTTATTACACGCGATGGGTGGACATAGATTATACTACGACTTTACCGTTTTACTTTTATACTACCTCTTAATAGGATGAGGTACTGAAACATTACACGCCTTGCGCGTAGGAGCGATGCGGCGCTAGAAGTGCGTGTTAGTGTCGCCCGTATGGCTCCTTCGCTTCTTGACCGTGGACGCGAAGCTCCATCCCACTCTTAATACGGCAGAAACAAACACTTACGGGCTAAGGTAATGGGTTATCTTTTCTGGCAGAAAGTCGTACGTACAGGATTTTTTTTTTTTTTTGCCTAGATAATCATCAACGCCAAAACCACGAATCTACAGGAAATATACCCGGACTACTAACTCTTAAAGAAGGTCTTTTTTAACCGCAATCCGCCTATAGGAACAAAGCAATGTGTAAAGTAATCCACTGACTGAGCTATGTCTGTTGCGATGCTTAGTTGCCTGTGCGTTGCGTGCTTGCAAATGCGAAACATAAGCAAGGAGCACCTCGGACGAAACACACATTGTGTGCGGGCCGGTGGACGGCAACTGAAAAAAATAAATAAATAGTCCTACAATACTATAGCCTACCGTAAACGTTCCCCCGAAACAGTTTGCCCAAATCGCCGAACGTTTTGGTGCTATCCGCCGACGAAGCTCGACCTTATTCACTTCGTGAGAACGCGAATGTCTCAAAAACATGTTCGATAATCGATGGATTGGACAGGACGGGCCGTTCGCTCGGCCTCCCAAGATCGCCGAACCTGATGTTACTCTATTTCTTCCAGGACGATTATATGGACAGCTTAGTTTATTCAACTTCCGCCGTCAGCGCTGTAAGCATATTATAACTACCGACATCTACAGATAAAGGCTATTCACGATCAAATGAAGCACTTTAGAATTGAAACTTAGAAAAAATTCACTGCCCCTGCAATCATGTATTTTAATGGGCGCACTAAGTGACATTCGAACAGTAAAGTTGGTAACGATGGACGGAAAGTAGTTCCATGTATTAACGTTGAATAAAAAGTGTTAGGTAACCATTTGTGATAATTTAAAATTATTCCTTTCGCTTTCTGCTTTTTTAATTCATCTAAATGTAAAATTGAGCAGATATGTTACAAATTTACTTTCTTAATAATTTCACAATTTCATTTGACCGACGCACGAATAAAGCCATGAGGCCCAAGGCAATGTTAATTTTTCATAAGGTGGATGAGTACACAGCATGTATATAAATAGATCTTAAGCAGGGCTTTCAAAAGTGCTCATTTTACCGTGAACAGCTTATATTAAGCCGTATTTGAGTGAGCGTACAGTAACATCTGCTGCGTCGTTGCAAGATTATCACTGACGGAAAAGCATTCACTTCAAGCATATCTTGTTAACATTGAACTGTCCGTTAAAATATATCACTGGAAGATCTGTCATCGCATTCGTTTCTATATTTTTTCCTATCTGTGCTCTTAAAGTATTCGTAATGCTGTAAGTAATCGTTTTCGGCCACGGTTTTTCCAAAATAAGTTTTTATTTATGAAAATGTTACCAGTTTTAACCAGCTGCTATTCCACCCACACTGCTAATCTAATGGGGCTTTAAATCTGGGAAAATAATTAAAACATTTTATTTAGTATGCTATAATTAAAAAGACGCATAGAGGCAGATGGTGACGTAGTGGTACAATAATAAATAATCATTCAATTGTTTCTTTTGAGAAAAAAAAAGAAGCATTTTCCTAAACGTACAGGCATATTTCATTAAAAAATAATCTAAAGAAAGAGGACCGCGGTAGTGTAATAGTCAGACTACTCACCTCTGCCAAGGTGAACCGGGCTTGACACCCCGCCGAAATTACAATGATCTTCGCATGTGAAAAATGTGGCGGACGTTGCTGTTGGTCGGCGGATCTTCTCTTCGCTGCCATTGCATTCTGCCGCTGCTCCATCCTTACCTCATTTCATCCGCACCGATGTTTAAGAGCCCGCTATTAAGCGGAAGTCGAAATCTCTCAACCCTCTAAAGAAACAAAACTTTGCACTACTGTACGCTGATATCGAACGAAGAGACTTTTTTTATTGTGATCAAAACTTATTTACAGCACTGCACAGGATATTCGCCGCTCGCATGTCAAATTTTTCCGAAGGCATCTATAGAGGTGCAAACACGTACGTAATCCATTACCACACCCTTTGTCATAGCTGATAAACGAAACAAAACGACGCAATGCATTAAGTGGGCACAAACATACGCCGCCCAGATGACTCGCCGCTATTGTAAATGATGGGCTGAGGAGACGATGGAGGTGGGTGTCGTACAGCGAAACACTAAGGGGTACTTATCGTGTAATGAAAAACCGGACATAAGACATTAATGTGATCTTTGAATGAACATTGCAATGGGGATGAATGACAAGATGCAGATTTTTGGACATTCGCCATTGCGATGCAGATGTATGTATTTCATGGGAGAAACAGGACTAAGCACGAAAAAATACTTTAAAAAGACAAGCAACCTATGGACGAGAAGACAGGAAAATTCCAAGAGGGAATAGAGTCAAAAAACAGAACAGCAACTAATTGCGATATATATGTGTGTGTGTGTGTATATATATATATATATCACACACACACACACACATATATATGACCAACAAATAGCATATAGAAACCAACACAGGCAATAAACCTGCAGACAAAGTTAATATTAAATGCTGGAAGTGCCGTTTGTTCAGTTCAACATCCTGCAGGGCGCTGAACCCAGTAAAGTTGGTAACGAAGGATGGAAAGTAGTTCCATACGTCAACGTCGAATAAAAAGTTTTAGGTAACCATTTGTGATGATTTATATTGTTTCTTACGCTTTCTGTTTTTTTTTAAAGCATTAGTGTGTAAATATTAGGCGATTTATAAAATGTTTACTTCTCTAATAATTTCACAGTTTCACTTTCCCGACGCATGAATGAAGTGGTGAAGCCCATGGCAATGTTAATTTTACATAATGTTGACGAATATACAACGTGCATACAAGCAGATCTTAGCAGGGCTTTCAAAAGTGCTCATTTTACCATGAATAGCCTATAATTAAAAAAATTACAATTACGAATTACACACGCATCCATAGCTCGTCCGATATTCGAACACAGGACCTCGTCCCGTGGTCGCATCGCATTACCGCCCACTGTAATATTATGACAATAAATTCTAAACATGTTGCCATATGATTACAATAATTTCGCCTTGTTTGTTTTGCGGGGCCACGGTGGCTGAGCAATTAGGCTGCCTGCCTCCCACCAAGGCGAGCCGGGCTCGATCCCCGGCCGGCTCACTCCAGATTTTCGCAAGTGAGAGTCGTGCCGGAACGATGTCGCTGGCCGTCGGGTTTTCTCGGGGATCTCCCGTTTCCCCCTGCCCCTCCATTCTGGCGCTGCTCCGTTCTCAGCTCACTTCACCCTCATCGGTTCTTAAGACATCGATGTTAAGAGCCGCCCAAATCTCTTTACTCACTTATTTGTTTTGCTGAAACTTTTCTTTATGTTCTTACCAAGAAGGTAAAGTCTGAATGGATTTACGATTTTTTAAATTTTGTTCCGAATGTAAACATGTTCAAATATGAAACGTTTGGGTTTGATTATGAAGGGAAATCCATGATTATAGTGAGTTGCAAAACACTTGTGTAGTTATATGTACAATAAACGTCCAGAAATTCTACACATAATATATTGTTATATTATAATTTATTGACTACATAAACGGGGAATTAACTGTTTGATCACTAATTTACACATTTATGATAACAAATTCAGGAGTTGTTGAATTGGCTTATATAATTATGTGTTCATAAGTCTGCAATTTAAAAATAACTAACGGAAATTCTTACGTTACATAGCTATGCAGCTATCTTTTTTACTGACTGAAAGTTGACCACGTGATATCTAATTAAACGCATGAAAGCGTTGTATGGTAAGGAGTCAGGAGTTCGTGCGTTCTGGACTGTAAGTACTTGAAGGAAGACGAGATAGTCGACCTTGCATCCCATTAACCTTCGTTCCCAGGGACATATACGGCTATTTACTGTGCAGAAGGCTAAGAGCTACCCTTACTCCCACTCCCCTTCAATCACCAAGGGCTGGACAAAGGGTAAGATTAGAATTTGTCTGTGCCTCAGCCCCAGACCCCCGACTGAGGAAGCAGCCGACCTTGTTATAATTAATGCTTTTCAGTTTATACATCAAATTACTATTTAGCTTAAATTATACGTTTGTGAGGGTCGTACTCAATGGGTAAGAGCTACTCTATAATTGACTCATGGCTTACCCCTCCATGGTTTGACACCTTATTATTTACCTCTTGGGTTTTATACATATTACATTAACTGGAAACATATCGGAGGAGCTAGCACTTTATGCTTTTAAGTTATTTTAATAAAGCATAATGAAACCTAATATGAAGCCACCATTGCGGTAGTTTGCTGGACCGGTCTTTCCCACCTTGCATGATGCCGAAGGCTGGTTTGTAGGCGGGCTACGGCGGTCGGCTCGCCGTCATCCTTCTGGCTCTCTGGAACGTCTTCCCTGGTTGGCGTCGAGGCGAGGACATACATCCTTCCCGTCGTCTCGATCGCCTTTATCATGCCGCCGCGGCCTCTTTATTCGCCCGGCCGTGATTCGGCAATGGCGCCTACTCTAGAATGCCGCGTTCGTGCAAGCACTACAGACATGGCTTGCCACAGTTGTCCATTACATAACAACCTAAAATCGGAACCACTCTGAGTTTCAAGGGCATCAAACTGATTCTATTGTAGTTTCTACGCATTTCCCGTCAAAGATACTGATTGTTGATCTAGTGCCCAGTCCGTCCCAATCATTCCAAAGTAAGTAGAGTGTGTTTAACTGAAGTGCTAGTGAATATCATTTCTCTGACTGAAATCACTGATACAGAGCTAGAACACAAGATGGGCGTGCCCTAGCGAATCCTTAGACTAAGGATGAGGTAGACCGATCTCGCTGGCTGCGCACAAACAATCTCCGTGTACCAACATTGAACTGCTTTTCTATCAACACGTCTAGCGATAACGGCATGGTTTGAATTTTAGATTGGAAAACTTATGTGTAAACAATATATATATCCTCTAACCAATTTGTAATACAGCTTGATTATATTTAGATTGGTAAAAGTATTTTATTCATACAATAGTGTTTGTCATTTAAAAATTAAGATAAAACAAACACATTCATCACTGTTGACAATGTGACTTTGACAGTTGTGTATGATTGGGGTAGGTAAATTTTGGGTACATGCGCAGAAGACGAATAAGCGGTCTACCTCGTATTTAGTCTATGGGCGAATCTGACAAGCTTCGGGGAAGACGTGGATTCGATACCAACTGGCTCCACTGGAGAAATTATTTCCCATTGCTGACTTATAAGGTCAACAAGTTGGTAACCCTCAGTGCATATAAGGAAACAAAAATAATTTGTATTATGGTTTAGACTGCCATTACTGAACACATCTCTGAAGGTCACCACACCGCATCGGTTGCGATGACTATGTCGTCACTGTTATGGTTTGGTTTCTAAATGCTGAAGTTGGCAATGCCCAGCTGTTCTAGTGCCTAGTGTGAGAACTAGCTTTTGAATAGTCTTTGATTTTATTATAGACCGGTCTATAACATGTAATCTTTATTATTTAATTTATATTGTTGCTCTACAATAATATGTATGGATAGGAAAATTTCGCGAATTCATTTCGGGACAAGATAGACGTCAAATATATATATATATATATATATATATATATATATATATATATATATATATATATATATATATATATATATATATATACAGTGATGTCACCTTCGCAATTGGATGACAGTTTATTGGACCCGTCCTGCACGCTTCTGAGCCAATAGCAGACTTGCGAGGAAACACCTTGCGAATCCCATAACTGCCAGGTGCGGGGCAACAGCCATTGAACACACAGCTGAAGCTCCAGTATGCAGAGTACTGAAGAGTCTAGTTTACAGGTCATTGAACTCGCTGAATGTTCCTGTCCCTATTAATATGGTATATCATATTATATAGAATTTATAAATGCGTAAATATTTTTAGTTGTTAGTTTTTGCAGTATGCGATTTTTATTGCCTTTGCATTATTTAATATGTTAGGGAAGTCGCCGCTCGGCGCGCGGCAATCGGGCTTTGCGAAGCGGTAGACCTGTTATGCGAACGGGAGTTGTCGCGTACCCTTGGCGTGGAGTGGTCGTGTCCGAGCTCGCGGTCTGCCTTGTCTGGAGAGCGTGCGTCTGCCGAGGTGCGCGTGTGCTAGGGATCGAGGCGCTCGAGACCGGTGCAAGCAGCAACTGAGTAATAGCATTTCAATATGAATATGTGTTTACTATGTCCAGTGTATAAACTTTGTATACTGTAATTTGACTTGTGCAATATCTTTGTACACCTACGTATTGAAAAAAGATCTTACGGATGCAATTAAAAAAAAAAAAAAAAAAAACAAGGTTTATTCCTGCTAAGTGAGACCGTGTTAATTAACGGAAAGTATGAACCCTTTTCATGTTACGTGTCGCCGCTCGTTCTGCCGACTGACTTCCTAGTATATGCGGTTCACGGTAAAGTGAGCACTTAAGAGACCTTAGTTACTTTTTCCTTTCAGCCATCTTTTTCATCCTTTAACCAACTTTTTAAATAAATAACGACATGTAAGTCATAAACAATGTAAGGTATTTTCCACCGCATTCGGAAGTTAACGCCTAAGGCTAAAGTATGATATATTTACTGACTAATATTCCCAATGAGAGGGCTTTCAAATGTGCTCAATTTACCGTGATAAACCTACACCGCAGTTCATAAGGTGAATTACTTGTTAAACTGTGCACGCTTGGTACGACGTACGCAGGCTTATTGAAATTTCGTCACGTACTTAATGCCAGCGTTAATTTCTATGTTTTTGATGCTAGGGTGCGAATTAATGAAGACCGATTCGCCTGCGCCTGGGGGCGTATTGACGCCGCCGCAAAATCAGCTGTTCCGAGCGGCCTATTTTACACCGTCACTGCGGGAGGCTGGAAGAGCCCGTGTTGAGTACGCTGGTGGGCTGATTTCCCGAGCAGTATGTCGGCAGGGCGTCTCTTTGGTCTATGCCATCGTGCTGCATTTCCCAGGCACGGTTCCTCCTGTTTAAGAGCCCAAATGAATCGTGGGCTATAGCGTCGTAAGAATTCGTTGTGTCTGTTACTCTGCTGTTGCACTACCACATGCCGCGCACCCAAGCGACGATGACCTATTATGTGCTTTTAATATTGCGTAAGTTAACAGTAATTTTACAAAGGGTCAAGAATTTATTGCATGAGTGTTTAATTCATACAGTTTTGGTCAGCAATAATTGCTAACGTTAACTGTTCTGACTATTAAGGCCCTCGTCTATACATTTTACGTCTGTGTAAATGAAACGATTGCGTGTTCCAATGTATAACCGAACCAGTGATACAGGCGTTAATAAATAACAGTAACTTGGATTGGTATTGTGTTAATTGATGTATCTTAGCCTTAATGTATTTCAGAATCCATTGGGTCAAATTTCAAAAAGCCGTTTGAAGACGAGACTCCCATGTACCCAGAGTAAAGAGTTATGTGTGTTAGATCCACTGGCGAGTGAGGTAGCATTGAAGGACCCGAATCCCACCGGGTACAGGATGTCTCACGGTAAGGAAACGGATGGTGGTTCGAGTCTCACTCATGGTGTTAGTTATAATTTTTATCATTTAGATGTTTATGATCCCACCACAATTGTGAATTCCCATCACATTTAGACGTTCTCTCAGCTCCTGAAGAACTTCCAGATATAAATGCAGTGTGGGTTGACATGGACCGATTTCTCATATTCTTCGCAAAGGCATTCGACTTTGACTATATATTCCCTCCAGTTTCTGGAACACCATTGGTGAAAAATGCATGAGTCGTATAAGAGATGACTCAATCACATCATCGCTGACTAAAGTGCCGTAATGGTTGTTACAGCGCGAACATTTCTTTTACTTTCTATTAAGAGATTTGGCAGAGCAAAAATTCAACTACGACTGAAGTTTGCACTTTTGCGATGAAAATCAGAATTCTCACTGTACCAAACTCCGAGTAAAATATTACACTGTGTTCCTGCGCTTGCAGGTACAAAGAGGCGGGCGGCTATTCGGTCCGCACACCGAAGTCGTCCTTATGCGTTGTCATTCCTCGCCCACAAAAACAAACTTCTGCCCGCGAAGAAGTTATAATTATCCACTTCATCACGCTAACAACTTGCTATTAGAACCGTACAGTAAATAACGCAACTGTGTATCATGAAGTTCCTCCGGGGCAGCTTTGTAACGCAACACAAGTGTGGGAAGCCATATGCAAACGAGCTCTGTCCACAGCTCTACGACGGCGTCACGGCTAGATTTATGCCGGAATCGCATAGCCCCGACGCGCACAACACGACGGTCAACAGCCAATGAAATACCAGATAGATCGTCGTAAGTCCGACCGATTCTGTCGTCCGACCAGAAGTTTTGAATTAGAAATTATTTCTATTCTTCATCGTGTCGTTCGGCACGACGCACAGAATGTACAGCCTTTCGAAATGAAGTTGTATTGCAAGCTTTCCCTACAATGATAAATACACAGCTTAACACATTGAGGTCGGTCTGCACATATTTACTGGCACTTAAGACAAATTGGAAGCGAGTCGCCTATACTCAATACTGAAAGAACACCGGTTCTGTTGGTGTCTGTGCTAGAACCAACCCTCGACTTATTGGTCCAGACCATACCGGGCACTAACATGTATTTTACAGCGTTCCGTAATGGCCCGTCGTCAACCGATCGAGAGCCGAACTGATTTCGACCCAGTCAAATGACCTTTACCGTAAAATTTTGATTTACAGTCAATCATGTCCCTTTGAGTGGCTATAAAAAGGAGATTCTATCGTTAGCAATATCATTGCTACTGCACTGTTGTGTTCATGAGAGGTCATGTTAAACATTATCCGAACAAAGACTGCACATCGATGCGAGTTTTGTTCTGACTGAACGACCATGAAATTTTCACATTAGCTTTGCTCGAGCTACACTTGAGCGTAGTCTTCAAAATGTTAAGAGAAAAATAAATTGAAAATTACTGTATTAACTGTTTAAAATAGTATTTTTACCTTTGTATGCATTAGCTATACCAATTTGTCACCATTATGTATTACAAATTTCCTTCTTGTTCACCGCCTTTGAAACTAACGTAGCCTATCAGCGCCTTCTAGATAGCTAGGTTAAATGCAGAAATGGTGGTATCGGTCGTGCTGTAAATTCAAGTAGTCACATTGAAATGTGTCGTTGTTGCGTTTTTAATTGTGCCTTGCTGTGTTGCTCGGGGCTATGTGATTTCGGAATTACTGTGCTGAAACTCAATTGCGATGTGTTCACGTTGCGTTTGACACGCAAGTGAGACGAACATTGCTGCAAAGTTAACAAATCTGACAACGAGAGAAACGATACAACAGATATAACAGTAGATAAAAGTCAACTCTCAAAGTCAGGTAGCTACAAAAAAAAAAAAAAAAAAAAAAAGGCTACAAATCAACAGTGTGTGACAGGAGAGGTATTAGTGCTCAAGGGAATGGTGACACACGAATTCAAAAGTAAAAATGTTTGAAGTAGCACGGGGTGGACAATAACAATCGACCACAATGGTCAAATCTTTCCACTTTTAACTTAGCACTATTGAAAACCCTGCTAATGAATTAACATTTTGCGTTCTTCCGCCTTACATAAAATTAACATTGTCATAAACCCTATCACCTATGCGCCAACCAATTGTAACTGGAATTATTCGAAACGTAAGAACGGCATTAACATGCAAAATCGTATTCTAATGAGCACAGAATAAACAAGAACGAAATGAAATAAGTATCCACAAATTTTAACATCACGACTTTAATGAGACGTTAATACAGACGACATTTTTCTTACATCGCTGCTAAATTCACTGGGTGCATGCCAATAAGTGTATCTGTTAAAATATACTTAGAAAAGATTTTCAAAAGTTGATTTCAAATGCGGTCTATTCGCCACGAATCAGCTATTATAATAATTTCCCTTTATTCTCTGAGTCTAAGCAGTACACGTATCTAATGGATGGGAAATTGAGTAAGTTCGTATTAGTGAAATGAATCTGTATTTGCCTTAAATGGGAATTAAATTCCATTTTCAAAATCACCCCGTTAACAGTCGGACGGGATCAAACGCACAATATTTTTAAATATGTATCCTTTATGCTTTCGGTATGACACATAACTCGCTTGGTGCAAACACTAGTCTCCGATAGCTCGAGACAAGGGAGTCTAATCAGTTACCGAATTAGAACACAAATGTATGAAAATTGCCCCCCCCCCCCCCCCCCCCCCGCCCACCGCGCCACGTGATTTTTTTTCCAGATCACCTCAGTACTTCAGTTCGTGTTTCATTTTCGAAACCGCAGTTTTGTAGTCTCTTTTTTGAACACCAGATCTGGCTATGGCCACGTAAAAAAAAAAAAAAATAATATAATAGAACGGTAGGCAGGCAAGACATCGAATTGATCCGCCGGCCAGTTTTTTATACAACATCCTTAATATCATTAACTAATCCATAATACTGATCGTTACACTGCTTGTCAATGATTTAAGCCTGTGTGTATTTTTAGTACTCGACTTTAAACATTGTGGCATTAAGTTCGCTGAATGTAATTATTGATTTAATTGAAGAGGTGGTATTAAAAAGATTGGAAACTAGCTCTTTTACAGGAGAGTACTTTATTTATCTACGTTTACGCGCTATCAGTTTCAAAATAGTTTCCTTGCACAGCAATACAGTGCTTCCCGCCACTGCTGGAATGTGTCCTGGAAATATTCTCCTCGAAGCGTATTAAGTACCTTCTGCAAATCATGCTCGATCTCCGCAGGGGTGACAAAATTACAAGAGTTTAGTTGGATTTCATTTTCGGGAAGAAGGCGTAGTCCACATTCAAAACTTGAATAAGTGATATTTGAGCCAGATTAGCGAAAACCATGAAAATTGAGCAACTGATAATCAGTGTCAGACAGCTAATTAATATAGTGGCTGAATTTCCCTGATTTATTTGTGTTTCCCTCTGAATGTCAATAATTCCACTCCTGTAAATCACTTGTTCCTAGAGAGTTTACTTAATTCGCCGGTCAGCAGGAACTTGTCAACTGACTTTGTATAGGAGCCAAATCAGGTGAGCAGGATGCTGGTGTGGAAGCAAGACCATATTGTTTCCGGTGAGAAAATCACGTTTTGGGAGAGTGACTGAAGAGATTTCGGCGGCTCTTAACAGCGAGGTCTTGAGAGCCAATGAGGGTGATTGAAGTGAATATGGAGCGGCGCTGGAATGAAGGGGCGGGGGAAACGGGAGATCCCCGAGAAAACCCGCCGACCAACGGCATCGTACGGCACGATCGCTACTTGCGAAAATTCGGTGACCCGGCTGGGGACTGAACCCGGTTCGCCTGGGTGGGAGGCGAGCGTGCTAAGCACATTTTTTATATAAAAATAGATTTATTATCACACGATATACAGAGGCGTTTATCCTTAATCTATTATATACAGTACACATTCAACCCACAATATAAACAATAACAAAATACTCAATAAAATATCTACACAATTCTTACATAGGGGCACAAAACGATATGAACATTTGGTGAACTGGTTTTACTGACAAAGTCGATGAATTCATAAAAAATTATTTAACGTGAGGGGCAGCGCACGGCGTACACCCCGACACGTGACACTGGCTTATAACACTATCACCTATCGAAGATTACTACTGGAACATTAAATTGTACACTTGTAAGGATCGAGGGGTGAGCAGCGCACGGCGTACACCCAACCTCGGTAATATACACGCACTTCCTGTAGGCGTGAACGTCAGAATGAAAATAAAAAATTGCCGTACCACTGACGCAATGTGCCACGCCGCGCCATGTTCCACCTATCTTGACGAAGAAGCTGGACAAAGTCTTGAACTGTCCCCGGTTTCGAATGGTCCACCAAAAAACCGATCGCATGAAGTACAAACCAGGCCGCAACTCTTCGTCGAACTGAGGGAAGGTGAAGAAATCGCAATGAAGCATGTGTGTGTCGCTGACATCTCCACTTTCATCGTGAATTATTTTCCGTACTCGTACGCGACACCACTGCCAGATGGGAGCTGCATAAACACAGGAAATTACCCTATGAAGGGCCGTGTCGGTGTTGCCACACAGAGGGCATGTATGGTCAGCTGTCAGGTAAATGCTGTATTTACGCTGCTGAGTTGCCACGGTATTATTGTAGAAGCCGAATGCTGCAGCTCGAAGATCCGAGGAAAGGTTAGGGTCGGCAAGTATTTTCCATGGGCGCCTCCATCTGATGGTTGGGGTGCGATTCACAACAGATGGCATGACAGCCGACGTTTTGGAAGCCCGAATGTACAAATATCTCGCTGATGCGACTGTCCCTTCCGGTAAGTGTCCACCGTGGCCCCACGTTTTGGGAGAGTTCGGTGACAGGGTGTATTGTCTTCGGGGATTACCCAGTTTCTCGCATGCCACAAATCCACGGCACGCTGGCAGAGTTTTTGGCAGACTTCGATGTGGAGTTCCTCCTCCTCCTGGGTTAGCAGCCTGGGGACGAACTTGGCAGTAACGTGTGAGGATTGCCTGGACCGTTCAATGTCAGCAATGTTGTGGATTGTTCTTCGACGGGATTCATCACAGTTTCAACATTTTCGGGGATAGAACTCGTCGAAGGTCTTCCTGGCCTCTAGTCGTCTTCTAATGATGTTCGCCCGCTCTTGAAGCATGCGTCCCACTCAGAAAAACCTCGAGCAACTCATTGAAACATTGCCGCAAACTTATTGAATCGTATGAAACGTCTTTGTGGCAGAATTTGCCCAGTTTGACGCAGAATTCTACTTACGCTTCAGTTCTGACTTGCTGTCCTTGATCCAACAGCGGACGTAATAACACAAGTGGTCAGAATTACACCAGTTGTACAGCTCCCGTTGTACATACACGGGCTGATATATTTTACACTCTAAATTCGAATCAGTGGGAATATTGTTTTTATTGAATGTAGTCAAATAATTACGTGAAATGAACATATTTATGATAGTTTACTATACATATTGTGCAATTTACCATAATTTAAAAGTAAAAGATTTCACAGGTGGCCAGTATTGAGCTCACACATACTTCCCACTTTGCTTTAAGGCCATTACCTTGCCATATACGCTACCACGCTGAGTAGAAATGGAAGGAAAATTATCTGATGAAGTTACGCCGTGAAATCGTGAAGATTTAAATTGTATGTTTTTCCGTTTCGTTTTTGGTTTAATTGGTACCGTTAGGATTGTAAACGAATAATATATACGAGTGCACTCTCTTTATCTCATTATATGCTATTTAAACCTTCAAACAAAGAGCTGTGATGATCACATGAAAACGAAATGAAAGACGTAAATGCAGAACGAAAGGCCGAATGTTCACATTTCCTTATAAAATAACGTTTTAAAGACGAAATACATTTTAGAAAGTATTTTGTATTGGTTTTTGTTAGTTTATTCGTGGTTATTTCACTTGATACGCGTTGTTTAACGGCCATTTCTAAACGTTGTTTGACGGCCATTTTTATGCGCTGTTTATCTTATCCATCAGTCACAAATAAACCACTGAGTAAATAGTGAAAAAAGTGACTGACGAATCAGTGGGAAAAGTCGCTGAATCAATAATTGATGGAAATCTGGCATTTTTCCACTGATTCATCAGTTAAATTAACTGAGGTGACTGTTGAATCAATCAGATACGTTTGACTGATTGGAACAGTGAAATTCTTACTGATTCAGATTTAGAGTGCAACTCACTGGCATAAAGATAGGTGTTTCTGTGATTGTACGCTTAACCATATGATGTCATCTGTTACAAAACTAGTCCGAGATTTTTTGATACCACCTCGTAATTTTTCTCGGAAAGGTTAATTTAAATATATTCTGCTTTGTTCGCGTAATATAGTTGTTTTAAACATTATTTCTTGTAAAATAACTTCACCTAACGTTTTTTTAATTCGGGAGGATATCGCTTTACAGCTCCTAAGTAAGGTGGCGAATTTTGTACTCCGTGATTTTGTTGGTTTTCCTGCGTAATTTGATAATATTATTTTGGTGATTCGACTGTGTCCCAATTATAAGTTGCGGTTAAGAGGTAGTTGTTAATTTATCGGTGAATACGTATGAATTGCGTGAAGATGTTTTAATTCCCCGCACTGTGTAACAGAAGTAGTTCGAGATTTTGGCCAACGACTTCGCTGCGAAGTATCCATCTCCTAACTGCTTGGATGAAACATGGAAGTTCTCTGATATGTGCTGATCTTCTTAGTTCCCAGAATTTTCGGAAACTACTGCAGACACGTCGTGAACCCCAGTAGAAGAAATCCAGTGTTGGTATGACATTCGAGGACGTATACGTATTCAAATAATCTTTCGAAAAAAATGTCCGAAGCTCCCAATAAACAGATGTCTATTTCCCGCCCACACAATAATGGAAAATTGATATTGAAAACCCATTGTTACAATTTCCTCGGCTCAAGAAACGCTTTGCGTCATTAATAGAATATGCGAAAATGCCATCATTTCAAAGTATTAAACACTCTCTAAGCTTGTGTTACGTAATTTGTTTTACGAGGGGTACGTTAAATTACGGTGCGTTAGTTGGGAATCAACTTTCCCATTTTCGATCTACGCTGTATTAATATAACTTTAGGAGACGGGTAGTTAAACATACGTAGCTATAATATCATCGTGTGCCGAAATAGAGTATCACCTCTTCAATGAGTTACCAATGAGCCAGTTTTACGTGACTTTCATTGTTCGTTTCAGCACTGGACAAAAGCGTAGCTATGAAGTTTCCTCATACAGAATGTAGTTGCACTTTCGAGAGTCACAGAAAGAAGGCGATTTAAGTGTGTTTCGAAGCTGACTGTACGCAATAAAGAATTTACGGTCTAATTTGTTTTCTGAATGAGTTGTCTGGAACGTGTTTGAAAGGTCTACTAACTAGTATTACTTTGTCACATTTGTACTAATTGCATAGGTACTTTCGTATCCCCCGCCAGCAAACTGACTGCAGCTTGATCGCTCCCCTTATAAGGTTGAGCGTATTCCAGACAATTGATTGAGCGATTATCCCGTGTTCGTCTTGCAGAATCGACGGTGAAGCTCCGTTTTCTCTTCGACAACTCGCATCTGTCAACAGAGACGGACACGAGACAGCTCGCAGCAGTACACAACTCGATGCTACGTTATCTCTCCTCTCTCTCTCCTCTCTCTCTCTCTCTCTCTCTCTCTCTCTCTCTCTCTCTCTCTCTCTCTCTCTTTCCTCGCCCTTCCCCAACCTTCACACAAACAAACATACAGACAGTAACCGAGAGTATTCAAGTACAAACAAGGTAAGGGAATGAAACTCGTTGAGTGCAGTTCGATGTTCGCATTTCCTAGTCGCGGTCTGTTCCAGAATGCCAGTGAGCTACAACTGAATATTCCGTATTTATACTCCATGTATACATATAGTTGCCGCTTACATACTAAACTAACATATAAACCCGGCACACACTTCAGTGGCTCACCCGGAACTAGAACCGTGAACCCAGAACCCTGCTGTCCCAAGGAGGTCACCGCTGAATATAAATAACTGAGGCGTCATAAAATAATGTAGGGAAATTTTCTATTGTGTCGTATTCAGCAGGCAATTGCAAAGTAGCGTAAAAATGTAATCTTATGCAAGTACATTTTATACATAGTTTTATCAACGGAATAAATAAGAAACACGCAAGTTCCGACCTCCCGTGGCGCAGAAGGTTGGTGTACTGCCGGTCTGTGGTGCGGGAGGTTCTGGGTTCGAATCCTAGATGAGGCATGGGGTTTAGTTTAAGTTAGGTTATAAGTTATTTTATAAGCCGTCCCCTGATAAGCCTTTAAGCATAATACCAAGGGACGTAATAAGCCTTTCCCAATTCTAATCCAACAACTGCAAGTGCAACATACCACCTTTAATTTAAAGATGCTTTGTTTGTCACAAGGTGCTGGTTTCAATACTTTTCTAAATTCCGGTGGTCATAGAGTTCAGAGAGTTGGAGTTTATAAATATGTATATTTTTTATCAAATTGTTTTCCAGTAGCTTTACGACACTTTCTCGGTTAGTATATTTCCACCAATTGTCTAGGGTACGGCCGTAAAAGACAGGTCTAGACACTCGCCTATCTAGCAATGTTAGTGAATTGGCCCCCTTATTGATGGATTTAGTTCATGCAGTAGCCGCAGAACGCTGCAAGCGAACTAGTGTTGTTAGCGTCGCTGGTATAGGGATAACACCAGAGAGATATGAATGTCATTTTCCGATTTTAAGAAAAAAATAGACTGAAAAACTAGCAGCTTCAACTAAGCGAACTTCGTCGGTTCACAAGCTCCTTTGATCGCCTCTCGGTATACCTGGGGGAACGTTACGTTGCTTATTTGCTCGGCGATCATCACTTGAGATAGTCCCAGCGAGCTCTGAAAGCTCCCACCGCCGTTTGATCAGCCTTAAGAGAGATCTGCAAACAGTATACCGAGAAAATATGGACTGCGGTGGTGGCATATATTACTGAGAAAGGTCTCCAAACGTACAGTTTAAATTCCCTGCTTTTTGTTCTTTTTCGTCTGCGCGCTCCTGGTTGGAATGTCGAAATCGGCCGTATCTTCTGCTAATGACAGCGTACGGCGATCAGCTGTACCCAGCTTAGTGATTGATGTGGCGTGTTTCTTGGGGGGGGGGGGGGGTTGCTGGGAAGCTGTTATTTGCATACTGCCAGCGGTAATGGCCAACCGCGCGGCGTGTGTTCGGAACGCGCCCCCAGGATACCATAGCGTGCTCGGGAGCAGTGACTCCTCTGGTGTCGGGAACAGCGCTGGACGCCGCAGAGGTTCGTAACCATAGACTAAAGATGAGGTGGACCGCTTATTCGTCTTCAGCGCATGTACCCAACATTCACCCTATCCCAATCATACACAACTGTCAAAGTCGCATGGTTAACACTTATGAAAGTGTTTGTTTATATATTAATTTTTAAATGACAAACACTATCATATGAACAAAACACTTTTACCAATTTGAATTTAATCGAACTGCATTACAAATTGGTTAGAGGAAGTACACATACAAACCAAAGCATTTGTTTATAAATCAATTTTCTTATCTCAAATTCAAACCATGCCGTTTTCGCTAGACATGCTGGCAGAAAAGCAGTTCAATGTTGGGACACGGAGATTGGTTGCGCGCAGCCAGCGAGATCGATCTACCTCATCTTTAGTCCATGTTCGTTACGGCACAGAGTACTCCAGCTGTACACGCCAGCAAAAATGGCGTCACCGGCCCAGCAAAATGTTGGAACGCTGTTCGCCAACCGGCGCCTGGTGACCTATATTCCATCTACGGTTACTTCGGACTTTTCTGAAGTCCAGGTGAAGTTCTTCTTCCAGAATGTTCCTCCACCTGGCGCAAACAAGGGAAAACGCACCGAGTTCATGTGAACTCAGTGTCCTGATATTTTACGTTAGACTATTGCTTACTCCGCATTACCGACACAAACATTTTCTCATTGTTTTTATTCATATTAATTATTAAATAAATGTTATCTATAGATAAAATATAAGTAAAATTTCAATTTTGCTAAAAAAAAAAAAAGTACCTTTACGTTAGCAAAAATATAGCTCGCTTATGATATATTTCATACTTAGGAGGAAAAAAACACGTCATACTTTGGGTGATTTTTCAAAGGTTAGATTCAAGAAGTGTGAAGAAACCGCGAATAAACATATATACGTCATACGGCAGCCCAGCCAAAGGAGAACTTCTCGAAGCATGCAGTAGCCAATCAGACAGCACAATGGCAGTCGCCAGTGCCTCGGGCACGCAGTCACAGAATAGGTAAGCGCACATCAAAGGAACTGCCGCGCCTTCTCGTCTCTGTGTACTTACATAAAAGCTTTACGCGATAAAGTGAGCACTTTTCAAACCAACCTTAGGAAAAAAAAACACTGCTCCTACCTGCATATGTTTAAACGGGCGCACTAAAGTACATGCGTCCAGTAAAGTTGGTAACGATGGATGTGAAGTAGTTCCGTATTTTAACGTCGAATAAAAAGTGTTGGGCAACCATTTCTGATAACTTAAATTATTTCTTTCACTTTCTGTGTTTTTTAATGCATCGAAGAGTAAAAATGAGCAGATTTGTTAAGTATTTACTTTTACAATAATTCAACAGTTTCGATTGACCGACGCATGAATCAAGTGATGAGGCCAATGACAATGTTAATCTTACATAAGGTGGAAGGATACACAACGTGCATAATAGTAGATCTTAAGTAGGGCTTTCAAAAGTGCTCATTTGATCGTGAATAGCCTATAGTCCGTTGTAACGGCCGATGGGATCAGCAAGGCCGAGTGCATAAGTGTACATGTGCTATTATAAGCTTCGGGGGGAAAATAACTATTCAGTGTTTAATGCCGCGCAGTATGCAAGCGAATGTTTGTATACCTGCAGATTCATTTGTGCAAGTTTCTATTGCGCTTCTATTTACGGTTTACTTAAAAATAACTACCTTCTTGGCGTAGCTGATTATAGGCCGGCTTAATGGTGCATCGTGTTTCAGTCTGCAATTTAACTGTTGTAACGTCCACATTTTTCATTATTTCTGCATCTTGTCAACATAATTTATGTACGTTTCACACGTTAAATTTGCTTATATTTAACACTGGTGGTTTTCTGTATGTTGTGACATATATTATTTATTTACTTTTTTGTCTGTTTTCATATGGTTAGGATTTTGAATAATTAGATGTACGAATGGCAATATTAATGTGTAAATGCATCTAGTTAGTTAGTTATATTTTTGTTTGTATTTTTTAATTGATATTTTATATTTATTACTTTTTCACGGTCTCAACTGATTGTTAATATTTCAGGGGCATTTTTGTATATTTTTATTGCTGTTCTACGAGACCTTAAATTCTATGGAGTAGGGATTTAGGCTGTTTTGTAGTGAGTCAGTTTAGTTTAAAATAGTGAGCCATTCCATTGGTTAGCAGGTTTTAACCCTGCACCCCTATTGGCGGGAGAGTCTAGCATAGAGTAGGCAGGTCCATTTCGGTTGTAATCTCACTGTCTCTGCCACCATATTGCGAAGCACCAAGACGTGGAACAGGACGCCCATCCAGAAGTTGGACGAGGCCTAGGATTTTTAAGTTAGATTTTAGGGTGTTCAGTTTTAACAGCTCGCTTTAAGTATTATTTTGTGTGTTAACGTCGAGTGGAGTGTGTAAGAGCTCCTCCGTTTAAGCTTTTAGCAGCTGTTTAGGAGATAGTCAAGTAGTTAGACGTCGCAACGTTCGTGAGCCGTGAGCCACGTAAGAAAGAACCCCTGCACTACTTATTGTTGCAGCCTGAGCCTATTAGATTTGATCATGTCCTGTTCCTCAAAATTAAATGGTATTTTTCGTCGAGAGCATAGTTAGAGCAACGTAAGAATTCCAGTGTTCCATTTTTTTTTTACGTATCAAGTTCAGACAAGATGGCGCTTGTTCTAGAAAACCCCACCCCATGTTGACTAGGCGCCAGTAGCTTAATACAGCATATTTATTAACCACAAGACACCCAAGTGAGAGCTTTAGTGTTCTAACGGCAGCAGCTAAGCCAGAGGCATAAGTTTATTAGATTTTGAACTGAGACGTTTTATTTAGTGAGAGGATTTTTACAGAATATGTGTGTTACGTCAGACTTTCATATATGCTAACGACCGTTACGCCCAGCCACTCCCTAACGGCAGTGTAGGTTCTAAATATATTTTCTTTAATATTGCCATTGACGTTCAGGGTTGTTTGATTGCTTCATTTTCCAGTATTGATAATTAATTTTACGCATATTTAAATATTCTTATTGAATAAAAGGATAATATCTGGAAATTACATTGTGTCTGACGTGATTTCGTATTTTCATCTCTACATGATTTCTTGGTTTGGATCCTCTCATTATATATATATATATATATATATATATATATAAACTGAATCTGAAAGAACGCAAAGTAGGTTTAAGAGTCTTTACATGTCAGAATAGTATTTCAGCTGATTGCAAACTGCGGTTTGTCGTGGTGTGTAACAAGGTGAGTTGGCTACGCAGAGAACGTATGGGGCCGGAGTCCGCCTGACTTCGAGTGAGCATGTTAATGGAGCTGCGTGAATAGACTACCAATATCCCACGCCATATTTTATAAATACAGCCTACAGACCGATGAATGAATACGATGCAAGAGGGAGATGCACGAACTATGCAATTAACCACATATGTACGCAGGTAGAAATTCACATGCACATCACGTTGGTCAATGAGAGAGAGTATTAAAATCATTTAAGTTATTACATCTTGCTTAATTTAAGCTGGCTCCCTCTGAAATTCAGCCACTCTCCCTACATGATATTATATATATATGAAATATAGCATTACACGCATTGGAGGTGCCCTCATATGTTATACACAGTGTTAGTGCATAATCGTGCCGTGTTGTTTTATATTTATCTGGCGCCAACGTATGGGCCATTATAATACTGTGTTTACTTCAGCGTGCCGAGTTGTTTCACTGTGAACGGAGCTAATATTGGCCATGCAACCTCATAGTCAGGAATCTGCAAAATTCGCATTATTATTTGGAGACACGTTAAACTCTGAACACGTGTACCTTTGCAATACATTTGTCAGTGGACCATGCTTTATCTTAACACGCCCTAGGTAACTCTGCACCAATGAATGAACGCTTCATATTAGCGTGCTCCTATCACGTGCAGTTTAGTCAGAAAGGGCGTGGTTTCAGATCTATGCAGCAGCCAATGGAAAAACGACTCCGGCTCCGGTATATACAGTACTGTTAAGTTCAGCCTGATGCCAAATAATAACGCCCCTGCATGCACATATTTTAACGGGCGCACCGAGTGACATTCGCCCAGTAAAGTTGGTAACGATGGATGGAAAGTAGTTTCATAGTTTAACGTCGAATAAAAAGTGTTAGGTAACTATTTGTAATAAATTAAAATTATTTATTTCAGTTTCTGTTTTTTTAATGCATCGAAGTTTAGAAATAAGCATATTTTTAAAGTATTTACTTTCTTAATAATTTCACAGTTTCACTTGACCGACGCATGAATAAAGAGATGAGGCACATGGTAATGTTAATTCAAATAAGTCGCAATGCACAACGTGCATTCAACTAGATCTTAAGCAGGGCTTTCAAAAGTGCTCATTTAACCGTGAATAGCGTATAGGTAACCATTTGTGACAACTTAAATTAATTTCTTTCGCTTTCTGTTTTTTTTTTACGCATAATGTATAAACGAGCAGATTTATAAAGTATTTTCTTTCTTAATAATTCCACAGTTTCATTCGACCAATGGATGAATAAAGTGATGAGACCCATGGCAATATTAATTTTGCATACGGCGGAGGAGTACACAACTTGTAATACAAGTAGAACATAAACAGGTCAATCGAAAGTGCTCATTTTAGTGTGAACAGCCTATAGCAGAGAAACAGGCGTCAGCGTCCGTCGCCCGGCTGAAAAACTCCATCAGCACAACCGCTCGCTCGTCCCCACGCCGGGACGTGCAGGGCGTCCTGACCTCTGGGCTATGTGTTCTTTGCGGTCTGGTGAGGGAAACTTCCTCTCAGCCCGCAGAGAGATACAACTGCTGCAACCGTATGGGTGGTATAAGGGCCCTCACAAGGGCCCGAGCACACCCCCCGCTCTGAGCTTCGGCAATGATGAGAGAGAGAGAGAGAGAGAGAGAGAAGCTCGCTCGTCCCCATAGCCTGAATTACAAATCACTTGTTGTGGGTCGCGAGGGCGGAGCAGATTTGCAATCAACTGGTCGTCGGCGCGGTCCGGTGGCCGGGTCCCCGGGGCTCGTCGCGCAGCTGCGGTCGGCGAGTGTAATTAGCCTCGGCGACGTCCACCATCGGAGTTGTTAACGGATTTGAAGCCCGCCAATAGCCGGCCAGCCGGGGATTGCGCGCCGCGATAGCAGGTTAGAGCGCGCCGGTGGCTCGACCATAGACTAAGGCCGTGTTCCAAATAATCAGCACTTGCACTCGCGCTCCCTCCCACTATTCCCTGCGCTCTCCTCATTTGGAACAGATCCACACTCGCACTCGCTATTGACGAATGTTATTATCGTATGTTTTTATTGTTTTTGTTCACTTGAAGTAAACGAATCATCTTTGATCCTTATAATTGTGGCTATTATTATTTTTGTACCATTTAAATAACACTTCTATTGCGATGCACGTTGAACATGATATACAATGGCAAACTCATTATATGTTATAGTGGAATATTTTTTCATCATTGCAAACATTTGCGTACAGTGACAAATTGTTTGTTCGTTCGGCATCGTGTGGATGACGACAGCGTTCGAAAGAAAATAAACGAACACTATCCCGAGAGCATGCATAGAGCATGCTTCGACACGCACTCGTGCACTCGCACTCTGACATATGGAACAACACTCTCTGACATCAATTCCGAGTGAGAGTGCGCGAGTGTATATATTCTGAAGATTTGGAACACTGCATAAAGCAGAGTATACAACGCTCTAGTGTCTTCTGCGCTGGGTCCCGACATGGGCCCGCTCCAATACAACGGTCAAATTCACAAGGTCAACAAAGATGAACATGTATGTTTATATCTTAATTTTAGAAAAACGGAACTTTTTTATAAAAATGAAATACTTTTAACGGTTTGAATTTAATATAATTTCAATAAAAACTTACTAGATGTAGTATAAAAACATCTGAAACCACTTGTTTACATAAACAGTGTTCTAACCTCAACTCCTATACACGTCGTTTATAATAGTCGTGTTGGCAGAAAAGCAGTCTAATGGTGGGACACGTAGGCCATGTCCCAGATTACAAATTCATTATTTTGTAATTTGTCATTTAGTAAAGCCCCTGTCACACTGTTAAATTTTTGCCTTTAACTATATTTGACAACAAAATTTGAAGACAATATACGGCCATCAAATTTTTCCTTCCAACAAATTATATCAAATAATGTTGACTGTGTTTGAATATGTGTTACAATGTCAAATTTTTTTATTGAGAGAATCGCATTGTAAATATTATTTAAACGTTATTTTCATAGTGAGGTATTAATTTAGTTTTTCCATGCGGGCCATTCCAGTAAAAAATATAAGTAATATTGTGATTTATTTTCGTTTCTTTACTAAATTTAATATTTATTTATAAGATATGTTTCCTGCGCAATGAAATTAATGCCTATGAGTTCGTAATATTATGTGCATTATTCTCTTAAAATAGCATTCAAGCCCAGACAAATTCTACATAAATTAATTATCACGATAACTTAATTCGTTCCCAGCAATTGTTCGTTTTTTTTTTTTAAGTTTCATGAAGTCCATTTTTGTCGTGCACGATTCTCATTGGTTGAGACCGTCAAACATCAAAAACATTTTACAACCGGTCCTATTTTCTAATGTTTGTGATGGAACCTGAAGTCATCTAACTTTCTAAGACCAAACTGGCGCCGTTTATGACGTTTCGATGACGGGCCAATAATGAACCCTGTAAAAGTATATTGTGAGGTCCGGTGTGTTATGGACCAATATGACGATAGTGAGTTCTAACACAGACACCAACAGAACGGGTGTTCTTGCAGTAGTGGATACAGATGTCTTACTTCTAATACGTCTTAAGTGTCAGTAAATGTGTGCAGACCTCGATGTGTTAACAAAAAATATAAAAAATACTGCAAAGAATAATAGACGCGTAGAACACGTACCATATGGATAAAAAAAATCCTGCTGACATTAACCCAGTGAGAGAAACAGAATTTATAAGGCGTGAATACGTCATTAACTCACAACAGATAACAATAGCCCATTCATTTAAAATGTCTCTTTGTGCTGGGAATGATGGGGAGGGAACAGGTCATAGTAGTAGCAGCCATCACTAGATCTCGCCAAAGGTCCACGAAGAGTTCAGGTTAGCTGTTGAAGACATTCAGAACAGACAGAGTTATGCAGCGACAGACGGAAGACGTGGGGTGGGACCAGTGTGTATAGAAGTCAAACTAAGAGACAATGGAACTTACAAAAAGACCCACGAGAAAAACTCACTATACATAGACAGAAAGAGAGAGAGAAGAAAGTAAACGATCTGCTCTAGTGAGCGTCAGTTCGTGAGTGAAGGAATATGCTCGGAGATCTCTGTCGCCCCAGGTAGCAAGCGGAAGTAAAGTCAATAAAAATAAATAATTTAAATCGTCTCGTCAGGCGATGAATGACGTCGCGAGTCGATCCCTGCTTCCAGTGATTATACGCTGCATGTTCTCTTCACCTGGATGTTCTAATTGCTGGGCAACAAATCATCGCAGAAAGCGGAGCTATCCATGAAGCGAATTTGGTTTGGAATGGTAGCGCCATCAACAGGAAACGGACTGTACGACACTTAAAGGAAGGGTAGCATTTCACTTATACTACCTTACCTCGTTGCAGTTATTCATGTTCATTATCATCTCAATATAGGCAGTGACAACTACAAAACGAATAAACATTTTATGGTATAATTATCCTATTTTTTCGATACAATAATTGTTTCTGTCAAATAAACCAACAAAGACAGTTTTGAAATTATTAAAAGTTCCCATTTGAAATTTTATTGTAATAGATTAAACGATGGCCGTTTTATTCCCTTGTGACGGGAACATGCAGAAAATTATAAGAAGGTAATATCTTCATGTAAATTTGAGTTAAATAATTGTTTTTAGGTACATGATGTACTACAGCATATTTTATTAACAGCAATTTTGGACGATGCAACATTTTGTTAGCAAAACCCTAATTTCTTGATGTCCTTCAATGCATTATCTTTGTATAAACTTTGCTGTGAGTCGATGTAAAATTTTTTGATAGGCAGCACAAAATGATTTATTTAAATATTGATATTATTTGTCAAAATTGTGGGAGAGAGAATTTTTGAATTGCACTCTCAGAAGTCACTACGAGTAAAGAAAAACTATACCAAATCAGTTAAAAGACGTGTTTTTAACGTCACACGATTTTGCACGGAAAGCTCAAGACGACGAGACCTCCATGATTGTAGTCGTCTCCAAACTATGTGACTGTCAATTCGATGCTTATGAGCTGACTCACGCCAGCGGTAGGACGCATGTCACAGCCTTCTCTTCACGAGCGTTACCTTGTCTCCATTAACGTTACTTCCTCTTTATTAGCATTACCATCTCTTCACCAGCATTGCCTTCTCTTCACGAGCATTATTATCTATTAACAGGCATTCATTTCTCTTCTCGAGCGTTACCTTCTCTTCACAAGCTTTACCATCTCTTCACAGCAAGTATTTTCCCATATTCACGAGCATTTTGCCTTTTTTTCTTGAGCGTTACCTTCTCTTCACGAGCGTTACCTTGTCTACATTAACGTTACTTCCTCTTCACTAGCATAAGCATCTCTTCGCAAGCATCGCCTTCTCTTCACGAGGTTTACCTTCTGTTCACGAGCGTCACCTTCCCTTGACGATAGTTGCCTTTTTTTCAAGAATGTTACCTCTCTTCATGAGTGTTATGTCTTATTGTGCACGACTACAGAGTACACTGAGCAATGAGCAGTCACACAGTCTGGATACTTCTGCCCTTGAGTTCGACTAGTTCATCCAACATTCACTCTTGGCTCTCCGTAACTCAAAAGCATTAAGACCTACCTACTTCTTATTTTTTAAACTCAGAGGTAAACGAGATCCGGGAAGTTCAAGAAGTCGATTGGAGTGCTAGGCCGGAACAGGACGTATTGCCTAATCCATGGAGTTGACGATGATTAATAAGAAGATGATGAAGAATGTAAAGCATAATGCGCATGTCAGCTACTCTGAAACCAGTCACTGAGTGTCAATAATATACCGTGAAGTGTGAACTCATGGTTATTAGAACGGTTTACATAAATATATATTTTGAATGTTCATTACACTTTCTCCGGAAAAGGTTATTGAAACAAAGATACTTTTAGCCATGAAAAAATATTACTTACATGTATGAACAGAAAATTAACAACTGGTGTTAAAAGTGTGTGTGTGTGTATATATATATATAAACAGATCTATGTGATAATGCCAACTTTCATTGACTGGAGTAAACTTGTGTCAAAAACCCCTTATCAGACAGTGCCAAATCACTTGGAACTGACTGCTCACCAATTCCGCAATGACTAAATAATATTTCCTTGTCATATGTTGACCCAGGATATAATTTACTCGCAAAAATTATGATTCCATTGGGTGACACACCAACGAGTCCCTTCAGAGTATTATCATTCTGATAATGAGAATAGGTTAAAGCTTGGGCATTCATACTTGATCTTGGTATACTGCAGGATATGTCAGTACAGTCTACTATCACGCGACACTGTGGTGAAGAGGAGAGAACAGCTGATGCTTGTTGGCGTTTTTTTGATAGAGGGTAGTTGGTTTTCACATATGGCGCAAAAAATTTTCGTGAATAACATGTAACCAGGTAAGGAAAATATTCGAAACTGTTTTGTCTAAAATTACATATCTGAACGCCAGATATTTGTTGTCAGTGTTTATCCTCAGTTTCATTAAAGCAACCAACAATTGATCTGCCACAGATAGCACTTCAACTTTCCAGCCTTAAAATATAGGAAGTCTATAGCTGTACACCAACCAAGCAAAGCACGAAAAATGTCTAAATTTGGGATACCTGTATAGCATTACATCAAATCTTTATCATTTTTAATGGTATATATTGTCATGCATGACAATGGCACTTTGGGAGGGGGCCACCGAGATTCAAGAAGCTGTAACTTTTATTTCAGTTCCAACCCCTCAGCTCTCAGTTGAACAACTTCACTCTCAGAACATGCTGGTGCTATTTCTGTTGTAGTGGAGACTTCGACTGTAGGAGCGTCTATCACAACGTGTTCTGCATCCTCTGGTACAGCATTTTATATTTTCTTCCTGTAAGGAAAAAAAAAAATACCGCAATAATTATCACCAATTGCAAAGATTTTTAAGGAAAGACTTCTATGATCTAATAACAAAGGGTATTATAAAATAAAATTGGAATCTATATTTTACTTTGATACTTCTTGTTAAGTTAAAATATGGCATCAAGGACGTTGGTCCAATTTTCAGTAGCGACACTTATTTTAGGAAGTAGGAAGACAGCGTGAGCTTCAAAATATACCTCAAATTTAAAAATCTTAACAGAACAGCTAAAAATGCATGTTAACGTGATAAATATTTCGCCAGCATAACCACAGCATTTAAAAAATCTGTCATTGAATAGGCCTACAATGTAGTGTAATTTTGAACTATCTAAGAGTACTTATTTTAATAGTCCATACTAAATCTCTTTCTATTGCCCATCATCTTACTGCCACTAAGCTTTGTTTACAAAGCCTATATATAAGTCCAATGGCTATCACGGTTATTGATTATGAAGATGCATGAAATACCAATCACAACGATACTGCAATCCAAGCAACAGCAAGCTATGGCTACACTGAGGAAGCGAATGCGAATAATATTAATGGTATAGTTTATTCGCAGTTTTTTCACACTTTTTGAATCAAACTTTGAAACATCTCCCACATATGATGGGTTCGGTTGTTTACTAAATATGTCGAGTATCACAAGTGTTTTATACTTCTGTTAACATAAAACTGTCGTATTTTTGGTTCAATTGGTCGTTTACTTATATTTTATCCTGAAATGTATCCGGAATTTTTTTTCCCGGTGGAGGGGGGCTGGCCATGAGTATGGATATTGACACTAATATTTTTTTCTTTCACAAAGCTATGAACGTGTGGAAAGGAGGTTGTTCGGACATGTAGATATCATTAATGCAAGGTAACTCACACATCCACACGCAAAAAAAAAAAAAACACTATTCGTCACGATTATTCATTCTACGACAAGGGAAAAAAACCTTTTTCGCGATTTTGGAAAAGAGGAGGGGGGGGGGTACTCAAGCCCACTCAGCCTCCCGTGGATACACCACTGATTTATCTACAAATAACAATATTTCGTTTATAATTAATATAAATGAAAACCGGGAGAAAATGAATGTGTTGGTAATGCCTAGTAAGAAATAGTTCCAATGCAAAATATTATGAAACCGAATGCCCATTACATATGGTGTGTAGTCCCTTTGGTGTAATGTTCTAGCTTTGTTCGCATCAGGTGGAGTAATATACTGAAACTATAACTTTAGCAGGTCTTTAGAAACGTGTGACGTAACCATGAATGGACTATAATGATATTACAATAATAGACAATTTGGTAATTTAATTTAAAATAAAAATAATTATAATTATTGTTACAACTTAATTACCTTAATTAAAAATATTGACTATAAATATTGTATTTGTTCCACAATTTCTCTGTTTTATTATGTAAAATGAAATCTTATCATTTTAGTTGGACATTGAGAAACTTGGATAAGGTAATTAATTAGTATGGCTAACTATATAGGCCTGTATCTCGTATAATTTAAAATTCTAAGTAGTTTTTTTATATCTAAGTCCAAAAGTTTTCATTTAAATTTTGATCAATATATCAAAATAAGCAAAACAAAAGTACTTGCTATTTATTAATATTAGTCGTAATCATTTAACTTTCAGGCTAGGACAATTGACTTTGAGAATTATGTTTCATAAATTGTAATTACCTCAAATACTATATTAAAAGTCCTATAAAATCAGCTGACTGCACTTGTCACACATTTTCTATCCACTAGACTTTTGCAGTCATCCTAAAATAGCCCATTTTCCTGACAACTGCCCGCTGTTGGCAGGATAACGCATGTACTACAATTGCATCTTATATTGTATCATAAATGCAATGACATAGATATTAGTAACCACAGAATATAACGTGCTACTTGCCTCCTTTTCGACTTCTCTGGAGAAGAGAAATCAAACAATTTTGTTCTGTTTCTTTCGAAAATTATAGGGTCATTCCGTTTCAGGCCTACCTTAAAGTGGCAGCTATACAGCCGTGAGCCTTAATTTGTATCCCTATCTTGTCACCTGACAAAATAAACTAAATTAAATTAGGATGAGAATGGTGATTTTTAAAGTAAAATACAAGGCCTCCATACTAATAGTAAATTTTACTGCTAATAATACGCCTGCTGGCCTATGTATAAAGTGTATTACTTGCCATATCCTAATTAATATTCCATGCTTCATGGAGATTTTCATAGCTCCATTTAGATAATCTATATTACTAAATAAAATACAAGTGTCTACGATTTTCGAATTTTTCACTTTTAATTATTTTTTCATACAGTATAATTGATAATTAAGCCATATCTAATGTTAATTTTTTTCGTGTCTGTCTGTCCGAACGGATTTAACTCAAAAACCACATAACGTATTGACATCAAATTTATATACTATATAGATAATAAATCCAGAACCAACTAAGTCTTTGTTTCATCGAGATATCTCAAACGGTTCCGGAAAAAATGATGATCAGGGATGTAAATAGATATTCGATTAAGCTTTTCTTAGGATTAATGCATAAAAAAAAAGCATTGTAAAAATATTTCGTCATTTCTCCTTCCTTTTTTGTCTATTAGCTGTAAACATTTCCTTCCAAAAAAGCCGCAGTGGCCCAGTGGCTAGAGTTATTCCAAGTGCGGCTGCAGTGACCCAGTAAATAGATATATGTCAAGTGGGGCCGCAGTAGCTCAGTGGCTAGAGCACCCAATAAGAGGCCGCAGAAGCTCAGTGGCTAGAGAACCCAATAAGGGTGCCGCAGATGCTCAGGGCTAGAGGACCCAATTGTGGGGCCGCAACTGGTCAGGGGCTAAAGCACGAAATAGTGGGACTGTAGTAGTTTAGTGGGTAGAGAACCCAATAAGGGGGCCGCAGTAGCTCAGTGGGTAGAGAACTCAATAGTAGGGCCACAGAAACTTAGTGGGTAGAGAACCCAATAGTTGTTCCGCAGTAACCCAGTGGCTAGAGAACCCAATAGTGGGGCCGCAGCTGGTCAGGGGCTAGAGCACGCAATAGTGGGGCCGCAGTAGCTCAGTGGCTAGAGCACTCAATAAGGGGGGCGCAGTAGCTCAGTAGCTAGAGAATTCAATAGTGGGGCCACAGCAGGTCAGGGGCTAGAGCACCTTATAGTGGGGCCGGAGTAGCTCAGTAGGTAGAGAACCCTACAGTGGGGCTCCTTAAACTCAGAGGGTAGAGAACCCAATAGTGGGTCTGCAGCTGGTCAGGGGCTAGAGCACCCAATAGTGGGGCCGCAGTAGCTCAGTGGCTAGAGCACTCAATAAGGGGGGCGCAGTAGCTCAGTAGCTAGAGAATTCAATAGTGGGGCCACAGCAGGTCAGGGGCTAGAGTACCTTATAGTGGGGCCGGAGTAGCTCAGTAGGTAGAGAACCCTACAGTGGGGCTCCTTAAACTCAGACGGTAGAGAACCCAATAGTGGGTCTGCAGCTGGTCAGGGGCTAGAGCACGCAATAGTGGGGCCGCAGTAGCTCAGTGGCTAGAGCACTCAATAAGGGGGGCGCAGTAGCTCAGTAGCTAGAGAATTCAATAGTGGGGCCACAGCAGGTCAGGGGCTAGAGCACCTTATAGTGGGGCCGGAGTAGCTCAGTAGGTAGAGAACCCTACAGTGGGGCTCCTTAAACTCAGAGGGTAGAGAACCCAATAGTGGGTCTGCAGCTGGTCAGGGGCTAGAGCACCCAATAGTGGGGCCGCAGTAGCTCAGTGGCTAGAGCACTCAATAAGGGGGGCGCAGTAGCTCAGTAGCTAGAGAATTCAATAGTGGGGCCACAGCAGGTCAGGGGCTAGAGTACCTTATAGTGGGGCCGGAGTAGCTCAGTAGGTAGAGAACCCTACAGTGGGGCTCCTTAAACTCAGACGGTAGAGAACCCAATAGTGGGTCTGCAGCTGGTCAGGGGCTAGAGCACGCAATAGTGGGGCCGCAGTAGCTCAGTGGCTAGAGCACTCAATAAGGGGGGCGCAGTAGCTCAGTAGCTAGAGAATTCAATAGTGGGGCCACAGCAGGTCAGGGGCTAGAGCACCTTATAGTGGGGCCGGAGTAGCTCAGTAGGTAGAGAACCCTACAGTGGGGCTCCTTAAACTCAGAGGGTAGAGGACCCAATAGTGGGTCTGCAGCTGATCAGGGGCTAGAGCACCCAATAGTGGGGCCGCAGTAGCTCAATGGGGTAGAGAACCCAAAAAATGAGCCGCTGTATCTCAGTGGATAAAGAACCCAATAAAAAAGTGGCTAGATCAATTCAAAGTCCTATATATCATGCTAGCGTAAAACATGTGCAAAACGATGGCAGGGAGTAATTTAATAACTCCATTAAACCTGAAAGAAGAAGTATTAGTATTTTAAACATAAAACCTTAATGAAACTATGATGGGCCTTATTTTAGTAACTTAAAAAAAAATCATGCGACCGAAGACGTACGGGTCAGCTAGTAATAAGAATAATTTAGGCATCTTTCAGTTCACCACATTAATTGAATTTTCCAAATTTAAATTTATTTGGTCCTTCCATAAGGAGTTTCACTGTTGCAGTTATAATATACTTCTTAGAAACTTCAAGTACCTACCGACACATACGAATCCACAGAGATAATTTACCCTTGTCTTTCGGAAAACGAAAGTATTTACACGTCTATCGAACGTTATTTTGACTGCAGTTAAAACGCAAAACAATTAACCATCGCTCTCTCGTGATAATTATTCCGCAAATATTGCTAAAGACAAAAAAAAAATCTCTTGCTTTAATGTGGAAAACTGCTGGGTCACATTTTGTTTGGATCCAGCACGGCAGTTGATAGGCAACGGTGAAGGATACTGTTGCGAAAGCATCCCGCTGTGCACCCTACTGTTTAGACAACAGAGTTGGAAAAGCAGGCCACAAGGAGATTTACAAAACACAGATTCAAAACCAACGAGCCACTTGCTGCAATCAGTAAACTAACCAAGAAATGCGCGAGGGTAATCAGAAAATGTGGGTCCAGCAAACCTCATGAAATTCCTTCTATACACTAACAAACTACTGGGAAACTCCGCCCTCGGTGCACAGCGGGGACCAATAGGAAGACATTTCGAAAACGAGCACGTGGGGTGGGGCGAGAAGTGCGAAGGGAGCCATGGAGCCAGCCAAGGGTGCAGTCGGCGACAGGTCACCGGAGCAGCCAGCTGGGGTTCCGACCAGAAGGTCGGGGCGGCGAGTCCCGGGCGAGGCAATGGTGAGTGCTATTCCTTCTATGCTTCTATCTGTTTCCTAAACTTACCCAATACCATTCTCTTTCTATCTACAATGATATCGTAATTCTATTTTAAAGTAACGTAGTTCAGCTTAACTTCCCTATTCTTTTTATTTACTGCAATCCTTCCTATCTTTCCCCTTTATAAAAGCTTATAAGATGTTGTCGAGGTCAACTTATAACAATACGACGTCGACTTCAACAGCGGAGGTGCCGGTATCACCATAGATGCATCAAGTAACAAACTGCAAGCTGGGCTCGTGCCTGCGCTCTGTTTACACCGCTCGTTAACCTGCCGCGCGGTTTTTCTAGGCCCCCCGCAACCAGTTTCTGACACCGGGCGGTACATTAAAAAAAATATAAAAAAACTACAGGCCCCGCTCCTCCTTGTCTCGCGGGTTCGTCGGAGAGTAGCGCTCTCGGGCGTCGCTAAGTAGTGTGAACTCGTTCAATTACCCGGCACGCGCCGCGCGCGCGGGTAATCGCGATGGGATGCAGGTAGTCTGTGATCCCCCCCCCCCCCCAGCTTTACTGGGCACATGTCACTCAGTGCGCCTGTTAAAATATATACAGGTAGGGGCAGTGACTTTTTCCTAAGGTTGATTTCAAATTTGTTCACTTTATCGTGAAGAACCTTTATCATTATTGTATATTTGTGTAAGCTGTGGCCCGTGCGTTTCTGTTTATACTTGCGAGAATCGTCGTCTACAACACACGACTCTTCTACTTCAAAGAGTTTCCAATAGCGTAGCAACGTGGTGCGTAGGAATTTCCCCCCCTCCCCCATCCCAAAAAAAAATTTGAAACGTTCAAATAAACCTGAGCACGAACCGTCCCTGACGGCAGCTTGACAGATTGCCGTTCTCCTTTTAAAGTTTCATCCGCGTAGTGCAGTCTTCTTTTCGAAACTCTCGTGGGAATCGTTAGTTTTTATCCCAGGATTGCGCAGACCTTTGCCCCCCCCCCCTTTTTTTTTTATGGCTCGTGCCGTCACCTGCCGTATAAGCTTAATGCACACTTCAAACCGAAATTGTCAAGGGAATGCTTTACTCGCCGAAGAAAAGTAAACGGCTTTGGAGAGGCGGAAGGGCGTGTTGAATAGAACTGCGGCCGTGGACGGACTTCTGGATCAAGCCTCTTGTGAGCTGAGAAGCTATATGCGACACAGGTTAGAGCGAAACTGGCATAAGTATTGGAATATTGGCTGACATGAATTTAGTAAACAACTGAATAAAACTCAGCTTCAGAGACAACTACGATTTGAACTAAGGTCGAGAGGAGAAATATAAAACAAGTAATTGAAAACACCACACAGGTAAAGACTGTTCACAATAAAGTGAGCACTTTTGAAATCAACCTTAGAAAAAAGTCACTGCCCCTGCATGCATTTGAATGGGCGCACTGAGGGATATTTGCACAGTAAAGTTGGTAACGATGGATGGAAAGTAGTTTCATATCTTAGCGTAGGATAAAAAGTGTTAGGTAACCATTTGTGATAACTTAAATTAATTCTTTAACTTTCGGTTTTTTAAATGAGTCGAAGTGTAAAAAAGGGCAAATTTGTAAAGTATTTACTTTCTTAATAATTTCACATTTTCATTTGACCTACGGCGACGCATGAATAAAGTGATGAGGCCCATAGTAATGTTAATTTTACATAAGGTGGAGAAATACACAACATGTATACAAGTAGATCTTTAGCCGGACTTTCAAAAGTGCTCATTTTTCCGTGAACAGCCTATACGTGTGCTGAGATGAACCAAAAGTTTAAATACTTCTACTTATTTTTTATTCACGGTGATTTTTATTTTAGTGTGTGTGCGTGTATGTGTTCGTGCTGAGATGTAGCGCTCTCAAGGGCGTTGAAGAGGAGAAAACGATTTCCTACATTTTTGTACAGATTTAGAAACGCTACAAAATTAATATGCTCAGCTACAACTCAAAATAATTTTATTATTGATGTTATTTGAATTCCGTGAAGAATATTCCTTGAAAATATGTCAAGCATTTCACCCGTATTAATAAACCCTTTTAATAAACACTTTATCTGAAGCCAAACTTCGTGTTAAAATATATATTTTTTTAATTGATACGAATTTCTCATATCTACGCGCTAAAACATTTTGAACATTATTTTTCAAATTATCAGTTATTTTTATAACGTTATCATCGATATCATGCGACAAAACCGTAAACTATCCACAGACTCTAGAAAGTATGCCGTTACTCCGGGCCAGGGGGCATAAACTTAGCATATTCATTTGTTTGCTGTAGCAAGCCTATCTTCTACGGTACTGCCAACGTCAGACCACGGAGTAAACTACAAATCCTTCACTTCGTTATGTTGGTGGTAGCGCAGAGACCTCGCCAGTTATTATTTTTATATCATTACTGGCCTTAATTTTTTTGGGCAATATTATTAATGCATTGGTTTTGTACAGTTATTAAATATCACAAGCGCAACTGAGATAATATGAACTGTAGCCATGAAGACGTACACGAAACACTACTTCACAACCAGTTTTATGCGTATATTCATGAAAATACACGCGACACGAACAAACAAACTTGACGGCCGCTTATGCAAAGACTGTTTTACCAAAAATAAAATTCAAAATATGCAAATAAAACATGTTTGAATAGAATATATATATATATATTCTAGACAAACTACTTATTTTTCCGCTGTGTGAACGTAGTATAGTACATTCACGGTTACTTCCAACTTTTCTGAAGCCCTGCTAAAGTTCTACTTTCAGAATATTCCTCCGCCTCATGCAAACAAAGCTTAACCAAGTCTAGGGAATCGCTTCAAAGGGGCAACGCGCGGCATTGTATGCACTCAATTTGATAATATTTTACATAGAAGCTATTTCTTTAAAGGCATTGCCAAAACACGTATTTTCACTCTGTTTTTATTCATGTTAATTACAAATGAAATATTATAATTCATAAATAAAATATAAGCCAGAGGTCAATTTAACCGAAAATAATATACTTTTATACTAACACAAGTGAATGAAGAGATTTGGGCGGCACTTAACAGCGAGGTATTGAGAGCCGATGAGGGTAAGGTGAGGGGTGAGTACGGAGCAGCGCCGGGAGATCCCCGAGAAAACATGCCGACCAGCGGCATGGTCCGGCACGATTCCTGCTTGCGAAAATCCGGAGTGAGCCGGCCGGGGATTGAGCCCAGTTCGCCTTGGTCGGAGGCACGCAGTCTAACCGCTCAGTCACCGTGGCCCCTTATTAACACAAGTATAAAACGCCTGTGATAAAGTGACATACACTGTAAGAAATTATTGGCAAATTAACGATATCAGAATGAGAAATTGCGAATGGTAAATAATTTTCCTTTACATCCATGGCAGCGTTCCTACGTTTGCTCAGGAAATATTCACATGAATAGGTAAGTCCCCAATTTTGTATAGCAGCGACACTTAAGATTCCTATATTTGTAACTTCATATCTGGTACTATTCCCAAGACTATGTATAAGTTAAAAACTTCCATTATAGTTTAGGAAGGTTACCAAAATATATTTTATAGTCCGATACGATGGTTTATCGCGGGAAAAGTTGACTGTTTGCTATGATTCAACGTTCTCTACACATGTCCCGCAGTTATATTTCCTTATTGGCTGTCGTGCATATACGAAGTTACTACCCCATTTCACTGGACCACTGAGGATTCTGATATTATAAGGAAGAACGTTCGTGACTGGTGTCCGAACAACTTACCCGAGTCAAATACTTCCCCATCCAATCACGAAAGAATAAACTTGCAAGAGTGTTATAGAAGATAAGTTGGCTCAAAACATTTTCGCGATTTTCCATCATCTCTTCTGTATTTAGGAAAACCAAACACGATATATATGGGGTGGTCTTTCAAAGGTTTATCTAAAAAATAAATGTGAAAAAGCGCGAATACGTAGAGGCCTTAAAAATTCGCGATTTCAATTACCTGTAGGCTATACTCCAATTTTGTATGTAAAGTCATGCAAATTTAACTGTTCATTGGTTGCTCGTTGTATTGGCGGACAGCACTGACTGGGTATGCATTTTTATTGTGTTTTATATTATTAGCTCAGAGTTGTCCAGGAGGTGTAAACTTACGGTTAGGAAATAGGAAAAATTCAGGGATAGGAAAAATTCGCGAATTCAGTTTAGGACAAGATAAATTTCAATCGCGTGTATACTGAACTCACATTTGCAATTGGATCAGAGTTTATAAGACACGCCCTAGACGACTCTGTGCCAATAGCCAATTTACAAGGCAGCAAAAAGCGAATCCCATACTGTCAAACGTGGGGTAACACTTGGGCAACAGCCAATGAATAAACATCTGAGGTTCGCTTATACAAAGTATTGTGGAGTCTAGCATACAGGTCATTGAACTAGCAAATTTTTCCTATCCATACAAATAGCATAAGCAATACAGGCGTTCGAGGTTTTAAATTCTAGCTTGCCCTGAAATGAAATCACGAATTCTTCAGGTCTCTACGAATACGCTATAACAAATTGGTTGTAGACGATCGGCGACGCGACTCTGTTACGGCGTCCCGCCGTCGACGGGGTCTCGTCGGGCTGTCGCTCGCCGCCAGTCCTCTTCTCCGGCCGCCGACAGCGAGTCCTAGAGCAGCGACCACGCCGGCTGCACTTACCCGAGGAATGTCTGTCGAGGCGGCGTGACTGGAATAATCCCCTACCTCTGTCCCACTCCGCCATCTCCTGCGGCCGCCGTCCCAGATGCGCACGCTCTGCGAATTTCAACTGTATCATCACCGTGGAATGAGTAGCTACGTACCCTACCATTCCGCGTTGTAACATTGCTACACTTCACAGCTGTCATCGCGGTTACCCTGGACTTCAAGCGAGCACGAGTTTAGAAACTGTAAAAGGAAAGACACAAACCGTGGAAGATAAAATAAGCGATTAGTAAAACCAGGGTTGCGTAGAAAAGTGAAAAATCTAGAAGAAAATATACGGGTAATTTTTTTTTTTTTAGTACGGGAAGCCGTTTGGTCTCAGCGTTTGTGGATCACCGGACCATCAACGTAGTAGTGCTGTGATGAAAGCAATAAATTATTGCACTGTTAAGTTGCACATGTCATAGGCTGTTCACGGTAAAGTGAGCACTTTTTAAGGCCCTGCTAAAATTTTCCTTTCAACCTATTTCTAACTTTCCGCCACTTTGAGAGTGGCGAAGTGTATACACATAGTGTATACACTTCGCCACTCTCAAAAGTTAACATCTGAGGTTGTAATAAAAAAATATTTATTAGGGGTTGATTAATTTTGAAAGGGCCTTAAAAGTGCTCACTTTATCGTGAACGGCCTATATATTTGCGAAGTCCGCCGTCCCTTTCCTTGCATATAACCTCTACGCATGTACTCACGATTGCCTGAAACATTAAGCCTACTACACACGGGCGTCGTTCTCGTACAAGAAAGTGAAAATAAAGGTGAACAAGAAATTGAACACTTAAGTGTATATTAGCTAGTACGCACGGAATTGTGTGATCTATACACACGACACTAGCTGGTGAGCAATAAAATAGAGGGTTGATGTCAACTATGTATGATTTGAAAGCAGTTTTTTTTTTTGGGTTGTGGGGATAATTTGTACATTATCAGTAACATCTGCCATAAAAAGGATAAAAGATTTAGTTCAATCAGACATATTTCAAGAACTAAATACGTACACATGTACAATATCTACAATCACACACAGAAAAAAGACAAATCTCTCTATTAATAAAAATTTATACACTGATTTATTTACGGTAGTGAGACTGTTAAACATTGAATCGTATTAAAAACATTAACATATCTGCTTATTGCCAGCATCAACAAAATATATGTTTTGTTTAGATTCGACTTGTACAAGAAAGATGGTGAAAAATATGATCGTCCCGATATGTCACTAGCTAGTATACAAGCTCTTGTATGCTAGTAACTAGCATGCTTGGCGACCATTCACACGATGCAAGTCGGGGTGTAGAAGAACGTGCTCACTTTCTTGTACAAGAAAGATGCCCGTGTGTACTAGTCTTTAGGATTCAACAACTTCTTTGTGTAGTAGTATAATAGCGGCGATCCTCACACACACACACACAAAACACACACACACAATCGAACGCTAGATTCATGGGACCGACCGCTGCGACCGAACGGTTGGCCATAATACAAAATTACCAGTATTTTTTTCTTCCCAGTTTTCACTTATCTGCGCAACCCCAGTAGTACAGTCCGTCATTTTTAAACCGATTTTTTAGGAAGAGGGTGTGACGTATACTGGTAGATCTGTTTTTCCTTGCCACTTGCCACCACTACTTCTCACAATTCATAACCTTGCGACGAAGTGCACAATAAAGAAGACTTATTTTATATTGTACAATAAAGAAGTCTTCTTTTTTATTGTACAATAAAGAAGACTTCTTTTTTTATTGTACGTAATGATTAACTAGAAGGTAAATACAAGGTAAAGTAATTGGCTTGTGAAAAGCAAGACAGAGTATTTTAGAATAATTTTCGTTGTAGATCGTAATTAATTTTTTTGGTGGTTGTTATGCAGTCCCCAACTTCCACTTCTATTATATGTTTTGAATATTTTTAAGGGAGGAGTACGTGCGTTCTGTAGCCCCATTTAAATCCGCGCGTGATCTTCATGTACAAATTACATTGTGGAGTTATTCGTTTAGGGAAATTGAGTATAAAATACAATACGACCGAAGACATAACGTTAATAGTTAAGGAAATGGGTAATTCAACGTAGTTGTTTGCAAAATGTCAGAAATTTCGTGAGATTAAACTAAAAATTTAACAATAGCGATAATCTGGTTTCATGTCTGCCATCTGTGGACATTTGACAGGTAAAAATATCGCCCGTCATCGGGAAATTATACATCATGATGTGCCATGTTAATATCCGACAAAAGCGTAATATCTGAGGCTGTTTAGTAATTGTTACGACGCGACGTAATAATAGTGTATACGTAACGCAGCTATATATCAGGTTAGCACTGTTTACGAGTTTTTAGTTCCGTATCCTGTTGATTCTCACAGTTTGCAAATAACTAATTAGACATAAGTCCCAATTTTCAAGGGAATGTCGAACCTTCTCATAAAGTTTGTATCTGGAGTTCAGAATAATCCCGTATACTTGCGCAGAGCTCATTTATTGGTTGGTTGCTGCCGCTGTCAGAATTAATTACCCTGACCGTTTCGGCCTCAAGGGATTAAGGGGAATGGTGCATGAAAGCAGTGTATTTGCCCGATTTGCGATATAAGTCTTTTCCAAAGGGTTTGTCGAAATTTTTGGCTCTACAAGACGCATATAATTATTTTCAACGCCTTCTGCGTTGTTAGATATTTGCTGCCGTCATTATTCTCGGAGCGCTGATGGAAGAAGAAAAATATTTTTTTCTTATCCTCAATCAGTGCTCCGAGAATAACGAACACAGAGAATTTGTAAGAACGCAAGAAGGTGCTCAAAATTGATATTCACGTCTTGTCAAGCCAACATTTTTTTCAAAATCCTCTCTAAAACGAGTGATGGCAAAAATGATATAAATATACGGTTTGCGTGCGCCATTCCCCGTAAGGCTATTGGTTGGCAAACGTATTCGTTAATGATAATGATGAATATTCAATACGGTAATGATTAACTTGTATATGTTTCCTGTGGTCACCTTTTTTCACATAAAAATTATATCCTATACTTTTAGCTAAATGCAATGTCAAATTTGCAATTTGGTGGTTTTAGGCTCATGCAAATAAACTAAAAAAGAAAAAATAATGTTTGACAAGAGTCATAGACATTAATGTTCTTCGCTGTCTTTAAGCTATGTTTATTAACAAATATTTTCTTTCATAGATACAACTCTCCTTGACAAAGGCATTATTTATTCCAGTTGTTTATAAAACACCCAAAAGAGAAATATGCCTAAATAACAATAAAATATAGGCCTATGAATTAATTCAATTACGCTTTAAATAATCTCTTTGTAGGGAAACATTTCATAATGTTATAAATATATATATATAGGCCTAGTCTCTCATATCCAAGTAAATTATCTGTTTTGGTAGTTGTATTATTGTGTTATTGTGTTGTACTTGTGTTATTGGACGCAGTGATCAAAGGACATCAACTCTAATTTTACATTAAGGCTCCCCTTCTTAGACGATAGGTGTAAAATACTCGGGGGACGGGATATAACATAGAAAATACTTGGGGGACGGGATATAACATAGAAAATTTTATTCGAATGAGAACAATTTGTTATTTGAAGTGAATGTCTATTCAAAAGTAAATTGTGATTTTGTGTTAACCGAGTGGTGCTTGCACAAGAACTCAAGAGTTCTTGTGTTTGTGTTATGCATGCATTTTATGTAAAAATGTGTTTGTATGTACAGTGCAGACCTTTATTTTCTTTACCATGTAACTTTTGATATCAAAATGCATCATAATCAATTATGACTACAAAAATAACAAAAAAGTATATAAATACAAATCCGCTCTGTGTTCAGAGTGGAAAAATTTCTCTCGCCAGGACGTTTGTGTGTGCCGCATATTGTTAGTGCAAAGATGTAGTGAGGCAGTAATGAAAGTGCAGCGTTTTACCTTTCAATCTTACAGAGCCGGTTAGATTTTGTTTAGGCTAACCGCGATAAAGCGAGCACTTTTGAAAGCCCCTCGTTTGAAAAATAGTCAGTAAATGTATTTTATTTTATCCTTATACCTGAAATTCTGAGTGCGGTGGAATCTACTCACTGTGTTTATTACTTGCATTGCAATGTTAATTTTAAAAGGTGGTTAACGAATAAAATATGGCTGAAAGGAAAAAGTAACTAGGGCCTCAAAAGTGCTCACTTGACCGTGAATAGCCTATAGCTGCATTTTCAGCATCGTTGTAGATTAGAATGTTCAAACTGTGCGTGAGTTTGTACATGCGAAGTTCAGCAGCCATGCGCAATTAGCATAATTATACGGTAAGGTGAATCATGTTTGCAGATGCAAATGTGATTATACAACTCATCGAGCGACAATCTGCGAGCAACGTTATCCTCGCTAACTGCATCAAACAGGGTAATTGCGATACATGGTAATGACTACATACAATCATGTGTAATAATTGGGCATGCGACATGGGGAAGGTTTTTTTTTCTCTCTCATCGGGTTTTAATTATGGGTTAATCGAAGACAGCCAGATAGGTTTGGCGAGTGAAATCGGATGAACCAAACTATCGCCTATTTTAACGCACTCAATGATAAAAAATTCTTTATATTTACGAGATGTTTTACGGAAATGTACAGTGTATATACGGAAAGGCAATCCGTAATGACGAAAAACGGAGTTAAGTCCGTAAATACATAATATGGAAAGTCACCGTATTCCCTTTGGCTTCGAGTTGCGGGAAGGAATAATGCCGATTCTACACGAAGCTTTCTTCGCCACTGTAACAAGAATGTTATCGTTTCTGCGGGAGTTAAGGTTATCCACGCGACTATGACCTATCCTTTCAAACATTAAAAAATAGGACCAGGCGTCTGTAACATTTGGCAACATTAAAAATACACTAAATTTAATAGAAACTGAATTTTTGCTTTTGTCCTTCGTAGGGAAATATTAAAGTTGTACCACTATTCTCAAGTGAGAGTTGTGGGCTCCACAGCTCAGGGGTAGGGTAGCCAACCTGTAGTCGGAGGATCGCGGGTTTGCTCCCCAACGCAGCAGATTTTCAGTTCGCTTGCCGCACTGGGAATCTGTTAGCAGGACGGCCCCACCAGAGCTTCGTCAATATCAAAATGTCACGACAGTGTCAATTGAAGGGAAACGAGGGGGGGGGGGGGGATGGTTAGAGTCGTGCACTGGGAACTTTTTGACTCGGGCTCAAACCTCGCTTAAGAACAAAAATTTTAACTTTTTTAATATCATTTTTTATATACGGTAGAACACCTACATAACGAAAATTTATGACATTTTCATTATCTATTTTTATTTTAAACGGAAAGTAATGAAAGCTAACTTGGAAATTAATGGAGAGGTTCCGTGAAATTTACGAAAAGTCCGTTTCTGCAAATCAATGTGTCCGTAATTTTACGGAGAGTTTACGAACTCTTCTGGATAAATTTTTACCAGCACTTTTCCTTAAAATGAAAGAATTTTTTTTTAACAGTGTTGTGGAATATTAATGCGTAATTATTTTTCTTTCTTTCTACGTCATCATCTCATCTGATGCTGTTCTAAAGTGAGTTCATTTTAAAACCATTAAAGTGGTTATTTGCGATTAACGGTTTGCGGAGTTCTTTTGCAATATGAAGATATTTTTTTTAAACAACAAGTGTGGAAATTCTATTAGATTCGTTTTACGTTTCTTTTATTAGCTGTCTTAAATACAAAAGCGTATTGGATATAAGCTATTTACGATATAATTAGCACTTTTGAAAGCCCTGCTTAGGATTTACTTGTATTCGGGTGGTTTATTCTTCCACCTTATGAAAGATTAACATTGTCATGGGCCTCACCACTTTATTCATGCGTCGGTCAAGTGAAACTGTAAAATTATTAGAAAAGTGAATATTTAACCGATAAGCTCATTTTTACACTTCGGTGCATTAAAAAACAGAGAAAGAGAAGAAAATAATTTTAAGTTATCAGAAAAGGGTTGCCAAACACTTTTTATTCGACGTTAAGTTACGGAACTACTTCCCAACCATCGTTACCAAGTTTACTGGGTGCATGTCACTCAGTGCGCCCGTTAAAATATATGCAGGTAGTGGCAGTGATTTTTTTTTCTGAGGTTGATTCTAAAAGTGCTCACTTTATCGAGAATAGTCTTTAGGACAGTTTAGTACATTTTGTGCGTCAGGGGTTCTGGGATAGACGCTCAAGTTATAATGTTATAATTTATTTATATTCCTTCGACCACTCAAGAGCATGTTAGTATTTTTATGGAGTTTGTATAGTAAAAAATATAAATTTGCAATAGTGTGTGTATGTTAAAAGAAACATTCTACATATTGCTACAGTGTTTGCGCATCTCAAAATTTCATTGCTTTACAAATAAAATTTTTGCTTAAAAACTTTAACGAAAAATTTTAGAATGGAAAAATGTAGCTGTGAAATGCGCCTTTAATCAAATTGTCGTTTTACAAAATAACCAAATCAACGTGTATTATTTTCCGAAGCACTTTATAGCGAGACACTTGATTATAGGTAAATGCATGTAGGATCCGCGAGCGAAATTTGTCACAAGTTTCATATAATTATTTTAATTTTCTTGGGGCGCATATTTCCGAACTCTAACAGGATTTAATAGCCGTCAAGCTATTTATGTTTTTCCCCCTATATCCGTCAGCTATGTTATAGATCGTGATAAATAATATTTTATTTCGAACAGAAAAACCTCTTTAAACGTTAGGCAGGTGGGTAACCCGCAATAAAGTTTCTCCCCAATCAGGAATATTTCCATTTCCCTAGCAAACGCATATGTTTATCCTTTATATACGAAATATTACATTTTAAGTCACCTTTGATACTTCGTGCAGTGCTTTCTGAATTGAAAAATCATCGGAATGAAGTAATATTTTATATATGTAGTTAAATTGACAGCAGCATTCAGAAAGTAAAAAACTAAGGATGTGATTCTGTTTTGTTCACAGGTACGGTACAAACACGAGCTGGGCACTATCGGTTCTAGTTACAACTCGCACAGACATTACATTACCTATGGGTATGTTCTTGTTGGTTGTCCACTAAGGTCGACGGCAATACTAGAAGTTCACTCACGTAAGTAAGTATTGATTTTATAAATGCCATTTGTTAAAATTCCTGACAGTATCAGAGTCAATACGGTTATAGGCTGTTCGCGGCAAAATTATCACTTTTGAAAGTCCTACTTAACATGTACTTGTATGCACATTGTGTATGCTTTCACCTTATGTAAAATTAACACTGCTATGGACCTCATCACTTCATTCATACGTCGGTCAAGTGAAACTGTGGAATTATTAGGAGAGTGAATATCGTATAAATTTGCTCGTTTTTGCACTTTGATGCATTAAAAAACATAAAGCGAAAGAAATAATTTAAGTTATCACAAATGGTTACATAGCACTTTTTATTCTACGTTAACGATACGGAACTACTCACCCGCCACCGTTACCAACTTTACTGGGCGCTTGTCACTCAGTGCACCCGTTAAAATATATGCAAGCAGGCTTTTTTCTAAGGTCGATTTCAAAAGTGCTCACTTTATCGTGAACAGCCTTTAGCCCGCTGGTTTCCCACAAGTACGACAAATCTAATCCCGCAGTTTCGCATACGGAGAACACAGCGGACGCTGGCAGTATCCTGATGGATTCCTTAGGGGCAGTCCATTGCTTCTCATTACGCGATATTATTTTGAGTCTCACTTCAGGGCTGACGGTAGCGTACAGTTCCCAAACAAATATTTTATTTACGGTATAGTCTACTCGCAGTTTCTTCACACCGAACCTTTGAAAAATTACCTTAAGTATGACGTGTTTAGTTATTTCCTAAATATGCTATGTACCACAAGCGTTTTATACCTCTTGGCATGAAAGTATCTTATTTTTCGTTTAATTGTTATATTGCCTGTGTGTTTTAATTATAAATTACAATATCTCTTTTTTTTTTAATATGAATCAAAACAGTGGGAGAACGTGTGTGTTGGTAGTGCCTAGTAATAAATTGTTCCCATGCAAAATACCACTACAACTGAGTGCGCACGAATACAGTGCGTTGTCCTTTGGTGTAATTTTCTAGACTTAGTTAAGGTTAGCTTGCACGGGGCGGACGAATATTCAAGAAGTAGAACTTTTGCAGGGCTTCAGAAAAGTGCGAAGGAACCGTGAATGGATTGTAGCTAAGAACTAAACTTAGAATCCTTAAATTTGTATTATGATAATTTTAAGAGATAATTTATAAAATGTGTTTACTTATGTAGGCTCAAATTATAGTCAAATGTCTTGCCGGAACAAGGACTCGTACATCTGTATTGCTGGAAGTGCATGTTCGCAATCGCACACGTGACCACGCCCAGCACTTACCAAAATAGAATTCCTTTAGTCGTAGATGTATTGATAATACAACTCTTATATTCGTAGTTGCACTCGAACAAGTGATTTGCAGAACTGAAGACCATCACGTAACCAGTTACTTCACGAAGTTATCCATTTGAACTCAGTGCTGATAGAGCTATGTGTGACACTAACATAGCCCTCCTTCAGTCTCGTAATATATTGCTACAAGAGAAATCAATCCACATATAAGAAAATGGTGGAAATAACAAATAGGTTTTTGGTCATGTAAGGATGGCGCTACAAAAAAAAAAACCTACGTTGGGTGTAAAATTTACTGTCACACGAAATATCTTCACAGCTATCAAGGTGATAAAAAATTATGGAAATATAGCAATTTGGACGTCACCAGAGTAACCAAAAAAGTCCTGAAAACGCGTCAGTTTTCTTTATGGGCTTGAAATAAAATCTATGAGCTTATATTTGCATGTCGTAGCAGCTTTTCATTTTTTGTCTCACTTTCCACGCACACCTTCCCGAGGTACCATTTTTTCTAATTTAATTTTGTTGGGTAGATGAATTATGGGAGGTAGTCGACGGTCCAACAGCGTTGACGTACAGAATACATTTCTGCTGTGTGTGTGCAACTAGGACGCATTGAATTACCCAGAAATTTGCAAAGAATTTTTATAAAGTTGCAGGAAAAATACGTTTATGTCGTAGGGTGCGTGAGTGAAGAGATTTGGGCGGCTCTTAACAGCAAGGTCTTGAGAGCCGATGAGGGTGATTGAGGCGAGTATGGAGCAGCGCCGGAATGATAGGCGCAGGGAAACGGGAGAACACCGAGAAAACCCGCAAACCAGTGGCATCGCCCGGCACGATGCCCACTAGCGAAAATTTGGGAGTGACCCGGCCAGGGATTGAGCCCGATTCGCCTTGGTGGGAGGCGAGCAGGCTAACAGCTCAGCCACTGCGGCACCTCTGTCGTTGGGATTGGGCTGAGAGAATAAATTTTTTGTACCAAAACGCGAGACGATATTGTGAAATCCTCTTACGATATTATGTTAAAAATGGTATTTATTATGTAGTCAAATTTTCCCGACGCAAAAAGTGTATAGGCCTACTTTTACGTAATTAATTAATTAACGAAAATTTTGTTTATTTAATAATTAGTTAAAATGATACAGTTTTCTGCATTGAAAAAATATACTACGTAATGAAAACAATTTGTAACATAATTGTAAGACATAATTTAATATCGGTTCCCGTTTGGGTACAACAAATTAATTCTCGCAAAAGCTGTAGAAATGAAGGATCGTGGCCTTAAACCGTGGATCAGGCAAGCAAACAGTGGAGTGGTGGTCTGCTTAAGGTTGGTCATAAGTGTGCTCATTTTGCTGAACTACCACTTGGTGGTATGTAACCAGGAGGCCACACTTGGGCGGCGACAGAAACTCCGCCCTCGGCATTTGCATAATTAGAGCGGCGGGAGATGAAGCATGCCGGCGAAGACAGGGGATAGGTGCTTCTCTCCTCTCCCCCCCCCCCCCCCAAATTCCCTCCTTAACCATGGGGGTCCATACCTAATGACGCATTAATCACAGCTGCTGATTGCAGGGCCGTCGGGAAGAGCGTCTCGCATGACGAGGCAGGCCATTATTGCCAAACGTACGAGGATTCTCATGCATGCACGAGTATTTACGGTATAGTGCATTCGCGATTGCGTCCAACTTTTCTGAAGCCCTGCTAAAGTTCTACATCCAGGGTATTCCTCCGCCGCAAGCAAACAACGCTTAACCAAGTCTGGGAAATTACACCAAAGGGACAACGCACCGCATTCGTGCGCGCTCAGTGTAAAGGCTGTTCACGATTAAGTGAGTACTTTTGAAATCAACCTTTTAAAAAAGGCACTGCTCCAACCTATATATATATATATATATATATATATATATATATATATATATATATATATATATATAAACTGGCACACTGAGTGACATGCACCTGGCAACGTTGGTAACGATGGAGGGGAAAATAGTTCAATATCTTAACGTAGAATAAAAAGTGTTGAGTAACAATTTGTAATAGTTTAAATTATTTGTATCGCTTTTTATTTTTTTTTTAATGCGTCGAAGCAGATTTTTTAAATAGTTACTTTTCTAATAATTTTACAGTTTCACTTGACCGACGCATGAATAAAGGGATGAAGTCCATGGCAATAATAATTTTACGTATCGTGGAAGAACACACAACGTGCATAACGCATGTGATATATGATATATTTGAGAAATAGCCTGACATGTCATACATGGAGTGATTTCTCAAAGCTTTTAATTTTGAAAAATGTAAAGAACCCGCGATTTGACTATAAACGTACTGTACAGCAGTGGCTCTTGTGCACTTCTCGTGAGTGTCTGCGGAGCCGCCTATGCCGTCGTTAATGTATAGACTGAATATGAGGTAGACAGCTTGTTCGTCTTCTGCGCAAGAACCCAGCATTGACCTACCCCAATCCTACACAACTGTCAAAGTCACATGGTCGTTACTTACGAACGTGATTGTTAACATCTTAATTTTGAAATGATAAAGCACTTTAATATCAATAAAATTCTTTTATCGATTTGAATTTAATGAAATTTACATTACAAATTGGTAGGGATAGGAAAATTTCGCGAGTTCATTTCATGACAAGATAGACGTCCAACACGTGTGCACTGAAGTCATCTTGGCAATTGGATCGCAATTCATTAGACACGACTGGACAACTCTGAACCAATAGCAGACTTGCAAGGAAACAAGTAGCGAGTACCACACTGCCACGTGTGTGGTAACACTGGCTACTCTCTGGAGCAGCAGCCAATGAACAAACATGTGAGTCTCGAGTGTACACAGGGCTGTGGAGTCTAGCCTGCAGGTCATTGAACTCGCGAAATTTTCCAACCCCTAATGATAATTAACGTCGGCGATTGGACATGTGACGTAACGTACACACTCCAGAACTGGGGTATTATCACTCCCCAGCACGCCGTTCCAGAGCACCGACATAAACACGTCAAATATTACACGAAATACACTTGGACTTAGGACCCAGGCACTGTCGCATTAACCACATTATTAACACAGCACAGTGACATGCATAACATTTAAACTGCTAGTTTACAGTTAGACTGGCTACAACTGTGCTTAGCGATAAATTTTTACCTAAGCACAATGATAGTAAGGAGAACATTTCTACTTGATTTAACTTTCCTTGATACTATCGCCAAGCGTCAATATCCAGCCAATCAGAAGATCCGACACTTGTTACTACGTTATCAGATGAAAAACGTATATGCGAATCAAGAAAGTGTGTATGTTGACTTCATTCCTCGGGCAGATTTTTTTTTCTGGATAATCGCAACTACGGAAGTTTTGTAACGTTTTTAGGTAACGTTAACAGTAAAAATTGAAATGAAAATAATTTCTCATTTTAAAATCGTCTCAAATCAATCGGAAATATTTATTTTCAGCAAAAAAAAAAAAAACGCTGGCAACTTAATTACTGCTGTGTTTCTTTACTACGCATTGCTCGAGGCACTAATTGGTTTTCCAAAAAGTTATGGGATTTCTCATTTCACGTGGTCAGCGTTTGCACCCCTGGTATTTGGTTTTTATGCAGCGATTAGGCTACATCCATATAGCGGCTGATCATTAATTACGGTAGTAATTACGAAGGAATGACTATGTTAATTTATTGGCTTTGCCCAAAGTTACACCTTGTGGCATGTAGAGTTGTTACACAGACTCAAGTAACACGAAGTTTGTCGTGTGGCCTTCGGTCGCAGGCGTGCGGCCGGTATAGGCTATTCACGGTAAAGTGAGCACTTTTTAATGCCCCCATCAAAAGGCATTAACCCGTAATAAATATATTTTACTACATGAAATGTATACATTGTGTTTGTTAGTCATATTGCAATATTTATATTTAAAAGTGGAGGGAAGATGGAAATGAATTGACAAGAAAAATTTAGCAGGGCCTTACAGATTGCTCACTTTACCGCGAATAGGCTGTACCTTGGCTGGATAGTTCCTACCTGCTCCGTTAGGTGGTGTGCGCGGGTCGACAAGGGCTCTGGGACTAGTTTACCGATCAATGTTCTAACCCCAAACCCAACCCACTTCGTTTTTGCTTGACGTGTTGGCAGGAGAGCAGTTCAATGTTGGTACACGGAGATCTGTTGTGCGGAGCCAGCAGGATCGGTCTACCTCATCTCTAGTCTATGGGCACACGCGTGCGTTTGTAGGCGGCCGTTATTTCTGCGCATACCCGTTTTTGCCCATCAAGTTTTCAAAGCCGAATGCCAATTTAACTGGGATCCCTAAACGAACATGGTAGCGAGTGAATACGTCTTTAAATCGATTCTAACCTTTCTTAAACTAACCTGTAACACTAGTTCGATTAGTGTCTTTTGCAGTATAAACTAACATAAGTAAGGTTACTTCTAATCAGGTTGAGATGATCAATTTTAAGAGTTTGGCAGCCAAAAATTTTCGCTTCCAGATGCGACGCTAGCGTCGCATGTGTACCAGATTTTATATTTTCTACGTAAAAAAATAGGATACTGGCAATAATCATAAACGAAATATAAAATAACCTCGTAACTTAGTAAAAACTTTCGCTTTCATTACTCAAGTAGGTTAAAATTTTAATTAAAAGTTACCTTTTGGAACACTGCGCACCTAGCGGTGGGAATTTTCCCTGTGCCAAACTCTCCCACAATAAACCCCGTTTTGTTCGTAACCTGAGTAGATTAGCGTTAACTTATATTAGTTGGTATACGCTGTTCACGGTAAAGTGAGCAATTTTCGAAGCCCTTTCATTTGCAGTAATAGTAAATAGTTATATTTTATTGTAGCCTTGGTTGCTAACTTTCGAGTCCGTTGAAATATGTGCACTGTGTTTATTACTTACATGGCAGTATTCGTGTAGAAAAATGGCGGCAGGATACAAAAATGGCTGATAGGAAAAGAGTAACTATGGCCTCAAATGTACTCACTTTACCGTGAACAGACTATAAATAACTGGATCGTTTTCAAGTACATGAGAAGTAGTCACTCCCGCGACTGTCTACAGACGCGTATTACAATTGCATGAAATTGTCGGAACAGACTATATAAATAGGAACTGTAAAAATAAGACAACTCCTGTTTGAGAATATATATTGTTGTCTGGGTGAACGATTAATCATTTTACTACTGTACAAATATTATCCTTCTACTTTTTCCCTTGTTCGGCACAAGTAAGTTCTCTAGTTGTTGACGATTCGTACCTAAGAATCATCACGGCTGCCTGTCAACCAAAGTTGGTGATGTTTCCGAATTCTTGTTTGTCGAAAATTTTCATGTCAAATAAATGCTGGAGTATTTATTTGCAATACGATGATGCATTTGAGAAATCCGATGTGTATGAGAAATTCTGTTGTCAGTTCGCGGAAATCAGTTACCACCGTTCTGGGAACACTGGACCACCCGTGTCGTCGCATGGCGGGAGACAGGCATGTGCTGTCGTGAGTTGCCGGCCATCGGACCTCGCAGGGCCTGCGGTGTTGCCGTCGGACAGCATCCCGTCTCGGGGAGAAATTATACGGCTATAGAACCATAATTTATGTACTCATAAGCGACGACAAGACGCTAAATATAGGGGTAGCCATTATGTGTTTGTTGGTAAAGGCTATTCACGGTAAAGTGAGCACTTTTTAAAACCCTTTCAACAGGCATTAACTAAAAAAAAAAGGCTGTTCACGATAAAGTGAGCACTTTTGAAATCAACCTTAGAAAAATCACACTACCCCTACCTGCTTATATTTTAACGGGCACAATGAGTGACATGTGTTCAGTAAAATTGGTAACGATGGAGGGGAAAGCAGTTCCATATTTTAACGCCAAACAAGAAGTGTTAGGTTATCATTTGTGATAACTTAAATTATTTCTATCGGTTTCTGTATTTTTTAATGTATCGAAGTGTAAAAACAAGCAAATTTGTAGAATATTTGCTTTTCCAATAATTTCACAGTTTCACTTGACCATCGCATGAATAAAGTGACGAGGCCCATGACGATGCTAATTTTACATAAGGCGGAAGAACACACGACGTGTACAAGTAGATCTCAAGCAGGGATTTTAAAAGAGCTCATTTTGCCGTGAACAGCCTATAGTAAATATGTTTTATTACAGCTTTAGACGTAAACTTTTGGGAGTTGTGAAATGCATGAACTGTGTTTATTAGTCACAAAGCAATGTTTATATTAAAAGTGACAGGAAGATAGAAGTCTGATGAAAATAAAAATTCAGCAGGGCCTTAAAAGCTAACTTTACCGTGAATCGCCTATATCATATAAGTATGTGCTATCTAAAATTAAAAAATATATACCGACATACCTGTATGCCTGTCCATGGATTATATAAGAGCTCTTATATATATATATATATATATATATATATATATATATATACATACACACACATACACACATACATAATTCCTACAGCTGTGCTATTTGTCGCTTTCTACACACAGCACACATAGCATTTCATTTACCATAATAATGTTAATAGTATTTGATTTGTTTATGTAAGTCTATAACTGAAATAATTTAGTAACATTCAATTGGTATTACTGAAATTTAATTGCTACCACAATGACTAGTAGTTATATGTGTATACAATTTTGTAATGCTGAGTTTTCCTTTGTACATGAATGTGTGTGTGTGGGGTGTAAGGACGGAAAAGTTAATGAAAAAAATGTGGGTTGGGGGGGGGGGGAAGTTAGCTGTCCCGTATTTGTCCGAAAGACATGGAGCCGATGAGGTTTAATAAGCACCAAATTGTCCTTGCAATCTCGATTTCCACCAACGTTCCCATCTCATTGGCCCAATCTAATGGATGCCATGCGTATTATTGTGCTGTATCAGCTCTAAGGACATACACGACGTTGATTTTTTTTCGTCTGCAGTAGTCATTCGAAAAGTGCTTAAGGAATATTACGTTCGAAAGCTATCCCGAATACTTATGTACAAACTCAGACGATCTAAGGCAGGTATGTCTACACAACCATTACGTGTGACATATTCCACGGGAATTATAAAAGACAATTATGTTCCGAGTTTCAGAATGGATAAAATACGCTTCCAAGAGTAAAAGCCAATATCGTTCGCTGGAAATAATTAATTCTAAATTTATTTGTTTCCAGGAATTGCTGATCGAAGTCACGACTTTGTGAACTGCATTGGGCTCGCGACACAAAAATTACATTATAAAATCGTAGTTTAAAAATTATAATTAACGGAGATCTCGTGCTATTGATCAATTTATATGCTTTCCGCGTTGGAATACAGTTTGGCGTACGCATTTATTTTTGGCGGGGAACAACAAAACGTGTTGCGTGCAAGGCGCTGGACATGCGCTGTTTCGAAGCTGTCGCTCGCGTTGTTGGTGAAAGTTAACTGTAACAAACCTTTTAAAACCAAGCTGTTATTTATAAATGAACTAAAAAGAAAATTAATAATTATAGCTGTAGTTACAGAATTTGTAAGACGTGGTTGAACAGCCTTAATAAACCTTACTACAGATTAATATTTTCAGATCCACTTATATTTAGTATATAAAAGATTGGTGCACTGTAGAATGTACACTTCTTTTGCGTAAGTGTGTTAAACACATATCTCGCGTAAGGCTCTTAACTATTCGCGGCAAGTTTTGATATACTAAATATAAATTGATACAAAAATATTAATTTTTATTATAGTTTATTAAGTAGGTTGGACCACGTCTTACAAATTGTACAAGTTTCCAGTTTTATCAACTTTGCTTTGATAACAGCCTGCACTAATTCCAAAAAAGTATGATTTTCAGAGTATTCCCCTAACGTATTTGTGCGTATTATTGTTTACAATGGACAAAACCGTTAGATAATGCATTCTAAGTGCACTTCATTACAGATAACTACGTATACATAGTTTTCAATCCACACGTGGGAAACGATTGTTTTTCTTTTCCAGTGTAGTATTTTCGATAAATCAACTCACATTAAAGGTGGAAGCCAGTTCCCAACACACGTGTTTCGATAGACGACTGTGCGGGAGAGAAGCCAATCTCAGATGTTCCCCGAGCCATTAGTTAAATGTTTTTAAAATCCCGTCATTTTGTAAGTGCAGTATTCCTTTCGTGTTTCGTTTCCTGTATTAGTAATGCCGCGAACGTGCCCTAACATAACATATTTTTCTACTCGGGCCTTGTTTCCTGTCATATTTAACACATCCGGTATACGATCTACGGTGCGGGAGGCTCTTTGTTCGAATCCGGGATAAGGCATGGGTGTTAATTTAAGTTAGGTTATAAGTTAGACTGTAGGCCGTCCCCTGCTAAGCTTTCAAACATAAAACCGGGGGAAGTCCTTTACAATACAAAACAATACAATACATCAGGTATATTCCCTACTGTAAGCTAGTACGTAATACTTTCCTGAGCATTAGGCAATAGACGCTAATAAGCCATAACAATGAAAGCGCTGATTTGCCGAGCTAATGAGACAATAGCAAATGCACGCCAAATGTTATATTAATTAATGACCCTTGTTGAAAATTAGACACGCTAAATTACAGCATTCCTTTAAAATGGCGTAATAACAGGGAACGGAAAATTATCCGACCAAGGCTGTTATTATTTGCCCTTTCTATTACTGGCCAAAATGCTGGCCTTTCATAACGGAAATAGTTGATTATTAACGCACAACACACACATACATACATCACCCAATATTAAAGAAGTTGCGAAGTGCGGCTATGAAGGAATCCTACATTCGCGGAACGCTGATTGCACGGTCAATCATTTGAACGTTTCTCGAAGGCTGAAGAAGCAATTCTAGTGCGCTAATGCTGGTGCGGTTTAGCGCAGGAACGCAGTAATTTGTTACGTCAACTATGCCTACCCGTCAAGCGCAAACGAGGCAGGTTTGCTGAAGGATTGGAGAGGTACAGTCCGTTCAAATTCTTTATTCAGTGCCGACTTAAACTATCACGCCTCTCCGTACAGTTGCCAGTTTCTCATCTGAATATTAACAAAGCATGGCCTTCATTTCTTCCTTTCTAGCTGATATACATGACGTAGTTGGTTGGCACACAATATTATGATTCCAGGGGTTCTGTGTTCGAATCCCAGCTAGGGCCGTTATTAAGAGTGAGTTTAGTATTTCTTATAAGTCACCTCTTTATTTCTCGTTTAACTTGACGGCACAAAGAGGACGCTCTAACATGTCACCTACGCTTACAGTGTACTCGTCAATCCTCTGGCATTACTGTTCTACAGTTTTGATCAAACACACACGGACCCAGTGTGTGTGTGAGAGAGAGATAGAGAGAGAGAGAGAGAGAGAGAGAGAGAGAGAGGTAGATATATATTTCATACCTCTTGTTAAGGTGGTGTTCTACTTGCCGTGGTGTGTTTATTTATACCGCTTTATAAATAAGTGCAGTAAGGGACGAGCACACGTCTACCAAAGTTTCGGCAATTATATATTATTTCTTCCATTTTACGCACTGTACATCCTTTACTTGTGTGTGGCTGGTGCGCGAATATACCGTTTGCCAATGCAGGTATTCCAAGGGGACAGTTCTCCCACAAACTGTATGAAATGATGTCTCATTCTTCCCGCAGCTGTTGAGATAGAAAATGGTACACGTATTACTGAAATTTAGTTGCTACCACACTGACTACCAGTTATCTTAATCATATTATAAATGCGAAAGTTTATATGTTTGTTTGTTACTCAATCACGCCATAATGGCTCAACGGATTTGAATAGAATTCAGTACAGTGGTAGATTATATCATTGGTTAGCACTGAGGGTACTTTTCATCCCTGAAAAACGAACAGTTTATTAGGGAATATATAAAATATGCCACCAACCATTTGAGTAGGCGCTGGTTGGTGGTGGAGCCGCGGGTAACAGCCAGTATATATATATATATATATATATATATATATATATATATATATATATATATATATATATATATATATATATATATATATATATATACATATATATATATAATGTTCTAATGCTGACTTATTTTCTCTGTGTGTGTGGTGGGTAGGGTTCGAAAAGTAGTGTAACCACGCCCTCTCCGACATACGGTCCACCCCAGCGACGCTTTACACTGCCCCTCTCAAAAAGGAGTGTGTGAAGATTAAAGTGAAGAGATTTGGGATTCTTGAGAGCCGATGAGGATGAAGCGAGTTGAGTATGGGGCAGCGCCGGAATGCAAGAGCGTGAAGGGGGGGATGGGGAGAAAACCCGCCGACCAGCGGGATCGTACGGCACGATTCCCGCGTGCGAAAATCCAGGAGCGAGCCCGCCGGGAATCGAACCCGGCTCGTCTTGGTGGCCCCAGGAAAGCATGGACCAGCACATAAATGTTATTCTTATCATGGTAGGTAAAAGTGACACAAGTCTAGTTACCTTGAGTGGCAGTAAAAATGTACATTTTAAGTCTTATTAACATATGTTTGATGTTTACGCCGTAAATTAAAAGGAAAATCAGCCTTAAATATACAAAGTGTCAAATACAAAGAATTTTAACACTTTTGAAGAGAAAAAAAAAAAGCTTCTCGCGGGTTCTAAATTACGAGTGGATGTATATTTTAAATATCTTTTATTACTTAAACATGCAGATAACCATCTCGGTTGTATCAGCCGTTTTCTGTCGTTTTGCACACTTTGCTGCGGCGGACAGCACATGTGTTATTCTCCCACACTGCGCAGTCATCCGCAATGAGCAGTACACCGTCCTTTTGTTCGGTTTCAATGTTCCGTTTTTCACACTGCTTGCCGCATGAGTGACCACGCAGTTTCTTGAACATAACTTCAAGTGTACGTCCTGTTTAGCTAAGCTCACAATTTAAAATTATGCAGCTCGTGGTCGCATAATTTGATCGGCATACTTTTAACTATCGATTAAGAATGCTCTCACTCTGGATAAGCAGATTTGACGGTTTATTTTTGGTTTTATTCGAACCTTCAAACCAAGCGCTTTGTTAATAGCCAAGAATGCACAAGTGGACATGAAGCGAAGCACGAAATGAAACTTTAATTTCATATTGTCGGAACAAATTCTTTGTAGGAGAGGCATTAAGTTACCTCTGAGAAACAAAATACATATCAGAAATTTCCGTTCAGTAGATACGTTGAAGTAAACGGGAAAGCATGTGCATAAAAACATTTAAAATACAAAATCCTAAATAATGCGTAAAATAGCTATAGACCTTCTTAATTGTCAAAAAAGTTCCTATCAGCTAGTAATGATAATATAGGTCCTATATATCAGAATACTGTTTTATTTATTTATTTCACTCTCAAAAGGGAAACATTTGAAAACAAAAAAAAAATCATACGAAGCTTGCAAAATACTACTCGAAACACGTATGGGAGGTTACTTCGACGCAATACTCTAAATTCTTAGTTATATATGAAATGTTACTTGAAATCCATTATAACATTTATAAGCCTGTATACTGTTCACATGCTGGGGAGAATATTTGTAAGTCGATCGTGCCACAATATAAGGTGCCTAATTTCTACGCGCAGAGTAAAAAATTTTCTGATAAATTTCCTAAACTGTAATAGAAGTTATTAACCTATACACTGTATGGAAATGGTACCTGCATATATAGTAATGTTTAGCGTCGCTACCATACAAAGTTGGGGACTTCCCCACGTATTTGACTGTTTCTTGAGCAAATGTATGAACGACTACATTGAATGTATGTAGGATGGGGGGTGGGGAGGGGGGATACAATTCCCGCTTTCTCACTAAGCATATACACTGGTGTGGTAAATTTCCGAATAATTTCTTAGTGTGTGTGCATTTTCGTTCGAACTCGCTCCAAGTAAATTAATATTTTATAAAAACCGTTATGCCGAAATAACAAAGCCATAATCACGTAAAGAAGACAATCGTCCCTGGTATCCTGTAGAGACAGAGAACTGTGCGTTTCCTTGTTCATTGTAGTCGTTGAAGAGGAGTCAATGTACTTGGGTATGACAAAGCGTGTCTACGACATATTAACATAGCTTTGAGTCATTGCTTTAGTGGTAGATGGATAGCTCTTAAATTTTCATTAGTATTTGTGCTTGCTATCGCATATTGGATACTTATCTTCTTACTTTCACATTGAGCTTCTCGAACAGGCGTATAGAATTCGTCTCGTATTCTTATAAATATGTAAATTATATTCTACTGCGTGTCCTGTATTGAAACTGTTAAATACTGTGGAAAACTTAATGAACCACGTCTTTCATTCGTTCAAAATATTTGATACGAATCACTGGAAAGTTCAAGGTTTACTGAAAGCAACAAGCAAATACTTTCATTACAAATGAGTAAATATTAAAAACCCAGGGAATATTGGTGAAGTAATAAAAACCTGGAAAATGATCTTGATAATGTTACATGTGACTGTGCTACTGGACATCAAAACTTCAAAACTCTACAGAGGAAATCTGTCACTGAGTGGTCGCCTTCTAAAGGCATTTGTAAAATTTGTATGACACCTAAGCATGTGTTGCATAGAAATTAAGTTTTCATTCATTTGAATTCAATATATTTTAAGACTCCGGACATAATGGAGATGAGAAGCGAAACTCATATGAATACACGATGTATACGAGAGCGGTCATTATATACTATTTTTATTATCTGCTTACGAATTATTAACTAAAATATGATACCGTTATCTAGAAAGTAAACGTATGTTTTGAGATAGGTGTCAGGAGACAAATAAGCGGGGAAAATATATTTGTAAGTAAAATATCAGTTAAACTTCAATTGATATATTTCTTAAATTTAACATGTCCCATATTTTATATATTTCATGTCATCAAATACCACAATCACATTATAGCACTCAAACACTTATATTAAAGAGCGGTTTAAAACGCCGAGTTGTCCATACAAAGAAGCAAAACTTGGCTGAATGGGTAGCAGGAAACGTGGGGAGTTTGTGCCAGCTACTTTTTTTTTTTAATAATAAGAATGCCTTTCGGCACATCTGACACTGACTAACTAACCATCTGTCTACACACCGAGCTTAATGAGTAGAGCCAATGTTGGCTCGGTAATCATCCGGCAACGGATGCTACTCACTCAAGGTCGGCAGCCATCCTCTTTGATGTGAGCTGCAAAGTAGTTCTCTCTCTTCTGCCGGCTTCTCCGTTGCAGACCTACTCTCATCGCGCTCTGTGACACGTCGCATCCCTGACGCAGGATCACGACTCCCTGTTTTTGTCAGTTGGTTATCACTGTCCAGATTTGAATAGTGCGATACTTCAAATGACCAGAACTCAGCCTTATGGAAAAAAAAAATCATATGAATATGCAGATAACTTATTATTTTGGTGTATGTATGTTCATATATATATATATCCATTTCTATTGCTGTAACACACGCTCACACTTATAGCATCCAAACAGTGGCAGAAAAAATTTATATTACAATAAATATAAAAAATATCCAAATATTTATATGTTGTAACCAATTTATTCGTGGTAAATTATAACAGTATAGATATATTAAATTATAACTATTTAGTAGCTAAGTAATACATTTAATTTTACTTTTCAACATTTCAATTTACTCTAATTTTTGAAAATAAAATTTCTGCAAATGCAGATTTTGGACGTAGCAGTTTCTATTGTGTCATGATGTTACATACTGTCGGAAGCACATGTTGGTTATGCGTATAAACCCACATAACACTGAACTGTCCCTGGTAATGTCAAAAGATTACATAGCAAACAGTAATACTTCCTATGTCAAAACAGCTGAAGCGAAAGGATACATTCGCAACAGAGCAACATTGGTACTACTTTCTTCGAACTGGCAGTATCTGGCATTCGTAGCCGAGATTACTTATGAAAAGGTCTGACGAATTATTACAGGTTCTTGTAATTTATAAGAAAAATATCCCCACTTCTATAATTTTTCAGCTAAGAATAGGGTGAACCCAAAATTTATATTTTCAGTCATCTGTCAGCTACCCCTTGATAGATTATATAGTGTCACTGTACGATCTATTTTACCCATGTTACGTATGTTTTGAGCTTAGTTTGTACGAGGCGGAGGAATATCCTGGCAGTATAACTATAGCAGGGCTTCAGAAAAATGTGAAGTAACCGTGAACGGATTATACAATTCAATCATGTATGTAGTATTGCCTACATGCTAGGCTCTGTATCGCTGCAGTCGAAGATTTGTGTGCATTTTACACCAAAACTGTGGGTCCTGGACAGTTTCAATATAATTGCTAGCTTACACAGACGCGCTATTTATTCGGTGATGCTCTGCTAGCATTGAAGATCTGGGTCTGATCTTCCAACATTTTCTGTGAACAGTAGTATTAATTACCGCTACACTCTGGAAGTGTTTAATTTACGTTATACGTGTACAAACAGCCTTCAACTTCCATACGTAATGCCTTCTTGAAATACGTATGTCAGTCGAATGCATGAAAGCAGTCATATGCTTGCATTAGATGGAGTTTTGATGTTCCCAGTAAGTAAAGAATCAATCAGTGTTCCTAAATATTACAAATAATCAAGACTTAATTATCAATTCGTTTATTTTAAACGCACATTAATTCGCGATGCGACAGCTCTGCAAGACATAGAAACATTTGTCACGTATATTTCCGTATATTGTTTTGCGCTCGCTGATTCCGAGTGTAACTTACAGATAAGGAAACACTGTTTTCCCACGAATCGTGACCGTTGGCTGCGGGATTACCGAGAAACGATTAATTTACAATTTGCGTTACACAAAATTTACATTGGGCAGCTATCAATCTTGTTTCGCTTACCTGCGTCTCCTAATTTGCATCTGCAGTGGTTAGGTTTCGTGTGACAAATTGACTGTCGCGGCGCACTCGAGACAAGCTACCGTTGCAGATAACAATACCAGAGTATAAATAACGCTGCCGAACGTATCTAAAGAATAAAAGACTCGTTGGAAATTGGCCGTTTTAAATAACCGAACTCTCGGCCCTTGTGATGTTGGATAAGAGACTGATTAACGCCGCAGCCTCGAGACGAGATCAAGTGTGTTCGTGGCCGCCATGTGTTCCACGACCGGTGCGAAACCGGTTGTCAGGGCAGGCGCCAACCTTGCCATTGACCTGGGTCGTAACTAAGGCCGAGAAGCGCTTGAGCTGGCGCTGACGACAGACGCGGTCAGGGTTGTGCGTCGTAAGCGATTCCGTCCAACTTCTTTCCCAATCTTTCTGACTCGCCACAATAGATGGCGCGTGTGAATGACAGCATTTTGAAGCTTTAAAATTATGGAAGATTTACTATTCTGTATAATTTGACTAAGTTTTAAAAATTATGATGCGTAAAAATCATATAATTAATTTTACTTGAGACCGAAGTTTATTTTATGTAGGGTCTCCATCAAATCCATACATACGCATGAGATTTAAACGTACACTGGTGGCCATTAAAATTGGTGCACCAAAAAAGGACGCACCTGTAGCAACCAACACTAAGGGAGTGCGTAGAGCAGGGTAGGACAATGGCGTGATTAGTTGTTCAGCCGAATGGCGCAGCATGAGCGCAAGTTGTGACGTTTATAAGCTGTGTATAAGTCGAGATCAAAGAGCCGATGAGATGTGGTGGCATTGTGTTTCCCCGTACCGTTCGTGTAAATAGAAAGAGTGAACGCCCCGCATCGAAGAACACGACAACCATACGAACGTATTTCCGCCTATGGCCACGGAAGAATCGTGGCCTATCGTGATAGTGGATTCTACTAGCGCGAATTTGGTTCTTCCGTTGAAAGGAAATATGCAAGGACAGTGAAGCGGATGTGGGATCAGCGGGTCGAAAAGAGGGACGGACTGAGCGACGTGTAGGGAACCGACGGCCTCGCGGAACCAACGAGTGTGAGGACAGACGTCTGATGTACATGAAGGGTACGCACAGTACAGCCACATAAAACACCTTCGCTAAGGAGTTCGCGCACGCGACACGTCAATCTGTATCCCGCACACGAGGTTCATCGCCGTTCGCAGTGTCAGGGTATTTTGTCCAGGCGTCCATTACTGCGGCGGCCACTGGTTGCTCACCACAGGTGAATATGGCTACAATGGTGCGTGGAACGCCGGTTCTGCAGGGACGAATGACATGCCATCGTCTTCTATTTGCAGCACCACGATGTTCGCATCAATGTCTGGTTGCACCGTAGTGCACGCCTAGACGAGTCCTGCAATACACACTGCCATCAGCACCTCTAGTTATGGTATGAGGTGCCATCGGATTCCAGTTCCGCTCGGGTCTAGTCCGCGTGGTTGCTACGCTGAACAGCAACCGTTGCATTGCGGAGATGTTGGAGCCTGTTGTTGTCCTGGCCATTCCGTGACCCTGTGTCAACAGATAAACGCGCGAGCTCATGTGGCACACGTCCAATTGTGCCTCGATGACAACCTTGTCAAATTACTTCCTTGGTCTGCGCGTTCACCAGACCCTTCACCTATCAAAAACGTGTGGTCCATAGCCGGATGGCGACTGGCCCGACACCCTCGGTCTCAGCAGATAAACTTTGAGCACTCATCGAAGCAGCATGGGCATACCCCAGACGGGCATCAAAAATCTCTCCTTAATTAAGCGTCATGTAACAGCTGTTATTTCGCCACTGGAGGGACCACGCGGTACTGGTTTCGCTATGTTCTGTACGTCATACCGAGCTGCATAGTTCGCCCGTTAAAATATATGCAGGTAGAGATAGCGACTTTTTTCTAAGGTAGGTTTCAAAAGTGCTCAGATGGGTATTCTGTCAAATAAATCTGGTTGTGAAATCTCAAGTCCTTGTCGATGTTGTAATTTAAATGGCCAGCAGTGTATATTTATGCATGTGAAATTTATGTATAAATCCATGCAAATTGTATGCATTTTTAAAATAAGTTTTTTATACATTATATAATTATTTGAAAGCATTTATCACAACACAGTTCTTTGTTAAATTAATAAAAGAAGGCAAAATTTCGAATATGCTGCTATAGATAATCAGATATGATTTAATTACTTGGGAGAATGCTGCATTTTAGTTTTAAATCTATGTAATTTCCGTCATTATTGGTTTTTATTCTGAATCGAATTTATACAGTTTTTATTTTTGTAAGACGGTAATGAGGAGACTTTCTGGTGCCAGTTGATATCTAAACCTCGGGGATTTTATAAACTAAACGGACGTTGAAAAGTGTGAAAGTGAAATGGTAGAAAAGTAATTACAAAACATTTCAAATATGTGTATTTTAATTTATAAACACCTGTTGTCAAACAAGTCCTTATACGTAGTTATTACCTTGCAAAAACTGACACAATTTTAACACCCATAAGCTAAACATTATTTGTTAACTTTAACAACAAATACAGTTTACTGTCTTATTTTTGGCTTCAAAATCGACATTACTGAAGATCCAGAATACACAATAAAATTGATCTGATTGGCCACAATTTTGCAATAACTGAAAACGTGCATTTCAAGCGAAGAAGTTACTCATGATGCTTGAGACGCGATATTGGCTTGTGTGAGAGCGCCTGCAGATTTTGGACGTAGCAGTTTCTATTGTGTCATGATGTTACATACTGTCGGAAGCACATGTTGGTTATGCGTATAAACTCACATAACACTGAACTGTCCCTGGTAATGTCAAAAGATTACATAGCAAACAGTAATACTTCCTATGTCAAAACAGCTGAAGCGAAAGGATACATTCGCAACAGAGCAGCATTGGTACTACTTTCTTCGAACTGGCAATTGCATTTATGGGTATTTTCCACAAATAAAGTTAAACCACTGCAAACCTGGGGAGTGAGGACAGAATTGCTGAGAATTGGTAATTATACGTATTTTATATAATTGGCTGTACCTAACAATCCTGCACGAGCAACAGATGGCTGAAAAAGAAAAAGTGGAATGAAATAGCAAACAATTCTCATTCTTAGTAAAGTTAGGAATATTACAATACTACAATCATAATTTTTGATGTGCGTAAAAACATAGCCTCTTCGGACATACTCAATTACGATCTAGTTTATAAAAAATAAGTACTGAATGGGGCGCGATTCAATAATTTGATGTTTTCAAGTGCAATTCTCTAAGAAAATATTAACTAAACACAGTTTAAGAGCAAACAAAAGTTGCTGTATACCGATGTAAACGTAATAGTGTATAAAACTTTCTTATCTTCTGGATATTTTTGAAAAGTTTGATAATTTAATACTCCAAAGAATTTTATTTTGAAGCCCCAGATTGCTTAGTAAGCTATAATAAAACGATTATTATTGTAAATTTAATGCAATGACTGCCTTCCAAAATTTTAACTAATTTTTGTGGTCATTAAAAATTTTGTGTAGTTATTTCATATATTTTCTTTTGTTTCGGTCATGGAAATTTGTGCTTGATCGCATATACACTATTGCATTTGTTGATACTGTTACAGTTTCCAATAGTAATTTTATAGTTTTGTTTAATTTGCTGATCTTCGGTCATTTCCGGGAAATAAATTTCCCCGCGCAGGCTTATATTTCTTTGAGAAGACATGAATTTTTACCTAGTTCCGTCATTAAAAAAAATCGTGACATATGAGGTTCCCGCATTTTGCTTCAGCGCTGTTACATCCAGCTACCCGACGGATGGGGCAGTTTGAAAGCGCTAACTTCTTCAGTCCTGCGGTGGAAAGGTTGCGTGAGAACTACCAATTAAAGTGCGTTATGCACACACAGTCTATTCACAGTAACGTCACACTTTCTTAATCAAACCTCTAAAAAAAATCACCACATGTATGATGTGTGCGGTTGTTTTTTAAGTATGCCCTGTTTCACAAACCTTTCAAACTCGTGATAGTATGAAACTGTAAATTGAACGTGTATTTTATCTACAGGATGTATCTAAATTCGATCGACAAACTTCGGGTGCAGGTTAATCACGAAAAAAGAAGTTGAAAACACATGTACCACATATGGTCTAAAATTAATTCTGAGGGAGGTACATATTTTTGAAGTTGTAGTAGAAGATACAGTTTATTACAGTAGCACTGTAACGTACCTCTCTCTCTCTCTCTCTCTCTCTCTCTCTCTCTCTCTCTCTCTCTCTCTCTCTCTCTCTCTCTCTCTCTCTCTCTCTCTCTCTCTCTGGAATCTTCCCCTCCCTTTAATACGTGCGAAAGTGTGTTATTGCGTATTTTGCGTGCCCCACCTGCCAGGTATTGATATATAAAATTTTGAAAGTATTATCATGGATTACACGAAAAAGGTGAGGGTTAGGGTATTTACACAAGGTGACATTTTTGTTAATTGTGACATGAGGATCAATAATCCATTCTTTTAATCCCGAATAAGCCACCGCGACATGAATGTTAGTCCGAACGAATAGGGGCAGTAACAGAGATAATTTAAATGAAACATTCTGATGACAGCCATCGATAACTCTTGTGGTATTTGAAGAACTTGGTTCTGTTAACCATTATCCAGACAATCGGTGTTCCATCCTAAATATTATCTCCAACATTTGGAAAAAACAAGTGTTCGAGGTCCAACTTCAAAGATGTGTACCACCCTTACTATTCACTTTAGACCACTTTTCAACTTATTTTTTCGCCATTAACCTGCAGCCGAAGTTTGTCTGTCGGATTTAGATACACCCTCTATAAATTATAATGTTCCATTACTAATTAATATGAATAAAGCCAGAATATGGGTGTGTTGGTAATGCCTAGGAAGAAATAGTTCTCATGCACAATATTATTATAGTCAGTGTTCACATATTCGGTGCACTGTCCCTTTAGTGAAATTTTCTAGAATTGGTTAAGCTTTCTTTGCCGGAGGTGGAGGAATATCCTTAAAGTAGAACTTTAGTAGGACTTCAAAGCGTTGGAAGTATACTTCGTTGACAGTTAATAGCGAACTTTTGTCAACCCCTGCTAAAGTTCTATTTCCAGGATATTTATCCGCGTCATGCAAACAAATTTAATCTTAGAAATTTACAACGCAAGGACAACGCGCCGCATTCGTGTTCACGCGGTGTAATAATATTCCGCGTCAGAACTATTTCTTACTAGGCGCTACCTACACACATGTTTTCTCGCTGTTATTATTCGTATTTATTGTAAATGAAATATTATATTTTATAAATGAAATATATTTAGAAATTCACTTATCGAAAAATTAGATACTCTTATGTAAGCAGAGATATAAAACGCTTGTAATACATGCCATATTTATAAAATAACGAGATACGTCGTAAACGGGGTGTTTTTTCAAAGGTTTGATTCAAAAGTGCGAATAAACCGTGGATAGACTATAACAACGAACGCACTATAGCCACGTACACTTGAGTCTAGGATGGAGCACGACGTAAAAAAAAAAAAAAAGTAGTTCTCTTTGGTGAGTGCCTCCTGGCGGAGAGCGGAAGGCGGCAGATGCGCGGCGCCGACGTCATGTGATGCAGATGGATGACTCGAACAGGTGCCGAGCGGGCAGCCCTTGCACAGCAGGCGCGTCGTGGAAGAGACGTCCGCCACGTCGAAGCCGCGTCGTCAACATCACTATCGGTAAGGATAATTTTCGCGTGAGCCGGCTCTTGGCCGCCGGTCGTGAACCCTCTCTAGCAGGGCATGTACCCACACTCACGTCAAACGGCTCAGTTAAAGGGGGCAGTATCCTTGCTCTCTTGGATTTACGTATTTTCCCCATTAACTTAATTTTCGGAGCCAATATTTAAAAACCTAGCTAGTCATGGCATACGAACATTTTAACAGCTATTTCTAAATCCCACTTATTTTTCTTACATGATTAGTGTCACATCTGTGACCGTAATCAAACATTATCTAATTATTTAATCATTTCAGTCCCATGTGGGAAAATACAGGTATATTTGAAACCCTACAAACTTAAAAAAAAATTTGTTAAGTAGTCGCCCATGTTATGTCTAGCTTAGATTTTTTTTATTTCTGGTCATACATTTTCATTGCGAAGATTTCTAAGGAAATTCGAAGATGGAGTGGATACTACCCTCTTAAGCCAACTGCTGCTACGCTGGCGAGCACGTCTCGCCACTACTGATGGGATAATCGCATAATATTGAAATGCGAATGAATCGATTACGATTACATATTTTTTTAATCGAATGAATAATCGGTAAAAAATAACGGTTGTCTTATTCGAACCCATAAATAAAAATTGAACGCAAATACTCTACATTTCTATAAATTTGTTTAAATCTATTCTCAACAAAATTGTTTCTGTTTATTTCTAATAATTTCTCCTATTTTGAAAATTTGTTTCAAAATTATATTTTATTTATTTTTAATAAATGTGAAACTTGTAGGTATTTGCAAAATTTTGTTTTGCGGTAGTATAAAAAGCTGAATATCCTAAATAATCTAATTGTTTTGAAATAATCGATGAATCGATTATAATTAGAAAATCGAACAATAAAGTTTTTTTGCAAACGATTATCCCCATCACTACTCTCTGTCGCAGTTGAGGGGTCAGCCTACTGCCGAGCGTTAATTGCGTTCCAGAGCTTTCCCCCCCCCCTCTTCCTCTCTCTCTCTCTCTCTCTCTCTCTCTCTCTCTCTCTCTCTCTCTCTCTCTCTCTCTCTCTCTCTCTCTTCAAAATTTAGTCGAGTCATGGCTATTTCCAGCTTTCCTGGAGCTCTGCTAAAGTTCTACTTTCAATCTATCCTCCGCCTCGTGCAAACAAAGATCAACTAAAATTATGCCAAAAGGGAATCGCACTGCATTTATAAGCACTCATTTTAATAACATTTTGCAATGGAACTATTTTTTAGAGGTTGTTCACGATAAAGTGAGCACTTTTGAAATGAACCATAGAAAAAAAGTCACTGCGACCTGCATGTATTTTAACTAGCGCACTGAGTGACATTCGCGCAGAAAATTTGGTAGCGATGTACGGAAAGTAGTTCCATATCTTAACGTCCAATAACAAGTTTTATGTGACCATTTGTGATAACTTTAGTTATTTCTTTCGCTTTATGTTTTTTTTTTTTTTTTTCAATGCAGCTAAGTGTGAAAATGAGCAGTTTTGTAAAATATTTACATTCCTAATAATTTTACAATTTTACTTGACTGACGCGTGAATAAAGTGATGAGGCCCATGGCAATGAAAATTTTGCATGAGGCGGAATAATACACAACATGCATTCAATTAGGCCTTAAGCGGAGCTTTCAAAAGTGCTTATTTTATTGTGAACAGGCTATACGAGGGATTACCAACACGCATGTTCTCTCCCTGTATTCATTCATATTAATTATAAATGAATTATTATTATTTATAAATAAAATATACGTTAAATTTTACTTTAATACAAAATTTAAATACTTCTGTGTTTACAGAAGTTTAAAACGCTTGTGAAACATGGCGCATTTTGGTAATAATCAAACATGTCATACGTGGAGTGAATTTTCAAAGGTTTGATTCAAAAAGCTTTGAAATACTGCAAATGGAATATACGCGGCTTCCCCCCCCCCCCCCCGAAACCAATAAACGCGCTTCCAACATGATGATATGCGAAAAGAACATACGCTTCAGACGACTTCTGTTGAGCGCTTTCAACAAGACGTCGCGCAAATTACGAACTACCATTTCACACAGCACTCTAACATCGCTTAAACATTTTATTTATTTATTTTTAAGTGCTTTCTCTTGAACTATACGAGTCACATTCATATAGGTCTAGTACATAGATACTCAAGTGCCCAATTTCCCGTTTAACATTGCCACAGACTATCCGTTAGTAACATTATAGGACCAACACCTTTTTTTCATCTATGAATACTTTCAATATAGGCAAGGAAAAAATAGGTGTATTGGTAATGCCTGATAAGAAGTGGTTCTTATACTAAATACTCTTACACTGAGTGCGTAAGAATTCGATGCGTTGGCCATTTGGTGTAATTTTTTAAGCTTAGTTTATATGAGGCGGAGGAATATCCTGAAAGTAGAACTTTAGCAGGGCGTCAGAAAAGTCGGAAGTTACAGTGACTGGACTATATAAACTTGACTCGCAGCGCGACTGCACAGAGTCTCGCTCACGGAGGCGCGTGCCAGCCAGCCAGCCAGCCTGCGCGCCTCTAACGAGCGTAATTGCCGCGGGAGGGCGGAGTGCAACAGGCAGTGATTGATGGAGCATTATGCGGGTCTGGAGTGCGACATCACGTTGTTTACACTGGCCTTGCGTGCCTCCCCTTCCGCCCTCTTACGCGCCGATTAATTAACACCGCGTCACTCCGCGCGCTGACAGCGCGGTAAGGCACCGCAGCAACAGCGACGAACTCATCGATTCTTCATGATGGCTTCCGCCTACCCCTCGCTTCAGATGGACAGTAGAGATTAGGTATGGATGTACATTTCTTTTTTTGAGTTTTGCATATCTTTAAGGCATGCATGTAGTTCGAGTATATAGCTAAATGCTACAGAAATACGAAAGTATCAAACACGCGAATTTTGCAAAATTTTATTAGGTTTTGGCAAAGACGATAACCTGCTACTTATCGTGTTTTTTTACACCTCCGTCACTGAATTGGGTTTCTAATTCCATGTTGTGCTACAGATGCTGATATGTTCTTTTTTGCACATCATAACATTAGAATTACTACAAAAACATTACTTAAATGTAATCTTTAAGAACTCTTGTATTATTGCTGTAAAAATGGGGATTGGAAAAACTACTGGTAATTTTCGTAACTGTTCTGCTGCATCGATTTACGAAAGAGATTCTCTTATATATGGTACAAATTCGTAATACACATATACTTTAAGGGTATCTGAATTCTGACTATTAATTTATAGAAAAGAACACGACCTTCAGAACAGGTACGAACAGTACCTACAAGGCACCGCACACATTAGGAACAATTCTTCGGAGCCATCTAACACAGTAAAAGTAATAGATTATCCATACCGCTCGCTGTGCCTCAAAATGTACTAATCACATAAATCCGAAACTATTATAAACAACTACAATGAAATTTGCTGCATAGCTCCCAACGCTGAAGTGGTAATGTCTCAGCTTGAAGTCCCCTAGCTATATTCAGCATGAGGAAAACGGCGAAAAAACCGCACACTAGTTCAGCAATGCTTTCACTTAATGAGTTTACCACTGCAACCCCTACACCTTCCTTGTTTCTGTGCCTCATACCCGCCAAAATCACCGGACTCTCATTTGTTCCCAGTGAATTGGCCCAGTGAAAATAAGCAGAGTATCAAACGCTTGATTACTACAGACAGAGAGACTTGTGTGCGTGTCAAAGAGACGTTGTTGTAGGAAATCATATATTCTAACGTTTCGCCAGAGAGGTTTCTCTCAGACACCTAAACGTGCCCCTATCAACTCTTGGCGAAGTACTTTCCAAGTGGGAACTTCATGAAAGCGCTGACCGCAAGCATTGCTGTGTTAGGGCCCAAGATTTAATTTGGATCAGAAAACTCCGAAGCAAATTGTGCGAACAAATCGTGTGAAAATCATACGAGCTGTTAGACGCAGCTCAGGAACAGTAACCAGTGGTAGGACTTCTAGCTGGTATGTGAACGCACTTAATCGTGCCGCTATCAAGAAGACATTGATCACATGCGCCAGTACCCAACACCATTTGGAGTGGTGCAAACGAGACGGTCGTTAGACCGTGGAGTATTGGAAGGTATTACGGAGTGATGAGTCATGGTAAATGTTCTCGCGCTCGGGTGAACTTGTGTGGACATGGTGGATGCCTGGCGAATGGTATTTTCCTGAGGATGTTGTGTTCACAGTGACATGTATTTGTGGCAGTGTAACGGTGTGGAGCTATTTTTCTTATTTTGTTCTGTGGTTATTGGTTTCAATCGATGGAACTCTGCTGTGTACATCCTTCCACACTTTGGCCACAGATTGGAATAGGACATTCTCATTGTCTGTACGGTAGCTCTAATGTTCATAAAACAAGATCAGTTGCGCGTCATAGTTTGAAGACCATGCGGTGTTTCTGCTTGACTGGCCCGCTCAAAGCCCTAATTAATATCAAATAGAACATGTTTGATCCCATTAAAAATTAACCCCCTTTTGATTAACACTTTTAATCAAATTTAACTCTTTCAATTAAATTTAACCCTTTCATTAAATGTGACACTTTTTAGTAACCCTTTCAAACTATTTAATCAGCCCTTTGCTATCAATTTAACCTTACCAATTAATAAAAAGTGGCCTAGGACTGGCCCGCCCCTACTCCTAGAAGTAGACTTCTTGCACGTTCCCTGTAACTTTTTTTTACGCCACGTAAAAGTTGCTGAAGCGAGTGTTGCAGAGAATTAGCCGTAATCAGGGAGTTTCATCGTCATAGCACGTTCAGTCCCGAATTAACTTACAAGATCAAGAGTTACGTCGTGTATAGGCTATTCACTGTAAAGCGAACACTTTTGAAAGCCCTCTCATTTGGAATAATAATCAAGAAGTATATTTTATTTTAGCCTTAGATGTTAACTTCATAGTGCAGTGGAATATACACACTGTGCTCATTACTTACATGGAAATATTTGTTTTCAAGTGCGGTTAAAGGATAAAGTACGGCTGAAAGGGAAAAGTAAATAGGGCCTCAAAAGCGCTCACTTTACCGTGAACAGCTTACAACAGTTTGGTGTGCGCTGGACATTTGTAGAGCAACCTTCTCGGAACCAATAAACAACATGCTGCGTTCTCGGAATTATCGTCAGTAACTACTTATAGATCAACAAGAGGCGCAGAAACCGTCGCAATTGAAATTACTCACAAATAAGGCGTCCACAATACCGGGCACTGTTTACTTGCTGGGCAAGTATTGGTCAAAAAATATCTCTCATTTCTAACATGTACGTCATCGTGCACACCGATACTAAAGGCTGTTCGCTGCAAAGTGAGCACTTTAGAGAAATGAATCTTAGACTAAAGTCACCGCCCCTGCATGCAATATTTTAATGGGCGCACTGAGTGACATTCACCCAGTAAAGATGATAACGCTGGATGGAAAGTAGTTCCCTATCTCAACGTCGAATAAAAAGGGTTAGGTTATCATTGCGAGAACTTAAAATTATTTCGCTTTCTATTTTATTTAAACCATCGAAGTGTAAAAATGAGCAGATTTGTAAAGTATTTACTTTCTTGATAATTTCACAGTTTAATTTGACCGACGCATGAATAAAGTGATGAGGCACATACCAAAGTTAATTTTACATAAGGCGGAGGAATACAGAACATGTGTACAAGTAGATCTTATTCGGGGCTTTCCAAAGTGCTCATTTTACCATTAACAGCCTATAAATGGGGTACGGTGGTGGTATTCTTGATAGCTTGTCTTTATTTGTGTCTCTATATAAATTATTATTAAAATCCAAACCTTTTTACATGCCGTTTTACTCTACAGAAGTACTGACTCCAGAATGCATTGATTCTAGGCTGTATTTCCTCACGCGAGAGTGAAAATGAATAAATAATGACTTAGAATTTATTGCTATTACAGATGCAACGGAAACAACACGGGAAAAGTACTGTGGACCATAAAGTACGTGTTAAGATATGCCACATACGTTCACAGCACTCAAGGCTGCGTTGGCTGACCGGTTAGCCTGCTCGCTCTCACGAAGGCGAACCGGGTTCAAAACCTCGGCCGCGTCGCTCTCGGATCTTCTCGAGTGGGAATCGTGCCAGACGATGCCGCTGGTCGGCGGGGTTTCTCGAAGATCTCCTGTTTCACCCCGCACCTTCATTTCGGCGCGGCTCCATACTCACCTCAATCGCCCACGTCGGCTCTCGAGACCTCGCTTTTCACTCAGTTGCTCTGATAAATTGCTTTGAAATGCAACGAAACTGATTTTGTTCCGGTAACAAAATATACACTTGAATTGACCCAACCGTCTAGTTGGGCCGACGAAAACTGTCCGACAAAATATCTGGTTGAAATCAACTGTATACATTTGTTTGGCTATTTGCGATTTCTTCATGCTTTTGAAACCAAATCTTTGAAAAATAACCCCATTGTAATATGTGTTTCATTTTTTTCTAAATACGCCATGAATCACATGCGTTTTATACTTCTGTTAGCATAAAAGTATCATATTTTTAGTTGATGGGAACTTTTAATTATATTTCATCTGTAAATTATTACACTTAATTTCCGATTATTATGAATAAAAATATCGGGGAAATAGATGTGTTGGTAATGCCTAGTAAGATATAGTTATTACGGAAAGTATTACTAAAGTGAGTGCGCGCAAATGCAGTGCGCTGTCCCTTCAGTGTAGTTTTATTTTTTTAGACTTTATTAAGCTATTTTGCATGAAACGAAGAAATGTCCTGAAAATAGAAATTTAACAGGGCTTTAGGAAAGTTGGAAATAATCGTGAATGGTCTGTGCAATGGTAGTGGTTGACTAACATTAGTTTATATCGGTACTTTTCCGAAAATATTTAATCTGCTAATTAAGCTACTGCGAAACAAAAATAATTTCAATATGGAGGGTGTGCCACCCCCTTATTTCCCCCCGAGCGACGTATGAGTGTATATAGGCTGTTAACGGTAAAGTGAGCACATTTGAACGCACTTTCATTTGGAAAAATAGTCAATAAATATATTATAGTTAACACTTAGACGTCAACTTCTGAGTGCAGTGAAATATACGAACTGCGTTTATTACTTACATGACAGTATTTTTTTTTAAATGTGGTTAAAGGTTAAAATATGGCTGAAAATAAAACGTAATCAGGGCCTCAAAAGTGCTCACTTTACCTTGAACAGCCTGTACTTCTCCCTTTCCACCTGGGGCTCGAGTGGAAGGCGGACCAGGCAGCCACATGCGAGAGCAGAGGCAGTGTTTGCGCAGGAAACAAAATGTAAAGTTAAACAAGCCTTCCTCCCCCTCCCCCCTCATCATGATCGCGAAGTCCTCCCGGAACGGCCGGCCGAGAGCACTTGTGTGTCGCGCGGGCGTCCAGCTGTTGGCGCAGCGCGCGTGCGCACTCGGACAGCACTCCAGCTGTCCGCGGCTTCGCCGTCCGCGCCCTCGCGGGACATATTAAGGACGTTGTCTACGGGAAAAAATGCGTTGTTTTATATTTGAATCATGTATTATTCATTATCTTTGACTGCCTTATGCTCGGATAAAAGTTTTTTTTTTAGACGACATGATTTTTGCAAAATAACACGTCAAAGTCAAAATTGTACTGTTTTTGTAATGTACGGTTAAAATAAACCAGACCTTTTGAAGAAAAGTTGAAACGGGCATCTGAAATACCTTGTCTGAATTCATTTCAGGGTATGTTTAGCAAAAGTCATCTAAAACTTTAGAGGTAGCAAAAAAAAAAAAAACATTTCCTTGTACGAACGTCTTGAAGCAGCTCTTGGCAACTTCTTTCAGTGTGAATTGTGTTATTTCTTGTACGTAAGATGGTTTTCATTATTTGTAACTTTATAAAACAGTAAAGTTATAATTTAAGGAAAGTAATTTTGCAAAAACCGTATTTTTCTTTGGTCAACGCCCTTAAGGAGGCCGCCGAACGGCGTCCAGAGCTCCAGCAGAAAACAAACGTCTAACGTGTCTGAGTGAGGTCTGCTTACGAATAGCATTTAAGAAACGTCACGCCTCTGTATACGTTTTCCAGTTCCTCCATTCTTGTCTAAAGCATGTTTTTGTGATAGTGAAAATGGCTCAAAAGGGTGTTTTCACGGTCATTTTTAGGCGTGAACACTCCGGTACAAAACATTAAAAAAGGAACAGGGACGTGCATAAAACCTTTATTTCCGCTGGAAGTCTCATAGAGGCGGTATCGACGGCGAAATTGCGCGCCAGTTCAGTGCTTTGCGTGTAGACGCGATGAGAGAGTTGATGCGCATGTCTCGGTCGCCCCTAGCGCTCCCACGCTTTTAGGCCTCTGCCGTGCAAAATGCCTTCAACCAGGCGGCCACCTTAAGACTGTTCAAGTGCCTACATTTTTTATTTGATTTTCACGTATTAAACAGTTTTGTTATCCAATATCAATAACAATAGTATAAAAGTGCCAGATCACTTTAGAAATAATTTTCGCATACTTTTTTAAAAGGGATTATCGGCATTTTAACCTTATTTTTGTGCCGAACAAATTGCAAAAATGTATACGAGCACAATGTTTAATTTTGGTTCAAGTGTTTCCGAAAGTTTTAGGAGTGTCATGAAGAAATTTCTGTTAAGTCTGGCATATTGTTCGCCTGCGATTATAGTTTAATGCTTGGCTGTTTTGAATTTAAATTTGATTGTCAACCTTAAAACAAAATTACGGCTGAACACTTAAAGACTTTCCGTGATTTTTTTAAAAATCTTATTCTACTAACATAACATTTAATTGAAATGCATCCAAACGTGATAATTTTGCAAAAGTTTGACATTTGTATGCCAAAACATATAAATTATAAATCTCCGTACATTCCGTAGTGAATTTTTGTGAATTAATTTCTCATGGTTTTTTTTTATCAAATGTAATTATAAAATACTTAAAGATAATAGAGTAATTTTTGGCACTTGAACGCCCTTAAGGTCCCCGCCTAACTGGCTATTGAACTGCGTGGCAGTTGTTCGAAATACTCTTTTATCTACGAAACTATTAAACGTGCGCCCAGCGTGCTGATCTACGAAGAGAACACACGCATCATACTGGGGATGTCGTGTGCTTTCCAGACGTCACGCATTTTAAAAACACGAATTCAGAGTACTCAAAAATGGCTAAAAAACGGCTTTTTCAAAGTGCCGTATCTCAAAATACACGCTTCAAAAGCATACAAGACTACTCAATGGCGCTGCGCCCAACCTTCCTACAAACTTTCCATCAATAAAATAATAGGTTCGCCGCTGAAAGTCCCAATGGGTACACGCAGAGCGATGAGAACACTGCGCCAGTTGAGAACCTTGTACTTAACGGCGATGGGACATTCGATATCGCTTCCGCGCTTCCCTGCTTCAAAGGCGAAAAAAAAACCTCTAGGTAGGCGGAAGCCCTAAGGACAATGGTGCACGAAATCTGTAAGTAGGGTCTACATTTACCTCATTTTTGTCACAAGTATTAAAAAATTTTCAAACATTTTTACTCGAGGAATAAATAACAATTTCGATCGCCTTTTTACATTGTATAGGCGGTTAACGGTAAACTTAGCACTTTTGAGAGCCCTGTTTAAGATCTACTTTTATGTACATAGTGTATGTATTCTTCCACCATATGTAAAATTAACATTGCCGTGGGTCTGATCACTTTATTCATATGTTCGCCAGGCGAAACTGTGTAATTATTGTAAAAGTAAATATGTTACAAATTTTCTCATTTTTAAACTTATGTTCAGGAAAAATACAGAAATCAAAAGAAAACCTCTCAGTAAACACAAGTGATTAGCGAACTCTTTTAATTCCACTTTAAGACACGGAACTACTTTCCCTGCTTCGTTACCAACTTTACTGGGCATGTCCGCTGAAATATTAGTATGGAGGTAGGGTCAGTGACATTTTTCAAAGGTTTATTTTAAAAGTGCTGACTTTGCCATAGACAGCCTTTAAGATACTGTATGCACTGCCTTTATTATTCTTGAAGCACTGGCGGAAGATAAGAAATAATATCTTTGTTCTTGTTTTCCAAGTATATTCAGCATTTATTTTAACCTGGTTATTTACTTCTTGTATTGAGCTCCTTAAAAGCGCCTTTAAAGCGCTAATAAACGACTTGCACACTTCAATCCCTCGTTACCACCACCGAAACTTTTGAGAAAAATGATCGATAATGAGACCTTCCATACCTTATAGGGAGAGTAATGAAAGGTGTATAAAATGCGGGAGCTTCATGATACGAGCCAGAGAAGCAGCGGGGAGAGAGAAACCAACCCCCTGTATTTGATAGCGGCATCGGCAGGAGGGTCTCAAGCCGTAAGCCATCCAACGTGCAACACTATTAGAAATTTTGTACGTGTGATTAATTCTCTTAAAGGGATTCCCTAGGCAAATTTTGTCTACAAAATTAGCGTTTTCACGTCACGTACATGTACTATACATGTTTCTCAGAAGATAAGTGTTCTGTGAATAAGACATTATCCCCCTCCCTCCTCCTCCGCCCCCCCCCCCCCAAGAAAAGCAAAAACAACTATCTACGGCCACATTCTCTTTTTAATTTTTATCATGTTAAATATGTTCAAAGAGAAAAAATAGTGCACACGATTAAATTTGCATTTGTATGGCTTTCCTGGTGCATTTCCTTGAGGGAGGGGAGAACGCTTATACAAAGTGGCATCTGTAGTTTCCTTGCGTGACCTTGAGGCGCTAAAGATTTTTTAATATTCAACGCGGTTTATTCACACTTTTTGAATCAAACCTTTGAAAAATCACACCGTGTATGACGTGTTTCGTCTTTTTCTAAACATACCGTGTTTTGCAGGCGTTTTATACTTGTGCTAACATAAAAGTACGTCATTTTTATCAAATTGAATATTTGTTTACATTTCATTTATAAGTTATAATATCTCGTTTAAAATAAATATAAATAAAACAGTGGCAAGATAAATGTGTTGGTAATGCTAAGCAAGAAATAGTCTTTTATGCAGAATATTATTAATCTTAGTGTGCACGAATTCGGTACGTTGTCCTTTAGGTGTGATTTTCTGGACTCGGTTGAGCTTTTGTTAGTATGAGGTGGAGGAATATATAGGAAGTAGAAATTTAGCAGGGCTTCAAAAAATTTGTAAGTAACCGACAATGGACTATACCAGGAATTCCCCTTAAGAGTGGACACCTGTCCGCCACGCCACGCCGTCGCGATGTCCCGCAGGAGGAGCGAAATAAAAAAAAAAGGCAAGCGAGAAGGGAGAGATTCTCCGTCACCAGTTGGCAAACAGCAGCGGTCCAGCCAACTGGCTGGTGAGTTCAACGCTCGAACAAACAAGCTACCACTACCTGTGTGCACAGCTGTCGTGCGCGCACGGCCGTAAACTGCGATATTGTACGGTCGTCCGCTGGCTGAGAGGAGTAGAGCGACCGGGGGGGGGGGGGGGATGTCGCGTGCGGAAATCCTTTCCGCCGGTTACCTTCGCGCGTAACTAACCCCGCCGAACATTGTTTCGTCATAGCCGTTCCCTTATTGGCCATTTCTTTCACCAGGATCGAGGTATAAAGAAAATTAACATTGGCGGAAGAACATCGCACAGAAAATACACGTGCAGAAGTTCGAAGGGGAGACAAATACAAAACAAATGGCACTGGGCAAGCAAGCTCTTAAGCACTTCGTTCACCGAGACATAAAACTTTTTTGCTTGTGTTTTTTATATTCAAATCCTGAAATATATGTACGCATAAAAAAAAAAGCAGTCAGTAAAGTCTACTCGTAAGAATTTTAAGCCATGATTCGTAAAAGAGTTTTAAAAAATTTTAACAATAGAAACTTGCATTTTCGTTATTTTTATTTTGTTCTCGTGTGATTTCGGTAATGTAACTACTTGAGGAATTGAAATAACTAATAACAGCGAAAAATATCATACCGTCTGTTAGTAAATAGATAGATAGCTATGAACAATCTGATTGAAATTTTTTGATCATTTCTGACGCGCGCGCGCATACACACACATACAAAACGCACATGAGTGATATCTATATGGATATACATGTATATGGATATACACATATATACATGTATGTGGATATACATGTACATGAAGGCTGTTCACGATAAAGTGAGCACTTTTGAAATCAACCTTAGAAAAATGTCACTGCCCCTACTTGCATTCATTTTAACGGGTGCAATGAGTGACATGTGTCCAGTAAGTTAGTAACGATGGAGGGGAAAGTAGTTCCATATATTAACGTCAAACATGAAGTGTTAGGTAGCCATTTGTGATAACTTAAATAATTTTTTTCGCTTTCTGTATTTTTTAATGCATCGAAGTGTAAAAACGAGCAGATTTGCAAAATATTTACTTTTCTAATAATTTCACAGTTTCACTTGACCACCGCATCAATAAAGTGACGAGACCCATGGCAATGTTAATTTTACGTATGTCGTAAGAACACACAACGTGTATATAAGTAGATCTTAATCAGGGCTTTCAGACGTGCTCATTTTACCGTGAACAGCCTATTCCACACATGCACGATACACCTCAGGCAAGAAATGAAAATAAACTTAAAATATGGTCTCAAAGTCCTACACGCTAGACTAAGGCTTTGTTTATAAGAATAGAACAATTGTGATAAAATAAGCTACAAATAAAATTGTAGGTATGCATATTACCTAGGAAAAAATTTATGACTGCGTTATGCGATGGAAGTGACTGTTTGAGACAAACCGGATGTTTAATTGCTGAGGAAGAGAGAATTGATAGCTGTAATAAGGAAGCTACTCTGTTAACAGCTCCGACAAACACCTGCCTTGTATAGTACGAATTGCTGGAGGAATCGCATCCATAATTAAATAAAACTGAAAAATAAATACATTACTCTAGATGAGACAGTTTCCCGTAGCTTAGCAGTAGATTGCTATAATTAGAAGTAAAAAATAGTTATCCAGAGTGCCTAAATAATATTTTTTATATCTGTCCGTAGTTACGTAGAAGTTAATGTTAGGGAAAAAGAAGGTTCGTTTCCCTATCAAAGCCTTATACACAAGATAAATTAATAATTGTATTCCGAGGAAAACAACATAGTTAACTGCATTCACATGTCCCAACAAAGAAACCACGCCGTACAATGCCGCTGTTCCGCAGGTCTTCTAGGGGATATCCCATTTTCACGGCCCTTGCGTTCTGGCACTGCTCCATTCTCTACTCATTTCACCCTCATCGGCTCTCCAGACCTCGTTGTTGAGAGCTGCCTAAATCTCTCTACTCAGTTCAACTCCTAACAAAAAAATGGGCCACAACTGGCTTCCTGTATCAAGACAAGTTTAGAATTCATAACTAGAAACCTGAAGAATTCGCGACTTCAGTGACTTTTAGGCTAGACTGCACAGTCGTATGTACAAATATGCCGATATCGGCTGCACATTGGTTGTCTAATGTCACAGTGGAAGGCCACGATTGAGCGGCTTTCTCCAGGAGGTGTCAACACCGTGTAGACCAATTGCTGAAGTTATATAAACGCACACGTTTTGAAGTATAGTTTGTCCCGAGATGAATCCGCGAATTTTTCAGGTTTCTAGTTATAACCCACTATCTCGGTCTTGATCAGGTGAACAGTATACGCTCATTATCATAAACATATGTGCACCATTGGAGTAACATGAAATTTTTATAGTTGTGGTGGTACAGACAAAATCCCATGTGCCTGTGAACGGTTGGGCGTTGGCTTGATGGAAGACTGTACTAGGACGCCGTCTGTCGTGGGGTATCACATTAGGACGAGGGACGATATTGACGTACCGCTGTGCAGTCGTTTTGGCTCTTCCTCTTGGCGTCGCCGTACTCACACACGACGGTCATCCGAGGTCATGCAGGACCGCGATTCACTACTGGACACGATGCTGCACCACTTGTCACTATATTCCTACCTGTTACGGCACAGCTCCAAAAGCTGCTCTGTCTTGCTCTAGTGTTAATGGTAACCTATACGCATGGTGCGGCGAACACGTAGTTTTAGCTGATGTTAGTCACCTAGACATGGCGTGCGATGATACAGGATGTTGTAGAATGTCCACTAACTGAGTTCAGATGGTAGGCGCTGGCGTCATGGGGTTGCATAATGATTGACTCACAGTACTGTGATACTCCCTTCGTGTGGTCTATCTTGGTCAAACATGGCCGTCGGCCACTTCTCTTTATGCATGCGTTGGTCAAGTGAAACTTTGTCTAGTCTGCAGGTCATTGAACTCTATGAGTAAGTGTTATCATAGCATATTACGGTAATGAATAATGATGGTAAGTTTTTGTAGCTAGAGGCATTACTAACTTACGCGTGCCGTGCCACGACTGAGAATACCGGTTTCTCAACGCCTCGCTGGCCATCGCAAATGACTGGCTGCAATACATGTAACAACGTGTTTGTGACGAGCTGCTTTTTCTTGCAGACCGCGCCGAATGCTATCATGTCGTCACTCTCTCTCTCTCTCTCTCTCTTTATCTTTCTCTCTCTCTCTATCTATCTATCTCTCTCTGGCGTCGAATTTACCTCTGTTTCCGTGTTGGCAGAGCTGAGTGTCCATCAGTCGCTGGACACGTGCTATATCTGTCTGTTTGCACTAAACCTAACCTTTCAATTCGCTCTTTCCTGCCCGCGGGTTGTGTGCTGACATGGTAGGTGTGTACAAGTACACACTGGTTAACTTTCCCCATGACAAGCTTAGAGTGAATGACTGAAGGAATTTGGGCGGCTCTCAACATCTAGGTCTTTAGTGGCAATGAGTGCGAATAGATGGAGCACCGCTGGAATGTAGTGGTGGGGGAAACGGAAGAAGCCCGAGAAAACCGACATCGTCCGGCACGATTCCCACCTGCGAAAATCCGGAGTGAGCCGGCCGGGGAATTGAACCCGGTTCGCCTTGGTGGGAGGCGAGCACTCTAACCGCTCAGCCACCGCGGCCCCCAACAAGCCCAAAGCAGATCTGCGATAATTGTTTGTATCGCTGGAAACAATGACAGCGTGGTGGTCACATTAATTATTTAACATTACACGAGTGACTCATGCTGATTTGTAAAGATGTCAATAGAATTAATTCACCGGAAATAAGGTAACTGGATTATCAATGACTTAAGTGATAATGATTGTAATTCATATTTCATATTTAAAAATAATACGTTTGAACACCGGATTTCATATATATATATATATATATATATATATATATATATATATATATATATATATATATATTGGTTTATTGGTAAGGTACGAAACATAATTTAAGTATGTTCCTACGTTTCTTACAAGCATTTGCGTAGATATAAACGAATCTATTTGTGTTGCTACTAGTAAAATCATGGACTTATTTAAAACTGCAATGTAGTTAGACTGAAACATAGCAGCTGGGATATGAAAAATATAAGTTCGGATTTGAATCTCAAGTTTACTCTTGCTCAAGTGAATAAAATTAAATTAAAGTACTGTTATTTTCTTACTTTAAAAAAACCAGAAGGTTCTTAAAAGTACGTTATTCAGACCTGTTAAAAGAAATATTACGTAAGTGTGTCCAAAAAAACATAAATAGTGTTATGATAGAGACATAAAACAGCCCTTTAATACATTCTGACGACGAGGTACACAAGCGCTATAATATAGTAATTTACAAGATCATCTCTTAATTACAACAGCAATCAAGCTGTTTTTTAATGACGTTATTTTATTTATTTTGTACCGCTTAGTTTTAGATTTATGTCAAACAACTCGCCTCACTCTGCGCAGATGTTTGCAGGGTAACTGTTAGGAGAATAACTTTTTATAATAACATTAACTTAAAACAAAAATATCAAGTGTGTTAATGCATTCATGAAGGGACTCACTGTTATAATTTCCTAAAGCTACAGGAATAAAATTTCTCCAGGGGTTCAATGGCTCACGTTTTTTAATATAGTTTAAACAGTTGAATATTTTCCGGAACATTTTTACATTGTACTCATAACTTTGAATACTTATGACACGTCATACTGAAGGTTTATGTAGTGTTAACGGTCAACCAACATTTATTTTCTCTGAAGTAATGTCAGCATATTTGAAAATAGAAATAAATATAATAATATAACCTTGTATGAAAATTCATTGTTTTATAAGTTCATTTTACAGTAGAATAAGAGAAATTTACCTAAACAGTACAGTTACATTACGAAAAAAAGTGTTCTCATATCTTCGATCTAGCATAAACATTTCACACAGTATTTTAAAATCACTGTCTACTAAAAAAAATACGGTTTTTGGTTTTGTGTTTCCTGAATTGTTGAAATACATTCAGAAATTAAAAACTGTAACGTAACAAGAAACAAAATATGTTTTAGAGTACAGAGGAAATGCAACAGAATTTACATCTGTAACGTATGTGTCCAAAATGGCAAGTTTTTCAAGTTACAGCATTTCAACCAAGTACGTTCTTCCGTTATTCTAAATATAAAGAAAGAAATCGAAACAGTGCGTAGTCAACAGAGAGGTGGAACATTTTAAAACGCGAAGACAGGTAATTATATTAATTTCTTTGTAATCACAAATAAATGAATGAAACCGGTCAATATCACGAGATTTTTAAGATTTATTATGTTCGCGTATTTCGAGAAATTTTATTCTGACAAAATTCTTAGCTGAGCTGTTCGCCGTATATTGTTCCTTGAATTATATAACAGAATATTTACCAGAAAATTATTTGTAAAATACACTACTGGCCATTAAAACTGCAACACCCAAAAGGACGTGAGATATCACAACCAGATTTTTTTGGACAGAATACCCATCATTCACATGTGACATCTATACATAGTATAAAATAAAACCGCATGGTCGCATGGGTCTGTGTATTCGGCTTAAGCTTCTAAATTACTAGATTATTTTTGATGCCGTTTTAACCATCATTTATAGAATTTCTTGAGGAAAGTTGACGTATATAAAACATAAATATTTAATGTAGGGATAGTGGAGAAATGTCGACATTTCCTAATCAAGTCGGAAAAAGCCGCTTTTCAGGCGCTTACATGGCTTACGCTGACTAAACAATAAGAGATACACCAAATTAATTTGCCACATAATTGTAGATCTCAAAAAGGTCTACAAAAATGTCCACGGCAGCATATGTTTATCATTTAAGGATGACCCAAAGCAACCATTTTTATCTTTTTAAAAATAAGGGTTCACTTACGAAGACTTTTTGAACAAACTGTATTAATCCTGTGTCAGTTACCTTAAACATTTAGTGTGTATACTTGCTGTAAACCAAAACCACGCCATACCTGTAAATCGCACCCGAGCGAGGCCGGGACGGGTCGCTATTGATCAACTAATGCCTAGGGCCACCTGTTTTTCGCGAAAATATTTACAGGTAGGCTAGACTTCAATATCCTACGTGCATGCTTGCAGTTTTCATCTGACTATTGGCCACTTGTCTTTCCGTGAATACAGTCTATGATATGAGCGAGCCAATCAGAATTAATTTTGTCCTATATTGACGGTCCGTGATTCACAGGCAGACAGATAAGCCACGTAAAAATTCAAACGATCCGATTACGAAATTGGTTCTGAACTAACATGCTTTGGAACACATCATGTCGTGAAATGTTTTCGCAAGAAACGGGTGGCCCCACTAATGCTGCCCTGTAAAATGTACAGAACAAGGGGGAATCAGCATATGTAGCCCCACCTCGGGTAGTATAGGTTGTTCACTGTAAGATCATCACTTTTGAATGCCCTGCATAAGATCTACTTACATGCACGTTTTGTATTTTTCCGCCTTATGTAAAACTAACATTGCCACGGGCCTCATCATTTTATTAACGCTTCGGTCAAGGTAAACTGTGAAATTATTGTGACGGTAAATATCTTCAAATCTGCTCATTTTTGCACTTCGATTCTCAAAAAAAAAAAAAAACAAAGCAAAACAAATAATTTAGGTAATCACAAGTTGTTACCTATCACTTTTTATTCGACGTTAATATATGGAGCTACTTTCCATTTATCGTTACCAACTTTACTGGGCACATGTCACTCAGTGCGCCCTTTAAAATATATTGTTACAATTTCTCTCTCTAGAAATTAAGTGGGTTATACCAAGTTCGTTAAGGGATGGAGGTCATAATGAAACAAAATAATTAATTATAATTTTCTTATTTTAGTTACAATAACTACAGAAAAATTCTCTGAACTCAAAATCTCACAATAAACTGATACATCTACTGTTCACAACTAATGACTCCAATTTAATACAATTTATAATTACTACAAAGAGATCAATCAAATTAAATCATTAAATATCAGTCATAATAGACAGTGTATCAACATATTCAAATATTTTATAGTTAGACGTCCATATATTACAGTTGGAATATTTGCCATAAAATCCGTATTATACTTCCATTCAGTCCCACCTCATCAGTCCATGTCCCGCCAGTCGCAATGTTCCAGAGTCCTCTAAGCGCCCTCACTCACAATAGGCTTTACTCGTCGGTTTCACACCCTCTCGTCCATTCACGCCACGAACACCTCGCCAGCCGTCGTCCCGCAACCTCCTGTCGTCGTCCACACTTCACTTCGCTCGCGTGCACTCGCGTGGCCTCCGTCAAAGACTGCCGGCCGCTGGGCGGCGGCAGTATATATATCGTTTAGGCCGTCACCCAGAATCTTCCCCAACTCGCGAGTTGCGACGAGTAGGTCCGGGGCGCCAGCCAGTCTCACCAGAACATTCTTGCGTCGTTGCTAAACGTATCGGAATCTCTAGCAAGTGAGAGGAGGTCTGTGACGCCAGCAAGTCTCGTAGCTGTCGGTATTCACGGGATTCCGAGAAGGGAAAAAACCGGCTGCGAGCACATCGTTCCAGAAGAGGGGAGGCCGAGGTGGGTCACCTCTCACGACGCCGGACAGCCGAGCCGGCGCAAGCTGCAGCACGTAACAATATGCTGGTAGGAGCAGTGACTTTTTCTAAGTTCAATTTAAAAAGCGCTCACTTTATGTTGAACAGCCTTTAACAACGCTGCTACACGACGCGGCATTGAGAGGAAGAGACTTTGAATTTCCGCCTGGAGTATCTCAACCCCTGATATAGGCTGTTCACGATAAAGTGAGCACTTTTGAAATCAATCAACCTTAGAACAAAGTAACTGCCCCTATCTGCATATATTTCAACGGGCGCCCTGAGTGACATGCACCCAGTAAAGTTGATAACGATGGAGGGGAAATAGTTCCGTATATTGACGTCGAATAAAAATTGTTAGGTAATAATTTCTGATATCTTAAATTATTTCTTTCGCTTTCTGTTTGTTTTTTAATGCATCGAAGTGTAAAAATGAGCAGATTTGTTTGATATTTACTTTTCAAATAATTTCACAGTTTCGCTTGACCGATGCATGAATAAAGCGATGAGGCCCACGGCAATATTAATCTTAAATAAGGCGGAAGTATACACAACGTGCATACAAGTATACACTAAGCAGGGTTTTCAAAAGTGCTCATTTTACTGTGAACATCATATACTTCTATTCTTTGCACAAAATTCATTCGATGTGGCCACGGGTGCCCTATAACACACCAGTCATCGTCCTGTCACGGAACACACGTTTTCGATAAGCGATAAATCCGGTGAACGCGCAGGCCAAGAAAGCAGCCTGACATGGACAGTCACCCAGGAACCGTGGGACGATGCGTGCCAAATGCAGCTACGCATTTTCGTGTTGGTACAGAGCCCCAGACGTGCTCCTTAAGGATCCTATGTATTGAAACATTTTACGTGAAATAGTTGTGTGCGCGTAAACGCGCATCTCGGTAAATAAAAGTTCTGGCAATACGAAGTTTTGCTAGAATTGACAAAAAACTATTGTCTATGTTTCTATCTGCTTTAACTTTATCATATTAAGTGTCTTAATGAAGGAACAAAATCGTGAAAGAGGTCAAATATCGCATTTTTAAAGCTTGCCTATGCAGTTTCTATAAGCGGCAAGGGAAAAGTACATATAAGGGCGTAGTTTAATATGTGGCCTTTCATCGCGTGTAATAAAACCCCTCTGGTACAGATCTAATTTGCACAGTAGAGGTTTACAACGGAAACACTGCACGCCTTGCGCGTAGGGGCACTGAGGTGCTAGGCGTGCGTGTTATTGTCGCCCGTATCGCTCCCTCGCTTCCTGACCTTGGACGCGCAGCTGCATAGTCCCCTTAAGAGAGGGGACATCACCAGGCGCAAACAACTCTGCGATGTAACAGTTACTGCCAGCGTACCAGCGATTAGGACTTTACGATAATTCCAGGTGCTGGGCCGGTACGACGGCGTGCAATTCAGGACTCGGCCAGTCGTGCGACACAGTGTTGCTGCGAGAAGAGAAGACGACGGCAGGTCATTCATCCCTCCAGGCCCGATGTTCAACGCATTATTGCAGCCGCAGACGGCTGTGGCGGGCAGCCAGTGGCAGCTGCAGTAATGGTCCCTTGCACAAGATATCCTGACGCTGCACTGCAGACAGCGACGCTATGTGTGTGCGTAGGATACAAGATTGATGTGCCACGTGGTTGAACTTCTGAGCGAGGGTGTCGGATGTGACTGTAAGGTCCGTAATCGCCGTGCGCACCAGATGGTCCGACGAGGACGTTGGCTACTGCACTTCACTCAGCCCGTCCCTCATCGACTCGCTCATCCCATACGCACTTCACCGTGGTCACATTTCTTCCAACGCGAGAACCAATTTCGTGGTAGGATAATGTACAGCCCCGATAGGCCACCATTATCCCGCGGTCAAAGGTATAAATAAACCTGTTTGTATGACTGTCGTGTTCTTAGACGCAGCACGCTCACTCCGTCTGTGCACACGAATGGCGGGCAAACACAGCGACACAATTCCCCAACCTCCACTTCCCCACTGCTTATTGGTATCAACACTGGCGTAAATGCTACGTCACTCGGCTGAACAACTAATCACGTCAGTGTCCTAACCTGCTCTACGCATTCCCTCAGTGCGGGTTCCTTCAGGCGCGTTCGTCGTGTTGCAGTTTTAATGGTCAACAGCGTAGCAAGTACTTTCAGTAAGTGAATAACAAAGTAAGTCGCCCTAGTTGTTAAAGGCTGTTCACGATAAAGTGAGCACATTTTGAAATCAACCTTAGGAAAAAGTCACTGTTACTGCCTGCATATATTCTAACGGGTGCACTGAGTGACATGCGCCCAGTAAAGTTGGTAACGATGGATGGGAAGTAGGTCCATATCTTAACGTCGAATTAAATGTATTAGGTAACCATTTGTGATAACTGATTTTATTCCTTTCGCTTTATGTTGTTTTTTTTATGCTTCGAAGCGTAAAAATGAGAAAATTGGAAAAATATTTACTTTTATAATAATATCACAGCTTCACTTGACCGACACATGAATAAACCTATGATGCCCATAACAATCTAAATTTTACATAAGGCGGAATAATACACAAAGTGTATGGATGTAGATCTTAAGCAGGGCTTTCAAAAGTGCTCATTTTACCGTGAATATACTATAAGTGCCGCGAATAACAATATTATCTGTTTTCATGTAACGATGTTTACTCGGAAAGTGACTGCACTGGTGAGGAATTGAGAAGACACGTTAATTACCCTAGACTGGGGTCCCCCTGGGACAAGGAAGGTAAGATATTCGTATTCCTTGCGTGATCTCGTACTTGTAATGGGGGTGAATAATCAAATAAAAAACTATTAATGTGGATATAAGCAGTTGCAGGGCTATGCCGTCACAGAAAACTCAGACGATGGCATGAAAATGTACACTGGAAACAAACCAAGATTATCTGTAGTCAACTACAGCTTGGCTTGTTTTCGGTCCACAAAATCATTTTTCACTTAAACGGTATTTGGATAAACACCCATCAGTGTGGCCACTGAGCTCGAACCAACAATCTCGAAAATTCTAGTCGGACGCAATGACATATGGTCAAACAAGCTCGGTACACAAGAACTTAATTTTACCTAAACGTTGGCTTCATTTTAATGGCAAACTATACGTTCAGTTTTAGAAATAAGGAATACCTCGACGCTTCTATTTTAGGCTCTTTATGTTTCCAGGGTTAATTTTATAATTCCTTTTAATAGAACAAAAAGTTTTCTTTTGAGTATGTTTTCTCCCAGACTGCTCCCAGAGGCCTTGCGTGCTATACTGCTAAAATATCAACCCAAAACGCTTACTTCCTCTCAGGATGTGAGCTCTATGCGCCACACTCATGTGATGGAGGAGACCAAGAGGTAATGGTTGGAGTCCCAACTCCGAAGTCACTCATGATTCATGAGCACCGAAACTAAAACTGGATTCGGTCACCTCTTTCTTTCTCTGAAAGAATTATTTCCAGTCGTCATTATTTTGCGTAGTGTTATTTATGCCTTGAGAAGTTGCTTTGTTACTGATCATTATTTCTGTCACAGAAATTTACCGAATACAGATCAAAGAAATAAAAACGGTGGCAATCCTGACCAAGGAGTAGCGGGAGTACACCGAGAAACTCGTCTGTCAAAGGTCGTCGCAGTTACCGCAAGTAAAATTCCCCGACACGTCTTTGCCGATAAGTAACTCAAGACGACTGGTGGTTAACCTGCTTCCTAACCGTGGGTCAGACTTTTATCTTGTTTTTTTAGCTTAAGATGCCATACATTTGGAGGAACTATAAACTAAATCCCACAACGTTGTTGACCCAGCGACCAAGTCTGGATTTAAGATGACAGTCACAAAGGCGGCAGCTCCTTTGATACATGAATGAACGTCTATCGAATCCACGGCTATAAAGTCACTTGATAACGTTAGCACTCATGCGTTTTGAATTGACATAAAAGATGTTGTAGTGTTATGTGACATTCCTGTATTCCAATACTAGAATTTATATAAAGCAGTGTTTAATCATGTGCACATGCTACACGAATTGCAACGGAGTTAACAGACACAAAGGCTAATGAGGCGGCATGGTGTTATAAATGTGCCTTGCGGCCATACTCATCATTTAAGGGGTTTATGGGTCGTAGCTTGTAGATGAATTATAGATGGTAGAGCATACTGTTAATGAGAGGTTTAATCATGTTATGTGACACGGACAATACAACACTGTAAACTTGAAGCCAGAGGCTGGGTCATCTTGTAGAGCGGCGGCCGGACCCCTCCATTCTTCGGTGCTTCCGTGAAACTGGCCGGGGTTGGAAAGGCCCAGGGCCCTGCCTTGCAGTGGCCTATATCGGTGCGCCGTTTAGGCGTCCATGTCCCAGATCGCTGGCTTGTGGAGGGTGTTTTTGCATGCAGCCTCGCCCGGTGGTCGCTGCAATAAATTGTCGCAATTCCTGGCGTCCTGATTTACTGAAAGTATTAGGCTAGTTTCCATATGAGGAAAAAGTCTGTTCATAACAATGTGCTTCAAATGACGGTATATTCCATTCACGATTTCTTTTGCCTTTTTGACTCAAACCTTTGAAAACCTCTCCACGTATGACGTGCTTGGTTGTTTCCTGCTTATATAATATATCACAAGCGTTTTATACTTGTGTAGACATAAAAGTTACTTTTTTTATGTTAAACTGAAATGTTATTCATATTTTATCTATAAATTATAATGCTTAATTTATAAATAACTTGAATAAAAACAGCGAGAAAACATGTGTGTTGGTAGCGCCTAGTAAAAAATAGTTCTTATACAAATTGCTATTGCAAATGAGTGCGCACAAATCCGGTGCGTTGTCCTTCTGATGTAATCTTCCAGACTTAGTTAAGCTTAGTTTGCACGATGCGGAGGAATATCCTGCAAGTAGAACTTTAGCAGGGCTTCAGAAAAGGCCGAAGATACCGCGAATCAACTCTAGTAAGAAGCGGTGTTAATTTTGCGTAACGATGCAGCTAGCACTGAGCCGTTAGAATAAAAATATTAACTTACTCCCGAGAGGTAACGGGTTTATCAAAACAGGTTATATAAAAGCGGGAGGCACGAAGACGAGTGAGTTTCCAATATTTATATATACATTATCGCCATTCGTGGTAAAGGATGATGAAGTTTTTACCTACTTCCAGTCAATTTATTTGGCAATGTAACTGCAAGATTAGCGAAAAATTATTATTATTACATGTACTGATTAGAAAGTAACGCCTTTCATTTCCTGTTTTATATGCGATTGTCTTCTCTTTCCTATGATCTAAAAAATTAACTATTTAAAAATCTAAGAAGTACAACATTAGCGCATGACATACTTTAATATTTAAAATGAATTAAATCATACACTTAGTATTTATTAATACATTTAGAGTTGTGTAGTCCAATCTATTAAAAGCTAAGGGCCGGTTTCACCAATGAAGATTAGATTTTTGGAAATTCGAGATAATTTTATCCAAATGCGAAATTTAACTGCGATTTTTATCTCAATATTATTGAGCGTGTTTCACCACCAATTATCCATTGTCAAGCATATCTAGATAAAATTATCCCGATTATTTTTAATCTATCGCGATGTTCTACTTCGCTGGATCAGTCCACAGAACATTTTTAGTATTTTACGTTTAATAAAGAGAATAGTTTTCAGTATGCGAGATGGTATTTTCACGGAAAAAAAAAAAAAAAACATGTATTGTAAAGAAAAAACTGTTTGTTAGAAATAGTAACTAAATGTATCAGTATAAACTATAACACCTTATAATCCTCACAAATAGGGAAAATAATACTCTTCAGTACCTTCTTTTTCTTATTTCACATCATTTAAAAAAAACTTCGGCAATTACTATCACGTAACTAGTTTTGTTGGAACGATGGTTTCTTCTAGCGTGCATTGTAGAAGCATTTTATTCTGCTATAAAAGTGGAGAGATTTAGGCGGCTGTAAAATCCGAGGTCTTGAAAGCCGACGAGGGTGAAATGAGATGAGTATGGAGCAGCACCGAAATGCAAGGGCGGGGAAAACGAGAGATCCCGAGAAAACCCGCCGGCGAGCGGCATCGCCAGGCACGATTTCTGCTATTCATGTTTACTATTCTAGCTAAATAAAGCATATATTGACATCCAATATAGTCGTAGGTGTGATAAAGGCTGTTAACGATAAAATGAGCACTTTATAAATGAACCTTGGACAAGAGTCACTGCCCCTGCATGCATATATTTTAATGGGCACACTGAGAGACATTCACCCAGTAAAGTTGGTAACGATGGATGGAAAGTAGTTCCATATCTAAACGCCGAATAAAAAGTGTTAGGTAACCAATATGTGATAGTTTAAATTATTTCTTTCGCTTTGTGTATTTTTTAATGCATCGAAGTGTAAAAATGAGCAGATTTGTAAAGTATTTACTTTCTTAATAATTTCACAGTTTAATTTGACCGACACATGAATAAAGTGATGAGGCCCATGGCAATGTTAATGCGGAGGAATACACAACGTTTATGCAAGTATATCCTAGGCAGAGCTTTAAAAATGGCTCATTTTACTGTGAACAGCCTATAGAGGAAATGAATAGCTTGTCGTCATCATGTGGTGAGAGATTTCCATATACTGAACCTGGTACTGAACTGTCGACCTTCATATACAATGTCTGGGTAGTTGTGGTCTTTAGCAATCGTGTCATTTGAATAGTATATAATTCCAGCCATAATCATTTTCGCAGTGCACCAGTGACCTTGAGATGAAGGCGAGGTTGGTTTTACAGACTCATTCTCGTTCACCTGAGATGTAATGGAAAGTTCTCCACCACATCCCCGTCATCAATTCGCCTGAGAGCGCGCAAGTTCTACGCCAGCACGAACAATTGGTACATCCTGCCCTATCAATGGTGGAATATACCTGCCACGATGAGCTTCGACCCTCTCGTTGCTCAGAAATTGTTGAGTCAAAGCGAAGGCTGTGTTTCATTCGTCACTGCACTGTAAAAAAAAAAAACGGTTAACTACTGAAATTGCAATGTAAGTTTTTAACTTACACATTTTATGGAAATAATACCACATATCAGGCTGGAAATATAGGAATGTTGAACATCGCTACCATAAAAAGATGGGTACTTGCCTATGCATTTGAATCTTTTGGGGAAAAATCTAGGAACGCTACTATGAATATATGGGAAAATAATTAATCATTCGCACTTCCTCACTATATTGTTACAAGGCGCCAGAGAGGGGTATCCGAGTTCGTGAGGTATAGAGATCTTAATAAAAATAACAGAACTGAATAATATTTTTTAATTTATTCACATAGCTACTATTTACAAAAATTAATGTCTATCTCAACTCTAATTAAAGTCCTTCTCTATGTCTCTGTTTTGTTACAGTCAATTAACTCACACTCATCATTACCGCATATTCAGTCTGTCTGTTGTCATCATTTGAAATGTTTTTCACTAATACATCCAGTCCAATAGTCCAGCCTGCCGGTCGCACCCTTCACTGCACTGCTGCTCGCAGTGGCAGATTGTAATCTCGCTGGTCACTACCGTCGCCACTCGTTGCTCCCGTGGCTCGACGTCTATCGCTTAAGGTCGAACAATCCCTAGGTTTCTGACTCTCATAAAAATCCCTGCTCTGAGGCCCGTCGCACCTCTAATCCGTTCACGGTTACTTCAGATTATTCAGAATCCCTGCTAAAGTTCTACTTCCAGGATATTCCTCCGCCTCGTGCAAACTAAGCTTAACCGATTCTGAAAAATTACACCCGAAGGACAACGCACCGAATTCCTGCGCACTCAGAGTAACAGTATTTTTATACAAACTATTTCTCACTTGGCGCTACCAACACACGCGTTTTCTCACGGTTTTTTATTCAAATTAATTATAAATGGAGCATTATAATTTATCGGTAAAATATGAAAAACATTTCAATTTAACAGAAAAAAAATAACTTTTAAGAGTACAAGTATAAAACGCTTGTGATGTATGGCATATGTTGGAAATAATTAAACACCCCATACTACATGAGGAGATTTTTCAAAGGTTTCATTCAAAAAGGGTGAAGAAACCGCGAATAGATTATAAGTAATATCGCTGACCCTGATCTGGAAGGTTCGCCTTACCGCGAGTCACGCTGAAAGAAACTGTGCTATTAAACCAGAACATTATTCAGATAAATGCAGAAATTCAATCTGCTGAAGGTTAGGCTCATGCGAGCCGCAAAAGGCGGCAGCTGGCCTTTGTGACGCCGGTTTTGTTACGAGGACTGTGTACCTGCGCGTCCAAGGTCAAGCAGCGAGGGAATGATACGGGAGATACCAACACGCATGCCTAGCGCCTCATCGCTCCTATGCGCAAGGCGTGCAGTGTTTCCGTCCTAACGCTTTGCTGCGTAAACTAGGTGTGTAACTGTGGGGTTTTATTGCACGCGATGAATGTACACAGATCAAACTACATGCTTATAATAGTACTTTTCTCTTTACCGCTTAAAGGTACTTCATAGAGAAGCTTTAAAAATGCGATATTTGACCACTTTCACGATTTTTTTTCTCCGTTAATATATGTAATATGAAAAAGTAAAAAAGATAACAATATAGAAAATAAATTTTTTTTTATCTTTTCTGGCAAAACTTTGTTTTTCCAGAACATTTATTTTCAGAGACACGCGTTTGGGCGCGAACAACGATTTCACAGAAAACGTTTCAGTACATAGGACCCTTAACGCGGGAGTATCATATTACAACTCTCCCCTCCTCAAACTCTTCGCTCTCTCGTGCGATGCAAAACAGCGACAAGTAACAATATGTATTTGCTGGTGTGATAGATTTCTGAACGATTTCTGAGTGTGTGGCCTGGCATGCTCGCACACGGAAGCGACACCTCAGCTGCGACGGTCGTTGACAATCCGACGGCGAGGGAGCCGGGTTCCTAGGGGGCACTGACGACACACGGCGTGTGACAGAGACGCGCTAAACCCACGGGCCGCAGCAGACGTCGTGACTCTGGCCCACGACTGACCTCGTGGTGACGCCTGCTGAACCCCCAGGGGGTTGGCGAGGGCGTAATTGCCGAGGGGCGTGGGGCGAGCTGTAATTGCCGGCTCCCACGGCGGCCTGCCGAGGCAGGCGACGGCGGATTAGCAACGGCGTCCACCAAGCATCACGTCTTGGATGCCGCGCGCGAGCTACCACAGCCAGCCTCTTCCATGCTGGTCAGAAACTGAGGCCTTTGTGAGTGTCGATCGTCTCGACAGTGTTACTTCCTCCCCCCTCCCTACCCCATTTATTTTCACCAGTCTTTCTCAACACAGAAAGAACAACTTGCAGGTGTTACATTTATGTTATACTATTATAATAGCAGTGCTCTTCATAACTCGACATTTCTAATCTTTGTAAAAGTTGTAGTGTAACTACGCATCTCGACTTCTGATAGTTTGCTTCACAGTTGTGTTTCAAGTAGGCGTTCCCCGTGAGGTGCTATATCACAACTATGACAGTACCGACTGCCTACCTCGTGTCACAACGTGTGTTAGTGGTTGGTGGTAATTGTATACTGTCCGTAAAAACCACATACACTAACAACCATGGTGGATCAGGCAAGTTGGTGAATATGTTTGAACCGTTCACGATAAGCGCTACGGTCGTTGGCGAGTGACTGACTGAAAAGTACGGACAAAATATGGGCGCCTACCTTACGTTAATCCTTCAGCTGCTAAAGGCGTATGACTGGACTGCGTTACACTACAAAAATAATTTTGTGGCGGTCTCACAATCTTTTGTTGGTATTCCATGCGAAATATTCTAAGCTACCGCTTCTTCGTCATATTGGATTGGTGAACATTTTGCACTAAAATTGTGTTAGTAGAGCCACAAATCTAAGCGTGCAAGAATTGTAATCGTCAGAGTTGGCTTCCATGCAGATTTTGCAGCTTGTAATAACTTTAAGACTGCGTTTATTGCAAGTATTAGGTTAGATCGACAACAATAGATTCAGTATTAAAAATGGCACCCATTTAACAAAATATTTTGAATATTCCGGGAAAACACTTGACAAGCAACTTCGGCGCTGCAAAGTTTGAGACGTGAGACAATAGCGACTGAAATTTAGGCAAGCACGCCTATTCCCATTTGAAGATGTTAGCCAAATAAAGGAAACGCTTGGAAGACATGCATGCTATCCACTAACTTAAAGGTTGAGGAGGAGAAGAAGAAGAAGAAGAAGAAGAAGAAGAAGAAGAAGAAGAAGAAGAAGATGGGAAAGGTGGCGTGTATCCAGGCGGGCAGCACTGCAGCCGTGTATAGTACAGTCGCCCTTCCCCCGCTGTGTGTTGCTACAAGAGCTCCCAATCTGTACTGCTCAATGTAGCTAGACTAAAGAACACCCAGACTGCTTCCACGGCCCGTGGTGGCCTGTCTCTCATGTGCCTTTTTTTTTACAACTTACACGTCACCCATATGTTGCATTTGCTTATGTTTTGTTCTCGATAAAAAAAAAAAAGCTTTTGGCTTGCTTCTACTTCCTCTTCCTCGTACACACATAACATAATTGTTCTAAGTCTAACACAAGAACTTGAGGGATCCCGCCACGGTTGGGGTATGTGAGTGGAACGTGCGACAAAGTAAACCGTTACACGTAGTCCCAACTCAATGGAAATGAGACCGTAAAGGAAATACCGTTTTATAAAATTGAATGTATTGTATTATAGGTTCGTATTATGGTATATTGTTCTACTATTTTTTTATTTTACTATGCCACTGACAAACGCATATTTTGTATCTGGTGTATGATATATCAATTATTTTCTATGTACTTCTGGTTGTTAAATCGCAATCAGCTTTCGGAAATAATGTGTAACATAAATTTTTCAAGAAATATCAGATTATTTTTAGTTTAGTTTTATACATTTCTGTTCTGAACTTTTTCATTGTTCGTGAGAAAGATCTGTTTAAATCATCATGACGATCATGTTCTGTTCTTGTATGCAATATACAATAGAAGACGTTCTAAAGACAGTCATTTGATGGCGAGAAAATTTATGTATGGGGGGCAAGGGGACAGCCATTGACCGATAAATGTCAATCACGTAGTCATTTCAGCATTATTATGTTTAGTGCACGTTGCAATATTCATGATGTTCACCGCTTCGCATACTTCATAATTCTGTCCATTGATTCTTCAGTTTGTGTAACTGAGCGTCCGCAATATTCTTGCGCAAACTGCAGAGGCATTATGACATGTCTTCTCGCCTGCAGTTGTTGCAGAAAATTTGTGTAATGGCAACTGCTAAACTTCGTGGTTGTGTAATTACCCAGTTGTGTGTGTAACAAATTAATTCCCAAAACGCAATGAAAACAAATAACTGAAATGGTGAAGGTAAGCTGAAACGGAATCAAACATAAAGATCGTGAAAAGCACAATGCTGGGATTTGAAAATTGTGCTGCTTAGTGGTGTACAAGGTCGGTTCGCAAAACTTCACCGAGTTGTTCTTTTGGGACAGCTTACATCTGCATTTTAAGCAATTACAAAGTCAAGAAGTGGGGAGTGATGAAATCATACTTTGCTGGAAAGTAGAAAGAGAAATTTACTTCATTGATTCAGCCCAGTAAAGAAGTTTTGCATCCATTTCATATAAAGCTGAGATTGACTAAGAACTTTATATAATTTCTAGATAAGAAATGCAGGGTCTATTAATATATATATATAATTTCAGATGTTGAGTGAAAGGAGGTCGAGAATACAATTTATTTGACGACAAATTAGGAATTGTTGAATAATACTATCTCTGATACTATAATCTCAAATTTTACGGTAGCTGTGTTGTCCTCTTTCAAAAAATTGCTCACGGATTTTTTAAATATCATAGAAGGCAATAACTGTATTTCCATGGTGCCTGGAATATCGGATAACTACAAGAACATAGGATGTAAAATGTTTATAAATATTCACTTTCTTTTCACCCTCGCGCCTTGGAATTTTCGTAGAGAAAACTGCGATGCTGTTAGCGACTAACAGGTTGAACACTTTCACAAGACACGTTACCATGCAGCGGGATCAAACCAGGAGTACTGTGGCCTTTTTATGCGATACTTCATTCGGTTTATTTTCAAGGAGACTTGTGAAACAGAGTAAGACAATAATTTCCGTCCCATTTTAAAACAAAAAATTTAATATGATAAATTTATATTAGTTTTAAAGTTCTTTGTTGTAAATGTTATTTTTTGTGTTACCAAAACATTTGTGATAGTGACTCACAATAATATTCACACACCTGGAAATTTTTTATAAAAATTAAATACAAAATGCATTTATTCATATTGTGTAGCAAAAATATATTTATAAATAGTGAAGTTCCGCAACAAATAGCCCATTAAAAAAAACCGCTATATAGAACGTCAAATACATCGCGTAATTGTAAATGACTTACGACAACTGCATCATATAGAGTCACGTTAATATAAGGACACAATGGTCACAACTGTGAACCTTTACTGGAACCACACTCCTAATCCACACGCCTAATACCTGGTAGCAAATCCTTTTCGGTCAGTGCTCGTCTGTAGACGTTTTGGCATTTGTACTTGCAACCAGCGTCCGGGTATACTGGGAAGATATGTCCCTCCATGCCGTCTGTAGTGCCTTCCTTAAATCGCCTATGGACTTTACGGGCTTGGTGAGCACTTTGTCTTCCAGTTAATCCCAATGGTTCTCTAAGGGGTTTAAAATTGCGACTGAAGAGGTTTTTAAAGCACTTTGGGGCCAATCGTATAGGAGCCCTTCCCGCAAAACACGGGATCTGTACTTGGGACCATTGTCTTGGTAAAACTTGAAAGTACCTATCTCTGATCTAGTTTTTTGCACTTTTGCGTAACGATCCTTTGAGAATGTTCAGATAAATCTCCTTCGTCATTATCCGATCAATAAACACCAGTTCACCAACTCCGGCAGAGGACATGCACCTCCACATTCCCATCGCCATGCTTTACTGTGGGCTGAAGGTTCTGAATATCGAGTTCCGTATTGCCCGCCGCTACGCTACAACTTTCCCATCAGACCCGTACAGGTTGAACTTCGATTTTTCCGCTAGAAACTCGTCTTGCCGCCAGTGCACTGGCTTATGAAGGTGCAAGTTTGCAAATACAAGCCTCTCACGCTTCTTCACCTTAGCGATGGAAGGTTTTCTCCGACCTCTCGCCGACCTCCCGTGGCGCAGCCGGTTGGCGCGCCACTGATTTGGGATGCGGGAGGCTCTGGGCTCGAATCCCGGACAAGGCATGGCCGCTAATTTAAGTTAGGCTATAAGTGTAGTCTGTAAGACGTCCCCCCCCCCAGACCCTCAAGCATAAAACCAGCGGACGTTAAAAAACCCTTTACAATACCATATGCTTCGAATAGTTTCAGGATGTTCTTGGTTACCTTTTTCTTTCCGAAGTTGTTCTGCTAGTTTTGGTGCACTTGGTTTTGAGTTCTACTTCACCTTGCGAATCCTTTTTACGTTTTTCGCATGCACTCAATTTTTCAGGTCTACATTTCTGAGCCACTGGCTCAATCCTGTTTTCTTTCTCAAATCGCTGCACTATGTCGAATATTGTATTTTTACTCATATTAAGCAACTTTAAAATACCCCAGTATGATCGTCCCTTGGCATGGTGAAATATCGCCAGCTGCCTTTGCTCCAAGGTTGTATAATAGGTTTTAGAGCCCATTGCTCTACTGATGCTCACAACTACCAGGTAGCTACTCCAACAGCTTTGCACGCACTGGAACTAAGCTCTAACAGCTGCAGTGTGGATTAGTTGTACAATAATGTGCCCCTCTCTCGATACACAGCCAAATTTAATGATCGCTGTCCGAATATTAAAGTAACTGTGTATGTACGCAGTATATTGATTAATGAACAATTACGAGATGTGTTTGACGTTCTATGGTTGTATTTTTATGGTTGTGGAACTGTACTTACTAGGAAGATATTAATTTTGTTAACACAATATATATATATATATATATATATATATAAACAGTTCATATAAATCTATTTGTCAAGAATTTCCAGGTGTCAGAATATAAGCGTGAATTTGTTATGTGTATTTTGTATTTGTAGCAATCAGTATTCGAGAAGACTGTATTATCGTCTACAAATAAATGTGAATTTTTCAAATACGGTGTGAAAGGCATGCATCACATGTGCAATGAACATAACATAGATATTACATATTACACACGTTCATGAAACGACCGAGAGACTAACAGCCTGTAATATCATATATAAATGATCAATGATAAATATACTTCCATGGTAACGGGTTCTTAAAGGCAATACCTCCACACAACCCAATATTACTGCATAGTAGCTCACATCTGTTAAATTATGCGCTTCATATAATTAGGCCTAGCCACTAGATACAGGAAAATGTTTAAATTTGTTGGTTATTGTGACTATTTTAATCTGACATAATAGTGAAACATCCTAAACGTTATTTTGAATAGGTATTTACAGACGACATCATGGCTTGAAACTGTACGAAATGTTACTTCTTTTTTTGTGTCTGCAACTGATGAGTGCGGGATTTATAAAGCCGAGAAAGCACGTGACACGCGATTGAAGATCGACTAAACTGCCTCTTATCGCTCGCATAAGCTCACCAACATCGAGGTAGCCACCACAAATGGATGTTGCGGCGAGAACTCGTCAAACCTTGCAGCGGGCTTCCAGTCACCTCAAACATATATCTATCTACTGTATGCGTATCGTCTCCGTGAGATGGGGGAACATTATTACTTAACCCTCCTACCCTCTCGCGGTTTGCAGTGACCAATGGCACTCGCCTCATATGTGTGAGAAACCCTGTTTAGAAATGAATTTATTAGCCCATGGAAACAGAACACATTGTGTATTACGGGTATAATGTACAGTGTACGATAGCCTTGCGGAAATAAAAATTACTGTAGGCTAATAGTTCGGCTAACCAGAACAACGGGGTGTTTTTGTGTAAGTAAATGTCTGTTACTCTGTATTAAATAGCCCTCAGGAGATTGAAGTCAATGCCGCGTACAAGCCAGCCATTTCATCTTCGATTTAATGAAGAATAGGTGATTTAAAATGTTAAATGGATGTGCTTGGCCAAAATTTCTTCTTTATAAAAATAACTAATAGAAAAGGGAACGAATTTTCATTTTAAAATACTATCCCAAGACAGAAGATTTCTTAGTCATTTAAAAAAGCAGTGACGTGTGGTGATCTGTTGCAAGGTAAGTTGGCGTGTTGTACTCTGTTGCTTGCTGGTGAACACATCCACCACCAAAACGTAGCTCGGCAGCTACGTTGCAACAGGATGCATGTAATGGGACCTTGCTGCTCACTTGTGAGTGGTCGGAATACATTCAGTTTCCCTGGGTTGCACGGTGGTTACTAGCTCCTGCTGCGTGCACCGAGAATGTACAGCAGTGAGCAAGCATCAGCCTACCTTGCAACATTTCACCACACGCCACTGTAGAAAAGAAACGTTAAGAGTAACTTTGAAATAATTGTCCGGATGTACAGCGGAATTAAAGAGTTATTACATAACTCAACTTACTTCACTGCCTACAAACCAAAGTAGTTACTAGATCAACTGAGAGCCAATATCGAATCTCAATAAGATGGGCATATTAGCGTCCTACCTTTGATAATTTATCATAACCGAACACGAGGGCATAGGCGTGGTTTTCATGTTAAACTGACATAAACTTTCGGCTGCAAATGACGTGTACATCCACGGGTTACACAGGATTCGAACCCAGGCACTTGAGTTCATCTATGTAAGTTGCCACAAGCACATACACACGCACGTGTTTGTAAAATGTAATAATTTTCCTCAAATATATGGGTTAAAATATTTTTCAAACTGGCATGATTTCTCTGAGACCGAAATAGCTATGGAATTACCTTTCGAACGAGGTGTTGTGTTGGAAAACCAGAGTAAAACCATGAACATTCGTGGCCTTTTAACACGTAACTCCGAGTTCGTTTAGCACGTACCGCCTCCCCATCATTAGCCAATCGACATAAAGATTGCTGAGTAGTAGGCCCAGCTGAAGATATGATATACTTTCTTGTTGAATATAGATTTACCTATCCGAGTTTACGTTGTACAATAGGGAGGGCGCCGCGGTGGCTTAGTAATCAGACTACCCACCTCCCACCAAGGCGAACGGAGTTCGATTCTCGGTGGGGTCGCCTGGATTTCAGTACTTGGGGAAACGTGGCGGACGTTACCGTTGGCGGGAGGGTTTTCTCAGCGTAGTCCTGGCATTCCACAGCTACAACATCCCAACGTCATTTCACCATCACCAGAGCTCAACACCTCCCTGTTAAATCAATGACCAAACCCTCTCAACTCACCCTTCACTAAGAGTAGGACGGTTGTTAAAAACGCATATGCATACATAAAAATATTTGTGGCTGGTAATTATATAATATAGTCTATTCGCGGTTTCTTCATACATTTTGACTCAAACCTTTAACAAAATCATCCCATCCATGACGTCCATGGTTGTTTCCTTAATGTACCTCGTATCACAAGCGTTCTACACTTCTGTTTACATAAAATTACTTTATTTTTGGATAACTTAAACATTCACTTATATTTTATTGATAAACTATAATATTCAGTTTATAAATAACATTAATAGAAAACAGGGGAAAAATTAGGTTTGTTGGTAATACCTAGTATAGGCTGTTCACGGTAAAATGAGCACTTTTGGAAGCCCTGCTTAAAATCTACTTGTGTACATGTAGTGTATTCCACTGCCTTATGTAAAAATTAACATTGCTATGAGCCTCATAACTTTATTCATGCGTCGGTCAAACGAAACTGTGAAATTATTAACAAAGTAAATACTTTACCAATTTCCTTAATTTTACTCTTCGATGCATAAAAAAACAGAAAGTGAAAGGATTGATTTTAAGTTATCACAAATAGTTACCTAACACATTTTATTCGACATTGAGATCTAGAACTACTTTCCATCCACTGTTACCAACTTCACTGGGCGCATGTCACTCAGCGCGCCCGTTAAAATATATGCAGGCAGGGGCAGTGACTTTTTTCTAAGGTACATGTCTAAAGTTCTCACTTTATCGTGAACAGCCTTTAAGAAATAGTTCTTATGACTTATACTATTACACTTGAGTGCGCACGAATGCGGTGCGGTGTCCCTTTCGTGCAATTTTCTAGACTCGGTTAAGCTTTGTTTGCATGAGGCGGAGGAATATCCTGCAAGTAGAACTTTATCAGGGCTTCAGTAAGATTGGAAGTAGTCGTGAATGGACTACATTCTGCATATCGTTAGCAGGAGAGTTGGCAGAGAGGAGAGCACCGCCGGTTTATCGGAAAGCACGCAGGTTCCGGTGTCCTTCAGATCTCGACCTTCTCAAGGCTCTGCGCCTGAGCCAGGGAGCCTCGGTGTAAAGGGCAGAAGGACGGCGAGGTGAGGCGTGGGAGCAACGAACCTGCCGTCGGAGAGTCGCTCAGCTGGCCTCGGGGATCGTGCCGGCCTCATAGTCACGCGGAGGACGGGCCCGGTGTGCGACCTGTCGACCCCTTACGAGGGCACAATCACCTCACCTCATTTCACTGCAGGCAATGACTTTACCCAGTCCTTTCGCGATTAGTTCCACGGGATATTTAGGCTTAGCTTCCGCTTTTACAAGGAAAGACTGGCCGTGGGTCAAACAAACTCTCGTCCGGTCTATAACTTAACCTGCTTTTTTCTAAATTAACATAATTAAAGGGACAAAAACAGGTAACGGCCTCACTGTTACCTCCTCCCACGAATCTGTGCTGGCAGGGTAGTGGGGGGGGGGGGGATCAGCCTTGGGAACCAAAGTTTGCTGGGATTACTCGGTTTCCCTAAAACTAAATAGCTTACGCATAAAATATATTGATGGGTGTGAGAGGGGGAGGGTGTTAGCTTCTCCTTTCTCCTGCAATGGAAAATGAGAACCGCACGGGCTACCTCCGCTCTGAGCTTCGGCAGTGATTAGACCTGGCGGTGATTAAGACTTGGCCTTACGAGGGCGCTGGGGCCGCCGTCCTCTTCCTCCTCCAGTTTCAAATTGGTTGCCACCTCCGAGAGAGCCAGGTGAACGACTGGCGCTGCCTGCCTCCGTGCGTGCAGTAATGACGCCCTACGTGACTCGCGATGGTGAACGCGCCCGCTGAGAGTAGCTGTGACCGATCGCCGGGGTCACGTTCACGGTTCAGCCTCGCGCGTCACGCGAAACACAACGGCCGGGTCCCAACGCGAGGTATAAACCACCTGTTTCAAACTCGCAGAGGTCGCAGCCTCGTGTGCGTGTGAACGTGCCGGTGAAAATCGAGTTTCGCGCTTGTGAAATGCCAATCTGATGTTATGATGGCTACCCGTGCATGATCGTCTTGCGGTTACGAAGGATTTTCCGAGGCGAAGTTAAGGTTGCAGTAAAACAACTGCCTATGGAGCACTGCACCCGACTATACAACGTCAAGAACTCAGAAAAAAGTAGTACAGACGCCATAAAAGTTGTCAGAAAAGTGTGATTTATACTGTATGTGAAAGGCGAATGTATATATTTTACAAAGTTATAAATATTTTACTAAAATATAATTTTTAAATGTAAAAAAATAATCTATTAAAATAGTCGGTATTTTTTAGCAAAATTTATGCGCATTTTCATTCTAGATGCTTGAAAAAGAAGGATTTGCAAGAAAATCTTCGTTAATGAATATCGTCATAATGTTTAATTTGATTGTGTGTAAGAAAATTGTATTAATATTGTAAGAAATAATATTTGTAATTATTTTTATGTGCATCCATTTTTCACAAGCGTATTATAGAAAGTGACGTGAATAAAGTTAATTATAAAATTTATGTGAAACATGATTAATTACTATGATTTATTACACATTATCACAGTAAATATTATGAAAATCTTTCTTGACTAAGATTTTCTTGCAAATTCTGATTTCCGAAGCATCCAGAATGGAAATACGCTTAAATGTTGTTAAAAATACAGATTATTTTAATATATTATTATTTTACATTTAAAACGTATAGTTTGGTAAAATATTTTATAATGTTTGCAAAATACATACATTCTTTTTTCATATACAGCATAAATCACACTTTTCTGACCATGTTTGTGGTGTCTGTACTACTTTCTATGAGTTCTTCACATTGTATAGTCGGGTGAAGTGCGCCATAGGAAGTTGTTTTACTTCAACCCCGCCACTCCTACGGAAGAAGAGTAGCTATGACCGATCGCCGTCACCCCTCTCCCGGATCACATCCACGGTTCTCTCGCGTATCACACGTCGCGAACACACACACACACACACACACACACACACACACAATGCGTGGTATAGGCGCTTCACGGTAAAGCGAGCACTTTTTAAGGCTCTGCTGAATTTTTCTTTTCATTAGATTTGTCTTCCTGTCACTCTTTTGCTATAAACATTGCCACCAGACTAACAAACACAGTGTATACATTTCACCACTAACAGAAGGTAACGTCTGGAGCTGCAATAAAATCTATTTATTAGTGGTTAATGCCTTTCGCAAGAGCCTTAAAAAGTGCTCGCTTTACCGTGAACAGCCTATAACCATATGTTTCAACTCCTCTCGGTTACTACGTACCGAGGTCCCAGCCTCGTATGTGTGCTAACGGGCCGATAAAAATTCGAGTTTCGCTCTTGTGAAATACAATCTGCTATTATTACGGTTATCAGTGCACAGTCCACCTGCAGTTACGGATGACTTTATGGCACGACGTAATGCCACAGTTTTATGGTTTGGTAACTCGAGCGGCACGTATTATCAGTCAACTCTCCCTCGATTGCCCCCTCCGCTCCCTTCGCAGGCAACAGTCGACGACAGACACTCGCGGTCCGCGGAACGGCACGAGCTACACGCCCTATCGTAAGTGGCCTTGGCCTTGAAAGAAACGCAGCGAAATATATTCATTCGTCAATACTTTTAAAACCGTCGATCATACAAACCCCCTGGTCGTGAATACGAAATAGCGGAGGCGGGGCCAAAAACACTTGGAAGGCTCCGAGAACCTAAACGTGAGTCGTGGCGAATCGGGTGCTGTGCCACGACGCGGGTCGTGTACGAGCGGCCAGTGAGCCGCAGGTGTGTTTCGACTGAACGGGAATCCTCGGGGTGCTCCCACGCGGGTAGTGCTTACCGGAGGACGAGGCGAAAGCGCTGAAGGTCCCAGTGAAAGGCGACTTGAATGCTGTGTTAATAAGGAGTATGTAACAGGTAATTGAATCCAGTTTTGCTTGGTGACCGATAATGCAACGCGTTGAACAGCAAATAAGAAGTACGAGGAACTGTTTAGCTAGTAGACATTGCAGATAATGTCTTTCCACGCATTTCTGTATCTAATACAGAAACTAAACTAGAAAACTTAAGCATAATCGCATGCCGGAATCACAATTATGCTGGTTTGTAACATCCAGTGACTAAACAAAACTAAGAAATTAATTAGTGCTACGGTTCCAAAAACCTATAAGTTCCTTAATTTGAAAAAATATAAAATAAATTTTTACTTATATACGACAGTAAAATATTTTTATCTATTAACCAACCGGAAAATACGCTTATTAGATCAACTTTACCTCTGTGATTGGTAACTAAAAATATAACCTAAATAGAATTACTAATTTAGCAAAGCCATCTAGTTAAATAAATGGTTTTTATGGATTACCGCATCCCCAAAAGAACTTGCTTATACAATAGTTCTATAATATTGGTCCTCAGCCATTATTTATAAAATCAACCATTATTCTCATATAAAAACGTAAAAATATATTAAAAATTCGTGAACTTGCTTTTTACTTTTAAATACACATAAAGCTCCTTCGTGACTACTTGCAGATTTTACAAGGTTCACAAGTCGGCGAAAACTCTCGTAATTTTTTTTTTTTACACAAGAAACGTAAATGATCACTATTCGTGCTAATGCTTCTGGACCGAGGTTGTTCGTTTAACGATTGAACAACAAAACATATTCTACGTGAGGTGCAACTATCTTGCACTTCTGGAACTTGGGAATTTCAAGTTATGAATCTTACTTCAGAGTTCACAAACAAGGTAAATGTTCTTACTTTATCACCGTTTTGAGAAATTTGCTAATTTGTTTTAAAACTGATAAAATCATAATTCACAGAACGTGTCCAATGACAAAGTAACTGTTTCACATTGATAAGGTTGATTACAACAATGTAATTACTGCAAACGGCGATAAGAATACGTCTAAATACTTCTTTAGGGTAAATTACACAAGAAATATGTCAAACCTCTAAAGAGTAACACGTGACCTTTAAAGTTTCTATACTGTTAAGGTGGGTAACTATTTTAATCCTGGCATTAATATAAAAAAAAACCTCTAGTGGGGAGTGAACTCAGGACGAGGCAACACTCTCCGAGTGACGGGCTTTCCAGCTGGGGCCCGTAGATGCCCGTTACCCCCGGGCATGACATGGAATGAGATCCTAGAATGGAGCGTCCCTGGAATGCAAGGGCCTGGGAAGTGGGAGTGCCCCGAGAAAGCCCGCCGGAAAGCGGCTTCGTCCAGCACGATTCCCACATGCGAAAATCTGGGAGTGAGCCCGCCGGGTATCGGGCCCGGATCGCCGTGGTGGGGGGCGAGCGCCCTAGCCACTGTACCACCGCTGCCCCCTCTGGCATTAATAACACACTTGTATAGACTATTCATGTTAAAATGAGCACTTCTGAAAGACCTGCTTAAGATCTGCTTGTATGCGCGTTGTGTATTCTTCCGCCTTTTGTAAAATTAATATTGCCATGGGCCTCATTACTTTGTTCATGCGTCGGACAAGTGAAGCTGTGAAATTATTAAGAAAGTTAATATTTTACAAATCTGCTCATTTTTACACTTTGATGCATTAAAAAAACAGACAGCAAAAAATAATAATTTTAAGCTATTACGAATGGTTACCTAACACTTTTTAATCGACGTTAAGATATTAAACTATTTCCATCCATCGTTGCCAACTTAACTGGGCGCATGTCCCTCAGTGTGGCAGTTAAAATATATATGCAGGTAGGAGCAGTGACATTTTTCTAAGGTTGACTTCAAAAGTGCTCACTTTATCGTGAACAGCCTTTATTACTGAATCAAGCAGATTCTCGTGAGTAGTCCAAGACAATATCGTCAGTATATTACAGCATTACCCGACGAACTGACATAATGCGCTCTAGTTACGTTGACTTGGCTGGAGCCTGGGACGATTTCGAATGATACCAGTATTCTCGGTCGACAGAGACATCATGTCTGCAATCATGTGGCCGGATTTCTTAATATTAGCGCGGAGAAATTCACAAGCGTCCCTCCCCTCCGCCCGAATCCGTTTCGATCACGGCCGGAGATAACGTTTGTATAATTTGCACAAATGAGAGCCTGGCAGTCATGCGACTAATAGAAATGAGCGCTCTTGCTCGTGCCTTTTCCTGTACACTGCAAATGAGAGCCTGGCAGTCATGCGACTAATAGAAATGAGCGCTCTTGCTCGTGCCTTTTCCTGTACACTGCAAATGAGAGCCTGGCAGTCATGCGACTAATAGAAATGAGCGCTCTTGCTCGTGCCTTTTCCTGTACACTGCAAATGAGAGCCTGGCAGTCATGCGACTAATAGAAATGAGCGCTCTTGCTCGTGCCTTTTCCTGTACACTGCAAATGCACATGTAGCATTGTAATGACGTTCTCCTCTTTTCAATTATCTGCAACGAGGTACTTAAGCAAGTGTATCATCTTTGGAATGCATCGTTAATCATGACGCGTATACTACGACGTTAGCATTAATTATTTTTAACAAATACCAAATATTGTTAAAAAATAATAATAATTTTCACGTCCATGAGCCCTTCTATTTTTTCATTGCTTATATATCTGACACCTTTTCCAGAAGAAGTCAATTTCAAGTGCGTGCAGTCTATTTCGCTGATACTTAATTCCTGGATTGCTGCCCCTATAATTGTCATTTGTTTTTCTTTACAACTGAGGTGTATACTATAGTCAATTTTCCTTGTTGCTATATAGCTGTTCCACAGAACAGAGCTAAGAGGACTGATCAGAGCTCCAAATGCTCTAGTCGCAGTGGGCGGGTTGAGTCAGGCCAGATGCTCTAGACAGTCGTCACTTTCTAAATCAACGGTTTGTTAGTATAACTGGACGTCAAAGCTGACCGAAAGGTTAACAATTAACACATGAGTTGGTTCAGTCACGGTCGTACTTTGTCACCCAGTATCAAAAAATAGATTGTTCTAGAAGCTTTGGTTATCACTGGTAAAGAATGTATAGGCTGTTCACGGTAAAATGAGCCATTTTGAAAGCCCTACTTAAGATCTACTTGTATGCACGTTGTGTATTCTTCCGCATTATGTAAAGTTAACATTACTACGGGCCTCATTACTTTATTCATGCGTCGATCAAGTAAAACTGTGGAATTATTTGGAAAGTAAATATTAAACAAATTTGCTCATTTTTGCAATTCGATGCATTAAAAAAACAGAAAACTAAACAAATAATTTAATTAAGTTATCACAAATGGTTACCTAATACCTTTTATTCAACGTCGAGATATAGAACTATTTTCCATCCATAGTTACCAACTTTACTGGGCAAATGTCACTTAGGGCGCCCATTAAAATATATGCATTGAGAAGTAGTGACTTTTTCTAAGGTTAATTTCAAACGTGCTCATTTTATTGTGAACAGTCTTAAAGCAATATGTTCCAGGCGAGGAATGTTCCTTGCCCCAGGACATGCTCGCCAGAGGATAAAGAGAACTAAGCAGAAGAGAGCAACAGAGCAATTACTCGCTGATACGAGGGAGGATGTCCAGTATTCTCCTGGCTATGTAATCCGGAAATTGTTGGTCGCGTGGGCGTCTTGTTAAAAGTCCGAAGAAGATTGAATCACGATGAAGTAACATTTAACTCTGTAGAATTGCGAGCTTCCGACTTCACTCGAGTTAGTAATCTAAAGGGAATTAGATTTTGGTTTCGAAGTTTTAATGAGATGATAAAATTTACATAGCTTGGTGTAAAAATAACTATGCACAGATAAGGAAGACGGAATTAGAGAAATCTAAAAACCCACATTAATTATGTTAATGCCTTTAAACATTTCCATCTACACATTGCTACATATTAATTATGATATCGTGTTCAACTGCAACCTTTTATTTACTCACTGCACATCTGAGGGTATTGATCTCCTTTGTATCATTTTTTATAGTATTTGGTTGATTCATTGTCAAACCCTGCTTTTCATAATGATCCTGAACTTCTGAAACACGTATCTTTTCTTATCAGCTGATACTATGACCTCTTAACCAGCAAAGAATGGTGTACAAACTATCAATCTCCAACAGGCATGCCACACTTTAGGAACATATCCTAAATAAAGCTTTAGTAGCGCGGTGCTAAAGAAAAACTTGTTGAGCCATTTCGTAACCATATATTCTGAGGATATATTATTGTCTATTTTGCTATAAAATACCTTTAGGCCTACATCATCGACATAAATCTTAAATACGCCAAATTTTGACATGCTTGTTTGTAACTTAGTTCGCGAACGGTGTTGTAAGACTTTTGTAAGTCGACTAACACAAAATGCGTTATTCCCTCAATCAGCATATCTTAAAGTTACGTATCCCCAACATGTTTGTGTGCGCTATATTTGCTCGGCGTTAGGTCTGGCTCTTATTCAGGACACATACCAAACCCTATAAGTGCTCAGCCTACTTACTGAGAAATTGTTTTATATAGACTGTTCACGGTTAAGTGAGCACTTTTTAAGGCCCTCCCAACAGGCATTAACCACTAATAAATTTATATTATTGCTGCCTTAAGTGTTAAATTTTGAGAGTGGTGAAATGTATACACTTTGTTTATTGATCACGTTGCAAGGTTTATATTAAAAAGCAGAAAGAAGATATCAATTGGGTGAAAGGAAAAATTATAAGGGCCTTAAAAAGTGCTCACTCTACCGTGAATAGCCTACAAGCAAGTTTATCGGTTTATATTTTTCCGAAATTATAGCTTCAAGCAGAAAAGCAGTCTCATTCTCTTCGTGTAACTATGTTGTTACCTTCAAGAACACTACCTTCTTTACTCTTGGGACTGCGGTGGCTGAGCGGTTAGCCTGCTCGCCTCCTACCAAGGCGAACGGGAATCCCTGGACGGGTCACACTCGGATTCCCGCAAGTGGGAATCGTGCCGGACGATGTCGCTCGTCGGCGGGTTTTTCTCGGGGATCTCCCATTTCCCCCCGCCCTTCCATTCCGGCGCTGCTCCATACTCGCCTCGCTTCACCCTCATCGGCTCTCAAGACCCCGACGACAAGAGCCGCCTAAATCTCTTCACTCACGTTCTTTGCTCCTAGGTAACCTCATTACTTACCTGAACAATGTCGTTAAGGCGTTATCTTCAGGGCGCGAGGTTCCGAGTTCGAATCCCTGTTGGGACATTTCTAAATGAAAGTCGGGTGTTTAACTGCGATAATTAATAATCTCAGTAAATTGTTTCCTTTGTACACGCGTTGAGTTGTTTTCGTGACTTATCATGGCCATCTCGTGTGCGCTGGAAGTCTAAAGTAGCCTGATTACAGCGAACTTCTAATCAATTTACCGACTCGACACGCGTGAATTTCGAGCTCTGGCGGTGGGTGGTATGTGGCCGAACAACGACGCACAACTTGCATATAAGAAGCGAAAGCGAGGGCAAAAAAAGGAGACGTACATATACCGGATGTTACTAAATTCGACCGACAAACTTCGACTGCAGATTAATCACGAAAAAATAAGTAGAAAACATTTATACGACCTATGGTCTAGTCTAAAGGGAACACTATGGGTGCCACACACCTTTGAAGTTGGACCTCGAACACTTGTTTATTGCAAATATTGGGGATACTATTTAAGATGGAACACCGATTGTCTGGATATTATTTAACTGAACAGTGATCTTCAAACATCACAACACTTGTCGCTGTAATAAAATTATTTCATGTACATAATAACTTTTACTACTCCTATTTCTAACTTACATCCATGTAGCAGTAGCATATTTGGGATTTAAAGGATGGATTATTAGTCCTCACGACACAATTAACAAAAATGTCACCTTGTGTAAATACACTAACCCTCACCGTTTTAAGAGTATTTCATGTTTTACTCTCAAAATAATATTTACTAATACCTAGCGGGCGGGCCAAGCACAATACACCAATAACAAACTTCTGCTGCTATTAAAGGGAGGGGAAGACTCTAGAGAGAGAGTTACATCATAGTGGTACTGAAATAAACTTTTTCTTCTACTGCAAACTTCAAAAATATGTACCTCCCTTAGAACTAACTTTAGACCATTTGCCGTATATATGTTCCCGACTTCTTTTTTTCGTAATTAACCTACACCCAAAGTTTGTCGGTAGAATTTAGACACATCCTGTGTATCCTTGCCGTCGCATGACTCCCGCCTACCTGCGGAGACGCGATCATGGGCTAAGAGCCCGCAGCTTGGTTAGGAACCCCAGACAGCGAGATTGGGGGACCGTGGTGCGTTCAAGACAAACTGGTGGGATGATTATACCGAAGTTCGCCATTTACTTCCACAGTTTGGAGATTTACCACACTTGGCAACTAATTAAAATTTCCAATGAGGCGGTGCGAGGAACTATAGCAGGCCTATATTCGCGGTTTCTTCGCGCTTTTTTTTATCAAACCTTTGAAAAATCACCCTATCTATGACGTGTTTCGTTCTTTCCTAATTATGTATTACAAGCGTTTCATGCTTCTGTTAACACAAAATAACATAAAAGTACTTTGTTTTTGGTTAAATTGAAATTTTATTAATATTTTACCTATAAACTATAATAATTATAACCTATAATATATATTGGCACTAATTGTCCTTAAATAAATTTTCCAAGAGTTGAATAATATTTTTTTACTAATCTGCGTTCTCTTAAAAATAGTTGGCATTGTACACAAGGAAATAAAGAGCCAATTAAGTAATAAAATAGTGCATACAACTTAACAGTCATCATTTAAATTATTTAACAAGATTTGGTAAAGTTGTGTTCTGTATATATTAACGCACAGATTTGTCTATAAGAACCACTTAGTCTAAACGTTAAATTTAACCCGGTATTATTAAGTGGGGTTTGTCGCAGCCCTCTCAAGGCGCAAGATGTTATGCTTATTTTTGTTAAGTGGTAAAATATTGGGAATAATATTTTCTCGAGTGAATTAACTCCGGATTAAGGCACTGTAAACGGAAGTAAAAAAAAATTTTTATCTATCGTTTGTCTTTGAAAATTGAGTGAGAAGGCAGACCAGTACACGTTTAATCGGCCGATCCCGTTTGTAAGCCCATGAAAAAGTTGTAACAGCTGTACTGCAGTATAGTCCAGGAATATTAGTCAAATGAGGGCAAGAATCTCGGAATGAGAGATAGTCAGCTATAAACTTGTATAAACCTTTATTTTGACACCCTAAAATTTGTCTCAAAACCTACCTATCGTAGGGTGTCCGCGACCACAGATATTTCAAGGTCAAAGGTCAAAAAATCGATTTTTTACACATTTATTGCAAATATCTCGTTTCCTATGGGTTTTATGCTATTTGTATTTATTATAAATATTGTAGAGGATTAAATTCTCTACAACTTTTGTTTAAACATTTTTTTTATATTTTGAACCATTTTCGAGATAGAGGGCAGAGCGCGCGCAGTGTTTAACTATTTAGAGTATCATTCGAGGTCAACCTGTAGTCCCGATTAAAAACACGCCGTATAAAGTTTATAAATTATTGATAAATATATAATTCTAAATAATTTGCATTTTTTATTAACTATTACGTTATAATTAATAATTTTTTTCAATAATTCAGTATCTATTCATTTAATAATACTTACCTACTCGTGTACTTATAAAGTTATTAAGGGAAATACTTTAATTATTTTTTAATTCTAATCTTATTTATACTAATTACTTCCTAACTAAATAAAAAGAAAATAATTACATTTTTAATTAATGTTTTTATTGAAAAATACCATTTCATACATTTATGAACGTTGAAATTAAAAAAAAATTGAATAATAATAAGAACTACAAGTTCTAATTTCAATTTCAATCATCGTCTTCCAGTCGCTGTAAAATTTCAAATTCCTCCGTGTTCTCTTCTACAGTTCTTAGTCTTTCTGCTTGAGGATTTAAGTTTTATTATCGTACCAAGCTTTTGATAAAATATTAGCGTGTGAATCACGAAAAGAAATGATCGTAAAAGCTCCTACTTTTTTCGTAATTATTATATTGGTTAAGTACTTTTGTTGTAGCCTTGAAATAATAGTTTTATCATCTGGTACATACCCTGTCAAGACATATTTAAGCTCTTTTAGTGTAAATTGTGAATCGTTATTATTTTCTATGTAATTGAAAATCTCTATCATAGCTTCTGAAACTTGATTATCTTGACGAAGTTTCGGATGAGATGATGGTACTTTAATTGTGAAGAAATTCGTATAACAAACATCATGGTATTTAGCTTCAGCAGCAACTAAATCATATTGAAAAAATATACGATTTTTCACCAATTCTCCGAAAGTATCATCACGTTCTTCTGCTTTTTTCATAACATTGTCTTTAAACTCAAGAGTACTCACTGTACTTATCTTGCGTCTATACTTTTCTTTTTTCTTTGTCTCTGCGACCTCGTCAGCTATTTCACCACAAAATAAACACTGCTTCTTGAAATGGAACACTTCACTTAGTCTTTTATGCGGTACAGTTGGAGAAGCTGTAGTTTCATCTTGTTCTAGTCGCCGTTTTGCTGCTAATATACAATTTTTGCTAATGTAAACAGTTCGGCACTTTTCATGCACTTGTACAGAGGTTACGGTTTTTAAATAATCAATAAGACCGTCGTTTCGTTCGATACTTGCAGTTCTCAGAGTTTTTATACCACGCACTAGATTTACCTTCCGAATCTGACTTTTTACATATAAAACACAAATTATCCATCACTCTTAAAATTGTACGTCCGTAGTTACCAAGATACGATTCAAAACTAACGAATAACAGTGGTTCCTTGAAAAAGAAACCGGTCGTGAGTAAGCAATTGAACATCTGTCCTTTCTGGCTATAAATAGAAAGGTTCGTACTATACAATAGAGGTCCGTTGTCCCAGGTATAATTTTTTAACGTTTTAAAAGAATCTATAAGTTTACGGATTTCAATATAGATGTACTTAATTATTTTCTACTTAAAATGCAATTAAAGTATTTCCCTTAATAACTTTATAAGTACACGAGTAGGTAAGTATTATTAAATGAATAGATACTGAATTATTGAAAAAAATTATTAATTATAACGTAATAGTTAATAAAAATGCAAATTATTTAGAATTATATATTTATCAATAATTTATAAACTTTATACGCCGTGTTTTTAATCGGGACTACAGGTTGACCTCGAATGATACTCTAAATAGTTAAACACTGCGCGCGCTCTGCCCTCTATCTCGAAAATGGTTCAAGATATAAAACAAATGTTTAAACAAAAGTTGTAGAGAATTTAATCCTCTACAATATTTATAATACATACAAATAGCATAAAACCCATAGGAAACGAGATATTTGCAATAAATGTGTAAAAAATCGATTTTTTTGACCTTTGACCTTGAAATATCTGTGGTCGCGGACACCCTACGATAGGTAGGTTTTGAGACAAGTTTTAGGGTGTCAAAATAAAGGTTTATACAAGTTTATAGCTGACTATCTCTCATTCCGAGGTGAAACACCTAATATTCCTGGACTAAGTAATGCTTTGCTGGGGAGCTACAATCTTACAATATGGAGACACTCGGCTGGAATGTGGTCAGTCTCGTCTAGTTTTGTTTCCAAGGAGTTATTGTAAAGTGACAGTCTCATCACTCGGCGTGCTCCACTAAAAGGGTAAAGCACTCAACTGCTCGCCGTGGACAATCGCTCCAGACGGTACCGAGTCCTGCACGCAACGTTCACAACCCCATTATTCAAACGCCTCTGCCAGGGTCTAGCGGTGAGCGTACTGGACTATCTCAATGTTCGAGAACTGGTTCCGATTCTCCCCGGAGACAAGATGTTAGTTAACGCTGGGTTTAAATTAATGGCGGGGATATTTGTGTTCCGTAGCACAGGCCATGACTAATGTCTAGACCTCGTTGGATTCTTCCGTGCTCTGTAGTTATCTCGAGCACTCCGGCTTCAATTTTTTTTTCTAGCACGGGTCAGTAACATTTTCAACATTTACATCAGTTAAAAGGCTGAAGCATGCATCACAGTACGAGATCTGTTACGTACAGCATGTACATTAACACGTAAGACATACTAGCGTTGTAAAAGCGGTTCAAACCAATGAAAAATCCCATACGGAAATACACACCATTTGAACTTGTCTGTGTATTATAATCACATCCATAAGAGCAATAAAATGAAATAAATATTTATAAATCAAATTTGTTAATCTGTTACCTCTCGTCTACCGGTTTTGGGCCCAGATAATTCCTCCCACGGCGGTATGTATCGAACGCAAACGGAGTACAAAATATCCTGCTGACTGATCCAGATGTTAGTTGTAACAAATGACGTAAACATGGCCACAAAATATTTTTATCGCCTCAATGTATGCTTTTAATTTGTAGCGATGTGCATTCTCTCATCAGACTAACCCGCGTTCCAAACCCCTTATTATAATCAAACTTGTTACAATGTAGTTACAAAATGAAGTCCTCCCAGCAGTTTAAACGCTCGAAACTAATATCCACTAAATATATATTATGTCAGTATCCAGCATCTGATTGCAAGCACCAAGCTATTACTAATTCTCATAAGAGCAAACCTTCCTACGCATCACGCAACTTTATAAGATTTTTTAATACTTACTTGAGGTCTTTTATAAAAGCGAATTTCATTCAAATAAGACCACTTGGTCTTAGACATGAGTGAAATCATTTAAGAAAGCACTATTTCCACCCCATTTCTGATACGAGTGTTACAAGAAATTGTGGTTTTGTGATTTGTTTTCAAGAGCCTGTAATTATTGGTAGGTGCCGTTTTCCCAGAATATTAATAAACATTATGTGTACAGAAAATAGAAACATGGTCTATTTATATATTGCAACATTGGAGGTTTTGAAAAATTGAAACGGAGAGGCCTTACAAGTTTAGTTATTTTCGGAATGCATGACAAACTACTAATGATAGTCAAAGTAAATAAATAATAACAGTCGATAGTTTTGTTCTGTTCGTATTCACCGCATGTTATCAAATAAATACCGATTAAATAAACTTAGCCTTAAAAATATAGGACAGCCGATTGGCTAGACGGTGACTTCGCAACCTTGCATGAATTCCAGCGGTTATATTTTGTTAATCGTATCATTCGAAAAAAAAAAAAAAAACACTAAACAGAGATTCGCAACCTCGATAACACGCTTATCGTCAAGGGGCCGCTGTGGTAGGTAGTTGGACTTTAACGTCTCGTCGACAGCGAGGTCATTAGAGACGGTGCAAGCTGCACAAGGAAGAGGGATTGGGGAAGGAATGGGAAGGAGTCGGCCATGGCCTTTGTTAGGGACCCATTCCAACATTCGCCTGGAGTGATTTCGGAAAACCATGGCCGGTCCAGGAATCGGAATGGCCAGACCGGGCGTTGGTCAAGTGAAACTATGAAATTATTATAAAAGGAAATACTTTTTATTAATCTCCTCATTTTTACACTTCGAGGCATAAAAAAAAACATAAAGCGAAATAAATAATATAAGTTATCACAAATGGTTACCTAACACTTTCTATACGAAGTTAAGATATGGAATTACTTCCCATTCATCGCTAACAACTTTACTAGGCGCATGCCACTCAGTGCGCCCGTTAAGACACATGCAGGCAGGGGGCAATGACATTTTTCTAAGGTTGATTTAAATAGTGCTGACTTTATCACGAACAGCCTTTACCACTGCGCCACCTCACTCGGTGGACAGCTACGATTGCAAAAGGCTGTTCATGATAAAGTGAGCACTTTTGAAATCCCTGCTTAAGCTCTACTTGTATGCACGTTGTGTATTATTTAGCCGTATGTAATATTAACATTGCCATGGGCCTCATCACTTTATTCATGCGTCGGCCAAGTGAAAATGTGAAATTTTTAGAACAGTAAATATTTTACAAATCTGCTCATTTTGGCACATAAATAATTTAAGTTTTGAGAAATGGTTACCTAATATTTTTTTCCGACGTTAAGATATGGAACTGCTTCCCATACATTGTTACCAACTTTACTGGGTGCATGTCACTCAGTGCGCCCGTTAAAATATATGCAGGTAGGAGCAGTGACTTTTTTCTAAGGTTGATTTCAAAAGTGCTCACTTTATCGCGAACAGCCTTTAGCTGCGGGTGCAAAGTGCACGAGAGAGTTACAGGCGAGCATGTCGGGGATTATTTTGGTCTTTATCGATAACTCGTACTGCTACTTTACAGAACCAGGTGAAGTAACTCAACTCGCAATTGTACCAATCTTCAGAGTGGATCTCGCTCGTTGCTCAGCAACGAAATAGACGCCTGTTCTGCAAGTTTATATATTTACACACTGCTCTAACTTACTGCCGGGAAGGTGCGGCAGGTCAAGCAAATTCCTACGCTTCTTTCGGTCGTAGAACAAATTGAGCGGCGGAATTTCATGTGCATATTCAACATCATAAAATACCATTTCTAATTTTTTCTAGAGAAGGATGAAAAACAAACTTGGGCGCGCTGGAGTGGTAGGGATAGGTCGCCATGCTCCAGCCTACAGAAATAAATCGCCGACAACGAGTGATTTTCTCTGCGCTCTGCCTCGAGCACGCATTTCCTCACAGCGCCGTGTAGCACTCGCTAGCAGTGTTGTCCCAGTGCACATGAACACCTGTACGGCACTAATTGGGCTCGTACTTCGAACACCTGTGCCGAGCCAGGGAGATCTCTCTTGTTACCGATCCCTTTCAGCGCCTGTTCCGACCTCACCATACAGAGAGAGAGAGAGAGAGAGAGAGAGAGCTGAAAAGTACTAACCAAACCGCAAACATGCCGGGCGCACAATAATATTTATTTGACTTTCGGATAAAGGTCCCCTATTTATGTAACTGTTTGACAAATTCATGCGCTATTATGCCGCGGTGTTTGAAGAAGTGGGTACTGTTTGTTCAAGGATCGCGCAAATTTTTACGCTCGCGGGCAAGAAGGATTTTTTTTTCTTCTGGCGTGAAAAAAAAAAAAAAAAAAAAAAAAAGGCGTGGGCGCACGCTTATCTTTCGAATTTAGGGCACTGCGTTTCGCAGCTCGTCCACGCCACAGAACTTTCGAAACTTCAATTGTGCTTTCGGAACAGGCCCCTTCTTCGACTTAGACATCCGGAAGGCAGCTTTCCAAGTGCCAGAATACTTGATACTGTAGCCTATTCGCGGTTTATTCGCAGTTTTCGGATCAAACATTTGAAAAATCACCCCATGTATGACCTGCTTGGTTGTCTCCTAAATACATAGTTTATCGCGAGCGTTATACTTCTGTAAACATATAAATACCATATTTTCGGTGAAATTGAACTGACATATTTTATCTATAATATATAATATTTAATTTATAAATAATATAAATAAAACAGGGATAAAATAGGTACATTGGTAATGGCTAGTAAGAAATAGTTCTTATGAGAAATATGATTATAGGCTGTTCACGATAAAATAAGCACTTCTGAAAGCCCTGCTTAAGATGTACTTGTATGCACGTTGTGTATTCCTCGGACTTAGTAAAATTAACATTGTCATGGGCCTCGCCACTTTATTCGTGCGTCAGTCAAGCGAAACTGTAAAATTATTAGAAAAGGAAATACTTTACAAATCTGCTAATTTTTACACTTTTGTGAATTAAAAAAAATCGAAAGAAATAATTTTATGTAATCGCAAATGGATACCTAACACTTTTTGTTCACCGTTGAGATATAGAACTACTTTCCATCCATCGTTACTAACTTGACTGGGCAAATGCCACTCAGTGCGCCCATTAAAATATAGGCATGCAGGGGTAGTGACTTTCTTCTAAGGTTCATTTCCAAAGTGCTCACTTTATCGTGAACAGCCTTTACACTGAGTGCGCACGTTTGTGGCGCGTTAGCCTTCAGGTACATATAATATTCTGATATTTGTACAAACAAGGCGGAGGAACACCCTGGAAGAAGAACTTAAGCGCGGCTTCAGAAAGTTTGGAAGTACCCGTAAACTGACCATAGTTTGGGCTAAATACGAAGCAGTAAGTACTACAACCTCACGTAAATCAAATCCCACATCTCCTACACGCGTACTGCATCCAACAGAAGCACAATGTTACAGACGTCCCCTGTTGTAACAGCGTACTTCTGATTGTGGACAGTCTGAAGCTGATCTGAGCAGTTGCCGATTCGTTTATACACTTCGTTCATTAAAAAAAAAATTAAAAAAAAAATTAAAATTCAATCGCTGGTTGACGATAATGGGCGCCAACTTTAACATTTCTTGCGAAGCGGCTCAAGTTTTGTAATCGGCGGCACCTATAAGTTTTCACATTTTCCGGGAGGGAAAGCTAAAAATTGTAGACGCGCTTTGTGCCGAACACTGAATATACCATTTTTTTTATATTTTATATAGAGAAATTAATAACTGATCGTATTTCCAGCTGTTAAGTTTTTCTGTAAATGTTGTTAGTGCATTAAAAAGTCTCCACCAAGTGACCTGCACTGTCAAATGGGTTGTTTATTGAACTTCGAGCGAAAAAAAAATCCATAGATTTATGACTTACCTATTATTCCAACCCAAAACCTCGCCGTCCGAAAATAATTCGTCGCTATGGCCATGGGGGGGGGGGGGGGGAAGTGTTCACGTTGCGAAAGTTGAAGGCCAAATAGGGTTCCCGAGTCCTAGGATATACCAATTATTTCTTCCCATAATATGGATTGGTTGATTTAAAGTATGGCAGTAATTTAATTAGAAGCCGCTTTTTTTTCTTTTACTCTACGAAGCCATTCACTCAACAATAGGTGGCCCATTAAACTACACTCGTACTTATAATTGCACGTGTATCATTGAAAACTTACAAATACATACGTATTTTGATGTTGCGATGATTTCAAAGAAGGTAGGCTAGTACTTTTAAAATTGCGTTTTAAGTTTGCTGGTTGTTGCATTTCACAGTTTTGTTTATTTTTTGATAAATGCATAGTAGAAATTATGCCATGAAACTGTAAGGAATGGAGATTTCATACGCTAAAGATGAAATTCATGACACTGTTTAAACTCTACGGCGAGTTTTAGTTCAAATCCTTTACAAGAAACTGCTAGTAATATGAAATAAAGTGCAAAACCGTAGTAAACCTATCAGAAGGCATAAATTAATCTAATTTTTCCTCAATTTCTTCGCTGGTATATTTTGCTACATAATCAAATCAATCCTGCTTATTTTGAGGTGACAAGCGGCGATCAGCTTTATGGATCGTTGCAGGTTCAAGCTTTAGTAAGTTTCACTTGAAAAAAAGTGGAAGGAGAAATGACCCCAATTTCAGGTTATCCCTGATGTGAATTTTATAAAATGAATTCAATAATACTGATAAATATAGGCTATTGTTACCAGTGGCTATATTGACTTTACAAAATATTTCAGGAAATATCAGTTCAACGAGTAGCCTACACGAGGATTAAACAAATTTTGGAGATTTGAATCTTGAATAATATTTTAGAGATTCGTACTAGTCAGAATAATATTATATTTCATAAACTGACAGATTTCAACAAGGACATGGAAGGCGTGACTAAACGCTATGAACGTATGGAAATACTGCGCAACCACATATTCACATTACTGTTTGGTGGATTGGGGACGCTGATCTTGCCTTGAAAGCTGATTGTTTCTGAATAGGCCAAGTCTACTCACGAGCGGAGTTGTATTCTGAAATCGGATGACTGTAAGAGAAGTTTTTGATTTGCTCGCCAATGGCTTGTTCCTGAGGCTGATAGTTATACTCACATATTGACTCATGCTAGTATACAGGCTGTTCACGGTAAAGTGAACACTTTTGAGGCCATAGTAAATTTTTCCTTTCAACCATTTTTAGTCCTTTAACCACATTTAAAAATAAATATTGCTATGTAAGTAATTAACGCAGTATATATATATATATATATATATATATATATATATATATATATATATATATATATATATATGACAGCACTCGGAAGTTAAAGTCTGGAGCTAAAATCCTAATAATATTATTAATGCGAAAGTTTGTATGTTTGTTTGTTACTCAATCACGTCGCAACGGCTAGGCGGATTTGGATGAAATTTGGTACAGGGATAGATTATACTGGATTAACACATAAGGTACTTTTCATCCCGGAAAAGGAAAAATGAACAGTTTCTTAGGGAATATATAAAATATGCCACCAACCATTAATATAGAGAACTTGGTCATTATAATTATGGTTTGAATTTTGCACGCGAGTGAAGCCGCGGATAACAGCCAGTCAAATATATTTATTGATTATTATTCCAAATAAGAGGGCTTTCAAAAGTGCTCACTTTACCGTGAATAGTCTATAAACATGTTCATACAACGAACAAATCTTATATTTCACGTGTTTACGAAAATGTACGTGTACGGTTGGGAAAGAATAACGCGTGTTGCGGTCATCGACCTCGAGAACGTACAGGAATGTCGGTGGAGCATCTTTTTCGATGATCTCTCTCGTGCGATGCATTTTGCCTTTTGCGGTGTATGTTGCTCGCCGCACGTACTTGCTATTTTTCCTCTTGGATTTCTCTTTGCTCGTAGCTGACAGAGGCTGCGCGAGCTCCAAGCTGCAGTGTACTTGTGAACGAGCTGCTGCGAGACTGGGCAACTGACTGAAGCAGAGCAGGAGTTCGCCCCACTGCGCATGCCCGAGCACTCGGAGAGCCAAGAGCCTTCTTGTTTTATCATTCCGTATAAGAATTGAATTTAGCTGGCTCACTATTAATTAATACATTTTGAAATTATCATTCAGAAAATAAGTCCTTTTTTGTGAAGACAGTGTTACATCCGAAATAATATAACCATACATACAAGAGTAACAGATAAATACCTATTGTAATATAAAGCTTGCTACAATCGCACATAAAAATAGTCATAACAATTGCCAGCGTACAACTACATAGCAATTTGGCGAACCATAAATCGCCCTGTGCAAGAATCTATACGTACCCAATCAGAATCTACTCTTCTTACTACAAGGGCCACAGTGGCTGAGCGGTTGGCCTGCTCGCCTCCCACCAAGGTGATCCGGGCTCAATCCCCGGCCGGGTCACTCCGGATTTTTGCAAGTGGGGAATCGTGCCGGATGACGCCGCTTTTCGGCGAATTTTCTCGGTAATATCCCGTTTTCCCCACCCTTTCATTCCGGTGCGGCTCCATACTCAGCTCAATGATCCTCATAAGCTCTCAAGACCTCGATGTTAAGAGCCATCCAAATCTCTTCACTCACTCTTCTTTTCTACACACGTCGCATTCATTTTCACAACCGTACGTTTCCGGGCACAACGAAGAATGGACACCAAGCTCAGAGCCTGGTCAGTAGAGACAAGGGATTCGATGAACATTCCAGTGTCGCCCTTAAACCTGTAGGCAGGGTACATCACTGTTGGAGTGTGTAGCGTTGATGCTTTTTAATTGGAAGATTTGGGTTCGATTTTTTTTTTTTTTAGGGTCTTCTTTTATTTTCATACTGAAGAAGACTGTCACCCCATGCATATTTGTTCTACCGCAAGAGTTTTTAGCACGTCGCATACTAAATTACTGTGACGTTACGTGATGTCACTAGTGGTATGAACCATCCCATCCCCTCATCCATCTCTTCACCCACTCTTCCCTCCACCCATCTCATCCATTAATCTATGCCCCCCATTCGCCCAGCCACTCGCCCTTCCATTCAACCATTCATCCATCCACCCACCCAACCATCTATCCCTCCATTAATCCATCTATCCAACCAATCCTCCACCCATCATTTCCTCCCCCCCCCCAATCCATCTCTCGGCCCATTCATTAACCCAGCCACCTACTCTTTCACCCATAATTTCATCCGCCCATCCATCTCTCCACCCATCCATCCCTTCGTCCATCTATCAATTCATATATCTACCCACTCCCAGAGCCATCCGCCCATCCATTCAGCCATTCATCCATTCACCCAAACATCCATCCCTCCATTAATTTATAATTCCATGCCTACATTAGTCCATCCCCAACCATCCACCCATCCATCGATTCAGACATCCAACCTGTAAGGCAGACGTGCTTCAAACATACCACGACAGCCGCCGGTGGACGCAAAAGCCGGCCAGAGAGAGAGAGAGAGAGAGAGAGAGAGAGAGAGAGAGAGAGAGAGAGAGAGAGAGAAAGAGTGTTCCACATCTTCCACCGCGCGTGCCCGCAAGGGGAGGCGTGAAACGATTAGTCCCTTTTTTATAGCCATCGAGGTGTTCGTGCGCTTCAAAGCCGTTCCCCGTTGAGATCTCGTGCCGTTCTTAGCTGTCGCCTGGTTGTGGTTGGTGACCTGTCTCTTTCTGCGACCGTCGACAAAATCCTTCCTTCTGCTCTCTTTCTCTCTCTCTCTCTCTCTCTCTCACACACACACGCTCACTCACTCACTCTCACTCTTTCCACATTCCCACCTCCTGCGGCCCGCGGTTTAATTGGATTTTTCTTTCTTTTTATGGCGGTTCCATCAGTCATCTGTAAAAACGACACCATAAAGTTGTTGAAACCATTAATATTTTTCCGTTTCTCCTATTCTGTTCCAAAATAAAAGTATATATGCCCGCTAATCAGAGCATTATACGCGTAATAAGACGTTAAGGCGTGGAATTTTTATCTGTAATGCGATGCTGACATTACTGCGAAGTACTCGCGTTTAAGAGCAAAAAACTCGTTTCAGCACTTTATCTAATTTAAGTAACGACGATTTACAGTTTAAATTGTGTGCCAAACCGAATTTGAAAATCAAAGTTTAATTTAAAATAAAATGTTCAAAATAGATAACACCATATGACGTCCTAGGCGGATCATCCGCTAGAGGTCGATATATTATCACTGCTGACATCGCAAATTGTAGGGAGCACCGATATTTATCAGGTACTTGCAACCTACTTCAGTTCGTTACGTGTACGTGTATATTCTCTACAATCTCTGACTACAGCACCATATTCACTGAACTACAACTAATTGAATATTTACCATGTCGTCGGTATTTTAGATGCTCAAATGTGTACTGAAAACGTTGCTTATATACAGTAAGTAGTAGAATATAGTTCCTTCTGGGACAAAGGATTTTAAATGGCAGCCGATGCGGCTTGTACGGCTGGGTGGCCACGGCAATTTTCCCTCTAAATTTCTCTTTTTTTTCCCTCAAAACCGACTAAAATACCCTACAAATTTTTCTTTCCCCCCAAAAAATGGTAGAAGCCCCTCGTGAGCAGAAAGAAGCCTTTGAAATACAATTTTCGCCCAATTTAATTAATTTGAGGGGATTGTGCGGCTGGGTGGCTGCAGCCATTTTCACTCGAAATTTCTCCTTTTTCTTTAAAAAAAATCCCATTTTTCTCTAAAAATTTTCCTTTTTTCCTACAAATTTCCTGTTTTTCCCGGAGCAGGCGAAGTGGACTCGTGACTCCGATGAGGTGAATCAGCGATCCAGGTGACCGGAATCAGTGACCCAGGGGTCAGGAGAGCAGATCTTAGGACTGTTGCAATTTGCTGAGCTCTTGGCAGTCATCGGCTCGACTCGGACAATATCGGCAATCTTCGGCTCGACTCAGGGGGTGCTCTGCAATCTTCGGCTCGGATTTGCCGAACTTACCCTACAATACTCTGCAGTTACGCTCTTCTAACTCTTCAAGCATGTATGTTTGTTTCTAGTAGTAGCCATATTGGGTTTTATAGGCATAGGGTATACCAAATCGCAAAACCTGTATTTATTATTCGAATTTAAAAATCATTTTTAATTAAAAATTTATTTATTTATAGTTGTACGGAAATTGTACATCGGGTATTGTGCAACCATGCAGAAGTCTCTCAACTACATTCCCAGCTCCTCTCTTGAAATCTCATTATTCACTGCCTCGACTGTTTTTTTAGGTATGAGTATGCTATTCTGCATTATTTAAATTTACGTTTAGGTAACTAAATCAAGCCCATCACACTAGTAGCGACCACCTGCACGAGTATGTGATAGTTATGGTATGGAATCAGCATTTTCATAGGCTTAATTTGTGTTAATTTAAAGTTTAATACTGCCAGGTCCAAAGTTCGACCTCAGGTTTTTTATTTTTTTTTCTCGCGTCAGATCTGTTATAATTATCACGCTAAACTATCGATTCGCAATTTAGTTTACTGTTTTATCGGTTATTTATGTTTAATATTCTTAAGCAGATTTTAAAAAAAATTCCCCAAATGTACTACAAGGGCAGCTAGGGCGATAATAATTCATGCTCTACTGAGACATCAATCTTTCCATAGATCTCACAATATTTCATCAATTTTTTGCTATCTTCATGAACTAGTACAGCATGCACACACACACCTACATACCTAGTCACATATGCATGCACCTACGCACGTATGTACACATACATACACCTACACACATACACATGCACCTACACATATATAGGCTGTTCACGGTAAAATGAGCACTTTTGAAAGCCCTGCTCAAGATCTACATGTATGCACATTGTGTATTCTTCCACCTTATGTAAAATTAACGTTGCCGGGGGCCTCATCACTTTATTCATGCGTCGGTCATGTGAAACTGTGAAATTATTAGTAAAGTAAATATTTATCAAATCTACTCATTTTATACTTCGATGCATTGGAAAAAAAGCACAAAGCTAAAGAAATAATTTACGTTATCACAAATGGTTACCTAACACTTTTGATTCGACGTTAAGATACGGAAGTATTTTCCCTCCATCGTTGCCAATTTTACTGGGCGCATGTCACTCAGTGCGCCCATTAATATATATGCGGGTAGGAGCAGTTTTTTTTCTAAGGTTGATTTCAAAAGTGCCTACTTTATCGTGAACAGCATTTACACACATTGCATGTACCCAACACTGACCTACCTCGAAAGAACACAACTGTCAAAGTCGCATGGGCAACAGTGATGAAAGTTTGATTATATTTTAATTTTTAAATGAGAAACACTATTATATAAATAAAACACTTTAACCAATTTAAATATATTCAAATTGCATTTAGTTATTGGTTAGATGAAGTAGAAAGAACATCCCAAAATATTTGTTTACAAATCCGTTTTTAACACAACATCTATACCATACCGTTTTCGCAAGACGTGTTGGCAGAAAAAGCAGTTCGATGTTGGGACACGGAGATTGGTTATGCGCAACCAGCGAGATCGGTCTGTCTCAGCTTTAGTCAACGGGCAGGAAGGGAAGAGTTTAGTTGTCCCATTGCCATTTATCTCCGCGGTACGGCGGTCGACATCTGCAGGCCCGTAGTCGTAAAACCGCGGCGTAACGAAGCCCTCGTTTCATTAGAACCGTGCTCGCAGAATGTAGAGACCTGCGCCACAGACGCTAAAAAAACAAAGTACCGTAGGCAAGGCACACGGGAATAGCTAATCATGCCATCACCAGTGAGATACTACGTAGGTGACCGTGGTTCGAGCATGAATCAACAACTTTCTTAGACCATGTAACGCTTCTTGAAGGGGAAAGGGGGGTGCTTCCCAAGGGAAACCTCTCGATCAAGCTTAGTCGCGCTTGGTTTATGACTTTGTTTTCCCCCCGCTAGCAAGCCAGCCAGTTTAGATCAGTCTCGTATTTCATCTGGCAATGGGAGCAGTGGTGACAGAACAGTTGCTAAATTTCGGGAGAAGGTTAAATTGAAAACTAATACTTTAAAATTATACAGTCAATTACTTAAATCCGCATACATAGTAACTTCTAAGTTGTAAATGACTTTAAAGTTGCATGTGATTACTAATTACGGATAGGCCGAGTAAACGATGAAAGGTAACTGATTCTAACCATGTCTAGGAAGTAATTTTGATTTAAAACATAGATAAATCTTGCTGGGATCCAGGCACTACACAGTGATAGTAAGAACATTATTATTTTTATAACTTCTGCTTTCTTCAGAACGTAGAGCTATGAAAATATTTAGATAGGTAACTGTTGTTCCAAAGTTTAATTAAAATACCGAAATTATTATATGCCTGCTATCTTTATTGGAAGCGGGTCACATTAAGTGATTTTATTGGAAAATTTTTATAGCATGTGAACATGTCAGTCTCCTATCACCCTTACCTACGAAACTCTCTCAAGGTCAGGCCGCGTACTCTAAATGCATTCGACTAAGGTAAACTGCTGGGCCAGAAACACCCATAGGCATGGAAATCCACTTACATCCCTTCTGCGTATATATTTGATCAAGCCGAAGTATGTCTAACAAGCCTCAAAGAACGACCTTGATACGTTTTTTCCCCAATGCTGTTGAGGGGAGTTACATCCGCATTCTAGTCGATTTAGGGGGCAGATAAAACTTCTTAATTTCCGAACCAACTTCTCACTCATTAGAAAAATTGTCAACAAAGTGTGGTAAGCAGACTACTTGTTGATTATCCGTGATTAAGTCACAGAATATTCGAGGATAAAAAAGTGAAACAGTTGCGAGCGCCGAAAACGTCAGCCACACTGAGCTACCCCTTGAAGCTCCACATCAGGGGACAACAAAAACAGCCCAGTGATTTCCAACAAAAGGAAAACCCCAGCTGTTTGCCCCCAACATAAGCACCAAGGTGCCCCAGAGGAGGACGTGAAACGAAAAATCTCCACTCTCACGTGCAATCCTTCAGTGTATAAATAAATAATCACGGAGAAAGAAATCCCAGCCCAAAATAATTATTAAACATCTAACTCCACTCTCTTACCTTGTTCTCCATTCAGGTACACTGTTGTGTTTTTTTTAATACCCATAAAAAAAAACACACTTGAGCTCTCGTGAATAAATAAGTTAAAACGTGAATGTGCACTTACTAAAAAAGGTAGTAGGTATTAGTTCATTTCTTTTTTTTTTAACAAATAAAAAAATTTGTTTTCTGGTTTGGGTTTTTATTTGGCCCTTTTTTCCTTCTTACCACACACACAATGAGAAGAGATAAAATATATGATATTTAAACAAAACAATAATTGGTGTTATGAGTATTACAGTTACTTCAAACTAGTTACAGTTAACAGACCCCTTTTTTTATGTTTTCATTTTCTGATTTTTTTTTTACAACCTAGAGTACACTCGAAATTTACCATTTTAGCTACAGCTTCCTCGCTTTCTCCTGGTTTTATCTTCGGACCAACCAACTTAAAACTTGTAAATAAAAATTCTTATGGTTGTCCACGCCATTTCATGCCAAGGCATACATCGATGTAAGTATTATATTTTTAACATGTTGTTTTCAAGGATATTTGAGTCCAAAATAAAACATCGTGCAGCAAGTTGAAGGCAGCCTCTGTATTGGTGTCACGCAGTAATCAAAAAATCTCATGCGATAATAGAACTTCTGACCAAGGGATGAAAAGGTGGTGGCCGAGGAGTCGACACACCACTGTTGCTTAAATCATAGCGTTGGCCGCGGTCCTATCACTTGAAAAGCACGAAGCTGAGATCGCATCACAAAATTGGCTAGGTCGTGTAGCCAGGGTACCGCACTGAACAAAATTACCAGGGAAAAACAATAAATGAGCACCGATAATGCAATAAACAACGAACGCAACCACAAATTACTCACCTAGGTGGCGAAGTATGGCACTCACGCCACAAAAAAGCTGAAAATCAAGAGTAAATTTTCAAAACCAACTACATCGTGTGGAAGTAATAATCGTAGAAGACAGGGTAAGCACATTCCTTCACGTACGACAGTGACTATACGATGTTCCACACTCGTGACATGACCAGTCGATAACTATCGAAAAGCCATATCGCATAGTTAAATACAATAGAAAATTACACATTGCATTTAAACATAATTAACGTAATGACAAAACAAATAAAAGGCTTGACATTAAATAAATTGCAAGAAAGGTAGCAAACAAGCGTAACACATTACATCCAGGAAAATCAAAAGTATGATACAAATATTTTACGTTATTACGATACTAGTGCTGCCACCTATCCGAGCGGTGGACAGACACAATCATAGAGACACAAAATAAAGTTGTTATCGGAATAACCAATGTGTTACGATACTGACAGTTTTTTGCACTGTTTATGGCAAATGAACATGAACTGTATTGTCCAGCATGAGTCAGAATTAACACAAAGTGTAGAGTAACATTAATAAAAGACAGTAAAATACCGCGTACACACTTAATACAGCGGTAAAATGAGTGATTTGAACAAATTGCGAAATGAACATAACGACAGTATTCTTTTTTACATTAACACGAATGTGGTGTTCCGACTGGAAACAAGGAAAGATCATAAAGAAAGAAGGAAATAAAACGGGCTTTGCAGAAACGCGTATTGCTAGAAAAGCAATAGGGAAAAATAGGTTAGGAGCGATCATGCCGTAGCATGGCTCAACGCGTGCTAGCAAAATGGTCGCACACTGGTCAGATATGTATTTAGTGGACTGTCGTTCGCCAATCAGCACCTGGATAATAACTTCCTAGACAGCAGCCAGGTGTCGAGATTTTACATTTGTTTGTGTGTATATGAATGACAAACAAATAAGATTGTTTGAACAACTCTGGAATCAAAGAAAATCTACGGTTGAAAATTGGTGTCAATTTATATGAGAGTTGGAGTTATTCTTGGCACATTCAGAGTTCTCGAAAATTCCCCTTACAAACTTTTAGGACTATGTCCGGAAACGTACCGTTTCCGTGCTACAGCCATTTCAAATCAGTTGTATCACTCGTCCACTTCCGCTGAGGGAAAGAGCAATGTCTCGGATATGCCTGTGCTGGTATGCAACCGCGTAGGCGGTACATTACACATTACTTCAGACAATCACCTGAGGGCACGCGACGTCTACCCTGCCTCGGGCCCCATTCCCGTGCCTTTGTGTCTCCGATTAACATGGTTGAGTACACGTTTGCGGAATACGCAGACATGATCCTTGTGTATGGCACAGCTGAAGGTAATGGAAGATCAGCTCGTCGGCTGTATCAAGAGCGTTATCCACAACGTGCGACACAATCGCATACCCTGTTTCGCCACAGTTACGCAACGGCTCTGAGACCAAGGTACCTTCACCGCCGACAGGAACGACTGTGGTGCTCCAAAGAGACGCCGCACTCCCGAATTGGAAGAGGTTGTACTGCATCATGTTGAACAGAGCCCGTCAGCGAGTACGCGAACAATTGCGTGTGCAGTGGGGAATGTGGCTCGGGCAGGGTAGACGTCACGTGCCATCAGATGATTGTCTGAAGTAATGTACTGCCTACCCGGTTGCATACCAACACAGGCACATCCAAGTCATTGCTCTTTCCCTCAGCGGAAGTGGACGAGTGATACACCTGATTTTAAATGGTTGTAGCACGGAAACGGTACGTTTCAATGCATGGGTCCCTATTAAAAAGATAGCCTACTCAGTCCCCTCTTCAAGTTCTAGGAGTTTGTTAGGGGAATTTTCTAGCATCCAGTATATGCATATGTTTTAAATATAGCAGCTGCTCATTTATACTATTTACTTGCAACTATACACACAAAGACACATACTCAGAAGCAATGAATTACAACTTATCAAAGTGGGGCCGCGGTGATGTAGTGGTTAGACTACTCACCTCCCCCAATGCGAACCGTGTTCGATTCCCGGCGGAGTCGCCTTCCCCCTCCCCAATCACCGGTTTTGTGCATGTGGGAATTGTGCCGGACGATGTGTCGGCGGGTTTTCTCGGGGTCTCCCATTTCCCTCGCCCTTGCGTTCGGGCCCTGCTCCATTCTCACCTCGCTTTACCCTCATTCGCTCTCAAAACCTCGATTAGAGATTCCCAAATCTCTTCTCTCATTCACTCACAAGTTATCAAAGACTATAGCTATTCGCAGCTCCAAAGTGAAAACTGCTAAGAGTCAAAACAGACACAGAGTAAACGGAAAGTTAACTGAACGAGCCCCATAGTAGTAGGGCCCGGGGGGGGGGGGGCTTCACTTCACTTTTGATTAATCGGATTATCAATTTGATATCAAAGAATTTATTAAATTGATTGAAAGGGTGAATCCGATTTAATTCCGATATTAATCCGATCAAAAACTACTTAATTCGATTATAAATTTTAATCTGATATTAATACGATCAAAAATGGAGAGGGTTTAATTTATTGAATGTGTTCAATTTATTGGAAGGGTTAAATTTATTGAAAGGGTAAATTTTTTTGTTGTACTTCTTTGTTTCTTTCTTTTTGGTTTGCACGGAGTGGAGGGGGGGGAGGTAGCAGGAGCTCTGACACGTCCTCACCCTTGGAGCCCTGACAGTCGATGACCAGAGTGGTGGGTTACAATATCTTATATAGGTGCAGTAGAGTTTAGTGTAAGAGTGGGTGGGCTAAGGGTAATTTGTTCTAATTTTTGTAATTTTGAGGTGTTTGGAGGGATGTTGGTGGTAGATAGGCGATTTTTACGAATATATTTAACACACGTGAGAAATTCAGAGTGTTTAAACGATTTCTAAGAGTGGCCTAAGTGTAAATTGTATGTTTTTCGGGAGATATTGCTTGTAGATGGTAGATAGGCGACTTTGAAAGATGTGATTTACATGTTAAACGATCTGTTTTCTGAATGCAATTAAACTTTAGAAAATTTTAGAGTGTTCTATGTATGAATAAATTACACACGTCGAATCGGAAATTTCAAACGACAACATGAATAATAATTGGAGTTAAGTTAGTTTTAATAGTAATGTGAGTCTCGAGCTTAGAAATATAATTTATAGGCTGTTCACAGTAAAGTGAGCACTTTTAGGCCCTTCTAATTTTTCCTTTCATCATATTTCCATCTTCCTACTGCTTTTTTGGTATAGACATTGCAATGTGACGAATAAACACAGTTTATACATTTTTCCACCCTCGACATTTAATGTCTAATGCTTCAATAAGATATATTTATTAGTGGTCAAAGCATTTTAGAAGGGACTTAGAAAGTTCCTACTTAACCGTGAACAGCCTATAATTGAGAGAGAAAGAGAGAATTTTAACTATGTGATTAACACGAGAGAGAAGTATAATGAACAACTACTGTCTTTAAACGAAATCCAGCTAGTATGTATGAATAAATAACACGATTCAGCCTAGAGAATGATATCTTATGGCAAAAAAACTCTGACTACGATTTAAACCAGACACTTACATCGAGCTGCGAGTAGATACGTGTAACATGTCCAATAGGCAACTGTGTTTAAATTACTGTAAAAAGTCGGAAGTGAAGGAAAAGTAATTTTTAATGTTTATGAAATTCACTGAAATTCTTAACACAAACAGTATTTTTTAGCTGGCTGGAATTTTCGTAGACCGAGCTCAGAAAAACACGTAGTGAAATCGCTCCAGGAGCTCCCCAAAATCGCACCTCTGTACACCTTGGAGGTCACTTGAAGAATGAGTGGATGCTATGACGTACGACTGCTTATATATGTGGAGCATGTTCGGAGACTGACAAGCCACTGAGTTGAAATTTAGGACTACCAGAAAATCTACCAAGCTACTATTAATGAGTTATTACTCACGAACAATTTAATAGTGTCTTCCTGAACGTTAAACGTTTCACAATAAATTAAAAAAAAAAACTTACCTCGCTGCCATGTTTGAAATTCTTAATTTCACCAAATACAATAAAGACTAGTACCGGACAGCTGTATATGAACAACACAGGCGAGCGTGTGAACAGCAGCAGCAGCGAACCTAGCGGCTTGAGGTGGCAAACAGCCGCGAACTTTGAATCTGTGTATAGGCACAGAGGACTTAACGAGTGTATTTGTGCACGAAATGCAGTATTCTTACTAAGTATTTTGTTTGGAACGATTTTCATTTTATTTTATACTGTAGTAAAGGTGTCTTAATGCATGTACAGGGTTTTTTATTTTTAAAAAGGCAGTATTTCATGCCGAAAATCTCGAATAATATGTAAATTCTACAATCTTTACACTAATAACTGTAAAATTTTCTTGTAATGTTCGGGACGCATCTGAAGATGTGGAATACACCGCGATTAAACATGATTTGTTTTAAATTTTTGTACATGTGTGTATGTTACAGAAATACATAAAAATATATGCTTGATATCCACAATTAGGCCTAGTACCTAACTTAAAACACACACACCCATTTTTGACATACTGTTTCTTAACATCTATAGCGAATTAATAGTATTGTGTTGGCTATTTTTGTATAAGAATTATATTCTAAAAACAACATTAGTGACCTTCCTCATTACAAAAATTAAAAGTGTTAAAAATTAAATTTGTCACTTTAGCCAGAATGAGTAGTACCTCTAGCTAAATACCGATTTAATGAGCATCTCCAGAGTACCAGTATCAAACATTTAAAGTGAACAAATATCTTTTGTTCCCACGCAGTAAAATATTTATGGAAATTAGTTTCTTTAAAGCTGCTGTTGTGCTGACTGTATGTTTGTGATCCACGACTTTGTAGTCCCAAATAACAAGGCAAAATTAATCCTAAATATATATCGCTACCCTTTTTTTAAAATCAAAGACATATTAATGCCAATTATTTTTGTATTACTGGCTAGTATTGGATCTCGTCACTTTTTTGGGGGGGGGGGAGGAAAGGAGGGGGGAGGGGGGCAAAGTTGGCATCTGCCCGCACCAAATTTTTTATTTTCAATTCTAAAGTAAGGGTTTGTTTAGTAAATTGTTTATACCATAACATGGATTTCAAGCTTCGGAAACTTGTGTTTCATGTTATTTATGTGCTGGAAATAACAAGTAAAATATTACAAAGATATTTGTTAGTGGAGAAGCAAATCCAAAAATGGAATTGATTTTACAGAACTAATAGTGTAACTGAAACAATTATACACAATGCAAATGCCACCTGCCATGGTAATTCAATGAACATGAATCACTAAATTAAAATTATATAAAACATAAGCAATTCCCAGTTTAAAATGCACAGCGGTAAACGTAAACTAATGTGTCGCCACCTCAAGCCGGTAGACCCCACGACAATCACTATTCGCACGGAAAATCGTCAGCTGTCTGGTATTAGTCTCTATGGTATTTGATTTCACTTCCTGGGATAAATAAATAAATAATTGACTCGCATTATTTAACGAAGTATCCAGTGAACTGGTTTACCACTGCGAATAAATGTTAATTCACTTTTAAAAAGCAATAAAACTTTCCATTGAAGATTAGTGTGAAGTTCGTGTCGAAGCCAACAGTATCTCGATTTAATCATGACAAATATTAACTTAAAAATGGAAATTGTACATTCTTAATGAGAAATTATAATCTCTATGTAACCGAACGATTTGAGTATACAAACTTCCTCGAAGAAAAACTACGAAATAAATTACTTATCACAAATGTAGTATATCGATCCAAAAAGAAAACAACATGTTAAGACACGAAAATTTATATTTTCCTGATAAAATATTTGTATATTTAATTGCTGCTATCACTAGAGATGGTCTGTAGCTGTGGTAACCCCCCAGGGTTGCCTCATCGGCCACCAAGTGTCTAGAGGTGCTTTGTTTATGAAGGAGCTGAGGGGTAGCATGTCTCTTTTCCACAAGTGTTGATGAACGACTGAAAATGGCGCCGAGTGTCCAGAGAGCTTTACGTCGGGAGGACTGTCTGCTTGTAACCACCCCCTCCCAACCCCTTGCCGGTGCACGCTGCACAGAGCTGCCCACAATTGTAAAATGTTTTATGTAATTTCTCAAGATGGCATCAACTGATTAGTTGTGCTCTGATTGGAGGAGACCTGCCTGCCGCCCCCTCCTACCCTACTCTGCACCCCTCAGAACCAGCTTGACTCAACGATGTCAGCCACCCTTATGCCCCCCCTTCCCTTGCCAAAGTGCGAGGTCCTGGGGGTCAGTCACCTGTCTGTCCTCGATTCTCATTTTTCGCAACTGATTCAAGATGGCGACAACTGCCTACTTGTCTTCACATCAGAGCTGGCTGCTGGCAGCCACCCCTCCTGTTCCCCAGAACCAGCCCTTTCCAGAGGAACGTGTCACCTACCACCCCTACTTCCGAAGTTGACTTTGTGTGAAAGCAAGTTCTTCTCCGAGGCCACGGCTACACACCTCCAAACCCGCCCTTCACCGTCAGCCCAGAAAAATGTATTTTGTCCATCAACAACTTCGGAGAGACTCCTACTGCCAGACACTCCTCAAGTCACCAAGTTGGACCCTTCCAAAACTTTTATTTGTTTGCAAAATTAGGCTTTACCCATGGAAAGTAGACTCTCCCGAAAATCTGTCCTGTCCAGTTCTGTGACTTATTGCAATGCTGCCCCCTTCCTCCTGATATGCCATACTTGGAGCTGGGCAACATCCTTTAAACCTCTGTGCGCAGAGACTATTTGAAACAATTCTCGTAGCAAACACATGTAGACAAGCTTCGGAAAACCATATTTTCGAATCCTAGCAGAATGAGTTACAGATTATTTAAAAGAAATAATAGACGAGTGCAAACTTTAAAATAACAGAGAAGATTTCTACACTACAAGCTATCGAATTAAAAATCTTAGCGACTCATGTAATTAACACTAGTACAAAAACTGAATTCAAACATTAATTATTGATTATTAAAAAAGAAATATATTTATTAACACGCATAAAAATATTCTAACCCCTTTCATATTTTATGTTACCAAGGTTGAATATGCGAAAAACAGAAGCAATTCGAAAAATACTGCTATGAAGACTGTCGCCGAGGTGTAAACCTTGGCTAGATAAATGATGATATCACCTAGCAAGCAATGCATGTTGCCATCACAGTCAGGCGAAGCATGGGGTCGTTTCAAGTTCATAAACTTCCTTTGTCAATAGGGAACGCAACACCCTAGCTAACTCTCTTCAAACAACCAGCAGAACTCTCGCTGAGGACAAGAACTGAGAGCAATTCTTCAGTTTATACATGTCACAGCTGTAGGAATCCTACAAGCTGCACGTGAAGTTTCATACATGTTTGCTTTCTGAATAATTACTAAATTAAGTGATTTACACTATAAAGGCAGATATTGAGTAAATAACATTTCTAGGTATTTTTAATATCTCTTGGAAACTGTCAGTGTGTGTTAAACCCTATCAGCTGCATTTTACATTTGTCTTTGAAACGAGTATACTATAAGAAAAATATTTATTTTGTCTTGTTTTCTGTTAAGATGTAAAATCGCTAACTCATTGCAGATCTCCATAGTCTTTACTATGTTAAATATTAAAGATTACACCATTTTTAAGAGTTATTCACACAAACTAATTTCACAGCGAGACAGTATTGTTCGCTGTTATGGAACGCAGTCTGACAAAGTGATTCACCAGCTCTTGTGAACCCACTCGTTAAACCGACCGATGGAAAAAGTACATATTTAGTTCACATCCAAATATGTCTGCTCACTTAAAACGTATCAATCAATCAGGTAATTTCTGTTTTGTTGAAATACCATTTTTAAGATATGCATGTAGAAAAAGGTCACACCCATGAATAAATAAATGTTCTTCACACAAACAAAGCTACTACCCCGGGTGGATAAAGTAATAAAATATATTGTTGTGAAAACATTGACTCACTCATTTCTCTGAGATATGTGCTTTATAAAATTCCAGATCTACAGTTTGGAGATATATCAAACACACATTCCCTTTGAAATACAGTTTTAATATATCCCATTTTTCCAACAACCACAATATTTATTTACATATACAAAAATCACATTCTTTTTAAAAATATTTCTTTTGTAAAAAAAACACTCAATCTTCTTTTCTGGGAACAAGGTTGGTAACATTTGGTTGAGGTTGCAGGAAGACGAACTTATTGCTCTCAAATCTGTGTGAAGTTGATATTCACAGCAGATTCTATACGAGGCATTGGTTGTTAGAATATCAGATTAGTTATTGTAAGACATTATCTGTCAGTGGATTGGCTCACTCTTGATACAGCTGATGGTTTAATTGACTTGTAGATGCTACTATGTAATTTAAATACCCCATTTGTGGTATTGCATATAGCAGAGCTGAATTCATTATGGTATCCAGTGTAGTGTTGCGGAAAAAATGTAGACATGAATTCTATGATATCACGCAAAGATACACCAGCCAACAGAATGAAGCACTGAAATACAAGAAGTGTAAAGTTTGCAGAGGACATTAGACATACACATCTCACTGGCATGATGCAAGGCTCACAGTTCAGAGGCTCTAGTCATATTATGGGTTTCGTGGAACAGGAAAAATTTACGGATTTCCAATCGTATTAAAACCTTGTAGCAAACACATTTATCTATACATCGGAACAAGTGAAGAGATTTGAGCAGTTCTTGAAACCAAGGTCTTGATAGTCGATGTGGGTGAAGTAACATTGGATTTCAAGCCTTCTTATCACTAATTAACTTGGATTATTTACCACCAGTGGTGAACAGCCGATATTGGCTCACACGTACATCAATTTTTGATATCAGTTGTAAAGTCCACCCGCTTCTACAAGCACTAAATTCTTCAAGTCTGGTTATTAAGTAAGGGACTATGTTATTATCATAAAGTTTACCAACATTGGATGAGTGTAGGACAGGCAGGGAATTACTTTGAAAATTAAAGGTTCGTGTAATATCTTCCTCCACCATGAGGGATTTCAAATACTTATCCGCTACAGAAATGGATAATCTAACTGGCCGGGGTGATGCAATTAATAAGCTTAATAAAGGAATTCTGCACCTCTGGAGAAAACGAGAAAAGTCACCATTACTGTCAAACCTATCATTAACTATCTCCGCATCAGTTAACCTGCCAGCGAACACGCTAGCCAGTATCTCGTATCTGAGATTGGATGATGAACTTTTCACTGAAGCTGGAGACTTCGAAATCAAATTACTTTTCATCCTTAAATTAACATATCGACTTTTTGGAGGTAATTCAGTGAGTGGAACTGGAAATTTAAAATGTTTCGCAGTAGCTGGAGCTGGAAATGTTAAGTGCTTTGCAGTAGCTGGAGCTGAAAATATTAAGTACGGAGCTAACTGTGGTGTTGTCTTAGGATGTGGAGCAGATTGTGGAGCTAACTGAGGAGCAGATTGGGGAGCAGATTGGGGAGTAGGTTGTGGAGCAGGTTGTGGAGCTAACTGAGGGGCAGATTATGGAGCAGATTGTGGAGCAGAATTTGGAGTCGATCGTGAGGAAAATTGTAGAGCAGATTGTGGAGCTAACTGAAGAGCAGATTGTGGAGCAGAATGTGGGGGTGGGGAACCAGTGTAGCACGTTTTACAATGTCTGTTTAAAGCATCACTCCAAGAAAATTTTTTCTGGCAGAAATCACACTGAAACTACTTTCTTAAATTTTTTGTTCCACAGCTCGTTTTTTCATGTCGTCGTAAGTTCCGCAGAACTGGAAACTCTTTATCGCAGAAGCAACACTGCAAATACATCATTTCTTCCATACAATTCGATTACATTATTCATTTTAAACATAATACGTCTGAATTGTAGAAGGTGTTAAACATGTATTTTTAATCATGAGACGTTTGATTCCTAGAATGCATGTTTAAATAGTTTTATGTTTTAAATCACTTTAAAATTACTAAATGTTTATTTAATCATTATCTCGCACACAAACCTTTATGCACAAACACATTTAGATATGAATGTTAAATGCATGCAGACAAAGTTTATGTAACATTTGATTGTCAGAATATGGGATTATTACAATTCATGCATTCGTAAAGTCAGCAGAGCAGGAAAAATAGTTTAAAACCATTTATTTTGCTACATTTGTTTACAGAACACATTTTATCATCATTGTGTGTTTAAAAAAATCGTTTTTACATCATATCTTTCCATTATTTCCTTGGCAATATTTATAGTACTTTCAACTGTTTTGTTTGTCAACATTTGTCGTGTATTCGGGTGCATGTAATATTATACATTCTGGTAAATCAGGGAAAAGTTTCATAAAAGTGCGAATACACTTCTTGGATGCTCGCTGGTAGACTTGTATTCGAACACATATGGTATACAGGAGATTTTTTCAGATCTGGACAAGATATTAAATCATTGCATTTTTTATCTTCTAAGGGATATTGAATATTTTTGTAATGAAACTGCCCATTGCATATCTCTCCAAAATGGCATATTATTTCATTAGACAAACGAGCGTAATTCACACTTGAGTTTCCAGGGGCGACATACACATAAATACCGATTGGGTGGAAGAAAGACACATTTACAGTAGCAACATCACAAAGATACTAAAACTATTTCTTTCTGAGACAAACTCTAATTGGTTTACTCCAACATGCTAATAACTTGCTAATATTCACTTTACATTTTGATTTCTGTATGCAAGAACAGGTGATTTCGTTGTCTTATTTATTCATCTTCACGAACTAGTGGATTGCATATAAGCAAATACTTTTTATAGTGAATTGCACTCATTCTAAATAATAGCATATGACTCAACTAATATCCACAGGTGTTTTGGGAGGAGAATCATCAGAGTCTGTTTCACCCCAGTCAGTTCTCATTGCCCATGTTAACATTAATTTTGAGTTTTCCTTTGCCGAGAAAAATGTTCGAAAACACGTTTTTGCTCAACTCCTGGTGTTCTTTCAGTGTTTAAAATATTAGTCAGTTAAAATTATGTCTTATAGTTTTGTTGATATGAAAATTAAACAGTGATCAGTTTAAACTTAAATTATATTGCTGGAAACGAGAATAAAATTTGCTCAAAAACAAAGAAAAATAGTTTGGTGGAAAACGGTTTATAATTTAAAATGAATTTATTGTGTATTTAAAACATCTGTAATGTATTTCTTAATGATGAGGACAAATACAGTTTTATCGGTGGGAGATCTGAATTTTTTTTTTAAATTTACTGAGAATATTCTAGGCTCTTGCTTTCCAAAATATAGGAGGAAGCTTCAGTGTCCGAACGAAAATAGCAGTTTGTTTAGGAGAGGGGAAATATCCCGTCAGTTCAAAATCCACTGCTACCTCCCTAGGGAAACTGTCGCTTTGGCCTTTAAGCAAGCTCCGTTCATAACCATGGAAGTGATCTGGGGGTGGAGGACCGGCAAGCCCAAGCAGGGGAGCCAACACTAGAAAAAACATGTTCTGAATACTCTAGTGGGGGAGGGCACGTTGTCTTAAAACAGGTATTGCAGGGACGCCAAATCGCGAAAAAGGATTCTCAGGGCTGATTCTGGGGTTCATAAAACTGGTTTTTGCAAGGAACAGGCTCAATCGATAGCAGAGGTCTTCAGGAGAATAGCCTTCGTAAGTAGGGGTGGTAGGTGGGCACATCCCTCTGGACAAGGGCCGGTTCTGTGGGGCAGAGAGCAGCTAGCTCCCAATGTGAAGGCAACTAGGCAGTTGTCGCCATCTTGAATCAGTACCGAAAAATGAGAATCGAGGACAAATGGGTGACTGACACCCTGGACCTCGCACTCTGGTGATGGGGGTAGGGGGGCATAGGTGTGGCTGGCATCGTGGCGTCGTGCCGGTTCTGAGCGGTGCAGGGTAAGATGGGAAGGGGGGCAGGCAGGTCTCCTCTGATCGGAATGCAACTAATAATTTGATGCCATCTTGAGAAATTACCAAAAACATTTGATGATAGCGGGCAGATCGAGGCAGCACACATTGGAGATTGTGTAGGAGAAGGTGGCTACAAGCAGACAGTCCTCCCGATGTGAAGCTCTCTGAACACTCGGCGCCATATTCAGTCGTTCATCAACCCTTGTGGAAGACAGGTGTGTTACTCGTCATATCCTTCATAAACACCACACCTCTAGACACTTGGCGGCCGATGAGGCAACCCTCGGGGGTTACTGCAGCTACGGACCATCTCTAGTGATAGCCATGAATTAATATAAGAGTATTTTATTGGAATAATATAAATTTTCGTGTTTTAGCTTATTTTTTATTTTGTGATAAATATTCTGCATTTGTGATAAGTAATTGAGATCATAGTTTTTCTTCGAGGAAGATTGTATACTCAAATCGTTCGGTTATATCGTGATTATATTTTCTTATTAAGTACGTGCGATTTCCATTTTTAAGTTAATCTTTGTCATAATTAAACCGAGATACTGTCGGCTTCGAAGAGAACCTCACGCTAATCTTCAATGGAAAGTTTTATTTCTTGTTAAAAGTGAATTATTTTTTAATGCAGCTTCTTACTATACGAACATTTATTTAGAGTGGTAAACCATCTCTCTGGATACATTGTTAAATAATGCGAGTGAATAATAGATTTATTTTTCCCAGGGAAGTGAAATTGTGAATTTCAAACATGGCAGCAAGGCACGTATTTTTTTATTTAATGTGAAACATTTAACGTTCAGGAAGACATTATTAAATTGTTGGTGAGTAATAACTCATTAAAAGTCGCTTGGTAGAATTTCTGGTAGTCCTAAATGTCAACTCAGTTGCTTGTCAGCCTCCGAACGTGCTCCACGTATATAAGCAGTCGTACGTCATAACATCCATTCATCCTTCAAGTGACCTCCGAGGTGCATGCAGGTGCGATTTCGGGGAGCTCCTGGAGCGATTTCACTGCGTGTTTTTCTGAGCTTGGTCTACGAGAATTCCTAACAGTTTAAAAATACTGTTTCTGTTAACAATTGCAGTGAATTTCATAAGCAATAAAAATTATTTTTCCTTCATTTACGACTTTTTACCATAATTTAAACACAGTTGCCTATCAGACATGCTACATGTACCTACTCGCAGCTCGGTGTAAGTGCTACTCATTCATACTTCGAATGGACGTATTTTAATATTTCAGGTACGTGATTGTGTCTGGTTTATATCACATTCAGAGTTTTTTTTTGCCATAAGATATCATTCTCTAGGCTGAATCGTGTTATTTATTCATACTGACTAGCTGGATTTCGTTTAAAGACAGTAGTTGTTTATTATACTTGTCTCTATTGTTATTCATGTAGTTAAAATTCTCTCTCTCAAGTAAATAAATTTCTAAGCTCGAGAATCGCATTACGTTTAAGGCTCACGTAACTCCACTTAATATTAATAGAGTCGTTTGAAATTTACGGTTCAATGTGCGTAATTCATTCATACGTAGAACACTCTGAAATTCTCTAATGTTTAATTGCATTCCGAAAACAAATCGTTTAACACGTAAATAACATTTTTCAAAGTCGTCTGGCTACCATCTACAAGCAATATCTCCCCAAAAATCATACAATTTACACTTAGGCCACTCTTAGAAATCGTTTAAACACTCTGAATTTCTCTTGTGTGTTAAATACATTCGTAAAAATCGCCTATCTACCACCAACATCCCTCTAAATACCTCAAAAATAGAAAAATTAGAACAAATTAGCCTTAGCCCAACCACTCTTACACTAAAATCTACACCTATATAAGACATTGCAACCCACCACTCTGGTCAGTCGACTGTAACAGCTCCAAGAGTGAAGACGTGCCAGAGCTCCTGCTACCCCCCCCCCAACCCAAAAAGAAAGAAACAAAGAGGTACAACAAAAAAAAATTAACCCTTTCAATAAATTTTACCATTTCCATTTTTGATCGGATTATGATCGGGTTAAGAATTTTTTGATTGGAATATGATCGGATTAAAATCGGATTAACCATTTCAATAAATCTAATTAAACATTTGATATCAAATTGATAATCCGATCAATCAAAAGTGAAGTGAAACCTCCCCGGCCCTACTACTCCCCATGTTTATCAGCCCGAAGCGAACTCCGCGCAGGCGAGTACAGAAGCTGCGATATCAGGACTTAGAGCTTCTAACATTGTAATTTTATTCGCGCTGCTGTATTGTTAGTGTACAATTTTAATTTCGGAATTAAGTATAGCGTTTTGAAAAGGGTATACCGGACCTGAAAATAAGTACTTTTATTACGTAAGCAGAAGTCGAAAGGATAACGAGCCCTTCTAGACGTTGCTAAGATTTCCGTCAAAGGGAGTGTGCCCTCGGGATTTCCAACTACAATTTTATTCTTATAAATATCGTAGTCTGCGAACTACAGCGTGAGTGCATTCGGGTACAGAATTAGAATGGGCGTGATTCCGAATCCACTGAGAGGTTGGCCGCAGCGAATACGTTAAAAAAAAAACTATGTGCTGTTGATGTTCTGTGGTAGATGCTGTTTCCATGCACTTAGACAACTACACTTCCAAGACGAAAAAATTGTAGGGCGCATCTGGAAAGATGATTCTTGGTACTTCGAGTGAGTGTTAAAAAAAATGTGCCCTTTTAGACTCGTTGATACCAGACACCGCCGTTATTTGCTAAGGGGATTTTTCCCTGCAATGTTGCCATGCTTTCTGTCGTCTACAAAGGAGCGCGAGTCCATACCTGGTTGCGTACTCGACTCGAGTGGTCGGCGGCGAATGTAATTATGAATGTTTGAACATCGTGCGAGGCACAACTGTCGTTTATTTATTTATTTTATTTTTTTTTCAGATTCAAGTGTTGGCTCGGCAATCGTTCAGGAGGCACATGGACAAGCCATTTTATTTGAAGGAGGTTTGGGCGGTGGGGGGGGGGGGAGGGGGAGTGCCCTCAAGTGAGTCAAATAGCAGCGTGCTCAAGAATGGCGCTTTTCAAAAAGTAAAGCTGCTGAACTTTCCGGAACTGCATGCATGTAGAGGCCTTTTCACCTTCGAAATTAGAATTCCCGAATTTATGCAACGTTCCCCCCTCCTCCCCTGAAATATGGTATTAGCAGTTTCTACAGTTTCCAAGAACAAAGGGGCACCGCGGTGGCTAAGTGGTTATCATGCTCGCCTCCCACCAGGGCGATCCGGGTTCGATCCCCGGCCGGGTCCCTCCACATTTTCGCATGTGGGAATCGTGCCGGACGGTGCCGCTGGTCGGCGGGTCTTCTCGTGGATTTCCCGTTTCCCCTGCGTTTCCATTCCGGTGCTGTTACATACTCCCCTCGCTTCACCCTCATCAGCTCTCAAGACCACGATTTTAAGAGCCACCCAGATATCTCCACTCACTCACTCTTCAATAACAAAGCTTGTTATACAGATTAAAAATTATAAAGACAGTCGTTTTACAATATTGGTATGCTAGTTGATAAATTTGTGTAATATATCGCAAGATTATCTTTTCGTGAAAATTAAAAGTGCTCACTCTAAATTTGAATATCAATGATTTCAATTAGTATAATTATATTACAGAACCATCAGTTAAAAAGGCTGTTATCTGCTGGCGAGCCAGAGGACCACACTGAGTGAATTCACTAGGAACGAGTATAAACCATGCTTTAATCAATGAATATACCAACAAATAAAATATCCGTATAATTTTACTGGTCCGAGTGGATCACTTTCAAAAGATCTGCAGTTCAATCCACTGATTTGGAACAGTTTTACCTGTGTCAGTGTTAAAGGGAACGGTGGATGGAACGTAGTTTTATATGTTTACATCGAATAAATAGCGCTAGTAACTTAAAATGGCTTCTTTCGCTTTCAGTCTTTTTAATTCATCAAAGTGTAAAAACTAGCAGATTTGGAAAGTATTTACATTCCTAATAATTTCATAGTTTCGCTTGACTGGCGCATGAATAAAGTGATTAGGTCCATAGCAATGTTATTTTTACAGAAGGTGGAGGAATACACGACGTGCGTACAAGTATAACTTAAGCAGGGCTTTCAAAAGAGCTCATTTTACCTTGAACGGCATGTAGTATACGTTTACCTGTACGCACATTTTAAATTCTTTTATGCATACGCAGAATTTAAATTTTGTGAAATCTGTCTTTATGATACTTTTATTCCAACTTCTTTTATATGTTTGAGAGGGCCCTGGATCATCGATAGCGGAAACGTTATTGTATTGGTGTCTGGTAATATTTTCATATAGTAAATAGCATTCAGTGGCACTCTAAACACAGGACCGCGTCATACTCAAATAATAATTTAACTAATGACTGATTCATTTCTAAAATAAAATTGTTATCCGTTCCAGTAAAAAAATTACTAACAAGATATAACTTCTATATAAAATATTTTAAGTGATAATGATTCGCAATGTTTTAAACATAATTTTAGTTTGACAACAACTCTTAACTTCTAACATACTTGAAAGTCCAAACAGCACAAATATTGTCATATCGCCTCACAGACAGAGTGCAAACAATTGGCTTGCATCGGTACCAAATCGGCTGTACATTAATACATCACTGCAAGTAAAAGTCCGCTGATGACTTTCAAGGCGCGAAACGGCGATCCTTAAGAAGCACTGTTATAGCTTATTCTCGGTTTCTTCGCACTTTTTGAATCAAGTCTATGAAAAACCACTCCAGGTAGGACGTGTTTGGTTGTCTCCTAATACATGACATGCATCGCAAGTATTTTATACTAGTATGTATTAACATAAATCAACCAAATTTATGCTTAAATTGAACTTTTACTTTTATTCTACCTATAAATTGTAAAATTTCATTTATAATTTATATGAATAATAACAGAGAGAAAATAGGATTATTGGTAATACATAGTAAGAAATAATTCTTATGCAACATATTTTTACATTAAGTGCGCACGAATGCGGTGCCTTGTCGTTCGGTTAAGCTTTGTTTGCATGAGGCACAGGAATATCCTTGAAGTAGAACTATAGCAGAGCTTTAGAATAACTGGAAGTAACCGCGAACGGACAATATTCTCTAATACGTCTTGCTATAACGCATGTTTTGTAAATACTGCTTACTTCACAATGCATGGTCCTTAATTTATGAATTCACTAAAACGAACAAAGCAAAGAATTAAAATCACGGGAAAGGTATAAGCAAATTTCGTAACTCTTTTGTGTTTCAGGATAATCAATTCTTCAACGCAATAATTGAGGAATTTCACTTCCCTTTTTGGTCTGTAGGCGAGTCCATAAAGAATACTTTTGCACTTGTTCTCTCACGAGTAGATAGTACTGTTTGAGACGCTAGCCATTACGCAAGATTTATTTTGAAATATGACGTCAAGCTCATTGCAACCGCAGCCAGATAAGCTATAATGGCAGGATGTAAGACGATCGTAGGTAAACACCCGCACAATTTCCGTGCCACGTATAACGCGAAGGCTGGAAACCGACGTGTGCGCTGTGTTCTGGTGATAAACTGTAGCTGTGTTACGAGCTGCAATGTGTTAATAAACGTGTGCACTGCAGCAGTGCGTGTATGATTTATGATCTCTTTTTTTATTCCTTCACCAGGCACTTGACCTCGGGAGTAAATTACAGACTCGGGGCTCATGGAGATTAAATTCAAGACAAGGAGAGTCAGTTACAGTACATCCTAGCACGCTGCTTTAAATTACTCAAGAAATTGTAGATGAAGTATATCCTGGTATAGTACGCGTTACATTGTTTTGTATTGATTTTAGTTTCCTTATTATTTAAAACTTTTTACATGTAGTAGACCTTAAAGTATTCCAGTTTTGTAAATTTAGCAACTGTAATCTGTCGTTTACTATGTATATGCAAACAGTTTGAAAGGAAATCAGGAAATTAAAATTATGATGAAAATAGTAATAAGTATAAAATAATGTTTTTCTATGTAATGCAATCAAAACTTTAGTTGCATAATTCTATATACTAATTAGAGATTTACGATTAATATTTGTGATTTCGTACCTGCAGCGAAAGAATGAATGTTTTTAGATATGATACCGTGCGGATAATCGTAATTCGAGTACATGAACTTTCACGTTACATAATAAATGTCAATACAAAAATTGATCCATAATCTACAGCGGTATTTGATTCAATTGTCCTTTAAACGTTAGTGTAAATGCAATATTCTGGGAAAAAACCGGCGAAAATTTGTTTTAATTGTCATAAAACGCATTGGTTGGTGGGGGGTGGGGGGCGGAATTGAGAGCAAAAGAAACTTAATTTAAATATTCAGATATTACCGTGTTCGAAATAGCCTATTTATTAACATACGTAAAACACTAGTCTATAGTGGAAATAAAAACAAATACAAAATTTGGATTCGAAATAATAATTCTAGTTTCATGATCTAAGTGGTATCAGGTGGTTACCTTAAGAAATACAATTAGGACTCGAGTTGCCCATTTCTTACTTGGGTTCCCCCCTCCATGATAATAAAGCGGCTGTTCTTTCTTTTAAGAGAATAAATCACTCTGTGGTTCATTACAGTCGGCGCCTCGCGTAGCTATGATGATAGCCTAGGTAATGGCGTTAAAAGCACCTGCGAGCCGCGCGCTTTTAACAACGTCTCGCGTCCAGGCGACAGCGTCACTTCGCCCGAGGTGAAGGCTTCCATCAACCTGCGTCGTTGCGTGTTTCAAACTTACTTCTATTCTTACACGGAACTACTGCGCGCTTGTTATAGGCTGTTCACGGTCAAATGAGCACTTTTAAAAGCCCTGCTTAAGATCTACTCGTATGCATATTTTGTATTATTCTGCCTGATGCAAAATTAACATTGCCATGGGCCTCGTCACTTATTCATGCATCGGTCAGGTGCAACTGTGAAATGATTACAAAAGAAAATGTTTTGCAAATCTGCCCAATTTTACTATTCGATGCATTAAAAAATCAGAACGTGAAAGAAATAATTTAAGTTATCCCAAATGGTTACCTGGCACTTTTTATTCGACGTTAAGATATGGATCTACTTTCCATTCATCGTTACCAACTTTACTAGGCGCATGTTACTCAGTTCGCCAGTTAAAATGTATGCAGATAGGGATAGTGAATTTTTTCTGAGGTGGATTTCGAAACGGCTCACTTTATCGTGAACAGCCTTTACCAATGTACTGGTCTACAGGAGGGTCCACATGTCTTGTCACCCCTTGAAAATGTCTCGTCACCCTTACATAACCAGTAAAAACGCAATATCATCCAATATATCGTAAGCTATGTCGGAGTTTCGTAAACACCTAAAAAAAAAATCTTGTGCGTTTGTTCGTGTCATTATCGCTTAGCTCATTGACAGCTGTTGGCCTGAAGGATTTCAATCCATGATCCTTTTTCATGTGTCTTAACATTGTGGTTTTTGGGATTGCAAGCTAGAATGCTCATTTCCGCAGTGACTTCTTGGGTGATCGGAGCACAGTTGCCTCCAACGCCGCACATGTGTCCTGTCGTGATGTTGGTCGTCCTGTCTTCTGTTCGTCTTTTATTGATACGGTCGGAACCAGCGTGTGTTTCCAGTGCAGTATTGTCCTTTTAGGAGGGTCTTCTTTGTGGAATAGTCTCGTGAAGCCTCGTCGCACATCTCCTAGGCGCTTTCCAGTATGTGGATGTTCGTATGCCCATACACAAAAGGTTGTTCACGATAAAGCGAGCACTTTTGAAATCAACCTTAGTAAAAAGTCACTGCCCGTAACTGCATGTATTTCAACAGGTGGCCTGAGTGACATGCTCCCGATAATGTTGGTAACGATGGAGGGAAAGTAGTTCCGTATCTTAACGTCGAATAAAAAGTGTTAGGAAACCAGCCGACCGCCCGTGGCGTGCGGAAGGGGCTGGGTTCAAATCCCGGCAAGGCATGGGTGTTAATATCAGTTACGTTATAATTTAATCTGTAAGCCGCTCCCTGCTAAGCTTTCAAGCATGAAACCGGGGAAGTTAAAATGCCATTTAAAGAAAAAAAACAATTTAAGAAACCATTTCTGATAATTTAAATTTGTTTTTTTTTGCTTTCTGTTTATTTTTTAATACATCGAAGTGTAAATATGAGCATAATAATTTCACATTTTTCACTTGATCGATGCATGAATAAAGTGACGAGGCCAACTACAGTGATAATCTTATATGAGGCGGAATAATACACAACGTGCATACAAGTATATTTTACGCAGGTCTTTCAAAATTGCTCATTTTACCGTGAACAGCCTACCAACCAGTCGCTCTTCAACACTGTAGGAGCTCGCGTTGGCCATCCGACATACAGAATGAAATGTCATACACGACCTCAAGGGAAAGTAAGAGAGTGACAAGACATTTGGACCAACCTGTATAAAAAGGAGCATGCCTTTCTGACGAGGTGGGAGAGGTAGTTTCAAGGCAACCCGCAAATTACAACCATTCTTCCTGAGTCCTCCCAAGTCTTGTTCGGGCTGCTCTATCTTAAAACGTACTAATCGGAGACATTAGAAACTGTCATAGACAGCTACACTTGTCTTTGCTCCACACTTTCCAAAAGTGAAACGATAGGGTCGCCACTTAACAATCCCGTGGTTGCACGCAGCGACGAAAACACTGCACGCACACCAGTTTAGTGCTTCGCTTGTAGAGGCGACAGGAAACTTCGTGAGTGTGCCAATGTAACCCTTGTCGTTCTTTTGATTTTGTGCCCCAAGCGCTGAGGAAACCTCTAGGTAGGTAGACGTGTAAACGACGTTCAACTGTCTAATCATTTATTTTTCCTATGTTTTGAAAATGTTTTGGGTTTTATTATATCTTATATGATATCGGCTGCAGTTTATATATATATATATATATATATATATATATATATATATATATATATATATATATAAACACTTAAAGCGTAAAAATGATGATTATTTATTTTATTTCTGTATCGACCAATTTTCAAAAAATAAATAATAAAAAAACAAATTGCGTTGTGATGATGTCCTTCTTTTAAGTCATGCGAATTCCGCTAGGCATTTTCTTCGAAACCCGATTCCTGCTTCGCATGTTGTTTCAAATAAGAATCTTATGTTAAAACTTAACGTGAATCTGCTAGCACCCCACGTACAGAATCTCCGAAATAAAGTAAAGTAGTATTTACACTATCATATTGATGTAAAAGATTACTTTTATATTTAGCACGTCATATTGCATATTAAATATATAAAAATTTGATTGACAGAATATACAAAAAGTTAAAATAATTTTGTTAATTTGAATTTTTTAATTAACATGCACTTATTGTAGCATTTTTTCAAACTAATAATTCTTAATATTACGTCGCAAATATATATAATAATGATAAAACTACAGGAAATCCTTATTACACTTGGACCTCGGTGGCTGAGCGATTTGCACGCTCGCCTTCCACCCAGGCGAGCCGGGTTCAATCCCCGGACGGGCCACCGGATTTTCGCAAATGGATACCATGCCGGACGATGCCGTTGGTAGGCGGGTTTTTCTCGGGGATCTCCAGTTTCCTCCTCCCCTTCATACTCACTTCAATCATCCTCATCGGCTCTAAAGACCTCGCTGTTAAGAGCCGCCTAAATCTCTTCATTCTTGACTGACACTTATTACACTTGGACATCTAGCCGGACGTCTTCCGCCATGCTCCGGGAAGAAAAAATTGGTGAAGGGGGGGGGGGGGGGGGGGAGAAAAGAAAGAGGCCAAGGTACTCCACCGCTAGTCGCGCCCATTATCCGCCCGACAAATCTCCATCTCTTACGAACAGCATCCGTTAATGCACGGATGTCATCAGCGTCGCCCAGCGCAGCCCGTTAACATGAATCACGCTGACCACCGCTACGTTAGGAGGGTTAGAAAAAAAAAGGGGGGGGGGGAGATATTCCATTACGAAACTGTCGCATTCCCGAGAACACGACGGGACGTGACGCAACGATTGTCACCCTGCGAGACGCCCAGTTCTGAACCACCGTTAGCGCGACGCTAACGTCCCTGTGATACGGTCCCTCGTCTGGTTACCTAACACCATATTTTCCGAGAATGAGTTCCTTGCTAAGTCATTCGGCGTGAGGGGGAGGGGTGTAAACTGCTTGCCTCGACGATTCCTGGAGTCGTGTCGTCCTGCCGCCAAATACGGCGACCCTACTATCCGCGTCAGAAACACAGGCGTATAGCCAGTTCACAATTAGTAAAACACTTTTTAAATCAGCCTCAGGCAGAGAATCGCACTGAAGTGATAGAGATGACACTGCCTCGTGCATTACGTGCTCAATCGTTGGTATACATAGGTCGTTCACGGTAAAGTGAGCACTTTTAAGGACCTAGTTACTATTTTTACTATCAGCCATTTTGTACCCTCCGCCACTTTTTTTATTTTAATTTTGCCATGTGAGTAATAAACACATTTTGCTGGATTCGAAAGTTAGCATCTGAAGCTACGATAAAATATATTTATTGACCATTCTTCCAAATGAGAAGGGTTCAATAAGTGCTCACTTTACCGTGAATAGCCTATACGCGCAAAGCTGTGAACTGCCACGCAGTGTTCTTGTTTCTTCCCCCTACTTTATTCCACCACCGCTCCTACCTCATCTCAGCCTTTGCACTACTCAGGTTAGCCGGGAAGGTAAAGTTCGTAAGTAGGGTTGTTCAGCTACTTTGCTCTATCTCGGGGACGTTTTGTTGGCCGTACGGCCTGCACGCCGGCCTCCCACCACGACCAACAGCAATCCGACTGTTCGAGAGTGGATTTTTAGCCTGCTTTCCCAAGGAAAGAAGAACTTTGAGATCACTTCCCTGTCTGTGGCTATGCGCGCGCGCGTGTGTGTGCGTGTGTGTGTGTACGTATGTGTGTCTCCCTTTTCGTTTTTTGAACGCAAGAACCGAATTTCACCAAACTCGGTACACGTATCGTACTAAGTAAGGACACTTGACTTTTATAGTTTCAAACTACGCCAGACGCTTACCTTCAAAATGGCGTCCAATTTTAAAATTTAGGGTGATGTGTTACATCTCGGAAACCATTCAAACAATTTAAACCAAATTTTGTATGTTGACAGCGCAAGTTGTATGCATTGAATTTGTAATAGGATATTGTGATTAATTCGCCATTTTGTAATGTAGTACCACACGAATAATCAACGTTTTTTATGTCATATCACGGAATACAATTGACCAATTCTTACAGAATATGGCAGACAATTAGTAGGCCTACTGGGGAATGTGATGTTAAATAGTATGTTTCAGGTAGGTAAGAATATTTTTTTCAAAACGGCCGCCATATAGCTATTTTAATTTTGTGTGCTTTGCCAGTACCACGTAATTGATTAGAACGTTACTTTGTATGCTGAAATTGTATATTACAACCACGAAATATGTTCACATGTATCTTTGTCCACCATTTTGTAGCACTACGGCAGGCCATGTAAAATGTTAGGCACTGAGTAGGTCTTGCACTTATTTTCAAAATGGCGGCCATATAAACATTTTAGCTCCGAATTTTTTATCTATGAAACTACGAAACTAGTTTCAACCTAACTTTGAATGCTGGCAGTTTATATTAATCCCCTAAAATTTATATTTACAAAGTTTCAATTCTCTGCCATTTTGTAAGATAGCCCCACATGAAAATATTCAGTTTTTATGTCATATCTCTGGATACAGTCAACTGATTCCTACTAAATTTGACAAAGAAGTCGTATTGTAGTAGGCCATATTAACTTACATGTTTAAAGTGTGCCAGAAACACATTTTCAGAATGGCGGCTATAAAACATTACAGCTTATTGTGCTGTATCTACGAAACTATGTAACTGATTTTAATTTAACTTTGTATACTTTCAGTATCTATGATAATCATCGCATGTGCTAGTATATGAACTTTTTCCCCTCCATTTACAAAGCTCGTCGTATGACAAAATGGAGATTTTTGCCATATCTAGAAAACCAATCCCCCGATTCCCGCAAATTTTATAGTGCTACAGTAGGGTTTGTAAAATAATATTATTTAGGTATGGCGGGCCTTTTTAACGTAGTTTATATACAAAATCTTTAGTTGGTATGTTATATTTATTAAACAATTCAACAAAATAAACCAAATCTGGCACACTTACAGTAATCATTAGAAGTATCAATTAAGCATACAGATATACGTTTTTGTAGGGCTTTTGCAAAATACTTCTAGGTGAGAAAATTGAACATTTTGTAATATTTTCAAAACAGTTCAACTATTTTCCACCGATTTTTTTACATGAATAGTGCTACAGAAGGCCATATAAATTTACATGAATTAAGTGAGGTCGGGCATTGATTTTCAAAATGGCGGCCATTTAAATATTCTGATAAGTTTGTCATATCTATTAAACAATTTAACCAAATTCAACCAAAATTTGTATGTCAATAGTATCTATTACAGCCATCGTGTACAGAACCTCTTTTTAAAAGGCAATTTCATAAGATAGCGCCAAATAATTAATTAAGTTTTTATGCGATATTTCAGGTACCAATCAACCGATTTTTCACCAATTTGTTCACAAATGTAGCTCTAGGGTAGGTCATGTAAACTTACGAGTTTTAAGTGACTTAGACATTTATTTTCAAAATGACGATCCTGTAAATATTTAAGATCATTGTCCATATAAAAAAAAAAATTATACTGATTACATCCAAAGTTGATGCTCGGAGTCCTGCCTCCGTAATGCAGTTGATTGTATGCTAGCTTATGATACGAGGTTCCAGTCCAGGGTAAGTCAGTGCGTGTATTTGTAATTGTATCATTACTGTTGCATACGGTTCTGCTTTCAAGTATAATGATATTGCTGTCAAAAATACGCCAAAGCCTAACCTACCATCTAAGCTTTTCAGAACTTCATGAAAGTGGGTGAAGAGGTTTGGGCGGCTCTTAACAGCAAGGTCTTGATAACTGGTGAGGATGATTGAGGTGAGTATGGAGAAGCACTGGAATAAAATGGTGGGGAAAACGGGAGATCCCCGAGAAAACCCGCCGACCAGCTGCGTCGTCCAGCACGATTCCTCACACGCGAAGATCCGGGAGCAACCCGGCCGGGGATTGAGCCCGGTTCGCCTCGGTGGGAGGCGAGCAGGCCAACCGCTAAGCCACCGTGGCCCCGCGCCGGCGTGGCATCTCGCGCATCCCCGCGGGGAAGATAATATGGTCCTCGCGTCGGCCAAGTGGGTCACCGCGGGGTAGGGAGCCCGAGGGCGTACCCTCCTCTAGGCGTCAGACCGCCGCGCCGTCACAGTCACGTGCTCCTGTGAGAGGCGGGATGGAACATGGAGAACATCGGTAATTACTGTGCCGGGCGCGAAGCGGGCACCGCCGATTCGCGTGACACGATCTGCGATCGCGCGACGAGCTGGAACCCCGCAGGAGAGGCGATCTTCCTTCGGCGACCACGTCCCGTTAAAAGTTATGCTACAATCATCATAGACTAAATATGAGGTAGACCGCTTGTTCGTCCTCTGCGCATGTACCCAACATTCACCTACCCCAATCATACGCAATTGTCAAAGTCACATGGTCAGTAGTGATGAACGTGTTTGTTTGCATCTTAATTTTTAAATGGCAAGCACTATTATATTAATAAAATACTTTTACCAATTACAATTTAGTTAAACTGCATTACAAATTGGTTAGAGGAAGTATAAAAACATATCTTTGCAATTGCTTACAAATCACAAATCAGTTTTCTAACCTAAAACCCAATCCTTGCCGTTTTCGCTAGACGTGTTGGCAGAAAAGCAGTTCATTGTTGGGACACGGAGATTGGTTGTGCGCAGCCAGCGAGATCGGTCTACCTCATGTTTACTCTATGGCTACAATAGGCTGATGCTAACTGTGATACCCTGCTGATGCCGACTGTAGTGCCGATCGTCGCTCTTTGCGTGCTACAAAGATTGCTGATCTTCAGCTGACGAGCGTAGTTCCATTGACGTACAATAGGTGGCAGGGCGGTCACTTTATTTACGTTCGCTCATTTTTTTCCACGCGCAATAGATCTATGACTGACGTTTTTGCCATTTAAGTAGGCAATGCATTATTTTCATTACATATAGTATTGCGGTATTAAATCATATAAACAAAAACATTGTTTTCTCGCCTTTTTTTTTGCACTTGCACAGCTCGACCTTGCTTTTAACTGGCCCGTTCATCGTGACGTATTTAATAATAGCCAATCACGTACACCCTGCTGATCGGCTGCTGATCTGTTGCTGATATGCTGCCGACCCAGGGTTAAAAGTTGGTTAACTTGGTCAGCACTGCACTGCACAGCACTGATCTGCATTTCGGCACTGACGTCGCAGGTCACGTGAGCCAATCACAGCTCAGAAATGCGTCGGCAGTGCACTGCACTGCACACCATCTACTCAAGGTAACAGAGTCTTAAGGGTGGGTTTACGATTTAAGACTGCAGAATGAAGAATTGTACTTATTTTCCGAGTACGTAATGAGTCATTAGTTTTACAGTTTATGATTGATCTAGCAACTCTATAGAGTCTAACCAATCAGAATTGTCGGATACCATTTGGGCATTTATGTCAACAAATTTGCAGAAGATTAAATAAAGCGAATTCAGTAACCTCTTCCAAGAAATAAAACATGACATCGAACGCCTATTTAAATAAAAAAGTATATACTTCATTGCATATGATTTCACGATATGACATAACCTAAATCCAAGATGTAAATTCAGTTGCCAGCCAACAAGAGATGTCAGTGGGTTCTGATTGGTTACTTCATCTTGACTTTTACTTAAGATATAAAATGTTACGATATCTTCGGTCAAGCCAAGAACGCACACGACCCGTCACGGCACGCATACGACAGTCATAAACCAATACACTTGAACACATTGATTCATGTCCTGAGCACATGGCACATTTATTCTTTTAAGTCAATCGTAAACCCACTCTAAGGCTTCCATCCACATGCCACTTGAGCAGTAAGCTGCATTGCAGTGCGTTTGAACCAAATTACCCCTCCCCCTCCTTGAAACTATTAATTAATCGTACTTCCAATACACTGGAATGTTAAAACAATACTCACCAAAAAGATAATTCCAGAGTCCCAAAATACAGCTGAAAACAGTTTTTTTCAAAGCACCGTATCTAAAAATGCACGCTTCAGATACATACAAAAATACTCATGGGTCCTGCATGGAACCTTTCTTCCTACTTTCACCAAAAGAATGAAAAAGGTCGCCGCTTAAAAGTCCCATTGGTACTTGAAGTACGGCAAGAACGCTGTACGCCAGTTCAAAGCCTCACGCTTAGTGGCGACGGAGCACTTGATCATAGTGACATTGTCGCCCTAATCGACCCCGGACTTCTCGGTCTCCAACGCGGGAAAAAGCTCTAGGTAGGCAGGGACCTTAAGGCCCTTACATAATTTAGAACTTTAACAAATGACTTTACTATTTGACTTCATGTTTGCATTCTGACATGTTGTTTCTTATGGAACTTGAAACAATGGAACTGCCAAAGGTAAAGTCAAGCACTCTTGACTTTACGATTTCGAAAATTTGAAATCTAAAGTCATAATCAAGCAGCCGTTTTGCCGATAATCTAACAGAGGTTATGTAGAATGTGTGTTATTTTATTGTAGGTTGATTTTCATCTCGGTATATCAAACAAAGCTACTCTTAAATTAAACGAACATGAAGAGGAAATATATGAACTGATGTTTTTAAATTAAGTAAACAAGTAATTTTTTTGCTTTGAAATAAACTTTAAATAAAAATTTTAAGCCAATTAAAAAAAAAGGCAAGTAAAATGCATTCCTGGATAATATGATAATGATTTACATAACGAGAGAAACCATTTTACGAAGCTCACAGTACCGATGTTCAATTGTCTGGACTCTGACTTTACAATTATAATGTGTAGAAATTGGTGGTTTCGTCAAATGAAAGAAAATGGAAAGTCAAGTGTTAAAGTTTTCTTCATTTTTCCCATGACGCAAAGTACATGCAAAACCCATGCAAGGTGGAGCTCTCGTACTAAATCCCATGATAGGATATCTCGTGCAAGGGAGATCTCCTACGAAAGCAGCAGCTATAGAGGACGCACAATTTTCGCGAGCGTTTTGCATAAACGAGTTATTCTATTGCTGTCCTCTGCTGATCATGTGACCCGTAGAGTGAATATGGAATAGATCGATCTCGCTGACGGGGCAAAACCAGTCTCCGTGTTCCGGCATTGAACTGACCTTCTATAGACTGTTTACGGTAAAATCGGCACTTTTGAACACCGTACTTAAGATCTTATTGTATGAACGTTCTGTACTCTTCCGCCTTGTGTAACATTAACACTGCCATGGGCCTCGTCACTTTATTCATGCGTCGGTCGAATGAAACTGTGGAATTATTATAAAAGTAAATAAGCATTTTACAATTATGCAATTTCTTCACTTCGATGCAATACAAATAACCTTATTACCAACTTTACTGGGCGCATGTCACTCATTGCACCCGAAAAAATATATGCAAGTAGAAACAGTGAGGTTTTTCTAAGGTTGATTTCAAAAGTGCTGCTTTATCGTGAACACCCTTTACCAACACAGCTATTATAAACGACGTGCATAGGATTTGAGGCTGCGTTACTGTTTAGCCTAAAAGTGCTTTGAGATGTGTATACGTTTCCTCTAAACAACATTTAGTGCAATTAGATTACTTTAATATTGGTAGAAAGTATTTTATTCATGTAAAAGAGGATGTCTTTTTAAAAATAAAGATATACACAAACACTGTCGGCCACGTGACTTTGACAGTTGTACTGGTGTGGGTGGGCCAATGTTGAGTACCGGTGCAGAAGACGAAGAATTGGTCTACATCATCTTTAGTCTATGTTGTGACCACCTGTATATCGCATAGACTAAAGACCTCATCTTTAGTCTATGGTATATCAGCCATAGCGCCAGGAGAAGGAAAGATAATATAACCGTACTAAGGTTAGTTCTAGTAAAGGCTGTTCACGATAAAGTAAGCACTTTTGAAATGAACCTTATAAAAAAGTCACTGCCCTTGCCTGCATACATTTTAACGGGCGTACCGAGCGACATGCGTCCAATAAAGTTGGTAACACGGGATGGAAAGTAGTTCAATATCTTAGCGTCGAAAAAAAAGTGTTAGGTAACCATTTGTGATCATTTAAATGATTTCTTTCTGTTTCTGTTGTTTTTTTAATGCATCGACCAGTAACAACGAGTATATTTGTAAAATATTTACTTTACTAATAATTTCACAGTTTCACTTGACCAACGCATGAATAAAGTGATGAGGCCCATGGCTATGCTTAGGCGGGTAAATACACAACTTGCATACAAGTAGATCTTAAGCAGGGCTTTCAAAAGTGCTCGTTTTACCGTGAACAGCCTACAGTAGAAGTATCGTTAGCCGTACGAAGAGGAATCGGCCAAAAAGAAAATTAAATTTGGAAAAACGCTTCCTTTTTTTTGGGTCGGGGGAGGGGGGGTGGAGTGCATTTCAAATAGCGTTGTAAGAATGTTTAACTAGAACACGAATTTCGTGCTCGCTTTAATAACAACTACCTTAAACCAGACAGTGTTCATCAGATTTAAATATTAAATTTACATTTAGTTAAGATACTTCGAGGCCATCAACTTTTCACAGCTATTTTGCTGAAAGTTTTATCTATAGTCCATTCACGTTTACTTCAAACTTTTTTGAAGTCCTGCATAGGTTCTACTTTCAAGATCTTCCTCCGCCTCATGCAAACAAAACTATACAAAGTCTAGGAAATTACACTAAAAGGACAACGCACAGCATTCATGTGCACTCAGTGTAATGATATTTCGCATAAGATCTATCTATTACAAGGTAGTACCAACACACGTATTTTACCACTGTTTCTTATTCTTATTAATCAGAAATGAAATATTATAATTCATAAATAATATTGAAATCAAATTTCAATTTAGCCAAAAAAAAATTTTTAATGTAAACACAGCAAGTATAAAACGCTTGTGCAATGACATATTTAGGAAACAGCCCGAACACATTATGCGTAGTGTGATTTTTCCAAAGGTTTGATTCAAAACGTGTGAAGAAACTGCGAATATACCATATGGATTCTTTCCTCACAGAATATGCCTGATATTCTCCCATTAAATCTCTCGTTTTGCGTTATATGAAAGCAGTTTTCAGCTCGGGCGAGGACCCCGAGCGTTTGGCGAATACCCGTTCCCCCTCCCAACTCTCCCTCAACTAGGGGATACTATCGGCCCACAGCCAAAAGACCGGTTACACGTCATAAATACTTTCCGCGACCACTGCCATTAGCTGGCGGTCAAACCTTCGGCGGTCCCCTGCGACACACTTTGCATTGAGGGGAGAACGAAATGCATGTAGAAGCTCACCCGGCCCGAGGCTGGAGAGATCAGCACTCCACACGCGATGTTCCACAACCTCTTTCGCGATCACGCACTATAATCCTGCCAAGTTTATTTACCTTTCTACTCCCTTTGAAATCCACCTTTTGAAAATAGAAAGTATCTGCCGTTAAGTGGGTGTATTTAACGTGACCACTGGCTGCCCTGCCTACAGTTATTGTTAGGCTATGTGTGATGGCTTACAGTTATTTATTTGCGAACAGTAATTTTATCTTAGTTTTTTGTTGGGTTAACTTTGTGTGCGTGTGGTTATTTTTCAGTGCCACCGATTGTTTTTTTTTCTCCGTTTTTGGCGCGCGCCGCCATATTGCACAATGGCGAACTCTGGTGTTTGAAGTGAAACTCAGTGTTTTTTTGCATTCTCTTTGGCCGGACGTCATGCGGCCAAACTCAGTCAAAAATGGTTAACAGTTATGTTGGTACCGAATTATAAAAAATTGTTCTGTGATATAGGTTATATTAAGGGAGTAGTTTTTTATTTAATATATTATGATCTTTTTTCATTTTTGTTTAATATACATTTCGGTAGAAATTATTTTATTTTCTATTAAGTCTAGCTTGTAAACCCTGCCGTGTACAAGTCCTTTGTATTGCTAGCTGTTGAATGAAACACAACTTTCGAAAGTGTCTTTTAAACGTGGAGTAAACATGAGTACATCAAATGTCTTCACTTAGAAGTTATATGGGTGTAGTTTTATTTTTGTAGGGGTGGGGCCTGTCTATTTTCCTACATTACAGTTTGTCTGCTGGTAATTATTACACTATTAAATCTATCTAATATTTTCCCTCTTACTTAAAGTATTATAGCTCTGACGTTTGTTTTGCAAAGATGAACCATGCCACATGCACCTTCTTTGCAAAAATGTTTCGCAAAAATAGTTGAGTATGGGCTAGTTTATGTGCAATGTCTCGCCTTGGAAACAAATGCGTTGGTTCTCTTTTCTTCAACATAAAACCACCTTTGATCAGTTGCATGAAATACACAATGTATGGTCCTGGAAAATCTTAAAAAATTATTTATATAGTTTATTCGCAGTTTTGTTCGCACATTTTCAAACAAACCTTTGAAAAATGACTCCCATGTATTGTTTGGTTGTTTCATATAGTTGATTCACGATAACTTCGGCCTTTTTTCTGAAACCCTGCTAAATTTATACTTTTGGTTACTGATTACGTATCCTTCCGCTACACGTAAACATAAACACTGCCATGTGACATACTTTTATGACTGTCAAATGCGTTGGTTGCTGTTGACAGCTGTTCAAAGAATTATGTCATATTGCAGAAACCATATCCTAAGAATGTTCACAATTTAGGCATGTAACAATATTTAGGTCGGTTTTATAACTATTTGTTACACACGATATAGCACGTTAGACATAATGCACATTAAAATTTTGCCACGGCGGTGTTTGTTAAACAACAGTAGTATTTAACCTGCTGTTATTAAAATGTGTTTGGAATAAAAATTAAAACGAGGGGACAATCAGTCCAACGAAACGGCGCACTAAATTTAAGCACGCAACTCGTGTCGCTTATAATAAATATGTCACGTATTACGAGAGTTTTATATTTGCGTTTACCTAAAAGTACCATATTTTTAGTTAAATCGAACTTTTATTAATATTCTATGTATAAATTATAAAACTCCACTTATAATTAATATTATATAAAACAGGGAGGAAATGGGCGTGTTCGTAATGCCTGGTAAGAAATAATTCTTGTGCTAAATATTATCAGACTCAAGAGCGCACGAATGCAGTGCGTGGTCCCTTTGGTGTGATTGTATAAACTCGTTAAACTTTGTTTGCATGAGGCGGAGGAATATACATGAAGTAGAACTTCAGCAACGCTTCAGAAATGCGTGAAGAAATCGCGAGTGGCCTATAATTGATTTTTTTTAGGCTAACTCTTGTCTTTGAACATGCTTACTTGAACAGCGTACGTACGGATACACAGAAAAGAGACGTTCAGACCGGATTAATCCGAGTGTCACGTGATATATATATATATTTATAAATATAATTTTGTATTCTGTATTTAAGCGAAACTTAAGATTACGCTAATATTTATCAGAGAATCGGAAAGCATGTCCATGACGCAAGTTTTCCGACTAATATTCTGTGCTTCATTCGACAGCCCAGCTCTGATTTTTACTTAGACTTGAGAGGGAAGATGTTTACGTAGTGTTCAAATGCAGCATATGGAACAAAATAATGTAACGTAGCCATCGTAAACTGCGTTGGAAACATAATCTTAGTTCCTGTGGTTGAACGTACGCAATAGTTAGCGTTCAGCACTTGTTTAGCAATTTCGCGTATACTACAGTTTTCGCTGTAGAAATTTTACGGAAAATTCATCGGCATCGTATCAAAAACGAGTTTATTTCCGTTAGTATGTAAATGGGAAGAGCAATTATTATATAGTTTTATTTTGAAATGAAATATTTTTTTATATAATTTAGTTATTAAGATTTCAAGCAAAAATATTTACCGGAAATAACGTTTTTTAAATAAAAAATTTGAATAGCATTTCGTAACTGGGCCTAAGATATGATCCATTTATATATTCAAAATACAGGTTTCCTGTGCTAACTGCACATATTTTGAAAAAATTGAAAACAAGAAGTTGTCATTAATAACCACACGCGCACATTCATATGCATATACACGCTGGTTGCAGAAGGAGTGAAAGAGAAAGGATGAGGAGGGGGGAGAGAGAGAGAGACCGAGAGATAGAAAGTTACAAAAATGGATTTGGCGAAGAGAGATTCAGAGATTCAGGTATTAACAATTGTGGTGTCAGTGGCAGTGTTGTAATATACTTTATCCAACATTTCCATTTGACTATTCTATTGGTCTTACTGACTCACATCGCCGCTTTCATCTCAGTAATGTGAACCAACCTGCTCGTTAAAATCAGAAACTTGTGCACATGAAAGCCTGAATCTCGTGGTCTGGAAGTGACGCCTTAGCGACCTTGGATAAGGCGGTAGGCTTCACCGGATGTATCTAGCAATCAAACGTGTTAACTGTGACGAAGTAAAGGTAACAAATTATTCAAAGTTAAACCGTGTGGAGAAAGACACGGCGGGGTCAGTGGCCGTAAAACGTATCCCTCACCACGGCGAACCGGGTTCGATTCTCGGCGTGATCGCCCTGGGTTTTCGCACTTGGTAAAATTGACGGACGTTGCCTTAGGCCGATGGCGATTATCTCGTGTGTTCCCATCGTCTCTACCAGTGCACTTCGCCTCTGCTTTATCTCCACCCGCTCCACCTTCATCTGCACTGAACACCTCAACTGTTAAGAGCCGCCCAAAATTCTCATTCACTCTTAAATGTTTAGAAGGCAGAAAAAAAAATTTTTGTTTTTGTCTTTTTGACCTGCCTTGGTTCTTTCTCGAGATACCGAAGGTAAGAAATTTACCTAAAAATGACGTGACTAAACCAGAACCAGTGTATATATCTACGTGTGAAGTTGGGTTGGATACCTCCAGGTGGCAAGGCTTGAGGCTGACGGTTATAAAGTCTGAGTCTAATTAGGCTGTCAGGTCTAAAATTTCAAGGGGGAAACACGGACACACAAACAAATACACATTCACGTACGGTTATTACACGCAACTGAAAAAAAGAACTTCGAACTTGAAAAAATAAAGAAGCAAGACCATTAAATAATAACAAACATACTGTCTACATGAAAACCGCCTTGAGGCCATTATCCAATGAATATTACAGTCAAGTGTCGTGCTGTAAACCAGCAAAGTAATTATTTCGGAAGGAGAAGAAAAGTTCCGAGAGCCAAGACGCTGGTGTGCTGCAGTGATGTAGACTTAGCTTTCCTTTCAAACGATTTATTTTACAGCAGCATAAAACCACTTTTCATCATTTTCATTTTACTTTCACGAAAACTTGTCCAGTACTTCGCCAACCGATTTGACTGGCATTTCACAACACGATTTCTACATCTGAAAAACTAGTGAACACAGTTTTTATTCAATATAAATTCATTAAAATACAAGCACAATTTATGATAGCATTTGCGGTTTGAGGCAAATAAATAATGTGCGAGTGCAGTTACAAACAATGTCTGAAGAAATAACTGCAGCACTCAAATTACCTTTGACTGGATGTTACAAACAAACAAGAATTTTTATTGTAGTCATCATTTTGATTATATACTACCACAGCAGTTGACACCTGAAAACACGTTGCGCAATCAAAGTGCATAACTCGGTGGGCAGTTTTATTGCAATAATTCAACCATATAAAGCACATAAACAGACTCTTACAATACTATAAATCTTAAGTGCCATGTCATCATTTGCTACACACAAATAAAGTATATTAACGTACGGATATTTTTTTTTTCAAACACAATGCACATTCCTTTCTGTCGCTCAAATGTCTTTACAACGGGATGTTGTATGATTATTGGTTCACAAAGTAACATAATGATATATATGTTAGATCATCATCGTAGGAGTAAAGGCACCGATTATAAGACCCAGTTTGAAAACAATTCATAACTTTTTATGAAGATGACGTAAATGAACATTGAACATGTACAATATCAATCAATATATACGAATTCAAAATGTAACATAAAATTTGTTCTGAAGCAAAAGATTTACGTCCTCTGCCAAGAAAAAAATCCTGCAATTTTTCTGGAATCAAAAACGTTCTTAATATGGGAAACATTAATTTTTTACCCTCTTTCGTCACTGAGGACAGACAAAGTGAAGGTTAGTGGCACCATAGTGTTCATGAGCCCAACGATAGCAGACAGTCCAATGTAACCACTGTTCGCCATTTTTGTCGTCTGAAAATATGCATCCAAGAAGAGGCACTCAGCATCGTTGTCGTCTTCACCAGAACTATCTGATATGTTGAAATCATCTTCAGATTCGTCGTTGCTGTCCATTATTCTTCTTTTGCAACTTCTTGATTTTCATGGATTGGTCAAAGTTTCAATTTTTTAACAGCGTTTTGCGACATTTTCCTGCAGCTTCTTTTGTATTCTTTGCTGCCATAGCTCTTTCCAGACTTTTCAGGAGATTTGATTTGTAAGGCGATGAGGTAATTATAGAAGCTTTACCGCATCTTCGACTTCGTAGTCCTGCTGAAAGACTTGGAAGTGGTTTGTCTTTTTCTGAGACCGGAAGCTTTACACCTGAAGAGCCCGAAGATGTATTAGCAAGTTTGTTGCTTGCTGTGCCCGACATAAGTGAAGTGTGAGCACTATAATGTCTTACTTAAGAATAGGTACCATGTGCGATGTCCTTTGGCGCAGTAGGCGGAGCATCAGAAGGCCTTGCATCAGAAACATGTGCGATGTCCATAGGCAGATTAGGCCGAGCATCAGAATACCTGCATCAGGACCACGTGAGGTGTCTGTATGCAGAATAAGGGGAGCATTACAAGGTCCTGAACTGGAAGATGCGTCGTGTGAAGTGTCTGTAATGACAGTTCGGTTGGTATCATCATCTAGAACAGGTATTTCTCGACAGCTATGAATAACAAAGTCGCATTCACGAAACATGTCTTTGTTGAATGGATAACATCCGGTTTTGCGGAATGCATTAACTGCTGTTTCCATCGCTGCATTTCGTTGGTATTCTGCACTGAATAACTTTGCAACCAACAGTGAGTGGTGATTAGGGTTGTTTCTTAGGAAAGACTGTATTTCTGAAGCATAATAGCCTTTGAAAGGCTTCGTGAAGCCAACATCTAGTGGTTGTAGTTGGTGTGAACTGTGAGGAGAGATACAAATGATTGAAACATGGTGTTCTCTAACCAGTCTTATCATATCGAAAATTTCGGTGAGTGAATAGTGGCTATCAAGAACCAGAAGAACAGTATCTTCAAGTGATGGCTTAGTGAATCCAATAAAATGAACAAACCACTTGGTGAACAAATCGCCCTGGATGCATGTTGCCCTATTTGGAGGTGGCAGCCCCAAATAGAACCAGCAGGTGCACCATCTATGAGTCCTATTTTTATATTCTTCCTTGGCTACTTTATCAATGGAGGGACAAAGGAACCAACAGAATTCATGCAAGTAACTACAGTAATGCGTGGCCCTCTCTCTCTGCTGATGTCAGTGCAGCTGCTTATTGTTTTCCGTTCAGGGATATTAACTTTTTAGGTCTGTGCTGTACCACAACTACCCCAGTTTCATCAACATTGTACAATCTGTGCAGACGCCCTTTAATTTCCTCAAATTGTGGTTCATACGGCTCAAAATTTTTTCGCACTTTCAGGATTGAAACCTTTCACTCTGGCATGAGAAATACCTTGGGAAACTCTTAATGGGATTTGGGAATGCGCTTAAAAAAAGAAGCCATCCACTTCTTCCCAGCTGATTCATTTTTTCGGAGAATGGATGTTTAATACCATTAGTAATGGCTAGTTGGAAGGCCATCCTTTAATATCGCGTTTCCTCAACCCATAAAACCTTTTATCCATCTCTACACAATATTTTACGAGTTCATTTTCTAGTTCCCAGCTTAATACAGGCCTTATTCCCCATGTCACATTCACTAAATCATCAGGGCGTGATCCAGAATTTTTCACATACCTTTCCACTGTGCTTTATCGTACCCAAAACTATTTCTTTGCAGACTTGTAGCCCATACTACCTGCTTGTACAGCTTTGACTACTAGGATAATCTGCTCCCTACCCCATCTCGTACTTTTAGGATTTCGGCCACGATTAAAAAATAAAATATGAATTTGCAAGTTTTTTATAAACTTAAATTCAATGTGTAATTATAAGAAATGAATACTGTAAGTTATGCTCCGACGTGTGGTAGGTTAGATTTCTATAAAGACCCCACTTGGTTTTAGTACTTCCTTACAACGTTTTGATAGTCACATATTAACTACAATTTTTTATGTGTTTTCATTCTTTGGTCGTGTTTAAAGTGTGTTAATGCAGCGTTTTAAAATGTGTTTTCGGCCATTTAGAAAACGCGTGGCTGTTGGCATCATTTGGCGTTACTCAATTAACACATCCCATACCTTTTCAAGCACCTCCAAATAATCCTGCAGTAACCTCAAAGCGCTCCTCAGTTCATATATGAACTAATGTATTTGCATTTCAAGCAACTCCTGTGGATGTCATTGAGCGAGAAACTTCAGAGGGCATAAGATTTTCTTTCTTTGCCTCCTTGTTAAGGGCCTTCCTACTGTAAACATTCGTGTAATATAAGTGTTTGGGTATGTATGCGTTTCTAAATAAATATTTGTTCTTCGGTTTTTTTTCTTTCAGAAAAGGCAAAAGTCATTCTACTAGAGCTGCCACATTTTTGTCCTAATCGATATCAGCCATGTTGTTTGACAATTTTATATGCATGTTATGATCTGCTTTTAATTTATTTCTTTAGCTGCAGTGTTTAATTTTCTGCCATAAATATGGTACTACACAAAATGTGCTATGCTGCTGAACACTGCACGTTAAGAAGAAAGGGTGATTTCGAATAGCTGAAATTAAAATTCCTCATTAACATAAAATTTTCTTTTCCTTTCCCCCACCCCACACACTTTCAACACACCAAGTGACTTGTTTTATTTATTAGTGTTGTTAATAACCACGTTAAGTTATTAGCAAATAGCTTTCAGCTACGTTACAGTAGTGAGTGATACACTTGTAAACTTTTAACCACTAGTCTAGCCTTCAGACTAATATATCTTACCTGACAGAAATATTTAATACCGCAGTGAAATTCAAAAGTTTATGACAGTATCTGAGGGTATGATGGCTACTGACAGAGTGATGCCCTTGAAGTTGGTGATCCCGAACAGTCGTCTTCATCCACCTATGGGCTGCAATGAGACTACACTCTAAGAAATTATTTGTAAATTTACCATATCAGTGTATACGTACAGTGACAAGAGCAAATGGTAAAATATTCTCCCATACATCTATGGCAACGTTCCTACAATTGCTCAGGAAAGAGTCAAATGCGCAGGGGAGTCCCAACTTTGTATAGTGGCTATGATAAACATTCCCATATCTTAAGCCTGGTATGTAGTACTATTTCCATAAAATGTATACGTTAAAAACTTCCATTACAGTTTGGGAAGTTAACCAGACATTTTTTTTACAGTGTACGCTCACCAGGGATAACTGACGTAATACAACTTCAGGGGGGGGGGAGGGAGTAGCCCCATAAAAACACACGCGCATGGGAAATGCCTAGGTGTAACCAATTCGGACTCAGATCTTGCCGGATCGCTCTCGTCAGAGGTCAAAGTGCCAGCCACTCGACAACCGAGATTAAGGTTAAAACCCGAATTTATGTAACATCTAAGTGAATTTTGGAAATTACTGTGTATACTCGGCTCAGGAAGGACCGCTCACGACCGTTGTAATTCGTCTATGAAAACCTGTGATTACGCAGAACACCTGTTTTCCATTGTGTATCCTGTATGTATACGCTGGACACCAGTGACTTTAAAAAAAAAGTTATTTTTTGGACGGTTGCGTTCGGTTGGTTATTCTGGTGGTCCAAGCCAATTGAGTTTGTGGCCACGGGAGAAATACATGACGGGGCCGAATTCGACCGGCAAACTTTGTGAGGTGATGCCTTATGCAAGATCAATTGAAAAAGGGGCCACGGCGGCGCAGTGGCCAGGGCGCTCGCCTGCCACCACGACTATTTGGGTTCGATCCCTCGCGTGTTCACTCCCGGATCCTCGCATGTGGGAATCGTGCTGGACGATGCCGCTTGCCGGCTGGTTTTCTCGGGGTACTCCCGTTTCCCCCGCCCCTGCATTCCCCCGCCCCTGCATTCCAGCGCCGCTCCATCCTAGGGCATCACGTCATGTCCGGGGACGACGGGCACCTGGAGGCCCCAGCTTGAAAGCGCACCATTTGGAGGGTGTCGCCTCGTTCTGGATGCACTCCCCAAACGAAAATTATTTATTTTAATTAGAAAATATACGGTAAACTTTCTAAACTGGAGGGAGATATGAACTCTTGGAAATCAAGTTTTCAAACCGCATTTTTCCATAGTATAGGAAGCGAAGTGAAATTTAATTTACAATTCACTACAATACCTCTCACCATGATGAAAATAACTAGGGTGGTCGCCTTCTTATTGCATACTTACAACTTTTTACCGCCAGGATTTAAGAATGTTCGGAGCTGGTTTATTGAGCAAAATTACCTAATTAGCGAAATGTCGCTTTTGCAATTTCCCAGAAATCACCATTTTCGCGTACAACTCACAAAAATCTTTCGGTAGCAAAGATTTAGTTCCCTGACACGAAAAATTAGCAAAATAGTAAACTTACATGATTAAAGGAGTACAATTACACTTACATTCAGTGTTTGTGCAATACCCGTGTAATGAGAGCGGGTGTGTTTTGCACATAGTTCCATGTGTGTTATTTATCATGACATAGTGTATTATAAAGCTGCACAGTAATGTATTTTGCCAGTTATTTTTAGACTCATATGAACATGAGTGAAAATAACTTATGTATATAATATAAGTTTCCACGAACGACACATCAGAAATGTAAAAATTACCAAAAACAGAACGTGTAAATTTACAGATATTGATTTACAGTGTTGCGTCTGCAGAGTCCGAAGACGAGGCCGACCCATGCATTGTTGTATATTTCCAGGCGGCGGTGCGATGGCGGCGGCGACCAGGATGAGAGGCGGCGCGACAACATGAAGCGCGCTATGACGACGCGAGCGCTGGTGCTACAGTGGCTCCTCTTGTGGCGACTAGCGCAATCGCACAGCCCGTCCACCATCAACCGCCACCGCGAGGGAGACATGTACGCTCCGATGGGTGAGCGCGGACAACTCTTCTCCCACTACTTCAACCCATGCGCACTGTACTAATGTTCGCCGTTTCTTCACACTTGTTGAACCTAACCTTTCAGAAATCACCCATTATATCACTTGCCTGGTTGTTTCCTACATATGCCATGTATCACAGGCGTTTCATACATCTGTTGACATAACACTACAGTATTTTTGATTGAAATGAAACTTTATTTATATTTTATTTATAAATTATGATATTCCATTCATAATTAATACTTGGTAATGCCAATTAAGAAATAGTCATTGTCCAAAATATAATTAAAGACTATTCACGATAAAGTGAGCACTTTAGAAATGAACCCTAGGAAAAAGTCAATCCCCTGCATGCATATATTTTAAAGGGCGCACTGAGTGACATTCGCCCAGTAAAGTTGGTAACGATGGATGGAATGTAGTTCCATATCTTAACGTGAAATAAAAAGTGTTACGTTACCATCTGTGATAACTTAAAATTATATATTTGGCTTTCTGTTTTTTAAATGCATCGAAGTGTAAAAATGCGCAGATTTGTAAAGTAATTACTTTCTCAATAATTTTACAGTTTCGTTTGACCGACTCATGAATAAAAAGTGATGGAGCCCATGAAAATGTTAATTTTACATAAGGCGGAAGAAAACTCAACGTGTATACAAGTAGATCTTAAGCAGGGCTTTCAAAAGTGCTCATTTTACCGTGAACAACCTGTACATTTGAGTGCGCACGAATGCAGTGCATTGATCATTTGGTGTAATTTTCTAGATTCGGTTGTGCTTCGTTTGCACGAGGCGGAGGAATACTCTGGAAGTAGAACTTTAGCAGTGTTCCAGAAAAGTTTGAAGTTATTAAGAAAGGACTATACACAGTGTTCCTTACTCAGCTCCGTACTGAGAGGAAATGAAATTCACATACGGTTCCCGCCCGGGGCAGAGTCACGATCGGATAAGAGGAAATTGGCACTTCGGCCACCCTGAAAGAATGGTTGCGGTGAGACGAGATGGGCGGTGGAGGCGTAGCGGAATGAAGACGGAGGAGGAAAGGGGAGAGCTTCGAGAAAACTCGCACACCAGGCCAGTGTCCACCGAATTCCCCACATGAAGACCTCCTGTCCGGGGTCTGGTACTGAAGTGGGAGACCAGGGCCTAACTAACTAAGCAAATCGTGAGTGCCCAATTTCGTAGTAAGTCAGGTACTCAAAACCCGATTGGATTTTTTTTTCAATCACGGAATTCTGTGGCAAAGCGACAATCGCGCACTCGCGCGTTAACATTTAACCAGCGACTGGATGGCATAAACTGGATACACTTAATAAAATTATTACATCTTCTTCCATATTTTTTCTCAGCGCTCAAGCTTTTGGCGTACGTCCCTCCGAATAGAAAATTCCTTAAGCACCACTAATTTGTCGAATAAATATTGAGATATTGTAATGATACTGAAAAAAAAAAAAAGTATTCATGACTATATACTCTGACTCCTGTTCATTGTGGTCTATAGGTAGGATTTGTATCTAAAACACCTTATTGGTTTTATGCTCCAGTAAAAGTCGGCCAGATCTGTTTACTATCCATGTTCCCGCAAATAGAGAACATTTTTTGTTACTGACTCATTGACTAAAATGTTTTGACAAAATATTCATAAAATGTCCGCTGTCGTCCGCTTCGGTTGTGCAGTGCTTCCGCCCTGTGGAAGATTGCATAGAGAAGCCCAAAATACATTGATTGAAAGTTCAGTTCAAAGTTAAATTACACAATAAAAATTAACATCAAAATACAACTATAAAAGCTTTGGTGAGAGATGATTAAATTCTGCATGGAGACAGTGTCAGAAAAGAAATTCAGACGATCAAAGGACAGATATATCGTCATTCCACGTGGCCTTGAAATAAAAAGTCATCAGAAATATTATTTATGAACCCTTCAGTATCTAGATGATTTATGTGTAGCTTAAAGCTGGAATCATCCGTGTGATTCACAAATAAGGATTTAAGCTAAAACCATAAGTTAGAATTATTTTGGTTTACTGAAGACTAGTGAAGTTAAAACAGCGGGTGGGCTTGCTTTTCTGTTAGCTACAAAAATGTCTATTTGCAACGAACGCAGCTTATTTTTCGGCATTACCCGGGACAACTTGACTCTCGTGGTCTTTTTGTGCAGATCCCGGGAGAGATTTTAAAAGATTAAAAAACTGCGTTAACGCTATAACGCGTAATGTTAGTTGTTTCTTAGCGCAAAGGAATTTTAACAGCGTCGTAAAAATTAACAGCATTGTAAACATTATTTCGAATGAAGCACGTAGGCAAAACAGAAATATAACACAACACAACCCACAAAATACAACCCACCTGGAGTTATGTATGTTTGCCAAGAAGTCAGGTGTTCTCTAACTTGTCGCAGGATGGCATTAGAATTATTATGAAGAAGAGCTAATGAACTTAAACGTATATATCGACACATTGCGTAAACCCCGGCACTCTGGTGTTTCCTCCGTTATAAAAAATACTACAAAACTTATAATTTGGAACTTGTTGAAATGTAATTATATTTTTCAATCTTCCTTTCCTTTCTATTCGTGAGTACTGTAAAATTTCTGATAATGTAACGAAATCCAAATAACTTCATGTATCAATTTAATTGATCTTTTCAATGGAAATAACATTCTTTAGCCTAGGTTATTGCCATCACTAGCCCAGTCTTCACATTAAATACATCCCAGGACCTCTGGTTGTAATGGACTAACGGACATTGAAATATAAAGAGAATGTTCAGACTTACAGTTAAGTTAAATTAATGCATAAAATCGCGTATTCAAGTATAAGAAGCTAAACTTGAATGCACTGAAGATTCATTAATTCGATTATTTCAGAATGCCGATAACCACAACGTAAAGATTCTTACACAATAGAAAACTCTAGCATCTGACTTTACGTTTTCTTTCCTCTGACGAAACCACCAATACACAATACAATTGTAAAGTCAGAGTTCAGACAATAGATCATCGTTTCTGTGAGCTTCGTAAAAATGTGTATCTTCTTATGTAAATAATTATATTATCCAGCAATGCATTTTATGTAACTTAAAAAAAAATAGCTTTCAAATGTATGTTAAAATTTTATTCACAACAAAAAACTCATTTGTTTACTTTATTAAAAATATGCCAATTCATATATTTCCTCTTCACATTATATTTGTTTGCAATTTATTTAATTTAAGGCGAGCTTCGTTTAATGTGCCAAGATTAAAATCACCCTACAATAAAATAACGCACTTTCCACATAACCTCTGTTAGATTCTCGGCAAAATGGCTGCATGACTTTGAATTTGAATTTCAACTTTTCGAAATCGTAAAGTCAAGAGCGCTTGACTTTACCTTCGACAGTTCCATTGTGTCAAGCTCCATAAGAAACAACATGTCGGAAAGCAAACGTCAAGTCAAATCGTAAAGTCATATGTTAAAGTTTTCAATTGTGTAAATGCCTTAAGTAACATAGTTGATTGACAAAAAAATACAGCTAAGAGCTCAAGCAAAATGTTAATCCCAGAAAAATTACACAAGACAGAAATATCTCGAAGCTTCGTGCCCGCTACTGGCATTGATCGCCTTACATATAAAGTGAGTTCATGGTAACACATTACATTGTGATACCTATAACCCAAAAAAAACTGTACTCTGTCTCCTCGAGTTCGTATAAGGTTTCCCTATTCGTGTATCATAAAACAATATGGCATCTTGGATTCGGTTAGGTTTTACTGAAATGCTCTATATTCTGAATGAAATCGCAAGAAATCGTTAAGTCTTTCTATACGCGTAACGAAACTTGACCTTGGGGTATCTGGACGAGAGTTTGTCAAAAATCTACTGTAGAACAGTGCATGATAAAATACGCAACAAATGTCTTACAAAAGTATAATTTTTTCTTTAAGCTACCAAGAACATATGAGACAGCCACTAAATTTGAGAGCCATGCGGAAGCGAATGTTACTTCTTTTTCCTTAATTTTATTTTGAAAAGAAAATAGTGTTTAAAAAATGTTCGATTATTGCTGGTACACTGTAACTTACTAAGACCTTGTATTGGAAAGTAGTCACTGAATTTACACCTTTGGCACAAGATTACGACACGTGCATCTCATGCCAACAACCTTAACCTTCCAGTACGACGAAACACGCGATGAGAAGTAGAACATGTTGACCACTGCTCAGTATTAAGTGAAGTAAGTTACGGCATCCAGTGGCGGCGCGGGGATGACTGCCAGGAGATTTGTCGGTCTGAAGTGCACGCTCGAAGACAAACAATCTTCGTTGGCTCAGTTGTCTGTTGACTCAACAACCACTAGAGAGCTGCGTCTCAGGAGCTACTTGGTGTGCCTTTTAGTCACTTCGCCACTTACTTAAAGCTTATTATCGACGGTTCGTCGCCAACAACGTTCAGCACAGCCTGCCAGACTCGTACAGTCGCAACCAGAGAACCCAGATAAATGCGTTGGCAGATGTCCAAGTATCTCATATACATTGTCATAGGCTATTCACGGTAAGGTGATCACTTTTTAAACCCATGTCATTTGGAATAATAGTCAATAAATATTTTTTTTATTTTAGCTTTAGACGCTAACTTCAGAGTGCTGTGGAATATACACGCTCTGTTTATTTGTTCCATGAAAATATTTATTTAAAATGTTGTTAAAGGGGAAAAAATTGCCGAAAGGAAAAAGTAACTAGGGCCTCAAAAGTGCTCACTTTACCGTGAACAGTCTATAGCTACATGTCTCACTATAACTTACAGAGTTATGCGTTTGTTTTCATGCGTGCAACTAACCAATATTTTTTTTTGCGCTGTCCTGGATAATGCTGTCTCAAAATAAAATTTAGTTCATTTTGGCTAAAACGAAGATTTTGTTTTCTCTGACTTTACTGTAGTCGCGTTTTATGCCGGTAGGCCAATCTCCTAGTATGTACTTACCTTAAATGAAGTATAAAAATGACTGATACTGTGCATCCATATCTTACCAGTGATTGGAAACCGGAACAAATTCCTTAACACCTTCGACTATGAAGGTAGCTCCAAGCCCTAAAAGAAAGAGACATTTTTCTTGACAACAGTTCCGATATGATGACTGTAAACTCTTACTCTGCTTGTACTAACAAGCAATCACTTAGCGGAGCCCACGTACCTCGAGTTTATGGTGCCCTATATGCTTCCTGGTTTTTATAAACATGACATTGTTATGAATATGCGTACTAGTAACTAGTAATAGAATAATCGCTTGTAAAATAAGCGATTATTCCATTATTTATTTATAATCGATTCATAGATTATTTAATTATAATCGATTCATCGATTATTTTAAAACATTTCGATTATTCACGATTTTCGGTTGTTTATGCTTAAACAAAACATCGCAGATACCTACATGTTTCACAATAATAAAAAATAAAAAATAATATTTTGAAACAAAAAATTTTCAAAGTAGCAGAAATTATTAAAAATAAACAGAAACATTTTGGAGAGAATAGTTTTAGACAGATTTATATAAATATACATTATTTGAGGTCAATTTTTTGTATGGATTAGAACAAGACAATCGATTATTTTACAGGCTATTTAATCGATTAAAAATAATCGTAATCGATTCAATCGAATTGCAAAACTACACGATTATCCCACCACTAGTAGTAACACACGTACGTTCCTAACAATCCCTCGATTTAATTTGGACGTCGCGTAAACAAAGCGATTATGCATGTGTCTATGTTAATTCAACATGTGACAGAAAAGTACAAAATTAGAAGAGAAAGTAGGTCGTAAGCAGGGCTTTCAGAGGTATTTAATTAACCGCGAGAAGATTACACTTCACCAACTCATTCAATCGCTTCTCAATCATTTGGCATCATTTCGTGTCATGTCAGGTCGACTTACAAACCTCCTCTGGAAAGTGCCTTCAATCTTGTGGATGCTACCCATTCCCGAGTTACACTTTTCCGTACTCATTTTCATTGCATATTATTGTTTTATTTTATACATGTCATTCACGCTGAATTTTACCTGCGTCGTATTGAATTCGTAGGCCTGCCTCTATCTCTGGCATTACATATTTTATTTTTCATACTGTTACCATTATTACAACATCTAATATGTTATTTGCAGTTTCGAGTCTTTTATTTAGCAACCTTATTTTGTAGGTAAAAGCCAATGTTTAAACGCCATGTGTATATACAGTAACATAGTGGATGTAGTGCTGGTTTGTCACAACTAACCAAGGAGTTAAAGAGGACTCAAAACATTCAAATAAAAGTATTATAATGTTTATGTACATACGCATGTCAAATTTATGGATTTGCTTTCCTACTTCTTTGAGTTCTGTAAATTTTTCAGTGTGTTTTTAAGTTCTGGCCTTTATTTTGCTTCCGGGTGTTGGTCAGCGCCACAGAGTTCAACAAATAAATGAAACCTTGTTTTAATGCCTTATTAAAATTGTTATATATTCACGGAAATCATTACGGAAATAGGGGCAGCGGTGGCGCAGTGGCTAGGGCGGGTGCACTCCCGGATTTTCGCATGTGGGAAACGTGCTGGACGACTCCGCTTGCCGGCGGGTTTTCTCGGGGTACTCCCATTTCCCCCGCCCTTGCATTCCAGCGCCGCTCCATCCTAGGGTCTCATTTCATGTCATGTTCGGGGATGACGGGCACCTACGGGTCCCAGCTGGTGTTGCCTCTTACTGGGTTCACTCCCCACTCGAGTTTTTTTTTTTTACTAAGGAAATATGCAGTTAATATACAAAAAAAAAAACTTTGAGAATTACGTTAATCACTTTCAGTATAAAGCCTGTTCACGATAACGTGAGGACTTTTGAAATCAACCTTAAAAAAAAGTCACTATCCCCTACTTGTAAATATTTTAACGGGCGCACTGAGTGACATGCGCCCAGTAAAGTAGGTAACGAAGGATGAAAAGTAGTTCCATATCTTAACGTCGAATAAAACGTGCTAGGTAACCATTTGTGATAACTTAAATTATTTCTTCCCCTTTCTACTTTTTGATGTATTGAAGTGTAAAAATGAGCAGATATTTTAAATATTTACTTTATTGATAATTTTACAGCTTCATTTAACCGACGCATGAATAAGGTGCTGGGGCCCGTGGCAATACTGATTTTACATAAGGCGGAATAATGCACAACTAGCCGACAAGTAGATCTTAAGCAGGGCTTTCAAAAGTACTCATTTTACTGTAAACAGCCAATAGTAATATTTAATATTCAACAGTGTTATCAGGGAGAGGTAAGTGTCAGGCCTACAAATGTGCAGACTCAAATTCAAATACCACTTCGAATTCTCTGTATTAACGGCAGTAGACAAAAGCCTAGTGATAAATTTACGGGTAGGTTTTGTTTTATAAGCGTGCGTAAATTTATGAAGATTCCATGATACCATTTTACCGGTACATTTCCGCACTTTCACGGAAATTTTGTCTAACACTATGTTATTTCCATCTATAAAAGTGTATCTCATCCAGTACATTTGTCTTGTATGTCTGAATATGTGATTTTTTTTTTTTTTTTTTTTTTTGTATTCTATGTTTGTGCAATATGTTTAAGTCCACTGGTAAAAAAAAATTTAACTCCCTTTTACGCAACAGAACAGGAAAAATCCTCCAGAACATTCCGTAAAATTATGGGCACGTTGCTGTTTTTGTAACAGACTTTGTAAATTCCGTAAACCTTTCGTAAAGTTGCTAGTTAGATTTCTGTACTTCAGTTTAAAAGAAAAGAGACTGCGAAAAAAATAAAATAAAATTTTCGCTATACTGATGTTACAATGTGTATAAGAAGAAAATTTGAAACAGCTCAGATATCTTATTCTGGAACAATATTTGAGTATGAGTAATGGATTTTGGAGTCAGTGACTCTTTTCGCTCACCTACAAACTTCTTATGAAAATTATGGAAATTAAAGAAATTCATTTCTTCAAAGATGACATGCGTTAATTTTTAATTTCTAGTAATGCCTCAGTGTTGCCGACTCTCACAAGTACCTGACGCAACTTTGTTAGGTTGAAGGAATATGTCCAAGTAGCGTGGATATACTATCGGTAATTTTGTGGTTATAGTGCGAAGAAAGCTTCGCGTATACTCGGCACTGTTCGTTCCCGAAATCCGAAGCTATATGATAACACGAAGTGGTTCCGAATTTTGTATCTACGGAGTTCAGCTCCGTTTTACATAATTTAGAATCGAGTTTTTACAAGCTTATATTAATTGCAAATTTCTGTAGACTCTTCAGTAAGTATATGGCCAGAACTCAAATATTTGGATATACAGGATACAGGATTATATATATAAGCTGACCCCGGCGAACGTTGTTCCGCCGCTTTTTTTATTTAGAACGCCATAATGTACTTTACGCCATTTGTTGTATTTATGTAAATGCCAAATATAAAACATGAAGTGTAAATGTCATGTGCATTGTATGCATAGTAAATTAGGCGCAAGTGTCATGTGTATTGTGTTTCGTAAAGATAATTGTTTTTATATATAAAAGTATTATATTTTACATGTTGTAATTACATTGAATTGATATAATAAATCCGTAATTAAACATTCAACACCGCTTATTAAATGATATTTCATTCCATTTTTTTTGCACAATGACTAAACTCATTTGTAATTATTCCATACGCATAGAAATTCATAGCATTAACTTTTTTTTTCAGTTTCAGCACCTATTGTTGAATTTCTTTATCTATAATTGAAATTATATCCATTCCTCTCCTTCCCAGAATATAAGTGGATATTCTGAGCGTCGTGAGATCGACGTTAGTCTTGTATGGTTTGAACTGTGTTGTTTCTGCGCATAATTGTCTATTAGAATCTGTTTGGCGAGCACTTCCTTCTCTTATGATCGTGCTGTATGCTTCTCGATTTTGTGTTCGTGCCTCTTCAGTTTGTGCAGCGCGTGTTCACGTTATATTTTGCCTTCTCAATGCGTCCTCTCTATTACGCCGGGTACGTCGACCTATGTTTGACCGTGGTATCGCTGGCATTTTTCTCTATTTTTGATCAACAAACATTTCCTTCAAGCATGAGCAAAATCGGCCCATAAATATAGAAGTTAAACTCCAGGGCCACCTATCGGAATGAAACATAACTAAAAACCTTACTCGCCACCTCAATAGCATATGGCGTGAATATGGTCTCAATTGGTCGAGCGATTTGTCAGTGATGATGCAGTTCACTCATGCACAATACAATATTATATATAAGTGTATATATACATATATATACACACACACACTTATATATATAATACATAGTTTTTCACGAAGAATCACCTACCGAAGTTTTTCGGTAGAGTTTATGTCCATCTTGTATACTGAAATATTTTACTGCTGACCAACAACTGGTGGGTAGAAAAAGGCCAGTCCTGTGTTAATGTCCTCCGTATATTTACTGAAGTTTCTGCCAAAATTTACAGTTTATATAAGCTTACAAATACTCGACACAATATATATATATATATCTTTAACCGAAGTATATTCCGGAAGGAATACACTTTTTGACATGGCTTAACCTAGCGTGATCTAACCTAAATTAACTGAACTTAACGTATCGTAAACTAACCTAAAACCTAACCTTCAAAGTGCAGCTCAAGCTGACGTTTATCGAAAGAAAACACATCTAGAATGAAAGGACATATCTGAATGTATAGATAATACGTTATTAAACGACGATTTGTGAATAAACTTCGGCTAAAGACCAGATACAATTTTTCAACCAATTTTTTTTTTTTCATGGGGAATCGCATGCCGAAATTTGTCGGTAGGGTTAATATCCTACCTATATAATTAAAAGCCACTGAAGGCTGTCCGTGATAAAGTGAGCACTTTTGAAATTAACCTTGTGAAAAAGTCACTGCTCCTACCTGCACATAATATTAACGGGCACACTGAGTGACTTGCGCCCAGTAAGGTTGCTAACGGTGGAGGGAACGTAGTTCCAAATCTTAAGTTCGAATAAAAGATGTTAGGTAACCATTTGTGGTAACTTAAATTTTACTTTCGCTTTCTGTGTTTTTTAATACATCAAAATGTAAAAATGAGCAGATTTGTAAAATACTTACTTTTCTAATAATATCACAATTTCACTTGACCGACGCACAAATAAAGTGATGAGGCCCATGGCAATGTTAATTTTACATCAGGCGGAATAATGCACGACGTGCATACAAATAATTTAATTTAATGGCTTTTTAACGTCTTCCGGTTTTAGAAAGCTTGGCAGGGGGCGGCTTACAGACTAGCTTATAACCTGGCTTAAATTATCGCCCATGCCTTGCCCATGATTCGAACCCAGAGCCTCCCGCCCCCAGATTGGTGACGCGCGCACCAACCGACTGCGCCACGGGAGGTCGGCACGTGCATACAAGAAGATCTTACCCAGGGCATTCAAAAGTTCTCACTTTACCGTGAACAGCCTATAAATACAAGATGTCACACTAAAAGTGCAGCGTTCACTACTGTGACACCTCGCATTTATATCAATGTGTAGAGAGCTGCAAATTCGCGTTATTATTTTGGGACATGTTAAACTTGAAACACGTGTACCTTAGCAATACGTTTGTCATTGGACCATAACTTATGTGACTCGCCCTGGGTGACTGCGCCGATAAAGAAACACTGTACACAATTGTATGTCCCAATCACGTGTAGTTCAGTCAGAGAGGGAGTGTATTCACATCTATGCAGCAGGCAATGGAGAAACTACGCCGGCTCTAGTGCATACGGTACTGTGAAATTCAGCCTGATGCCAAGTAATAACGCGAATTTTGCATGCCCTATCAATGTGCTGTGCCCATCCCGCCAAACTGCAGCGGCAAAAAAAAAGCATAGTATGACACCGGCCTAAGCATGTACACTGGTAATGGCAAATTTCCGAATAATTTCTTAAGAGTGTATGCGAAAGCTGGACGACGTGCGGGACTGCAATGTGTTGTGTTGTTGCAGGCATGCCGTGCGCTCAGGACTCGTGCACCGGGGGCGAGGACGCCGGCCGGTGCCAGTGCCAGTGTCCAGCCAGCGCGCCCGTCTTCAGGGACGATACCCGCTTCTGCGTCGACGACATACACGGTAAGTCATCGGCCTTGCTCAACCCTCTCGTCCTCACGTCGATCTGTTGTTTCTGGTATCGCAGATAAGAAGCCAGCAAAGAACTTACGTCGTTGCCACAACCAATAAGTAGCGATAGGAAAATTTCGCGAGTTAGATGACCTGTAGACCTCTGCATGCTGGAGCCTCAGCTGTGTGTTCATTGGCTGTTGCCCCACCCCTGGCAGTTATGGGATTCGCAAGGTGTTTCTTTGCAAGCCTGCTATTGGCTCAGAGGCGTGCAGGGCGGGTCTAATAAACGGTGATCCAATTGCGAAGGTAACTTCACTATATATGTGTTTGACGTCTATCTTGTCCCGAAATGAACTCGCGAAATTTTCCTATCCCTGCCAATAAGTAAAGATGATGGTTTATAGCGGAAAAAGTGGTCTCTTTGCTAGGATTCAACATACTGTACACATGTCCGACAGTTTTCTTTCCTTATTGGCTGTCATGCATGTATGAAGCTACTACCCCATTTCACTGGGCCAATGAGAATTCTGTTACATTAAGGCAGGACGTTCGTGATTAGTCTGCAAAAAACTTAGCCGAGTCAAAACTTTGTCCACGCAATCATGAAAGAATAAACTAGTTAGAGTGCTATAGAAAATATGTTGGCTCAAAAAATTTTCGCGATTTTCTATCATCTCTGCCAATAAGTAGGGATAGGCAAATTTCGCGAATTCATTTCAGGACAAGATAGACGTCAAACACGTGGACACTGAAGTCACCTTGGCAATTGGATCATAGTTTAGTAGACACGCCCTAGACGACTCTGTACCAATAGCATGCTTGCAAGTAAACAAGTAGCGAGTGCCATACTGCCAGGTGTGAAGTAACACTGGCTACTCTGTGGGGCAGCAGCCAATGAACGAACATCTGACGCTTGATTATACACAGGGCTGTGGAGCTAGCCTACAGGTAATAGAACTCGTGAAGTTTTCCTATCCTTACCAATGAGCCTCTCGGTGTACAGCAAATATAACGGTCATGTGCAACATTTTGTGAATGAAAACTAAATAAGGAGCCTGCCTAGTACAAATGCTTAATCGTCTGAAGGTCACCGGCAATGGAAAATATAAAAAAAACATAGCTTCGCGTGTGTTCTGTTCCCCCAGAATTTTAAGCGGCGACTATAGCGTTTTAATGCATCAATCATTTCAGAAAGTATAAAGCATTGACACTATAGTTTAAAACACTACTTTACAAACGAATAAATATTGTCCGCCAGAGAATTTACTGACTTTGGCAGTTTTCAAAGTTTTTAAAAACCATATTTATGAATGAACAACAAAATATTGAATTTCAATTCTGTCCTGAAAGAAAAATTTACAGTGAAATATTCAATAGGTTTTTTTTGTCATAATTAGAATAGACACAACTTCCCGCAATGATACTCATATGAAAACCAGGGAGATCGTTTATCTCCCTGCTTCATTTTCTTTTGCTTTTTAAGATTTGTACTTATATTAATAAACTGAGTCTCCTTGCTTCTTGAGTTTCAACAGTGTCGAAGTGAAAAGTAACAGTTTCTGCTGCCCTCGAGATGGCGACCGCAATGTCGGCCGAAACTTCGGTACACCCTTCGACTTCGACTTACGCGGTTGAAATTCAAAAGCCAAGGAAACTCGTGCAATGGCAGCGAAGACCCTTTCAAACTTTATTGATAACAGATTTGAATTCAAATGCATATTGTAAGCTTTTGTGAATAGCTGTGACTCTATAAAAAAAAATTATTTCCAGACTGTATTGACTCCTTCAGTGCGAAACCTTGCCCACTCTCTGCTCTCAAAAAATGTCTGAACATGTTGGTTAGTTCCATGCAATACTCTGCAGAGTAAAAATGTCTTTTTTTAATAATGAAGTGCAAAAATTAACCAATTCTGCGAGATCGTTTCTTTGTCCAACTACCTGTTAAATCATTTCGCTGAAACTACCATTGAAAGTTGATTTTTAAACTTGGAAGTCCTGTAAAAATCACTGCATGACGACCATTTCATTTTCGTTTACTTCAGTGCATTAAAAAAAAAAACTTCCAATAGGGTTTGTCAACCAAAACACTATATAATATGGAGTATTTTACAAGACAATTATATTATATTAAACCTCAATAAAATTAAGTTTTATTGTATGTCGTGCCGTATATAAAAAATGTTTAATGACACTAACTTACCTGCATACATAATCTTATTGTCTACCGGGCGGTAGCCCCTTATTGAGTGAATGGAGGTTATAAGTGTGGAGTGCACTTCAAAATTGTCGAGCGTCAGTCACAGCCACTACAAATCACTCACAGTAACTGTGAACAGTTAAAACGACGCAAGTGATCGAAAATTACTATGAAAGCATAACTTCTTTCATTAACTTTAAATGTTTGAATATCACTAACACTAAAATATGAAACAAGTCACGGCTGATAAAATGGAATAAGTGAAATCCTGGTGAGAACTTTATTTGAGTAGTTTTTAGTGATTTCCGGTAAAGCACAAACTCAAGACATTATTTAACTTCGTCACAGTCAGTAGATCGAAAATACTTGAATTTCCAGTCATTTGTATGAGGTACAAAGCAAAGGAAAAACAACATAACCACAATATCATACTGGTAAAAAAAGACAGAATAAAATGTTATGGAGTGAAATATTGTACTGTTGGTATACTAAACCAAGACAGAGAATTACACCGTGTTATACATGGAACCATGCACGAACTTAAAACCAGATAATCAATGTTTTCTTTACACTTGAGTAGCACTTTGCAGTAGTCCAGCATACAAAAATTACCATTTTTTTAAATACGGAACACGTGTATCGTTTAGCCTGCGATAGCTATCACATGGGTGACTCGACATTCCTGTCTCACAGCTGATCAATTATCCTTCTCCCGTGACTGATCTACAAGCCCTCCGCAACTGTTTGACCAGAGCGAACCGGACGAGTGGATTTGAGTGATTATGTCGCACGCGACGTTCTCTTTCTTTTTTGTCCTCTTTGCCTGCGGGCGGAGGTTGTTGTACGCGGCCTAGGGAGATCTGCCTGACGTCTTGAAGAACCAGTCTTCTACTCCTCTTCCCCCCTTGCTCTTCTGCGACGTCCTGCTGCCACCCACGGAGGCTCCTCTCGAGATGCAAATTCAGGTCAGCATGTCAGTGCGAGAGCCGCTCAGCTTACTTTCAGGGAGTTGAAAGGTGCGAGAATCTCAGAGAGAGAGAGAGTGGTCAGATGGTAGAGAGAATATGGAGCAGCGAATATGTGAGCTGAACAGGAACTACACACCGTGTTCCATCATTGTATAGGTTGTTCACGGTAAAATGAGCACTTTTGAAAGCCCTGCTTAAGTTTTACTTGTATGCATATTGTGAATCCTTCCACCTCATGTAAAATTAACTTGCCATTCGACGGTGAAATTAATAGAAAAGTAAATATTTTGCAACTCTGCTATTTTTACACTTCAATGCATAAAAAAAAAAACAGAGATCGGAAAAATAATTTTAAGTTATCACAAATGGTTACCTGACACTTTTTATTCGACGTTAAGATATGGAACTACTTTACATCTATCGTTACCAACTTTACTGGACGAATGTCACTCAGTGCGCCCGTTAAAATATATGCAGGTAGGAGCAGTGACTTTTTTCTAAGGTTAATTTCAAAAGTTCAAACATTATCGTGAACAGCCTTTGCCGCTTCTTCGCCTGTAGCACCATCATAAATAACGTGGACCCGACTTGAAGTTGGAACACTATTTAAGTGCTTTGAGTTTTAATGAAACTAGAATTCAAGTACTCAGGTTAGTCAAAGTAATCTGTGTTAATATAAAAATGTGGGTGTAGTCAAAAATAGAAACTTAGACAAACGCGTTTATCACTGCTGACCATGTCTACTGGCGTTGACCGATCAAAATTAGATACATGGCCGGAAAGCGAAAATATTTCTACCTCATGTTCAGCTTAAGTTTCAGATCACCTACTTCCGGCCGATATGATTGAGCCCTCCCAAAAGGTTGCCGGTTCGAAACAGGGCTGCTGCATTCGATACGGCGCGTTTGAATAGCGTATAGATGTTTGTCATTAGGTCGATGGAAGTAATCATTCCTTACATTCATACGAATGAATCACGTTTGAGAAAAAGAAGACACTGAGCAGAATTCTCTTTCAAAAGTGCTCAATTAATTACGAGCAAACGATTGGACATGTTTAGATATAAGCGTGACGCCATTCGGGAAGTACAGTACGTCGCTATTAAATCGGGCACCTGCAGGTAGGCAACAACTGGCGCCTAGTAGGTGTGAGTGTTGCCTATCTAAAAGGAAGACGTGTAGGTTCGCGGTTGATAGGACACTTTTGTCTCTGCCAATTTACGTATTTTTCAAACACGCACAAAAACTAACACAGCCGTGAATATAAGGCGACAATCAAGTAGCGCGGGGAAATTTGTACGTATTTAAATGCGTTACTCTCTCGCTATCTTAATATAATGCGTATAAAACAAAACTTGAAAGACACAGAGAGAGAGAGAGAGAGAGAGAGAGCTAAAGTGGAGTGGAGAGATCTGGGCGGCTCTTAACAGCGAGGTCTTGAGAACCGATGAGGGGGATTGAGGTGAGTATGGAGCAGCGCCGGAATGAAAGCGAGGGGGAAACGGGAGATCCCGAGAAAACCCACCGTCCGGCACTATTCCCGCATGCGAAAATCCGGAGTGACATGGCCGGGTATTGAACCCGGTTCGCCTAAGTGGTAGGCGAGCAGTCTGGCCACTACACCACCTTACCCTCTCCCCCTCCCTCCAGAGCAAGTGAGAGAGAAAGAAAAGATAGAAGGAGAGAGAGAAGATTGAAGCGGCGCACATCAGCTGAGCTTTCTGATTTCTATTAAGGTGAAACGAAGAGAAGCGGGGGTAAAGGCTGTTCACTATAAAGTGAGCACTTTTGAAATAAAACTTAGAAAAAATCACTGCCTCTATCTGCATATATTTTAACGAGCGCCCCGAGTGACATGCGTCCAGTAAAATTGGTAACGATGGATGAAGAGTAGTTCCGTATCTTAACGTCAGATAAAAAGTGTTAGGTAACCATTTGTCATAACTTGCATTATTTCTTTCGCTTTCTGTTTATTTTTTTTGACGCACTGAAGTGTAAAAATAAGCAGATTTGTTAAATATTTACTTTTTTTATAATTTCGCAATTTCACTTGACCGACAAATGAATAAAGTGTTGAGGTCCACGACAATGTTAATCTTACATTACATAAGGCGTAAGAATACACGAAGTGCGTACAAGTAGATCTTAAGCAGGGCTTTCAAAAGTGCTCATTTTGCCGTGAATAACCTATAGTAAGGGAATGCTGTAGTGGTGGAACTGGAGCACCTAGCGAAAACTATGACAACATCCGTCATGTCACCCCACACGCGAAACTCCAACGCTGATCCGGCCGGGAATCGAACACGTTTCTCACTAGTGGAAGGCGAGTGTTCTAACCACTTCACAACCGCAGCTTCCCGTAAAACAAAGGTAAATCAATTTCTTAGACCACTAAAATTCCATTACATGATTTTCGTTACACGTTACGGAATATTACCAAAGTCAACGCCATAAAAATTGTCCGTTTAGGAGACGTCGAAACGGAATAAAAATTAACATGCAATCGGAACGAGTGTGTGTGTGCGTGTATATATACACATATATATGTATATATATATATATATGCGATGCAACTTTTATTTGGGCTCAAACTGTGCAGTTGAAAAATACTTTAGTAACTTTTCGAATCACCCCCTAGCGAAGTTATATTTTGCGCGATATGGTCGGGCGTGGATTCATAGAGAGGCTACTGGGCTACTGCGATCCAGTGTTGCTCCAGGAGGGAGCGCGGTGGTATAGTGGTTAGAATACTCGCATCCCACTTGGGCAAACTGCGTTCGATGCCCGACGGGGTCGCTCTCCCAAATTCTCGCATGTGGGAATCGTGCCGGACGATGCCGCTGGTCGGTGGGGTTTCTCGAGTATCTCCCGTTTTCCGTGCCCACTCATTCATGCAATGCTCCATGATGAACACGCCTCACACCCATCGGCTCTCAAGACCTCGACGTTAAGAGCCATCCAAATCTCTCCACTAACTCCCGTCCAAATACCAAGTACACCAAACTGCACAAGTGGTATTTACCAACAGAAAAATTATTCATCTGCGATCTAGGTCCCGAACCACGGAACTCGTAAGTCCTCATAGGTCGGAGGCTAGTGTTATAGCCCAGCACTTCGGAGAACTTACTAGTACAGAGACAAGTAAGCTGATTACACTGCGAACTACAGTCGATCATGCCTTAAAATGGCGTTCCTGACCAGAAAAAAATATTTTAACGCCGTTCGCCAAGCAGCGCCTGGTAACCTACTCGCCAGCCGGCAGCGCAGCCAATGGGGAACCTTTCGCAGCATACAGTAGCCAATGAGACACAAGGCCCTTTCCCAGAACTACGCGCAGCCAGATATTGGGTACGCCCTTTTCAAGTGAACCGCCTTACCATTAAGTATCTGTAAACTTATCTGTTCTGTGCTAGTGCTAAGTTGGACAAAGGTATGTTCAGCAGCTCTCTCAAAATTAATACAGTACTAGGGTATTTATTTCTGTGGCAAGGAATTAATTGGTGCGGTTTTATGTAACGAAAGTTTTGCACTTGTAATTCAGTCTATCATCCCAATCATGTATTTTTCTTATAGTTGTTTATAAGTTTATACATTTTCAAGCAATTTAACATCTATCTTGCTACTTATAAGGGCATCAAGACGGCCACTCTCGTACAAATATATCCGAATACAAAACTGGGTTTAGTTATTAAGTAACTTCAATTTTATGATGATTTATATATGTACATATATCTTATATAATTACATTTATTTATATACATAAAGATATATAAAGTGTGTTGGCAGTTAAATGAACGATACACGCTACCCTGCAATTAAAGGAAAATAGCTCAGGCTATGTGTAATTACGAAATGATTAAGTTTATATGAATAATTTGCTCATCGAACTTACAACCAATTATTTAAATTTGAAGAAATCGTTAGTTGCACGCAAAATTTATTAAGAAAAAAAAAACTTTATTTTTCAAAAGTTTTTCTATAGTGCAGTAAGTTATCATCACTCATTATTCTGTGAAAATTTACTGAAAGGATACCTTTATGTGATGCGTCGGCATAGCGTGTGTAAACTTAAGTGATACAGCAGTATTAAGAAAGATGTTTTGTATTTGAGTGTTACTTGCAGTTTCTGGTACAGAGTAATCATTTCATCAGTTCCAGAGATGTCGTATCCCTTGTTCTTTGAATGCAAAAAATAAACATTGCTATGAATATATGTAAGTCCATAAAATAATATTAATACAGAAAAATTGATTAAAATATTTTTATAGACTTTTCTTTTTGCCACGCCATAAAGTGGGACGCATGGTAGCCTCAATGGCCAGGGCCTAGCCGAAGTTCCCGATTCGAACCCAGACCCTGTTTCACACTTCTGCTTTCCTGCACGAGGGAAATTATGGCGTCCTAAACACTTAACTGAATTAAAGGCATCTAAAGGCTGATCACAATAAAGTGAACACTTTGCAAATTAACCTTAGAAACACGTCACTGCCCCTGTATGTATATATTTTAATGGGCACGCTGAGTGACATTCGCCCAGTAAAATTGGTAATAATGGATGGAAAGTAGTTCCATATCTCAACGTCGAATAAAAAGTGTTAGGTAACCATTTGTGATAACTTGGAAGTTTTTTTTTTTTATGCATCGAAGTGTAAAAATGAGCAGATTTGTCAAGTATTTACTTTCCTATTAATTTCTCTGTTTCATGTGACCGATGCATGAATAAAGTGATAAGGCCCTTAGCTATGTTAATTTTACATAAGGCTGAGGAATACACAACGTGTATACAAGTAGATCTTAAGCAGGGCTTTCAATTGTGCTCATTTTACGGTGAACAGCCTATACAAGGCGGTAGTGGCTTGCCACTCTACATCATATGGTTTAGTTTATCTGATAAGTACATGTTGTGGGCACAAGTAGAACAAAAATAAAAGAAGCTGCACCAAGCACCCGCTCCAACACACGATGCACGTTGCTCTCTCTCCGTGCATTTTCCAAGCTGGCCTGTCTGACGGGTAGAATGTCCGGCTGAAATAAACTCAGCCTTATATCGCTCTACTTTAGGAGTGAACAACGTGCCATTTCTGCAAGCTTTTATGTAACTTTAACTTGTGTGTACGTACGGTAGGTGTCTGTGAGGTGTCTGTCCGGAGGCCACCGAATCACTAGCAATCACGATGTATATGGTGGACAAGTTGTCGATTACTGGTGGCGTGTAGAGTTTCAGTGCCGGGGAAGTCCTCGTTCACGCATGGTTGTGTGGGTAAAAGACCATCGAAACACTGAAACGCAAGAAGGAATTCAAATGATCGAACGCGTGTGTGTGTGTGTGAAATACCACTTGAAGATTCCGATCTGCGTGAGCTCGTATTGAAATGCCAAATACATCGACGTACTTACACGTGTAAGATGAATAATGAATACTCAGCATGCCGGTTCATCTTCCCGCGAAAAGAGTGCACTGAAACTCGCCTGATCGCAAGCGATACCGATGACGGACGAGTCTGTGAATGTATAAATAGTCTACCTATATAATTAAAAAATTGGTGAGACTAAAATGTGAAAAATAAATTAATTTGAAAAAACTTTTTTAAACCAATATTTTATTTATAAACTAACTAGAAAGATAAACACAATTATAGGCGTAGTTACAGAATGTGCAGAACTTGTAAGACGTGGTCTAACAGCCGTAATAAACTTTACTACAAATTAATATTTTTGTATCAGTTTAAATTTAGTATATAAAAATTTGGCGCCAATAGTAAAGACCCTTGTGCAAGATATGTGCTTACTACACTTACGCAAATGACGTGTACGTTATATATTGAACCAAGCTTTTATATACTAAATATAAATTGATACAAAAATATCAATTTGTAGTAAAGTTTATTACTGCTGTTCGACCACGTCTTACAAGTTCTGTAAATTCTGTAACTACTCCTATAATTACTTTTATCTTTTTAGTTCATTTATAAACAAAAGCTTGGTTTTAAAATGTTTTTTTGCAGTCAATTTATTATCATTTATGACAACGTATTATAGTCACTGCTTACAGGTTAAGCGTGTTCGACTGAAAAAAAAACTGTGCGTCTTTGTGACCTCGAAGGCTCTTCTAAACGAACAGCTAATTTCTAACCACAATTTTACTAATAATAATCAGATACGTATTTTTTACATTTTTTTAAAATTTAAACGCTAAAAGCTGGGAATTCACGAAATATTATTATAAGAAAAAAAAACCATTTAAATCGAAGCTTTTTAGTTGATTGGTAACTATTTACGACCCCGGTATTTGCCTTCAGGTCAGACAGAATTTTCTTAGGACTGGACATACATCCAACCCTCATCCGAGCTTCGAACCCAGAACTCATCGCACCTTAAAGCCGGCGTGTAGCCGGCTGCACTGCGGAGGTCGGAGTCGAAGTGGCAATGGTTTGACTACAGAGTATTTGCAGGTCCTTGTAGATAAACGTTGAGAGCGAGACACCCTACCGTGTATGTTCTCCCGACATCACTTTCCACAACTTACAAAACTATTTTAACAGATTTTTATACAAGTTATTGAAAACACTGTCAGATTTTGGCGTTATTTGCAAATACGTCATTAAAAGAATAAAGTACATTAGCTGTTTACAATTAACATTTTTTTTTTAATACCAGTTAAATTTGAAACTAACGATTACATTGTAAAAATCTGCTATGTTGACAGGCCTCACACCTGTAACCATACAAAATTAATTTTCCCTCCACTCCCTCCTTGCGGTTTCCTCTAGCTTCATTCCACCACTGTTCCACCCCTTTTTTTCATTTTTTACCTTGCTCATTCGTTGCCAACTAACTTCAATTAGCTTCAGCCTCCTTGTACCCAAGGTTGACCTTGCCTGAAGGCATGGCTAGTTATTTTTAGGACCATGGCAGTGGTAATTCACATCTGGTTGAGAGTTTCGAAATTGGCAGGAATAAGAAGTGAACAGAGTTTTCGGATGGTTTTTATTTAACAGTGAACTATGGTATATCGTGTCAGCTGTCTTTCCCGCAATTTTAGTGTATTGAATTCGTGGTTTCGTCAGACATTTTGCATCAAACCGTTGAGAAATCGCCCCTATTTACGACGTTCTTCGTTAGTTCCTGAATATGTCGCGTATCTCAGGCGTTTTTTATTCGCGTTTACGTAAAAGTGTCTTATATTTTAATAAATTGTCGTTTTAATTATAACGTTTACTTTATAATTAAATTAAGTAATACAGAGAGAAAACAAGTCTATTAGGTTATATTTAGGGACAGGTGTTTCTCGCGAAAATATTTATGGTCATGCTAGACTTCAATATCCTACGTCCACAACCATAATTTCCTTTGGTTATTGGCCATGTGTCTACGTGAGAATACCTCTTCTTATTTGACTGGGCCAATCCCAATAAAGTACTCCGATACTGAACGTCCCTGATTCGCGAACAGATACTTGAGGCACGTGGCATTTAAAAACATCCAACCACGAATGTGCATATGAACTGAAGTGTTTTGGAGTACGTACAACTGGTTCTGAAATCTTTTCGCGAGAAAGAAAAAACAATCTTTCTCTAGTTATAATTAGTAAGAAATATTATTACAGAGAGTGCCCACGATTGCGGCGCATTGTCTGGCGGGTTTAATTTCCTTGGCTCGGCTAAGCTTTGTTTGCACGAGGTAGAGGAATATCTTGGAAGCAGAACTTGATCAGGGCTTGAGGAAAGTTTGAAGTAACGTCGGCCGTGCTATATATACTCCGTGACCGTGGCAAGGCCCGCGGCCGGCTGTTACTGCGCATGCGCAGTGCGCGGCAAGTGAAGACCGCGCGCCGCCACGGTGTAATAGCACCGCGATGACGTTTGCCGGCTCCTTATACAGCCTCCCTGCTGCCCAGCAGTCGTGCCAACTTGCTCCTCCTCCTACTCCTCCTCCTCTCCCCGTCCACACGCGCGCTAACTTCTCCGCCTCCAGTTTTTGCCAACCTGCCGATAATTTATCAATTAGAACCCTATCACACTCTTTTTTTTTTTACCGTCTAATTGCTTCAAAGTTGGTCAAAGGAAGCAGGAAGGTTGTTGCGTCACAGAAAAGTCATTAATACCGCCATTTAAGCTCCAGTTTCCGCAAAAAAAAAATTCTGTGCTGGACCAGTTATATTATTTTTATTATAATTTTACGTTTTACGAATTCAGTCAACATTGTGCACAGCAAAAACGGTTATTTCCAACCGACAAAATTTTAGAACGACTAACAATAATTATTATGGGGCTTATATATTATATCAAGCAGAAGCTATAAATTTCATCAACAGAAAGTATGTCTGACAAAATTAAAATTTACTTTGTAAGTGAAAATTAATTACAATATTTTTAACATTCCTTCTTGTACTGGAATGCATGTTAACGCAAGAGCTACATACCGAATTGAAAATTTATATTTAAAAAAATTAACAAGATGGGTGTCACATAAAATTTTGGCAGTGTGGTATATTTTCCAACATCTTTAAAATCATTAGACCAACTTCGTTTGGCTGAAAAAACTTACGGTTGTATTTCGTCTTGAAATTCTCTTTGTGAAAGAGGTATACTTCCATGCTAAATCTTTGAAGGGTTGACAACAGAGAGAATTATGTCACAACTCACATTGATTCAGCTGATATTAAAACATTTAGCTTTTATAAAAACAGATTTTCTTCACACAGTGAACGATTTTTCCAGGCTGTAAAAAATTTCATATCGTTATCCTCAGGTAACAGTTATTAAGAGCTTCAGTGTTTTTACATTTTTTGCGTATGCATATTTTTATTATATTTTCCGGCAGAGTAATGTATTACTTATATTTGGGTTTATTTATTTATGCACGGGTATATATTTTTATAGACATACACAGATAGAAATTGAACCTTATTCAAAATGAAACAGAAATCATACGGCTCTTAGATTAAAGCGATGTGATTGTGGGAGATATGAATGTTAAAGCAAAAGTACTTGATATGATTTTGTTAATAAAAAATAATATTACGTAATACATGACAACAACAAATTCCAACATAGCGATTTGTTGAATGAAAGTGTTAAATATGTGACTAGTTGATAGGCAATATCAATTTCCTGCTGTGATAATGTATAAGGTGCCTTATCGTCATTGCACGTACGTGTAATCTTTTGCAGTAATCGTGATCGATTGGTTTCGTCGGAATGTCATTCTTTTAATTTTTGAATGAGTGAGTGAAGAATTTAGGGCGGCTCTTAACAGCGAGGTCTTTAGAGCCGATGAGGATGATTTAGGTGAGTATGTAGCAGCGCCGGAATGAAAGGGCAGGGGTCAACGGGAGATCCCTGAGAAAACCCGCCGACCAGCGGCGTCGTCCGGCAAGATTCTCACATGCGAAAATCCGCGAGTGACCCGGCCCGGGATTGAACCCGGCTAGCCTTGGTGAGAGGCGAGCAGGCTAACCGCTCAGCCACCGCGGCCCCTTCATTTTTTTTAAGTAACAAGAAAAGTTCGCTTGGCATAATAGATTCTGTCGAAAAACCTCGACCCGTGGGAGCTACCACTCTGCTTCGAGGTTGATACCTTCTTCCTTCGCGGGCGGGGATCGTGCCGGACGGCGGGTTTTCTCGGGCGTCTGCCGTGTTCTACCTTCTCTACATTCCGGCGCTGCTCAATGGTCATCTCGTCCCCCCCCCCCAACAACTCATCCACCCTTTCTCCTCCCTCGACGTACTCCGTACTGATGTCCGTGACACAGTGCCGTTTCTTGCGGGTTCCTTCTTCCACCGCCTCCTGCATCCTTCATCTCCCATTACCGCTGCGCCTCCCTCGGTCCTTTTCGTTCGTCTTCCCACAGACGACGTAACTTCACGACCACGTCTCACTCGGCTAGGCCGGCCGGCCTACAACCTCCTCCCTCCCCCTCCAACGTTCTAGGTAACCGTATAGCCCGCCGTGAACTCGCCGCCTGAATATTTAATGCACTCACCTGCCCTCTTCGCGCGACTCGAACACACCTGCCCACCGCGGGTCACGCGTCAGAGGTCACGTGTCGACACCGGCCAGCTTATCCGCGCCCCGTTTCAACTCGAAACGCCATAGCAGGAGGGGAGAAATAGAAGAGGAGGAGGGATGTAGTTTGGCTTGACCCCGTTCACCGTACTGACCTCTGGCTGAATTACCGTACCGCTTTTATCTACACGCTGGTCGAATATTCACTTCTATTTACGATGTGGTTTCTCATAAAAAACTAATAATAAAAATAATTTACTTACTTTTTAAGATGATTTAATATATTTTATATAACATATATTTTTTTGACACACCGAATACCTGTCAACAACAAAATACCAATTATGGGCTGGATTGTAACACAAAGTGAGGGGAAAACATTACTATACAGAGTGGACACAAACAGAGAAAAAACAAACTAAAAACAATTAAAACGCGAGACTTTATAAAAACGTGGATACATATGGATTTGAAAATCAGCTCTACATAATAATCAAAGCAAAATTTGTTTCAAAATTTTTTAAGATTATCGTTAAAATTCTTTATTCCTAGTCCCAAGAATTTTTTTATTTCATTTTCACTGTAAAATAATTTTTCAATACAGTATTAATCAAAACAAATACTACCGCAAAAATGTACATTACATAAATGTGGTCAACTAACGAGGAGGTGGGAATATGGACTACTGAACATTAATAATGCATTTTTCCTTAAGCCGTAATAAATGCCAACAATTCGCTTAGTCTAAAAACGCGTTAAGTAAACACAGTTAAAAAGTCTTCCGTTGTGTGTTTATTATGAATTTTTCGTGGGTGGTCTAAATAACATCTAAATAAAAAATTATGTTTCGAGCAAGTTTTAAACGATTTGCAGTTTCTCAATAAAATATTCTTAAATTATTAAATATCAAAGTAGGCATATCTAAATTAGTTGGCAAATGATTTGGTAGGAATAAAAATAGTTTTGAGTTACTGTAGATTTATTAGGAAAAGTTAAACACTTTTATCAGATTAAATTTTTACAATTTATTAAGCGAAAGGAATTTTCATCAAACGAGGACAATTTTAAGCATATTATTTTAATGAAAAACTGCAATATTTTTAGTTTGACATATATTTGACGGGTTCTCGGTTCGGACAAAAATTTAAGTACCTATACTGAAGTCTTCAACAAAAGGTTGCCTCCAAATCGGCATAGCGAGAGCAAAAATGCCAGAGAGGCAAAACGAAACAAAAAGGCACGCAGAAAGTAAGGTGATATAGTTCGATTTTATTTCCAAGGAAAGTAGGTTTGAAATCCAACCTATTTTCGCGCGGACTACTGAATGCAGGAACCTTAGTGTTGGCATGTAAATGCTATTCACGATAAAGTGAGCACTTTTGAAATCAACCTTAGACAAAAGTAACTGCTTCTATCTGCATATATTTTAACTGAGTGACGTGCTCCCAGTAATGTTGGTAACGATGGAGGGAAAGTAGTTCCACCATCTCAACGTCGAATTAAAAGTGTTAGGAAACCATTTGTGATAAATTAAATTATTTATTTTGATTCGAGTTTAATTTGCTGTATTGAAGTGTAAAAATAAGCAATTTTGTTAAATATTAACTTTTCTAATAATATCGCAGTTTTACTTAACCGACGCATGAATAAAGTGACGAGTTTCATGGCAACGTTAATTTTACATAAAGCGGGAGAATAGACAACCTGCATACAGTTAGATCTTAAGCAGGGCTTTCAAAAGTACTCAGCTTACCGTGAATAGCCTATAATTTCAAGGATGAACACGGGAACGAGCAAACCTGCAATAAATACTCTCGGATGTTCGGTGGTCTTAATCTCTATAAACCTGTGGTTAGAAGGCCAAACCTGTGCATAGTTCAGCATAATTCATCACTCAGAAGGTGGGCAACAATTTAGTAAAGGAACCGCATTATACTTGAAATTTCCTGTTGTGTCTAATGAAATAGGCCAAGACACAAAAAAAATAATTTCACATTCATTAATTAAAATATATTTCTACTGTGTCTGAGTTGTACACACTGCTTCACAGAGTGTGTGATATGACCATAAAATTTAATTTTCACTAGGAGTATGAATTTTTTCCCCCAGTTCGGTAACAAAACACGTTATACTTCAAATACATGTTCAATTGATTTATCTTTATAGGCTGTTCATGGTAAAATGAGCACTTTTGAAAGCCCTGCTTAAGATCTACTTGTATGCACATCGTGTATTCTTTCGTCTTATGTAATATCAACATTGTCATGGACCTCGTCATTTTATTCATGCGTCGGCCAAGTGAAACTGTGAAATTATTAGAAAAGTAAATATTTAACAAATCTGCTCATTTTTTCACTTAGGTGTATTTAAAAAACCGGAAAGCGAAAGAAATGATTTAAGTTATCACACATGGTTACCTAATATATTTTATTCGACGTTAAGATATGGAACTACTTTCCATCCATAGTTGCCAAATGTACTGGGTGCATGTCATCCAGTGTGTCCGTTAAAATATATGCCAGACAGGAGCAGTGACATTCTTCTAAGGTTGATTTCATAAGTGCTCACTTTATCATGAACAGCCTTTACCATTGGATCACAGTCAACCAGCCACGCTCGAGACACAGAATAGGTAAGTATACAGAGATGAAATGGCGGGGCGGTACCTTTGATGTGTTTGTGACCATTCACGGATTGGCTGCTCAAGGCTCTAGGAACCGGCCTTCTCTCTGATTGGCTCTCGCGTGCTCTGATAGATTGCCTATTGGCTGGGCTCCTGGCTGTCAAGTGAGTTATCCGACCCTGATTGGCGAACAGCAGCGTTCCGACATGTTTGCTGGCCAGTGACGTCATTTTGCTGGCACGTGCGGCTCAGTTTTGCTGCATAAAGCAGCTGTCTCTCTATTATCATGTATTCGGTGTCCTGGAGGACTACGAGTCTATTTACAAACCTGTGAGGAAGTAAAAACCGAATCACGTACTAACCTTAGACTAACGATGAGGTAAAGGCAATTCACGATACAGTGAGCTCTTTTGAAATCGACCTTAGAAAAAAGTTACTGCCCGTGCCTGCATATATTTTAATGGGCATATTGAGTGACATACGCCCAGTAAAGTTGGTAGCGATTTGTGGAAAATAGTTCCATAGCTTAAAGTCGAATAAAAAGTGTTAGGTAGCCATTTGTCAATACTTAAATTATTTCTTTCGTTTTCTATTTTTTTATGCATCAGCGTAAGAAAATGGACAGATTTATAAAATATTTAATATTATAATAATTTCACAGTTTCGCTTGACCGACGCATGGATAAAGTGATGAGGCCGATGACAATGTTGATTTTACATAAGGCGGAAGAATACATAACGTGCACACAAGTAGATCTTAGACAGGGCTTCAAAAAGTGCTCATTTTACCGTGAACATCCTATAGAGAGCTTATTCGTCTTCTGCGCATGTAACCAACATTAACCTACCCCAAAGGAACTCATCTGTCAAAGTCCCATGAACAACAGTGATTGAAGTGTTTTTTTTATATCTTAACTTTTAAATGACAAGCACTATTGTATTAATAAAATACTTTTAACAATTTTACCCTTTGCGGAGTATGGACGTATATAAACGAGGTTAAGTTAAGAAAATTTCTTTGATCTTGAAGACAAAACTAAAACTTTTATATTTTCACTCTTTCTGTGGATTTCATTGGAATCTAAGTAAAAGTCTATATAACCTATTAATATTTCAGTTAGTAGAAATAAAATGTTTGTTTTCAATAATTTCTCAAATGAACACGATGGACTGTAAAACTTGTTACCTTTGTCGCGACCCGTTAATTGGTACGCAGTCAACGCACGACTTCATTGGCTGACGGCCAGCCAATAATAAATGTTACGGAGTACAGTAAGCGTGCCCGCTGTAGCCAGGACCAATAGGACTTTGGTAAGTGTAGTACTTTCGCTAGACGTGTTGGCAGAAAAGCCGTTCAATGTTGGGACATGGAGACTGGTTGTGCTCAGCCAGCGAGATCGGTCCACCTCATCTTTAGTATATGGTACTAGCCGGTCTGCCGTGAAACTAGATACTCGCTTGGCAGCAGTCAAATAACAAACACCTTAGGCTCTTATTTAGCACAGTACTTCATATTCTATAGCCTGAAATTAATTGGTAGAGACCTGCAAAATACGCGGTGTTATTTAAGGACAGACTGAACTCCAAGTTACTGAGCGTTTGCACGACTTTAGTCATTGGTTGGAAATATGTCTGTCATTCCTCGGGGAAACTCTTGAGCCAATTAGATAATATCAGCGGTGGCGTGGCCAATCTCTTTTAAGGAGATCGAGCAGGTGGGCGGCGTTGGTTAACGTACAGCGGCCAATGACCCTGCGGACTTGTGCCTGCTTGTATATAAGGGAGTGGCGTCTATCCTGTCACCAAAAGATGGTAACGCGAATTTCGCACGTCTCTATTAATTGGAATCGCGAAATTTTACAGTAGCTACCGATCACCAAATAAAATCACGAAACAAGTTCTACAGTGTCTTACAGCAACGCAACAGCATTCTAAATGGATTCCCTTTCGTTGGTTCCCGAGGACTTCGCGATTTTAAGATAAACCTACAGACGTTATGTCACTGTCCGAGTCAGGGTCAACATGGGTATGATTGATCCCGCGTGCATCCCACTATTTTGTGGTCGTTCAGTTTTTGAAGTATTATTTCTATATTTTGAGGATATTTTATAGTGCCGTTATATGATAGACTAGGGGTCCAGCCCGTGACATTTTTTTAGTATTGTTGCGTGCCTAGAACAGTTACGATGTTACAAATTTTTATCATGCAAAGACTGAAAAAAAAAAGATGTGAAATTAACTCCATTGGATATAGTTATATCCACTAATCGACTGCGGCCCCACTTGGAATCGCTCTATCCACTGAGCCACTAAGGCCCCACTTGGAATCGCTATATCCACTGAGCCACTAAGGTATATATACTCAGCACTGCTTTCATTTGCGTTTGACTTGTAACTATTTCGACTTTCAGTTTTACTAAAAAATATATAACTGAGTCCGAGCGCACCACATAATAGATTTACTAGGAAATATTCTTCCTTATATTCTGATGACATGGACAATTACTTCGAGCTGTAGCGTATTAAGTATTCGGTCCATTAAAATTTGATAAACTATACAAATTAAAGATTCCTACAGTTCCTTTTATTAGATTTTTTAAACGTAATATCCCGCCAATTGCCATGGCTTACTTTTTCCAGACTATTATTTCATATCACAACAAAAAAAAAAAAAACCTTGTAACAATCTAAAAAAATGCTGGAAATAAATTTTGACTCTTGAACACCTTAAACGAGCATGTTTCCGGTAGCATTTAAGCTGGAGTCACAATACCCTGACGAACCTGACATGACAACCCCGACACGACGAAATCTGAGCAGCAGTCAATGAAAAGCAAGGTAACTGTGACGTCAGTCCGACAAAAACGCACCCCCGACAGCCCGAGAAAAGTAGATTATATTTCTACGTTCCATCGTGTCGGACTCGTCGCGGCGCGCATAAAATGTAAATACTACATTATAAAACAAAATTTCGTCAGTATTTCCCTACTGTAGTAAATAATAAACTATCTCGCCGCCAAAATTACATTCCGGTTTGTTTCAAAATACTTTTTATCTCTCGTATAAATTCAAATATTGCCAAAAGCAAAATAGCAATTCACTTTATCGCGACTTTAAAAGTAAATATTGGATATTAAAAGGACTTGCGGTTTCAGAATCTTCCAACAGCAGATTTCGTCCGAGTATTGTGAACGTTGAATAAAATTTAATATGAAATTCCCCTCTGACATCTTATCGGTCTGTCGTGTCGTGTTCATCGGGCTATTGTGACTTTAGCTTTAGAATGCATGAGGTGTGGCGAAAGGAGAGGAGACTGTTATAAGTGTGCAACGAACCTGTTTGGCCACTTATTATTTACCATTCCCTGGTTTGGTCACGAATAAGAAGTATTTCTAAGAGAGTTCGTGTACTCGGAAATACTAGCACTCTGATCTCTCAAACTACAGTTGGCAATTCGAGCACTAGGAAGCTTATTGCGGCAGTGTTTTCGCGCAGCATAGTTCCCAGTGTGAACAGCCATAGAAACTTAAATACCCAACAACACTGACTGTAGGTTTACTGTCATTGTAATGAGCCATTTAATTTTTATTAAAAAGGAACATAGGCATAACGGACAAAGCAGTAGAATGGGGCACACGAAATATTTAAAACATGAGTCTCTTAACAAGCGAAAATCCTGGAAATGCGTTATTACTTCAAATGTTCCTATTTAGGCTGGGTGCACACGTGCGGACAATGTCCGCCGCAAAACCGTTCCACGAGGGCTTGACTTATATGTAGAAGTGGACACGTAGCTGAGGGGGCCGCGCGGACCACGACCGGGTAAAGCACAACCTGACGGAAAATAGGCTCAAGCCAGTGAGTTCAGTAGTGGAAAGGCAACAACGAAACATTACCCAAGACATCTTTTCCACTGGGAAATAAATACACGTTACAGCTTGAACATATCTATAGGCTATTCACGATAGAATGAGCACTTCCGAAAGCCCTGCTTAAGATCTACTTGCATGCACGTTGTGTATTCTTCCACCTTACGTAATATTAACATTGTCGTATGCGTCATCACTTTATTGATGCGTCGGTCAAGTGAAACTGTGTAACTTATTGGAAAAGTAAATATTTTACAAATCTGCTATTTTTACACTTCGATGCATTAAACAATAACGGTAAGCGAAAGAAACAATTTAAATCAACAGAAATGGTTACCTTAACACTTTTTATTCGACGTTAAGATACGGAACTACTTTCCCATCCATCGTTACCAACTTAACTGGGCGCATGTCACTCAGGGCGTCGTTAAAATATATGCAGGTAGGAGCAGTGATTTTTTTCTAAGGTGAATTTCGAAAGTGCTCACTTTATCGTGAACAGCCTTTAACACGGAAACACAGTTACCAGCATTAGCATCACGGATTTAAGCCCAACTCCGGCCTGCGGGGCCACGGTGGCTGAGCGATTAACACGCTCGCCTCCAACCATAGCGAACCGGGTTCAATCCCCGTCCGGGTCACCGGATTTTCGCAAGTGGGAATCGTGCTGGACGATGCCGTTGGTCGGCGGGTTTTTCTCTGGTATCTTCTGTTTCCCCCCGCCCCTTCATTCCGGCGCCGCTCCATATTCACTTCAATCACCTTCATCGACTCTCAAGACCTCGCTGTTAAGAGCCACCCGAATCTCTTCACTCACTAACTCCGGCCTGCGGCAGCGTGTCACGATAAGGACTTGAATGATTGGTAAAATCTCTCAACTGGCATGACAGCCTCATCATCGCATCTCAACCACCTCAACGGTACAAACTTGGAGCTATTCGGGTGTTGTTTTCCTTATCTACTCTAATTATAATTAGTGTTATATGTACGTCCGAGAAAGGAACAGGATCTAAGTGCGTCTCAGGGCTGGGCCTCTTACGACTATGGGGGAGGGAATCCATGCAATGGGGCAGGCACCGCGGCAGAGAGGGATTGGTTAGCCATGACCGCATTTGGGGCTATGGCTACCTCCCTGAGTTTACCTATAGTTAACCTATAACTAAGAACAGAAGGGGGAAAACCGGCGTAACCAACGTAAAAAACCCTTTCGACTGAAAATAATATAAAATGATTGAATGCATTACTAGAAAATGTCACAGGAGACAGATAGGTAGGAACAATGCACTTTATTAGTGGATAGAGAAATCTTAGAAGAGAAGGGGGTGGGATCTTATTTCCTTTGTGATAGTTGGCAATGGCTTAATCAGAATGGTGCGGGAAACAACATTCTGGAGGCCTGTGCGAGTGAAATGATACGGTTATACTACGCACGCGTAAGGCAAATAAATTACATAGGTGCGCACTAATGTACCATTATAAAAGCCATATCACTTGATGAAATATGAATGATGAATACCATCATTCAGAGTGTTTTAATGACATCGTGCAGTTTGTGTTACAGGACAACAAATGGAACATTTTACGAGAGGAAATACATACCCAGAAATGCTTGGTTTGGCCGTTACGGGGCGACAAAATTGGGCACAAATTGTTTGTGGATTCCTCAAGATGCGAATCCTATTAGACCACATATTCGTACGCAAATTCTTGACAATAATATGTGGGACTACCTGTATGCCAAGTATATAAAGGCTGTTCACGGTAAAGTGAGCACTTTTGAAATCAACCTTAGAAAAATATCAATGCTCCAACCTGCGTGTATTTTTAACGCGGACACACGTAGTGCCATGTGCCCATTACAGGTGAGAAACTTTAACTTAAATGAGAAAGGAGTTCCACGTCTCAGCGTTGAATTAGAAGCGTTCAGTAATCATTTGTCAATACTACAATGATTTATTTTTCTTCCTGAATTTTTTAATGCGTCTAAGTGTATGGATTACCAATTTATAATGATTTTACAGTTTCCCTTCACTGATTCGTGATCAGGTCCATGACAGTGATAATTTTTCACGTGGCGGAAGGATGCACAACGTGCTTACAAGTCGATCTTAAGCAAGGTTTTCAAAAGTGTGCTCATTTAACCATTAACTACCTTTAAATTGTGGGGCCACGGTGGTTGAGCAGTTAGCCTGCTCGCCTCCCACCAAGGCGATCCGGGTTGAATCCTCGGCCGGGTCACTCCAGATTTTCACATGTCGGAATCCCCGCCCATTCATTCCGGCGCTGATCCATACTCACCTCCATCACCCTAATCAGCTCTCAAGACCTCGATATTAAGAGCCGTCCAAATCTCTTCACTCACTCACCTTTAAATTGATGGATTGGCAGAAGGGTTAGGTGGCGCTATTCATTACCATGGGGATGAAGTGAGGTGTAAGTGGATCGGCGACGACATACAATGGTGGAGGAACGGGAACACCACAGGAAAATCCTACTGGTCATAGGCAACGTCCGCCACGTTTCCAAGGATGAAAGTTCGGGCGTGGTCTCGCCGGGATCGGCGCCCGTACAGACTCGGGGAAAGACCAGCTCGGCAGTTGCCCTGCAACCGAGGCCTCGTGACAAATAATGGAAAGTACTATTCGTGGCGGGACCGCGCTCGGTTCACGAAGTTCAGACATAATACTCCGGCCTTCGTGTACCAATAGAAAACGTTTGTCGTCTTTCTCCCAGGGGAGCTATCTGTGTTCGATCCGCAGTACCGAACTTTATAGCGATTCTTCAAATGGTTGATTTGTCTGAGAAGATTTGTCTCCGGGAGGCAAAGAAATACACTAAGTACGGCAAAGTAGTTCCATATATTAACTTTGAATAAAAAGCGCTAGATAACCATTTGTGAAAACTCAAATTATTTCTATCGCTTTCTGTTTTTTTTTTTTTTTTAATAAATCGAACTGTATAATTGAGAAAATTTTTGAATATCTGTTTTTCTAAAACTTTCAGTTTCACTTGACCAACGCATGAATAAAGTTATGAGGCCCATGGAAACGTTAACTTTACATACGGCGGCAAAATACACAACGTGCACTCGTGTAGATCTTAGGCAGTGCTTACAAAAGTGCTCATTTTACCGTGAACAACCTATATCAACCCATCACTATTGTAAAATCAGTTAATGCTTTCTCAGTTTAAACGCACGCAGTAGTGAACTTCGAGTTTTCTTTAACATGTTGATTTTAAGTGTTACATTAACTTTTAACAAGCTATGTAGTAGTTCAATATAACTAATACCTACTAAAGTACCATGAAGAATTTTTAATTATACTGTTTCCTCGCACTTTGTTTAAATTTCCTACCGATGCCTTAGTTCAGGCAGCTCTCGTGACATACTGTTTCAGCAGCCCTTTTAATTTTTGGTAACAATGTTAGATACAGTACAAAAAAAAGTCTGACCGCGCAACGTGGAATTAAGCTGGCAAGCTATTTCAGTCTGGAATAAATTTCAACATATTCAAAGTAGTTTGTATTCTCCTGACACCAGCCGTTTGTCATGCTTAGGTTGTTATTTCGGATAGAAGGGCAATGGCAACAAAACCACACTGTTTCCTAAGAGTTATCGTACTACCGGATTGTGACGAATGCGTGTGCGACTACGCGAGTAATGCTTCTTTATACCACACGCTTATCTCAACCATAGAAAACTATGCTTGTCCGATATTAAATCACAACACGCATAGCTAACGTGATTTATATACCCATTTTTACTTTTTTCGTAGATGTTTATGTCCTTTTTTAAGGAACCTCAAGATATTTATAAATGGGCATATTTTGTGAAAGCCATTAGTTATTCGTCAAAATTTACTACAGTATTACTAATAGTTCGGAACTTTTATTCGTATAGATAATCTTACATATAGAGAAATTTATCAAAAGAAAAAAGTAACCCTTTAAAGGCATAGACAAAGTCGTGAGTTAGAAAAATGTTAGTGTGCAAACAATAAATGTGCAGTAAAACTCTAGGTTTGTTGCTCGTTGGCCGTCTCTGTGCTCAGGAGGATTGATTACGTTTTCCAAGATCTGACTACAGATTGTAAACTATATCCGAAGGAATTATTTAGGCGATGAAAAAGTGTTATAATGTTGAATTAGGTTAACTCTTTTGTTGGCTGTTGTTTAGCTGCGCCTAACCTAGGCTCTAGGTTATTGGAAGACATGAAATTAATATGCCTACTGTAAAGCGCTAACATTAAAGGCTTCTAGGTATTATAGGCATGTAGAAGTTATAACTAAAGTTGACAGCAGACATTTTGTCTGTTGAAAGAGTTTGGAAATAAATGTAAATATGCATACAAAAGAGTAATGTTATAATTACATATAAATTAGTTGTTAGAATCCACCTCCGTAAGGCGTGAACGAGGCATTTGAAAAACTGTCCTTGTCGCCACTTAATTTTTAAAGTAGGAATTCCATGTTAACTGTCACCTTCTTTTGTAATTTAGCTCATGGCAATGCTAGTTGGAAATATGGTGAAAGAGAACAGATCTTAGACAGAACTCATCCATTGCCTTCTGACCAATCCTTTGAAAGTATTACCTACTTGTCCATTATCCAGGCTGTGTAGTGGGTCCACTTCCACTACAAAATTGATATATATATATATATATATATATATATATATATATATCGGTTTTACATTTGTCGAATTTGAGCAGAGTGGGTTCGCTCCCGGCATAAAAAAAAGGGGAGCTGTAACAGTAGTATTTTTAAAATTTGCCTGCTTACGCTAGAGTCTAACGACTCGTAATGCGAAGATGCGTATCAACTGCCCACTTCCCTCAAGGTACTTCTGCGGCCTTGCGGGATCGACTCCTGCCTCAGTTGCGAGTTGAATCGACCTACAAATTTCTACTATAGTCTATTCACGGTTTCTTCACGCTTTTTCAATAAAACCTTTGAAAAATCACACTGTGAATGACGTGTTCCGTTGTACCCTTAAAATGTGTCTAGTATTACAAGCGTTTTATAACTGTATTAATTTTAAAGTACACACCCAATTTTTGGTCAAATTGAACATTTCCTTATATTCTACCTATAAATCATAATCTTTCATTAATAACTGTGTGACGGTACAACCTCACGAAGTCCGTGCAAAGAAACGAGAATTGAGTAATGATTTAATAGATAAGTGTGCTTGATGAATTGGTAATTTGATGCACGACTAGCTTTAGGTTCGTGAATGATAATGCCAGAGTAGGAATGATAGGTTTTTGAAATAATATTGGAAGTGATTTGATATTTACAGAATTTTTTTGAAACTCGAATTGCGAAATACGCTTTACCGAAACTAGAAACCAAAACAAATTTAGATCACTTACAGGTTTTCTGAGACGGATTCTGGTGTTTAATATACATAGCAGCTTTTAACCATAATTCTTGACATTATAATAAAATAGACAAACGTATTCTTCATAACTGCTTCGGTATTAATATATCTATAATTCAACAGACCAACTCATAAAAGTGACCACATATATTCCAACTTTTGTTACACGCCCAAAATAATTGAAAAACAAAAAACAATCACAGGCAGTCCATGTCCAACGAATATCGTCTTCTGGTAAGGACACCAGACGTCGCCCCGCACACAGGGCTGCACGAGACTACCCCAGAAACGGCGGTGTGTCACAATTGATATGAATAAATACAGGCAGGAAAAGGTGTGTTGGTAATGCCTAGCAAGAAGTAGTTCTTATGGAAAATAATATTAAACTACACTGTAAAAAAGTTGAGGTAAAATTCCCTTACATGTAGGGGAAGCTAACTATCTCTACATGTAAGGTAAAATTACCTGTCAAATGTGGAGTGAATTTACATATCTAGTAAGGTGCTTATCCCTAAACGTACGGAAAAAAGTAGAGGAAAATCCCATACAAGTAAGGTAATGCTAACTTTATTGTATAATAAATTTATATTTAAAATTCCAAGAGATATTAGTACTATTAATATTTTTTATTACCTAGACCCTCTGACGAAGAGTAACCGGAATCTCAAAACTAGAAACGTCGACATTTGCTGGTGGGTGGGCGCGAACCACGAACCTCAATCACACGACAGCATGACAGCGAACTGTGAATATTAGCGAGTTAAAGGATTGGGTCTTATGCCCGTTCTCCCACTTAGCTGTTCAGACAATGATGAGATGCACGCGTTGTAATGTAATTTTCCCATCCATTTATGCGATTTTCCACCGCTATGCATATTAGTTTTACTCCAGAGCGCGGCAAATATACCTTACATATAAAGAGACATGTTAGACAGCTTGTACGAGTTGACAATATTAATTAATTTTAAGGTAGAAAACACATATTATAAAATTATCAAATAGTTACAAATCGACTAGGAGATCCACATCATCAATGTATGGATTTTTCATTACCATGTCCGTGAACTTCACTCCACAGTGCGTTAATTTGACCTTACATGTAAGTGAAACTATGTTTTCCACACAAGTTTGCGAATATTACCTTACGCTTGTCAGGTAATTTTAACATTTTTTTTTTTTTACAGTGTGAGTGCGCACGAATCCGGTGCGGTGTCCCTTTGGTGTGATTTTCTATACTTTGTCAAGCTTTGTTTGCGTGAGGTGGAGGAATATCCTGGAAGCAGAACTTTAGCAAGGGCTTCAGAAAAGTTGGACTTAACCGTGGACGGCGTATACTCATACGTCTCTTATCTGCGCTCTGGACGACGAAGGATCCGTCGGAGCGGACTTTGTAACACAACCGCTTACACCCCGCGCGGCCTCAGCCGGTCCGCGAAAATTTGCAAGCGCTCTCAGGCCGAAATTATTGCTTCTCCTCTGGAGCGCATCGAATGAAGTTACAAGGAAGAAATCAGTAGAGGAATTTTATTTTGAGTTTGAGTATGCCGGGCCGGCTGGAGGATGGGGTGGTGGAAACGTTTCATAAGTGCCCGTGATCGCCGGTCTTCGCGCTCTGATGCGGCTATGATGCAGAACCGGCATTTTGTTAGTCACCAACCCGCGTTATTCCAAACTTGAGCGCCGAGGCACCATCCGCATCTGTAGGAACAACTTAAAAGTATAAGCTGTTCACGGTAAACTGAGCATTTTTTAAAGCCCTGCTTAAGATCTACTTGTAGGCACGTTGTGCATTCTTCCGCCTTATGCAAAATTAACATTGTCATGGGCCTCGTAACTTTATTCATGCGTTGGTCAAGTGAACCTGTGAGATTATTATAAAAGTAAATATTGTACAAATATGCTCATTTTTACACTTCGATGCATTAAAAAATACTGAAAGGGAGAGAAATAATTTAAGTTATTACAAATTGTTACCTGACGCTTTTTGTTCGACGTTAATGTCTGCAACTACTTTCCCCTCCATCGTTACCAACTTTACTGGTCACATGTCACTCATTGCGCCCGTTAAAATATATGCAAGTAGGGGCAGTGACATTTTTCTAAAGTTGATTTTAAAAATGCTCACTTTATCGTGGACAGCTTTTACCTATAGGCTGTTCACAGGTAACTGAGCGCTTTTGAAAACAACCTTTCAAGATGATCACTGCCGGTATTTGCATATATTTTAACGGGTGCAATGACTGACATGTGGCCAGTAACGACGGAGTAAAAGCAGTTCCAATTATTAACGTCGAATTAAATGATTTGTGTAAACATTTGTAAGTACTTGAATTACTTATTTTTCTTGCTGTGTTTTTTATACGATTTAAGTGTAAATTGTAATTGTTAAGGGCTTTTTAACGTCCCCGGTTCTATGCTTGAAAGCTTAGCAGGGGACAGCTTAAAGTCTAACTTATAACCTAGCTTGAATTAACACCCATTCCTTACCCGCGATTCGAACCCAGAGCCTCCCGCACCCCAGATCGATGGCACACCAACCACTGAGCCACGGGAGGTCGGGTTTTTAGTGTAAAAATTAGCAAATTTCTATAATATTTACTTTTCTAATAATATCACAGTTTCGCTTGTCCGACGCATGAATAAAGTAATTAAGACCATGGCAATGTTAGTTTTAAGTATGGCGGAAGAAAGCAGATCCTAAGCAGAGTTGCGAAAAGTGGCCAGTTCATCGCGAACAGAATTCAGCAAGTCTGTGGTAACACTGGACACGCGTTAAAGAGGACCCAGGTTAGATTCCTTGTGTTTCCTTCCTGATTTCGATTTTCAACGATTTTCCAAAACCGCTCCAGGCGAATGCTGGGACTTTCCTTAAAAATGAGGTCAATTGCTTCCCGCTCCTTATTGTCGTTACAACTAGTCCCGACTCTTAATGATCTCGTTGTCGATGAAGCAATTTCTTACACCACGTGAATAAAATGTATAAAAATAAATTTTAGTGTAAAATGAAGTTTGTTAAGTCCTCAAAAGGGGTTTTATTATATATATATGATTTATATTCAATTAAATTACATCTTCTTAAGTTAGTATTATCAAATATTCTTATACTATAAAATAAATTATTTATATTAATATATTTAATTATTGCTATTTATATTAATATATATTATTATATTTATCCTACTGATTTATAATTATCAATTTAATATAATATAAAATAAATATTATTCTATCTATATTAAAATATTGTTATACATTTCGACTAGAAAGGGAGGCGGGGATATTAATACTAAAATTTTAGAAGCACAAATACATTACACGGGATTTGAAACCACTCCCTTATGTTTCCTCACTCCGTGGATTGGTGTCAATATAACTATAGGCGGTTCATGGTAAAGTGAGCACTTTTGAAGCCCTAGTTACTTTTTTATTTCAGCCATTTTTTAATCCTTTAACCACTTTTTTTTTTAAATATTGCTATGAGATTAATAAACGAAGTATGCATATTCCACCGCACTCGGAAGTTTACGTCCAAGGCTAAAATAAAATACATTTATTGAACATTATCCCAAAATAAACACCTTTCAAAAGTGCTCACTTTACCGTTAATAGCCTATACATCACATTATTCGGATGATAATATCATGCAGTCTTCATCAGGAAAGATTCTGTCTTAAGTACTTGCAAGAATGATGGCAGTGGATCAGGGAAACTCTTTCCATGTCTAAACGACTTATTGAGTTGAGAGTTGAGAGATTTGGGCGGCTCTTAATAATGAGGTCTTGAGAGGCGCTGAGGGTGAAATTAGGTGAGAATGGAGCAGCGCAGGAATGATAGGGCGGGGGAAACTGGAGATCCCCAAGAAAACCCGCCGACCAGTGGCATCGTCCAGCACGATTCTCACTTGCGATAATCCGGAAGTGACCCGGCCGGGGATTGAGCCCGATTTGCCTTGGTGGGACGCGAGCATTCTAGCCGCTCAGCCACCGTGATCCCTATGACTTATTAAAGTGCGTTGTTTCAGTGTTTTTTTTTTTTTTTTTTACGATCTCGTTAAACAAAGAACTGGTGAAGTAGTATTAAATTTACGTTTCCAGCGATTTTACAGTGCCTCGTGTACAGGATACCGCAGGCTGGTCGTGGCTTGAGTATTTTTTATGCACTGCATCTGATCCGCTTTCCTGCCTATTATTTATTATTTTGCTTAACATAACGATTAACTTAGCCGTCGGAACCCGGTCACTTTATTCGAGGGATGATCAAATGAACATGTGAAATTTTTAGAAACGTACAAATTTGTAATAAAATGTCAGTACTTGTGAACATAATACAAACAGTGACTAAAAGAAATGAGCTCAATGTCCAGTTTTCAAGGCGACGTTAAAAATTCATGAAATCACTTCTTATAGTTCACTGCAAGTTTACTGAATGCGTGTAATCGAGTATGCAGTTGGGAGCAGAATTATATTTTTTTTCACAGAGTTGATTATAAGTGCTCGGTCATCCACGAACCAGATAGCCACTACGTCCGAGGAAGTGTTGATTTTTGTTCTTGGCGGAAGGATACGAAACTCAGCGTAAATGGTTTCAAAAGTGTCCACTCCACGAATACAGAGAAGGCAGGATGTGAAAAGGCTGTTCACGATAAACTGAGCACTTTTGAAATTAACCTTCGAAAAAGTCATTGTCTCTGCTTGCAGGTATTTTAACGGGCGCACTGAGTGGCATTAGCCCAGTAAAGTTGGTAACGATGGAGGGGATGTAGTTCAATATCTTCACATTGAATTAAAAGTGTTAGGTAAACATTTGTGCTCAGTTAAATTACTTTTTCCGTTTTTTGTTTTTTTAAAGCATCAAAGTGTAAAAATGAGCAGATTTTTAAATATTTAGTTTTCTAATAATTTCACAGTTTCACTTGACCGAGGCATGAATAAGGTGCTGAGGCTCGTGGCAATGTTAATTTTACATAAGGCGGAAGAATAGACAACGTGCATACAAGTAGATCTTAAGCAGGGCTTTCAAAAGTGCTCACTTTATCGTGACCAGCCTATAACACATGGACATTCCAAGGTGTCTGCTTGTATAACTTTACCTGTCCGCACACTTAGAACGTTCTGGTTGTTGCCGGCCAACAACTCTTGCGTCACGAGCAGACAGCCGCCAGAATCACGCCGCCGTAACTTACACATTATAAAAGGTAGGTGTACGCTGTTCACGGTAAAAATAGCACTTTTGAAAGCCCTGCTTAAGATCTACCCGTACGCATGTATTGTATTCTTCCGTCTTATGTAAAATTGACATTGCCATGGGCCACGTCACTTTATTCATGCGTCAGTCAAGGGAAACTGTGAAATAATCACGAAAGAAAATGTTTTACGACTCTGCTCACTTTTACACTTAGATGCATTATTAATAACCTGAAAGTAAAAATAAATAATTTGAGCTATCACAAGTGGCTATCTATCATTTTTTATACGACGTTGAGATATGGAACTACTTTCCCTCCATCGTTACCAACTTAACTGAACGCATGTCACTCCGTGCTCCCGTTAAAACATATGCAGGCAGGACCAGTGACTTTTTTCGAATGATGATTTCGAAAGTGCTCACTTTATCGTGAACAGCCTTTAGGTAGTTGGAGTTAACGTCTCGTCGACAGCGAGGTCATTAGAAACGGTGCAAGTTGCACAAGGAAGAGGGATTGGGGAAGGAATGGGAAGGAATCGGCCATGGCCTTTGTTAGGGACCCATTCCAGCATTCGCCTGGAGTGATTTCGGAAATCCATTGAAAACCATGGAAAATCGGACCGGAAATCGAACCCGCGTCCTCCCGAATGTGAGTCCAGTGAGTTACCACCGCGCCACCTCACTCGGAATATATATATATATATATATATATATATATATATATATATATATATATATATATATAATCAAACTACAAATATTTTTGTTGCGTATTCAAAACTTAGAAAATTATTTTCACGTAGTATTAAATACAGTAATCATAGTTATTTTCCATTTGATTTTTGTTAAGATTTCTCTCTTTAAAGTTTTACATGTGGCAATAACACTTCCGCCCGACTCGCTTGATTCTCCATCAACCACGACACTAGGTATAGTCTACTTGCAGTACCTTTACAATATTTTAACCAAACCAAACATTTGAAAAAATACCCCATGTGTAACGTGTTTTGTTGTTTCTTAAACATGTCGTGGATCACGTGCGTTTCATTATTCTGTTAACATAAAATCTTAGTTTTCGTTCAATTTACTTTTTTCTTATGTTTCACATTAAATTATAATATTGTATATAGGCCTAGTATTAATACGAATAAAAAACAAGAAGCCACTGATAAAAATTGAGCCTACTTTCCTCTACATGAGTGTAACTAATTGTAGTGAATTTCTTAAAAGCCATATGGTCTTTTGTAGGTGTGCAATATGTTGTGGAAATTAGTTGAATTATTCTATAAATATGGCAAAAATGTTCAATTTGCTCACGCGTCACTATTTTGCAAAAAAAATCCGGAGAAAGAAGATCTCTGTATTCATATATAATGATTCTATTTAATACTGTTTAAATACAAAATTTTGTTGAGACGTTTCATAGATATAACAAATTCATCTAAATTACTTATATACCTTATTAAAACATGCCTACCGCACATAACATATGTTAATTTACATACACTACTGTTGCAATATTTACGTGAAATTTTGGTATGGATCGATTGATTGGTCCTCGAGATATGGCATATACATCCATTGTTCGTGTGACGATCTTCATAAATACGAGATAAAAAGTGCAGGTATTAGGACATTCGGTGATTTTCATATAGACCATATAAAAAATTAAATTTAAATCTTTCACATAGTTTCGTATATATATAGCACACTAAGCTAAAATGTTTGTGTACGCCCCATTCAGATAATAGGAGACTTACACACTTGAAACATTATGGCCTTCCACTGTACAACTTATTTGTCAAATTTGAAAGAAATTGGTGGATTATTTCTCGAGATACAGCATATAACTATATTGTTTCATATGGGGCTATCTTACAAAATGGCGGAGAAATGAGGTTTTACATAGACAATTCTGATGGAAACAAAGCATACAAAGTTAAATTGAAATTTGTTTTGCAGTTTCGTAGATAAAAATTCTGTGCTAAAATGTTTATATGGCCGCCATTTTGGAAATATGCCAATTTGGTATAAATCGGTTGTTTTTCGGAGGTATCACGTAATTTTAATTAGTCATCTTGTACTATTTTACAAAATGGTGGAAAAAGAGTTTTTTGGACCCATTTTATGGTTGTAATATATACGGTCAGCATACAGAGTTTCATTGGAACTAATTACATGATTTCGACGATATAACATACTAAACTAAAAAAATTATATGGCCTCCATTTTGAAAAATAGTGTCTGAAATATTTAAAACATATTCATCATAATCTCCCGCAGTATTACCTGTACGCCAAATTTGGTAGTATTTGATCAATTGTTTTCCGAGATGTCACACAAAAACTTTATTAATTCATGTAGCGCTATCTTACAACATGAAGTACAAAAAAGGTTTCTTTTGGCTTACATGATGCATGCAATAGGTACTGTTAGCGTACAAAATTTTGTTGAAATTGGTCAAACGGTGTGGTAGTTATTACCAAATAACCTAAAATATCTGTATGGCCTTTTTAAAAATAAGGGCTTAACAAAGTTTAATTAATTATATTTACTATTGTATATCATATTAGTATTTGCGTACCAAATTTGGCGATAATTGGTTGAGCAATTTTCAAGATCTGATATGAATGCTTTACTTTTCCATGTATCGCTATCTTCCAAAATGCCGAACCGACGGCATATTCACCTCTGAATTCAATGCCTACAACTTGCGCTGTTAGCATACAGAATTTGGTTTGAATCGGCCGAATGATTTTCGTGATATGACATATCACTGAAAATTTTAAATGACCCCCGTTTTTGAAACTAAGTGCCCGCGTGGTCGAAAACTATAGAAGTCAGATGTCCTTACTTATTGCTATATGTGAACCGAGATTTGTGAAATTCGGTATTTCGCTTTCAAAAATTGAAAAGGAGAGGGATACAAACGCACATACACACAGACACACAGACAGGAAAGTGTTCTCATAAGCCTTTCCTTCCTTCCAAAAGCAGGCTAAAAAAGAGGAAATATGTGTGTTCGTAATACCTATTAAGAAATAGTTCTCATGCTGTCATGATGGTATTTGTTTTCTATTAACAAGGAAACAGATTTTCTTAATGATCTGCCTGTGGTGTTGTAAAAGTATTTTTTTGTTTTTTGTCTTGCTGAGTTCTGTGTGTATGGGATTTTTATTTAATCTCACGATGGGCAATGGACAAAATTCAATCATACAATAATATGATGTACTCACCATTGCCATTAAACTTCAGAGATAAAATAGTTCTCATGCAGAATATTATGAAACTGAGCCCGTACGATTGCGGAGCGTTGTCCCTTTGCTGTAATTCCATATACTCGGTCAGTCTTTGTTTGCACGAGGCCGAAAAATAGCTTGGAAGTATAACTTTAGCAAGGCTTTAGAAAATTTGGAAGTTACCATGAATGAACTATACTTGAAGCTGCCACCTTGGAGGGTGGATATATTACGGAGAGTGTGCCCCTTCACAGAGTAAATACGAATACAGAGGCGAAATGTTGGTATAGGCTGTTCACAATAAAGTGAGCACTTTTGAGACCCTAGTTACTTTTCCCAATCAGACATTTTTAATCCTTCAGTGGCTTTTTAAAAATAAATATTGCCATGCAAGTAATGAATACAGAATATATATTCCACCGCAATCGGAAGTTGATGTCTAAGGCTACAATTCAATATATTTATTGACTATTATTCCAAATGAGATGACTTTCAAAAGTGCTCACATTACCGTGAATAGACTATTCTTGTTGCGAACTCCAGCCGCACACGCCAACAAAATAATCTCGCCGGTCAGCAATATGGCGGGATGTAGTTCATTAATCATCTCCTGGAGACTTTTAACTTGCCAGACGGCAGCTCGATCAACGGAGAACATTCAGTAAAACGCAATAGATGGAGACGTGCAAAATTCGCGTAATTATTTGGGGACACGTTCAACTTCAAGCACATGCACATTTACAACAAGTTCGTCATTGGACCCTACACCATCACTCATCAGACACAACTCTAGGTAACTCTGTGCTAGTAAATGAACACTTCACAATTGTGTAGTCCAATCACGTGCAGTCGAGTCAAAAAATGAGAGACGTCACATCTATGCATCAGCCAATGAAGAACGGACGCCGGCTCGAAATATACACAGCACTGTGGAATTTAGCCTGATGCCAAATAATAATGCGAATTTTGCAGGTCTCTAGCAATATAAAATCGAACACGAGGTCAGCTACAACAGTTTCGCGGTGGCCGCGGTGGCTAAGCGGTTAGACTGCTCGCGTCCCGTTCATTCCCCGGCCGGGTCACTCCCGGATTTTCGCGAGTGGGAATCGTGCCCCAGGCGATGCCGCTGGAAGGCGGGTTTTCGCGGGGATCTCCCGTCCCCTCCCCCCGGCCATGCGTTCCGACGCTGCTCCATTCTCACATAATTGCACCCTCATTGTCTCTCAAGACCCCGTTGTTAAGAGCCTCCCATATCTATGACAGTTCAACTCCACAGCTTCGCGCGGCATCAAAGGAATCGTTGCGTCATTGCGCTTCTGTACGGTTGCCTGTCCTGTGGTTGCGCTAGTGTCGTAGGCCGTGTGCCGCAACAAGTGCGGGTTGCGGGTCGGCGACGGCCGGGCAGTTTTCTCCCGCGAAGTGGGTCGAACCCCGGATACGCGAGCGGCTCATCTAGGTCAGCACTGCGCCGGTGGATGGTCACTTTTACCTGCGTCCCCCTCGACAACTTGGTCCACCTTCACTGCGTGATGACAGCAGGGTGCCTCCCCCGCGCACGTGTTACTGCCGCGTGTGTTTTCTGTAGTGCATTCATGTTGTTGAGAGATTTGGGCGGCTCTGAACATTTAGGTGTTAAGAGCCGATGAGGGTGAAATGAGGTAGGAATGGGGAAGCGCCGGGGTGCAAAGGCGGGGGAAACGGGAGATCCCCGAGAAAACCTGCAGACCAGCGACATCGTCCAGGCACAATTTCCACATGCGAAAATCCGGGAGCGACCATGCTAGGAATCGAACCCGGTTCGCCCAAGTATGAGGTGAGTAGTATAACAACTACTCCACTGCGGCCACTTGTAAAGGCTATTCACGATAAAGTGAGCACTTTTGAAATCAACCTTAGGGAACTGTCACTGCCCCTGCCCGAATATATTTTAACGGGCGCACTTAGTGACATGCGCCCAGTAACGTTGGTAATGATGGTTTGAAAGTAGCTCAATATCTCAACGTCGAATAAAAAGTTGTAGATAACCATTTGTGATAGGCTAACCTAAATTATTTCTTTCACTTTAAGTTTATTGTACGCATCGAAGTGTAAAATTGGACATATTGGTAAAATATTCGCTTTTCTATTGATTCCAGAGTTTCACCTGACCGACCCATGATTAAAGTGATGAGGCCCATGACAATGTTAATCATACATAAGGTGAAAGAATACACAGCGTGCATACAAGTAGATTTTAATCAGGGCTTTGAAAAGTGAGCATTTTACCGTGAATAGCTTACAGCTAACTTGACAGCCGCCGGCAGCCCGTAAAAGGGGGGGGGGGGAGAGAAGAGTGTCTTATATTTTCAAACATGTCGCAACCAGTTTTTTAAGAGAACGCATCAAAATTCTTGATATTTTAATGTCTAAATAGTTGCCTCCGACACCTTTTTTACAGTGTAGATTTTCACCGCCTACATTATTCTCTGACTAATGACTGAATATAATAAATAAGATATTCGTTATTTAACTTGAAACAGCAAAAAAACGATAAAAACACTGAATATATAACAAGGTGCAGGGACTATTATTTAGACCTAAAAATGCCTACAATTTTGATACAACATCTGTAAAACTATCTGCGACGAGTTGGCAAATACAAGACGTCAGTGCACCATCCACCTGAAGTGTAAGCCTCTAGTGTTCAAACAGGGAACGTCTGGACGGATATTACAGTAATTTGTAGCGGCTTTCAAGTCGCCAAGCTGCAGATGTTCGGCATTCTTAGAGAGAATAGCGCGTCAGCGTGCCGCCTACACAAGGACAGGAGACGAAATTGTTGTGTGAATACCACGTCGGCCGCCAACCTGCAGACGTCTGTCGTTCAAGTCAAGTACCTGCAGCGCTCAGGTGACAGATTTACGACCCGATCCCTCGGCGCATTGCCTTGCGGGGACACGCACATGACGAGTTTTGATCTCCACACCACTCGCGTCAAGTTTTGATCTGAGAAAAATGGTCCGCTGCTGACCGTATCAAATACCTACTCCCTCACGGCCGTGGGTCTGCTTAAAAAAAAAAAAAAAAAAAAAACAGAACGTATTGTATTATATATTTCCACTTTCTTCTTTCACATTACCAAGTGTGAAATATTTGGATTCATTGACAGTATATTTTTTTCCGGCTCTCTGCGTTATTTCCCGTCCACTTGGTCAGCAGCATAAACAGTTACTTTAATAGTCTTATTCTTGCCAACAACTTCCACAGAACGAAAATTTCAGGTTTCAAACATCCGTAAATAAACTATGCATTTTTTTTGGCGAGATAATAGCAAAAATGTATTTTATCCTAACCAAAAGGACAGGAAGCGATTATCCCATGCGATCTCCCATTAAAATTCGAAGAAACCTCACGTTATATTCTTTAATGTCTTCAATCAATTAAGTGCGTGCTTAGGAGCTGTGCACACAACGAATTAAAATTAAGATCGGACATAATTCCTTTCTAATTACCGGAAGGTGTCTACTATAAACATGATATTCGGTACATAATCACCCTTAGTCTTGTCAGGAACCCATAATTAGAACTCCCACGCAAAAAATGTGTGCGTGCTATTCTATTTCTGACGCTCGATTCGTGATGCAAACCATATTCATATAAACTATCTCTAGAAATAAAACATTTTTTAAAACACGTGACCTTGTAGCTGCCTGTCATTAATGATATGATCTGGTCACTTGGCACACAGCCACGTCATGGTCGGTCCTCGTTAAATGTTCGGCACACCAACTGGATAAGTATACAATTAATTTGTTCTTGAGAATTATTTATATCAACAAACCTACTATGTAGGGCACCAATGCCCATTGTTTAGTCCGTTCATTGTTCCTTTCCTTCTCCGCAGGTTCCCAACACTTTTATTACAGTTTTCATTCTTTCAGCCATGAATACCAGCTACCACAAACATTAATGTTCTCCAGTGTCCATACTGTATTTTTACCACCAGCCTTCTTTACTTCCATAAACTAGAGTCGTTATGGTCTCATTGTTAGAGCCATACTTGCCTGTAGAGCGTTTCATTTCCTTTGGCTTCCCCGTAACGTAGGTAAATGGGTTCGTTTCCTGTTTTTATTTACTCATTTTCGCTCCTTTCTTCATCGCCTGTCGTATTTATTTTGCTGGTCCTTCCACTGTACTCGCCTTTTAAGTGCATTGTGTTAATACATAACTTTCCCCCCACCACTGGTTTCCTACTTCGTTAACCTGCCTCATTCTTCATATGAATGCGTAATTTAGTTTTATTGTTATTGCTCTTCGCGTGTGTTTGCTAATTTTTCTTTCCTCCATTAGTTTCTAGTATTCAACTCTTCCTAACAGTTTTGCACTATACACACTCCGCATGCACTGCTGGGCCAAAAATGTGACCAACTATTGCAGAATTTGAACACATGTACATGCAATTATGCAAAATAAATATATTGTCTATACTTGTGTATGAGTATGGCACACCAGCACAGAAGATGTAATAAAAGTATAACCATAGTTTTGATGTATATTCGAGTAAGATGGAGACTATAAACAAAAGGTTGCAATACACTTTCAGATTGTCAACCCGTAAAAAACAATTCTACTTAAAAGTACGTAATTGACTCCTTTTGCATCGAATGCACCATGCAGCACCAGAAACGTGGCAACCTCTTAAAATACGCGTGTACCTAATAAATATTTTGATATACACGCGCTTTTCAACTCCTAGCAGATATGCAAAAAGGTAAGGATACTTAGAAAACTCACCCTAATAGTATAAAATATTGCAAATGGATAATCGGTGGCAGACAAACATTTTCTAAGAAAAAAGGGCTCTTAAGTTTGATTGAACTTTCAGCTAAGAAACATTGAGCTCCAACTACACTCACGATTAGAGTTTCTCTACCATAACAGGGGCCACGGTGGCTGAGCTATTAGCACGCTCGCCTCCCGCCAGGGCGAACCGGGTTCAATCCCCGGCCGAGTCACCGGATTTTCGCAAGTGGGAATCGTGCCGGACGATGCCGTTGGTAGGCGGGTTTTCTCGGGGATCTCCCGTTTCCAGCGCCCCTTCATTCCGACGCCGCTCCATTTTCACTTCAATCACTCTCATCGGCTCTCAAGACCTCGATGTTAAGAGCCGCCCAAATCTCTTCACTCTTCAACCCCGCACATTAACTTACAATACCTTGCTTTCATTATCGAAAGTTCAGGTACAGCTCTTGTTTAAAGGCTCAAATACGGCGAGTGCAATCTATGTCACGAACAACCAGGAAGGTTGACTCCATAAATTACGGTTGCATTTGCGCAAAGCGGATAACGTCACAGTACTTGGGATACAATTACCCAATTTATTGCATACAGAAAAAATCCGCTTCCATGCTCGTTGACATGGTCGAAGAATTGACAGGCCGAATTTCGCAGGGAGTATAGACAACCGGAGAACAGTACCTTGTCGATGCCACCGAAATTACAATGCCTTATAACCTTGATATGACGTCACTCCCAGTAGGCAATACAATCGCTACGTGACATGTTATGAAATGATTAGCAGCGCGGGAAATGAAAATGATGGGCGGAACGGAGTACAAAATTTCCTTTGCTTTCACTCTGTTTCCATTTGTAAACAAAAGTAAAGATGATCAGACTTATTACTTAATGGTACGATCTCTGGATATATTGACCTATTGTAAGCAATTCTTCTGGTCCCATTTGTAAACAAGAATAAAAATATACTTAGAGATATTACTTAATGATACATTCTGCAAGCCATTTCACAATTATTGTTATTTGTATAGTAAAATACCTTATAACGTAATTATTGTTTTACTTGCGGTAAATGTTCTGTAAACATAACCTCTTTGGTGCATAGTTTGTTGTGTATTATATTTCGTAAAATATATGTGAACAAATAAATAGAATTAAGTAAAAAATATTAAAAATTAGCGTGCGGGATTCTCCAACCGCTAGTCTGCTCTCCCTGACTTAATATTCTCCCTCGCTCAGCTGTCAGATATCCCATCTTCACCCATAACGTCCAAATGTCCGAACCTCTAAGTACCCTCCCCTAGGTCAGACGAGTTTCCCCCAAATTTGAGTATGTTTGCTGAAATATGTAAAGGCATTGAGCCCAGTAGTTAGCCAATAGATAGAAAAAGTGATTTTTCCCGAAAAAATGTTAGTACACGATAGATTTAAATACTATAAGTGCCCAACAGCAGTTTGCCTTCTGCCATTGGTTGCTATCTGCTTGAGAAGGTGTTTTCATATCTTACCGTGCCACTCAAAATTCGACAACATCGGCACGGCTCCTACGTGATTCGCATGCAGCCAGTCAACTCGTTTCAAAAAGTAATTTAGCCAGTCAAGATGTCAAGATACGTAAACGACTCTGTAGTGTTTTGAATTATAACTTGTCTTGAAATATTTTCGCGAAATTTCATGATCCCTACCCATAGAATCATATCTTTCATAGTTGTGTTTGCGTGGGGTAGGCCAGTGTTAGGTACACACGCGCAGGATACATCAGTCTATCTCGTCTTTAGTCTACGGGCATAAACCCCCTCATCCCGAGTGTGACGCCCCGAGCGGACAACTGAGGAAACGTGACCTCACGTGTGGTCGACAGTGCCAGATCAATGTAGACAATCTGAAGAAACTAATATAGTGCGTTTTGCCCACATTTATTAATACGTGAAATGAATACTATCAGTCTCAAAATGTAGGGTATATTTGATGATTTCATAGTAAAAAGAATGTATTTAGGAGACAGTGCCAAAACAGTATTAAAACGTAGATACTATTTAGTAGAAAGTGCCACGTCTCTCTGAAGGCTAAAGGCGAATAGATGTGGGAAAGACACCAATCAGTACACCGGTGGCTTCAGCAAATGGCGGGAACGTCCAGTTGTCTTATACTATATACGACGCAAGAAAAACCGAACACATCACGTGGTCCTACTAGTTCATAGAACGAGATACAAATACGCAACGGGAAATATTAGTGAAAGATATTTGTTTCTTTCCATTACTTATAAACATGTTAAGGTACATATACGGCCAATATGTGGCACACACCCGATAGTTTTCAAATATCGCATCCAAAATACAATTTAGAAAATATTTTAAATTTTCAGCAGTAAACGTTTTTAGAACGTAATTCCAGACACAGCCAATAAGAACATTTCACTTAAATAAACCCAATCCCTCCTTGAACATACTGCGGTGCTTCTCGGGACTTTTCTATTTCACCATCTCTATTGAGGAGAAACTACGACACAAGAGCTCGTCCTGTGTGTGTGTGTTGGCGCAAAGTGATATGTTGGCTCTCGCATTTCGCACAAACACGTTAGCCTGTATTGTCACTGAAACGACTTAAAAACAACAATAATAATATTTCTATAGTTTTAGCTCACAAGCTTCTCCATAGGGTGTGTAGTCCATCCACGGTTACTTCAATCTTCTGTGTAGCACTGCAGAAGTTCTACTTCCAGGATATTACTCCGCCTCATGTAACCAAAGCTTTACCGAGTCATAGGAAATTACACCAAAGGGACAGCGCACCGCATTCGTGCGTATTCAGAGTAATTGCATAAGGAGTATTTCTTACCAGGCTTTACCAACGCACTTATTTTCTCACTGTATTTATTCATATTAATTGGTAATGAAATAATATAGTTTATAGATAAAATAAAAGTAAAAAGTTCGATTTAATAAGAAAAATAAGTATAGGATGTTCACGGTAAAGTGAGCACTTTTGAGGCACTAGTTACTTTTTTCATTTCAGTCATTTTTTCTTCTTTAACATCGTTTTAAAATATTGCCACGTAAGTAATAAACACTGTGAACATATTCCATGGCACTCGAAGTTTAACATCTGAAGCAAAAATAAAATATATTTATTGATTATTATTCCAAATGAGAGGGCTTTCAAAAAGCCTACTTGGAGTGAATAATTTGTACCTATCTTTATGTTAACATCAGTTTAAAACTTTTGGGATACATGACATATTAAGGTAACAACCAAGCACATCTTCCATTGGGTGGTTTTTCAAAGGTTATTAAACCTTTGAAAAACGAAGTACTGCAAATCTTGTCGGCTTGCGTGACTACACAAAGGCAGTGAAATTCAACTGAGTCCTACATACAATTACTTGCAAAAAAAAAAACCGAATATCTTGTCTCAGGCGGAACACAGCTACCACAAAGGTGAACGTGACGTGTCAATTATGTAACTTCGACTTCACACATTTACGGTGACTTGCCGCACCTGACGCCGCAAACATAATTTATACGTTTATGGTTTCCAGCGAAGCAATAAGTGGTGGGAATGTTTATTACTTAGACATGCTGTGACGGCCAACAGATGTTTTTACCTACGAATCACCTCCAGTGCTTGTAACTTCTGTAAACCAGAGGATACGCGAGTAATAGTAAACACTGATCCCCTGCGAGTTTTTGCGGTGTACAACCGTCGGAGGAACAACTGCGGAAGATCGAATACGGCTTGGATTTGTTTAGCTTTACGGTTAGTCTAACCATGTAAATATGCACGCGTATTATTTTCTTGCTTCAAAAAATTACAAGAGATGGAAACGTAAATAAAATAGCAACTGAGGAGTAAAATTATTACATAAAATAAAGGAAGTCAGACATCATAATTACAATATAATCATTTACAACTGAAATTTCTCACATTGACATTAACTTTTCTGCTGTCATAAATTTTCATAGACGACGAAGTAACCATTCTCTACCCAGGGGCCGCGGTGCCGCAGCGGCTAGAGCCCTCACCGCCCACCAAGGCGAACCGGGTTCAATTCCTGACGGAGTCGCTCCCGGATCTTCGCACGTGGGAATCGTGCAGTACGATGTCACTGATCGGCGGATTTTCACCTTCATCGGCTCTCAAAACTTCAATGTTGAAAGCTGCCCAGAACAGCTGTTGCACATTACGGAATTGTTAGCTTGCAGCGGCAATTATACCAATCAGTTACGGAGATAAAACTTCAACAAGAAGTAGGTAGGTTGTCCCCTACGACCGGCGACCGGCCCTACAGCTCGTTTAAACTCCAAAATTCCTTTACCAAACTACCGACTGTATTCCCGAAAAGTAATCTAAGGGATGAACGCCTACTTCGGAAAACCTAGAAAAAAACTTTCACGTCATCGCGTATACATTGTTACAAGGCCCTCCAACATAACTAAAAACGGGAGTGTTAAAACGCTATGCTGAAATGTAATTTACCGATACACGCGATCTAGAATATGCGACTGCGCCGAACTTTTCTTCCCTGGCACCCAACCTTGCACTTAACCGGCACTACTACAGCACCACTCGTAAAACCTGCGCTGCACAACCGACGAAATAGACATTTCCCTACCCCAGTTAAGCAGGATTTACAACGACCCTTCGCGTCCTTCCGTCATCCGTCCCGTCAATCACGTGACCAACAGCCAATCAGAAGTAGCCATCAATTCTATCCGTCCGTCCGTCGAAACCTTGGCGAGCTTTAACTTTTGACGGACGAACGGATGAAATTACAGCCTTCTAAATTTGCAAGTTTTGTTATGCGTTCATCCCGAGTTCTTTACAAGGCTGTGTAGTGTGTGTAGTGTTTCGTTTAGCTGTCTTTTGATTTCATATATTTGTTTATATAACTGTATAATGAAATTAAGTTACTTTTTTCCTAAAGATTTTTTGATATTTAAGTTTGGAAACACGAGTCTCTTTGGTGCAATAGTAAAGATAATTAATTTATACTTTATATGGTATGATATACGTACGTATATAGTTGTTTTAGGATCTTAGAAATACAATACCGCAAAATATTTTCAATTTTCATGGAGAATGTTTTCCTATTTGTAAGCAGTTTTGTTTTTATTAGCTTGCAGTAATGAACGCACGACTGACGTACGAAGTTTGGTTGTAAATCGCTCGGCTGGGAGACGGATGAACGTATGACTGACGGACGCGACGGGCTGTTGTAAATCCTGCCTTGCTCTTTTGTGTCTCTTTACACTCCTCCCCACAAAATTTCTTACAGTATTGAAGGCACATCACCCCAATCCTTGTCCTCCTGTCACTAAACGAAGTACCAGTCAGATGCCCGGACACCACTGAAAAATTACCAAAATCAAAAACCAACAACCAGGACTCCTAGCGAGACGGGGACGTCTCGTCTTCGTGGCATTGGGGTTGCTGTTATATCAGCGTGAACGTGCCATATATTACGTCGTCGCCTGAACCCGCCCTATCAGTTAAGTACAAGCCAGGAAGGTGGTTGCTGCAAACGGGGGCGTGCCTCGCCAAACGCTAGTAGGCGAGGGACCCCCCCCCCCCCTCCACACTACCGAACAGGAAGCAGGGTGGATTGCAACAATCGACGCGAATACCGGGCGTTACTGTGTGGCAGGCGGCGTCTTTCTCCGAAGTGACGCCGATCAGAATGGAGCTCCCCAGAATCTCGCTGTACCGTTTGCCGTAACCCCGCATCACGTGCAACAGCCTCGGGATTCAACGCAAAGTGGGGCAATCCCAGTTACTTTGAAGTTGTCATTAGGTTATCATAATTGTTTACAAAGTGCTCCGCCGATAATATACAGCTGCTTGTAATTGCAATGTTCTGTTAACACAATAATATACAGCTGCTTGTAATTGCAATGCTCTGTTAACACAATAATAACCAGGCTTTATTCCAGATAGTCTTTCGTCAATTTACCCACTCAGTGCTCTACCTCTGGCTACAGCCCCATTATGTATCTCAACCATAACACCTCCCCCCCCCCCTAGCTCTTAATTACAAGTACGGCCTGAAGGCATACGTTTTAACAGACTGCACCGGACTCTTCTTCCCACCAGTAAACTGTTCGGGTCATAAATTCATGCCGAATGACGAATAGACTATACACCAGTTCTGTAACCGAACTGCGCTGAATAAATGACGAGTTCTTCTTATTTAAAGGGAATCCCGTTACCCCGGCACGGACAAACTGGTCCGTATAGTTAATTAACTGGAATGTCAGTAACTAGCACTTTCACTGGCTGAACCAAGTAATTCAACTCTAGCGTAAAATGCGTATTTCGTACAGACATCACGTTTCTAACAACTTTTAAAATACTGGTTTTTAATACCCAGTAGTTGAATACGAAAAAAAAAAAAATTGGCTGACTCAACTATTAGAAAGTATAACTGGGAAGAAATTGAGACCAGAGAAGGGTACCTCGAGTGATAACGTGCTTATTGAGATTATTCAAAGGTTTTACAAATGTATCAAATAGCTGTGATTAAAATGAATGATTAGTTGTATGCAGATACTAAGCAAATATGAAATATTAACCCAAGGCTTTTACTTTTAAAAATGTGTTAAAAAATATATTAGGCACTTTGGCGACGATCCAGGCTTATGGAACCCAAATGACTTGCGTGGTATCCACAAATGGCGTCGCAGTTTCGATGAGAGTCGCTGCACCTGTTCTTGAACATATGATATATTTCGAGATATGTTATTTATCGGATCAGCGTAAGGCGGTGAGTTAGGTGGATTGTGCTGGGTAAGGAGTTAGGAGTGTCTGGCGATATATGATGTATTTTAGTTGCTTCAGATGGATTAATTACTAATACGGGAGGGCGAGAGCCGTCCAACTGATGAAGGATATAATTATTCAGTATGAGACAGAGGGGCGGAATGGGTTAGAGATTAAGTTTTAGCACTGGGACGGGATTTTTTTTTTTTTTTTTTTTTTTTTTTTTTTTTTTTTTTTTTTTTTTACGCAGCCGCTTGGCTACAATTAACTTTCTCGGACACACCCTCCCAACGTGTTTTCACTCGTGCTAGGCCGCGGAGAAGCGTGGTGCTCGTTGCCAAGTTTGAGAAGCTAGTTATGCAAAGCACACGCTACTGTTTCCAGGGACAGGTCGGACGAGAGCAGAGAGGAACTGGTCTAGTGTGGCGACCCGCTGTCGAACTGGAGTCCGCACCGACGAGTCAGCAAAATCGATTACACAGGGAGGAATTAATTTCCACATATTTCTCCCCGCTTTTTTGACCAAGATTTACGCATATCGCAAAGATGCGACAATCTCTACGTTCATAAGCTCTTCTCGCTTATTAAAAAAAAAAAAAAGGTAATTCAAGAAAGTTAAACGTAAAGGTAAACGTTACTGAAGAGAGAGCCAACAAAAATTTCGGGAAGAGTTACGTTTCATAGTAAGACATAATTATTACAACTGACCTAACGACTCATGAACTGGCCCTTAGTGATAGTGTAGATTAATGTGAAGAGCCACGAGTATTGCGCGAATTCATTCGGAGGCGAGGTAGACTCCAAACACTTGTTCTTTTCTCCTACTGTTGTGATTGGACGACAGTTCTTCAAACACGCCCCATTTAACTGCAAGCCAATAATAAGCAGTAGTGTGAGAGAGTGTTTAACAGTCATGTACAGAAGCATTGCATGATCACAGCAACCAATAAGTAGAGCCCCGAGTTTTTCGCGATTTCATTCGGGGACTAAGTGGACTGCAAACACTTGTTCTTTTTCCTGCTATTGTAATTGGAAGGCAGTTGTTTAGAGGCGTCCTCTTTACCTGTGAGCCAGTAATAAGCAGGAGCAAGTAGTATGAGTGAGCGTTGAACAGTCCTGTACAGAGGCCTCACTTGATCGCATCAACCAATGAGTAAACAAGTGTGTCTCGAGTGTATAAAGGGATGTGAAGCCTAGCCTGCCGTCAAAGCAATCCGCGAAATACTCGTGGCTCTACAAGCATGTCTCGAGTGTATAGAAGGATGTCCAGCCTAGCTTGCTGCCAACTCAATCTGCGGAATACTCGCGGTTCTATTGTGTCAAGCTCGCGACACGCACAACGTGCAATGACGACGCGCGCAGCAAGAAGTTGGAACGCCGTTCGCCAATCAACATCTGGTAACATACCCGTCAGTTGGCAGTCCAGCCAACAGCGCAGTCCAGCCAACAGCGAACCTTCCGCAATGTGCAATAACCGATCAGATACAAAGTCCATTCCCGGAGCCTTGCCCAACCAATCAGAGAATGGGTACACACACACACACGTCAAAATAACTCCCTCGTCATTTCATCCCTCTATACAGTCTATTCGCGGTTTCTTCGCGCTTTTTTTAATCAAACCTTTGAAAAATCACCCCATTTATAACGTATTTAGTTATTTCCTACATATGCCATGTATCACAAGCGTTTTATACCTCTGTTAACATGAAAGTATCTTATTTTTCGTTAAATTGAAATTTTACCTATATTTTATTTATAAATTATAATAATTCATTAATAATAAATATGAAGAAAAAAACATTGAGAAGACATGTGTGTTAATAGCGCCTAGCAAGAAATAATTTTCAAACAAAATATCTTTACAAGTGAGTACACACGAACTCGGTGCGTTTTCTTTTGGTGTAATTTCCCAGACTTAAATAAGGTTTAGTTCGCACGAGGCGGAGGAATATCCTGGAAGTAGAACTTTAGCAGGTCGCCGTGAATGGATTATACTTATCTACTCTATGTCACCAACATTTCACAACATTTTAACACTGAATCGATGATAAATGTTTGGCTCCGTCCTCTCTGTGTAGACTTCTGTGCATAACTGTGTAGCGTAAAACTCGAACTTCTAAATTGTTTCTCCAGGAAGTTAATTTTGTGACATTAAAAAAAATCTTGTTTTTTTCTTTGACAAGTTGCTGATGCGGTCAGCTACGACGACAACGCTTACACAATCATGTAGCCTAATGACATATACTGATATTTTACGACAGGCCTCGGTGACAGGTGCGATAAATACTATGGTACTCTCTCATGTGACCCTCAAAATTACGCTCTTATATACTAACGCAAATATATGGTAATTTATTAAAATTGCAATCTTATGACTACATGTTGATTATTTGAATAATTTTGCATTACAGATCTGTATTATTCTAATATCTTAAGAAAAACTCATGTGAAGGCTGTTCACGATAAGGTGAGCACTTTTGAGACTGCCCCTACCTGCGTGTATTTTAACGGGTGCCCTGAGTGACATGCACCCAGTAAAGTTGGTAACGATAGATGGGAAGTAGTTCCGTAACATAACATCGAATAAAAAGTGTTAGGTAATCATTCGGGATAACTTAAATTATTTCTTTCGCTTCCTGTTTTTTTTAATACATCGAAATGTAAAAATGAGCAAATTTGTTAAATGTTTACTTTTCTAATATTTTCAAAGTTTCCCTTGACCGACGCATGGATAAAGTGATAAGGCCCATGACAACGTTAATCTTACATAAGGCGGAAAGAATACACAACGTGCATACAAGTAGATCTTAAGCAAGGCTTTCAAAAGTTCTCTTTTTACCGTGAATAGTCTATCAGCGCCTTAAGTATAGAATGCAAACTAAAAAAAGTGGCCGGTGAACGTAAAGTTTTCTTGGATCGAATTAGTTTTATTATTACGACACTCCTCGAGCCTACTAAAGGCAGTACGTAATTTCATGCCATCCTGATGGGGACTGCCGAATAGTGAAGCTACCATTTTAACTTTAAGAACAAACTCTGCTACTTACTTCTTCTACGCCAAGTAACACTAATAAAATTAAAGCAACTTGCCCAGTCACTATAATTTACATCTGTTAAACATATATTTTTGAAATCGTGTTCAGGAAAGACAGGTTTTTAAGCTCTCCCGATCCTCTTCTGGGCGTGCAAAGACCATATATAGAAAGAGAGTTACATTACAGAAAACGGAATGCCATATGCTAGGAGGAGAATTACGAATTGCATAAAATTGGCAGCGTTGAAATTTAAAATTCCACCCTTAAATAATTATTTTATTTGACATCTTTATTGAGCTACTGTGGAGTGCGCAATAAATTTTTCCCAGAGTTCTTACCGACATAACGGAAATACGAATCTTTCTACGGTTGTGGCGCGTTCGTATTAACTGTTCGAGTCAAGCGTACATGTAAATAGACTGGAACCCAAGTGCTAATGACCTGAACAACCTCCCGCGAGCACTGAACTCGTTTAGGTACACGTAGAAAAACTTTCGCATTTATTTTAAATGTTGTACACTTTGTACAATATTTATTAAGTGGTATTATACGACGAATTTAAAATAAATATTTAGAACAGGAATGCAAAATTAGAATAAAATAATATTTGACGAGTCCATTTCACGTATTACAAAAACAGATGTGTAAAAACTACGGAATTTTAACGCGTGGGACCACAACGGCGTCATTTGAGTTGGATCCCATTTATGCTTCATTCCTTACATGCTGATCTAAAGTGAGTAATTTTACATTGCTGAGCAATCCTTCCCCCCTCCGCACAAACCAGGGTACTTGCCTTTTCTCAGGATTTGCCTGATATATATATATAGTAGGATCGTTATTTTCAGTCCCACATTGCTAAAAAATATTATGCGAACTTCCTAACCAGTATTTACATATTTTAACCTATAACTACAATGGAAAGTTTGCCACATAGCAGGCTACACATGTAGAAATATTGACCTTCCCTCATATATAACTTCGGTAAAACTTCGCAATCTAGTTAATTTTTGCCCGGACGAATGTAGAAAAACTATCATTAATGTTAGGATAGGTAACTCTACCACTCATGCTTGCTGAATACGCATTTACACTGATGGAGATACATTTATAAACAATCTATGAGAGGTAGTGAGGGATTATCTGCTATAAACAAAGAGATGAGGAGGTATTATGTTTAAAATACCATTAACTAAACTCATTTCATTTAATCTTATTTCTGTGTAATTTTGTACATATTTTCTAGAAGTTTTATTTCAGTGTTACTGTTTATTAACGCTCGAAATGAAATGGCTATTAAGTAAACATCTTAAGATTAACTTAAAATCTGAGCTCCAAACCAGAGGCAAAACTCGAACCGTAGACTGCAAGTACAACCCGGAATCTGTTTCTTGATTCCAGGTATCGCACATTTTAAAATGGAGAGTGATCTTTAAGCGCTTAATCCCAAACAGCATCTGTTCGGAATCTTATTATTACTACGCTCTCATGGAAGTGTTCATCGTCATGCTAATTAACAAATATCGTAAATTCAAAAGCATTTGTATGAAAACCTCTTAACTCCACGATAATATGTAAAAGAAATAACGGCAATAAATCAACTAGAGAGAAAGCCCGTTGTCCAAAATAATATTGTTCTCCAGTTTCCATATATTCAACAAGGATGGTATATATCAATTGAGTTTTTTTTTCCGTCCTGTGTAAAAATGGCCATTACGGATTACGGAGGTACGTGGTATACTGATTAGCATTAATTGTGCTAATAGTTTATCTGTGGTTCGCATACCTGAGCATACATGAACGCCTTCGAGAGACGTAATCTGTTAGGAGCCAGGATACCCTGGCAATTGTATACATCCCAGCGCATATGCGCTGAAGGTTAATGAGGCGGCGTGTAGTTTCCCCCTCGTGCCTTGGACTGTCACGGATCTCAAAGCGGCAAAGCTCTCATTTCAGTGTTGGCAAGTCTGAACAAAACCTCGAATGCACTCTTCTACAGTAGTTCCGCAGATAGTAGATGGGTGGTTGAATTCCACCACTTGTTAATGTAAACCCTGCCGTGTGAGTGATACACACAGTGTATAAATTCACCATACCCAAAACCAAATGTTCGAGGCCACAATGAAATATATTTATTGGCTATTATGGTTGATGAAACAGCTTCGAAATTGTACACTTTACCGTGAACGACCTATACCATGCCGGAAGCATTCCCCAGCTCGTCATACTGGAAGGTGAGTGGCCTGCCGTCGATATTACTGCGGCCCTTATTGAATAAGTACGTGGTGAAATACAACGAAAGCTCGCAGATATGAACCAAAATGTCCATAACAATATTTGCAGTGTTAATTATGTGTTGAGGGTTGCACGCTACAGTTGCTTCAAGTACGTGATTTTTTTTTCTTCGTGCACTCTTAAGAGATTATTTGTAAATTTACCACATCAGTGGTTCACGATAAAGTGAGCACTTTAGAAATGAACCTTAGGAAAATGCCACTGCCTCTGCCTGCACATTTTTTAATGGGCGCACTGAGTGACATTCGCCCAGTAAAGTTGGTAACGATGGATGGAAAGTAGTTCCATATCTTAACGTCAAATAGAAAGTGTTAGGTAACCATTTGTAATAACTCAAATTAATCCTTTCGCTTACTGTTTTTGTTTAATGCATGGAAATGTAAAAATGACTAAATTTGTAACATATTTACTTTCTTAATAATTTCGCAGTTCCATTTGACCGACGCTTGAATAAAGTGACGAGGCCTATGGCAATGTTAATTTTTCACAAGGCGGAAGAATTCATAACGTGTATACAATAGATCTTAAGTAGGGCTGTCAAACGTGCTCCTTTTACCGTGAAAAGCCTATATACGTACAGTGACAAAGCGCGAATGGTAAAATATTCTCCCATACATGTATGGCAACGTTCCTATAGTTGTTCAGGAAACAGTCAAATGCGCAGGGAAGTTCCCAACTTTGTATAGTAGCGATGCTAAACATTCCCATATTTTCAGCCTGATACGTAGAACTAATTCCACACACTGTATAGGTATAGGTTAAAAACTTCCGTTTAAAGTTTAAGAAGTTTACCGGGAATTTTTACGGTGTACGGAAACACACTGCAGATGCGTTAAACCGATTCTTTCTAAAACGTGTATTTCAGACAGTTGCAAGACGTTGTGTAACATTAGATACCGTGTGTCGCGAAAGATCCCCTAATTGGCTGGACTGCCGGATGGCGAGTGACGTTACCCGGAGCTGATTAACACTTTGAAGTCGGCAAACTTTTACCAGCTTTAAAGACAAGCTATAAGTGATTCGCTTGTTTACATCGCTGTAAGGACGCCATACCTCTGTTGGTCTCTTTCCTCTGTTACCGTCGTCCTATTGGTCAGAACTGCATCAGACGTTTGTTACTGGTCGTATGCCAGCCAAGAAAGTGCGGAGTTGGCAGTCCACCGTCCAAACGGTATTTCGTAATGAGCAGTATTTACAGTCTACCGTGCTCATTTTAGAAACTACGAAAATGATTCTTTCTATTTGCGAAAATAGTCTGTAATGCTGTTATATCGTATTTAAATCGTGATAGAAATAAGGCAACAGAGTAACTACATCCAGGTCAGTTTTGTGTTTCATGTGCAAAAAATTATTCTTATACTAGTTTTGTATAGTCTTTAAAGTGTTAGCGAACGGTGTCCCGTCATTTTCCTAGGCAGTGAGGTCATTTTGGTGGCTGTTTAATGTCTGTATAGGCTTTTCGCAGTAAACTGAGCACTTAGAGAAAGCACTGCTTAAGATATATTTGTATGCACGTTGCGTATTCTTCCGCCTTATAATTAACATCGTCATGGGTCTTATCACTTTATTCATGCATCAGTCAAGTGAAACTTCAGATTTATTACAAAAGTAAATAATTTACTTATCTTGTAATTTTTAATCTTTAATGCATTAAAAAAAAGAAGCGAATGAAAAAATTTAAGTATTCATAAATGGCTACCTTACACTTTCCATTCGGCGTTAAGATAAGGAACTACTTTCCTTGCATCGTTACCAACTTTACTAGGAGCAGTAACTTTTTTCTAACGTTGATTTCAAAAGTGCTCATTTTATAGTGAATACTCTTTATCCTTAATTCTGTGACACGAACGTGACGTCTTTAGTGTGCATGTTCACCGAAGACTCGGGTTTAGATTACTTTTAGCTTGTAAATCTTTCAGGTTAGGCGAATTCTCCCCCCCCCCCTCCCTCCCTCACATTTTTTGAACTTTTTAAAAACATTTCTTTGTGGTAAATAACTGCCAAACAGTTTCTAGAATCACTTCAGGCTAAATATTGCATATTTACAGCGCAGTGGTTTAAAATACATAAATTGTTATTTATTTATATCCATGTTTATAACAAGATTTAGTCTACAGTGCTTACTTCTCAAAATTCAACTTAAATTTTGCATATCACTCAGTGACATGTTGTAGATTCTTCTCTATTTTACGTGCTAATGTTACGAAAAAAAATTTTGGCAACTAGTTTTTAAAGAAAAATTTGCAAAAATTACAAAAAAAAAAAATTACAGTAATTATAACTGCACGGTCAGCCTTGGTCGATGCGTGTACGCATGGAAGACGCGGGGATAAAGTTCACTTTCACGCTCGTGCCAGATTCGCTCTTGCCTTTATAACGACACGCCGAACTCACGTACATATAGAAATAAATACGTCATATACCACGATGTAAGGATATAATACGGACACTGCATAGCTGTACGGCATATTCATGAAATTTAAAGTCATGCGCCGTATTTGTGTTAACGATAATAATGTCCTTTTTAAAATAGTGTACTTGCATTTTTTATGCCTTATCATTGCATATATGTTAATTTTAATAGCATGTCTTCAATGAACGAGGTCATCGCAAGAAAACTCCTAAATGTATATCTTCCTTCCTGCTACACGCAAACCTTTTATGGTGGTTATAAACACGAAAGGGAGGAGACGTAATTTCCTTTTTTATTCCATGCAAATATGCCCTGGCGCTGCAAATATCGTGTGGCGCCGTACGTTAACGTTAACAAATGGCCGAAAAAAGGCAGAGCGCGTGACCGCTATGAAACGAGTTTAACACCGCAATCTGCACGCCGCATAAGAAGACAACTTGGGTTTTGACCAAACCGCATTTTTGGCTACGGGGAGTCCTCTCCTAATTAACACATTGAGGTCTGCACACATTTACTGGCACTTCAGACAAATTAGACGGGAGTCACCTATATCCATTACTGCAAGAACACCAGTTCTTTTGATGTCTGTGTTAAAACTCGCCATCGTCCTATAGGTCCATGCCATTAACTTTATAGCGTTTATTATTGGTCGGTCGTCGACCAATGGAGAGCCGAGCTGATATTGACTCAATCAAATGTCCTTTATCGTATAAAAGGATTTGCAGTCATTCATGTCCCTTTGAGTGGCTATAAAAAAAAGAAATTCTATTGTCAGCTGTCGTGTTCTTGTGAGGTCGTGTTAAACACTGGACGAACAAAGACCGCACATATGCGAGTTTCGTTCTGAACAATACAGAAATTTTAAAATTAGCTTTGCTCGAGCTACACTTGAGCATAGTTTACAAAGTGTAAAAATTGGTAGATGGCTTTCAACGCCTTGGCAGCCAGTTTTCCAACGCCCGTTAAAGTTAAGTAAGGCCTTTCTATCAACAAATATATAAAAATCAATAAACTTTCATAGATAGAGACCTATCAATAATACTCGTTGTCTCTAATTTAAAGGGTCTTATTCCCTATTCTCCCCCGTTATTTGTAACTGTTACGGAAAGTTGAATTTTACGTGCCCGTGCTACATTTGCCAAATTTCTTCATTGATTTTGTGTAATCTTGATGTGCAGACATATACTGCATGAAATCACTTAACTTTACATTTACTTACAATCTTGTCATAGCTGTGATCATTTATGCATTGTTCTGCGTGAACATCGGTGAACCTCAGCAACACGTGGCGAAGATAAAAACACAGCAAGAGCGATACTTGTCGTTGCGGCCTTTAAATCTGCAGCGATTTGCTGTGTTATCGAAAAGATAATTAATTCCCCACGTTCCTTGAATGTTCCGACGATTAATGAAAAGGGCAATGCGTTCAATTGCTAGCCCGCGTGTGACGCGCATCAACCATTCGTTGGGTCGCAAAAAACGCGCGAAGAGATGATGCAGTGGCACACGCCGAGAAATTCCACTCTTTGATATCCTCGCTATGCGTTGTTAAACGGAACAGATTTCGGTCTCGTAAAAGACCAACTATAAATAAGAAATATGCGAAAATGTGCATTTATGAAATAGCTTAATCGCTTAAAATTTCCATTTCATACAAGTAGCTGTAACTTCGTCATATACTATTCCAGACACATTGTGTGTTCACATCCGTCATATTAAATGCTTTAATATATTTGAAGGAGGGGAAAATAATTGTGGTGGGATGGTCGTTGAATCCGAGCATTGCCGAGAGAGTGAGGACTCGTAACTATAGTACATTGAAAGACTGTTCACGATAAAGTGAGTACTTTAGAAATGAACCTTAGACAAAATCACTGCCCCTGCATTCATACATTTTAATGGGCTCACTAAGTGACGTTCGCCCAGTAAAGTTGGTAACGTTAGATGGAAAGTAGTTCTATTCCTTAACGTCGAATAAATAGTGTTAGTTAATCATTTGTGATAACTTAAAATTATTTCTTTCACTTTCTGTTTTTTTTTTTTTAATGCATCAAAGTTTCTTAATAATTTCACAGTTTCATTTGACATGCGAATCAATAAAGTGATTAAGCCCACGGCGATGTTGATTTCACATAAGACGGAAGAATACACAACGTGTTTACAAGTAGATCTGAAGCAGGGCTTTCTAAAGTGCTCATTTTACCGTGAACAGCTTATACTTCACGAGGTGGCTATGTAATTCCCTTCCGTTTGTTCTTGACCGTGGCGTCGTCGTGCGGCGAGCCAGTAACCTTCGCTAGTCAACGCTTTTCCTTTTCACCCATTCCTCTGCCAAAAATAACGGAAAAATTCAGATCTCAGGTGTGTCGGCAAAAGTGTAAGCAAACAAGCCTGACAAAGGTTCGCCGCACTGATACGGCTGCCAAGTGTATAGCAAAAAAAAAAACAAAACATTCAAAGTAAACACCATCACGTATGTCGTTTAATTATACCGATATATGTACGTAGGATGATCTAAATTAATTGCAGCTGAAATAAACGGATACGTAAATAGTTTCCAGTATAGTCGCAATTGTGGGGACGTATCACAGAAACTCTTTTGGTTTAGGACGATTCCACCTACTGAAAGGCACGGTCATTACAAACAAAACAGTTAAAAAACCGCCTGTTGTGAAAAGTGAAATTACTGATGCCTTCTTTCGAAATCTGCTTATTTTCCTTGATGCTCTATTGCTGCACCCAAACGCTGTGCGTCCATTTTTGCTTCGTTGCGAGGCTTTTAGAGTAAATACAAGTACGCCGGTAACTTGAATAATATTTGTGAGTAATTTCACACAAAATTACTTCCGGACTTCGAGTAAAGATGTAAAATTAATTAAAAACACATTAATAACAGTCGAGCCATGCTTTCTTCTGGATGGAAACAACAATATGGTGTGTACCTATATGGCGGACTTATCCCTCCCCTTGACATCATTCCCCCTAAAACTGGCGCCCGTCCGTCAGGCGGTCACGTGATCTTCGGCCAATCGCAGGGCAACTTATTTCCTATCCATCAAATATATCTCAAACTTTAACTTTCGACGAACGGACGGGTGGGACACCGCCTTCTGATGACATTCCGTAGACGCGAATATGCTCTTTGAAATAACATGTAAGATCTTGGTGGTAAATGCAGGAATTTAAAACGTAAACAATAATTCAGTATAAAATTTGATCACGTAAAAAAAAATTATTTTCATTTCCCCAAAATGTTTCTCTCTTAAAAATGTATTGCCAAATAAAATATACCTTCTACGAAAGATCGAGTTGCTAAGTTGTCACGCTGAAATTTTGCCTGGCGGAAGGATCGACGAACGACGGATCGTTGTCAGACGCTTTCGACTGACGGACAAAAAAAACCAGACGGATGACTGATTGACGGACGGGTGAGACGGATGTTTGTAATCCCAGCACTGCGGGTAATTTTATTTTTTGCCCCTCCTGTGCCCCCCCCCCCCCCAGCACATCTTGGTGGTGTGTGGGTTTCGCTGTCTTGGTGAGTGAACGAGCGAGGACTAGTTTTGACAAACGGTGGCAGTGCCGTCAAATTGCGTGTTCGCAGAGTTACTTCGTGTCGGGCGAGCAAGCAAGCTGAAAAACGCGGAGAAAATCTCTAATGGCTTCTTTCCTCCTAATGATGGCATTGCAGAATAGGCAGAGTAGACAGAAGAGGAATGATGTTATGGTTTCTTTGTTGTGGACGTGTCGATTCGTCGCTGGGTTCTAGGAACGGACCTTGTGACTGACTGGTAGTTGAGGTGACGAACACTCTAAATTCGAATCATTGAAAAATAACCGATTCACAGTGAAATTAAACTGCTCGAATCAGTGAAAGTGGCTCCACTTAGCATCAGTGGTAAACCACTGATTGTTTCAGTGAAAAATTTCACTGATTGAATTAGTGACATGAAACTATTCCATCGATTGAATAAGTAATGGCCGACTGCAGTGGCGAATTAAATATTTTTTTTTTTATTGAATTTAGCCACATAATTACGTGAAATAAAGACATTTACGATAGTTTTGTTCTTACATTGCACAATTTAAAAAATGTAAAAATATTCTGGTAGCTAGCCGGGATTGAACTCGCACGCCATTTCCACTTCGCTTTTATGCCATTACCTTACCATTCCCCCCCCCCCCCAGTAGTAGTTGTGTGAAAGTGACGTTGTCAAGCTCAAGTTTTACCGACTTGCCGACAAATTCCCAGTGTGAAAAGCGAACTGAAGATCTGCTGCGGACGGGACGCGGCGCGAACCCACGACCCCTCGAGTGCAGGTCGGCCATTCTTCCCCTGAGCTATGGGAACAGGGCTCCATCTGCGCTACCAAGTCAAAGTGAAAAATCAGAGGAAATTGTATGTTTTGCAGTTTTTAACGAAATCGTGAAGATTTAAATTGTATGCCATTACTTTTCGATTTGGTTTAATCGGTACTGTTGGAATTGTTAAAACGAATAGTATTCATGAGTTCTCTCTATTCGCCACATAATATGCAGTTTAAAACTTCAAACAGAGCGTTGTGATGATTACATGAACATCGAAATGAAAGACTGAATGATCATATTACGAATAACATTTTATAAAGTATTTTGTATTAGTTTTATTATTTTATTCGTTGTTATTTAACTTTATACACGTTGTTTTAACGATGATTTTTAAAAGTTTTAAAACGTGACAGCCATTTTAAACGCTTTTTTAACCGATCCAGCAGTCAAAAAAACAAGCCACTGAAGGAAAGCTGGTTTTTTTTTCTTCACTGATTCATCAGTTAAATTCACTGAAGTGACTGTTGTCAGTCAGGTACTGTTGACTGATTGAAACAGTAAAAGTCTACTGATTCAGATTTAGAGTGTACGGCGTTCCGACATGATGTTGGCTAGTGACGCCATTTTGCGGGCACGTGCGGCTGGAGTTAGCAATATAAGCGACTTTTTCACCACCCTACTCTTAAGTTCTCTGGTCGCGCGGTAACATTTGCTCCCTTACTGAAGAGCTGACGAATGTTTCCCCAACACTTCGGGCAGGATACATTGGAGGACCAACGGAAGAATTCGAATTTTTTTTTACACTTTTAACACAACAACGAGTTTTACCGTACCTGGCTACATCAATTCTCCATAGTTATCCAGACATATGTCACGATTCGAACATATACTCGTCAGCTATCTTACGTGTCGGATAGCTGGCATAGCTGTCATATGCCTGTCGAACAGCTGCCTGTCAGTCAGGTGAGCTTTCGAATAGGTTGCTGTCGGCCAGCTGGCTCTCTAACAGCTGACTGTTGACTAGCTGGCCTAACAGCTGCATGTATGTCACGTGACGTGTCGGGCAACTGTCTGTCAGCTTCCCACTTGAACAGCTCCATGTCGGCAAGCTGACCTGTTGAACAGCTGATTGTCAGTCAGCTGACTTGTCGAACAGCTGCCTTTCTATCAATTGCATGTCAGACAGCTGCCGGTCGGCCAAACGAAGGCATATTTTGTGCCTGCCAAACAGATGACTCTCGATCAGCTGATACATCCCCCCCCCCTGTTTTTTGAGCATCGCGCAGCCAATAAAGGAATGGTTTAGCCAACAACAAAGCAAACATCACGCCATTTCATCTCTGCATACTTACGTATTCTGTGTTCGAGGGGTGGATACTAGCATGTCTTACGTCATGTAGGCAAGGTCCTTGCCACATGCGTTATATTACCTCAGAATACGAGACGAGGCACATCCAGAGGTGTTTGTTTTACCTAGTTGCGGATGCGGCAAAAACGAAAAGAGCCAGAATCCTCCTAAGTCACCCTTGTCACTTTTTTTTTAGAATCCGTCTAAATATTTCTTTGAGGTATAAATAAAACACTGTCACATTCATTGATATCATTTTATAGTCTATTCACGATAAAGTGAGCACTTTTGAGGCCCTAGTTACTTTTTTTTCCTATCAGGCAGTTTTTTTCCCTTCCATCACTTTTTTAAATCAATGCTGACATGCAAATAATAAACACAGTGTATATATTTCACCGGACTCAACATTTAACGTCTATGGCTACAATAAATTTTTCTTGTAAACTCTTATTCCAAATGAAAGGGCTTCAAAAAGTGCTTACTTTAACGTGAATAGCCTTTAATGATATATTCACATGGCAAAACTACAATCTGGTCTGCATGAAGTGATGTTTTAAAACAATACGTTGTTCGAATAGTTTGGTTGATGCGCGTTTCCAAGAATCCTAGTCACCGAAGTCCATTAAATATCATAACGACTCGCTCTTCAATTGGGGCCGCGATGGCTGAGCTGTTAGCTTGCTCGCCTCCCACCAAGGCAATCCGGGTTCAATCTCCGCCCGGGTCACTCCGGATTTTCGCATGTGGGAATCGTGCCGGACGATGCCGTTGGTCAGCGAGTTTTCTCGGGGATCCCCCGTTTCCCCGCCCTTTCATTCCGGCGCTGCTCCATACTCACCTTAATCACCTTCATTGGCTCTCAAGACCTCGATGTTAAGAGTAGTCCAAATGTCTTCACTCACTCACTCGCTCTTCAATTGTTACCAGTCCATTGTTTCAAATGTAACAATGCAAGTGCCCAGTTGTGTGCGGCGATGTACCGGAGTGCAGCATCCTCGGAGAGCATGAGACTACGGGCAGTGTTCGAGATGAACATACGTCGGTGGCGTAATGAGGATGCCTCCAGTCGCGGCGCACCCTGTGCGGCGCACCTTTGACCCTGAACCATTGTGCGGCACGTCTGTATTGCTACTGGGAACACTGGTAATGCGTGCAGGAACGGCATGGCATTGTCTTGAGCGAGGCTGCCTTGCATCAGAGAGCTAGTTGGCTCAATCCGAGGCCGTCTGCAAAAGGGGTGGTTTTTAATCCCCATTTCGAGTGCATGCTGGTGCAGTTCCTTAAAATGCAATGCTAGAGGATTCATCACATGCTGAATGTTTCTATAGGCTGTTCACGGTAAAATAAGAACTTTTGGAAGCCCTGCTTAAGACCTACTTGTATGCTCGTTATGTATTCTTCCACCTTATATAAAATTTACATTGCCATGAGCCTCATCGCTTTTTTCATGCGTCGGTCAGGCGAAACTGTGAAATTATTAGAAAATAAACATTTTACAAATCTGGTAATTTTTACGCTCCGGTGGATTAAAAAAACAGAAAACGAAGAAAATTATTTAAGCTATCATAAATTGACACCTAACATTTTTTATTCGACGGTAAGATATGGAACTACTTTCCAACCATCGTTAAGATCTTTACTGGGCACATGTCATCCAGTGCGCCCATTGAAATATATGCAAGCAGGGGCAGTGACGTTTTTCAAAGGTTGATTTCAAAAGTGCTCACTTTATCGTGAACAGCCTTTTCTTGGGGATTAGAGATGGATAGCCAGCATTCCAGCTTCTTTCAGCGAATCTTACTTTCAAAGCCGCCAGTGAAAAGGTCTCTCGGTTTCCTTCCGCCATCCCTTCTTCCCTGTCTCACTTGCTAGTTCCGCATTGGACACATCTTATATTACTCTGCCAATAAAGTACGCAGCTCCTTCGTAATAACAGTTCTTCTTGAAAAATTTCAGTTACAATATAGGGAAATATAACAAGGAAGCATTTATTAGCAGTAAGAGTATGCTCCTAAATAATCAAGTTTAGCAAATAACAAACTGGAACATGTAAAACTTTAAGTACAAAACCTCCAAAAAAGCGCTACTTCAATCACAAATAACAAATTACACACAAAAATTACAACGTCAAGTGAGACATTTTCTATAAACTGACTTGACATATTAATGTACACCGTCGCGCAAGGCGGAAGACCAAACAAAGTACTGTTATCGACTATGTTATGAATCCTCTAAAAGTATGGCGCTAATAATATCGTGTTGCATCGAAAGGAATAACGAGTATTTGAATGGCCGACGACCGTACCAGCGTATGATATCGCAGATGTCAGCTTGGCACCTGGCTCGCATTGTGCACGCCAGTCGTACCACTGCGCTGTGCTTGGCCCAGTGACGGGCCATCGATAAGTCACCGAAATTCTCATTGTCCGTCATTCCAATGGAGAAGTCCGTTTCGTTTCCGCGCAGCAGTAATGAGGTTATCAGAGCTATCTCCGACAGAGGAGCACTACGAGGGCAGATGTAAAGACGTCTGCAAAATCCACCACATAAATTCTATTTGCAGTTGGAGAAGTAATGGTGTAAATATTCATGCTTTCCTTGTCGAACGCGATTGGTTGAACATGAGGCGATCAAGTTCACTATGAATCACACATTTTTGTTCACGCTCTAAGCAGACGTATCTTACGTACACGGAATTGATCGCGAATCGACCTTTGTTGCCTGATTGAAAATTTGGAAGGCCTATAGGAAAAATACGTGTTAATGAAATTCTTTTTTTCTTTTTGCGGTTTTGTTAATGATAGACGAATACAACCACGCATTTTTTGAGCAGGAAAATACGTGGTTCTTTGCCATCGAAGCCGTTAGTAACATTAATGTCTAGCCGGTTTCGTGGCAAGATAAAAAATGATTATAATTAAATAAAAAATTACTGAAAAACAAATTGTTAGATTTGTCTCGAACCGGAGATTGAGAGTATCATTTCTCACACTTAGATTTTCGTTTCAAGTTTATATTTTGCAAATTGGTATTTAAAAAAAAAAACGAATTTCATTAGGACGCATTTCCCTATACCAAATGTTCGACCGGGATACAGCCTTAAAAGCCCTGCCTACCGACTTGCAACAGCGGAATTAAATAGAAAATTTCACGCCTCAGTGCGTTAGTTTTAAAGATAGGCGTTCCACAGTAAACGCATTCTTAACGATTTTTTTTAGAAGTTCCCTACAGCGGAGATGTTTCCATGACATGTACAGTCTGTTTGCAAGAAATTTTTTTAATTTATGGTTTAAAAATAAAAGTAGCCTACATACTGCCTATCCATCTACTGGAACTTTACGTTCGTAGGGATATTCTACTAAAAAATTCGCGAAGAATACATTTTGTTTGAAAAGCCTTTCTTTAAAATTAACGCACTGTGACAAATTCTCCTTAACATGGGATTTCCTATTGAAATTTCGCAGCTGCCAGACGGTAAGCAGGGCCCTTAAGGCCACGATCTCCCATTTCTACAGCTTCTGCGAGAATTAGTTTTTTGAACCCTAACGAGAGCCGATATTCTAAAATCCTGTTACAATTTTGTTACAATTGGTTTATATTATGTAGTCTAATTTTTTCAACACAAAAAACTATAATTTTAACTAATTATTAAATAAACGAAATTTTCGTTAATTAATTAATTTTCAGAACTTTGTTTACCGATATACGCTCTTACGCGCAAACAACGATTTCACAGAAAACGTTTCAGTGCATAGGACCCTTAAGCGGGCACCTGCGCTGCCACATAAATCAGCGGCTTAGGCGCGCTCCCCAGGGCCGGTTTTCGCGCGGCCCGCCGCCTGGTGCTCGGGTTGCGGAAGGTGGGTGGCTGTCGATGGGGGGGGGGGGGGGATAAGACAGATGGGGCGACGTGGGAAGCGTGCTTCCCCCCTGTCCACAAGACAAGGCGACCGGGAGGGCCCTGCTGAACACTCCCGGCGACAACGCTGCCACGACCTCTCAGCACTTGCCACTAGCGGAGTCGTGTTTCCACGGGAGAGAAAGCCGCGTGCTTAGTGGACCCTCCCTCTCCGTCTTGCGTGTCGGCGGATACCCGCTTCCAACTCGCAGCGGGAGTTTATGTTGCTGTTCGTTCCTTTTTATCCACGCCGATCAGGTTTCGCATGTGGGTGCAAAATTGTCAAACAATAAACTGCGTATTCTACAACATACCTTTAAATATCACCAATGAATTTTTAAAATACTGCTGTTCTTGTGAATAGGCTATTCACGGTAAATTAAGCACTTTTGAATGCCCTGCTTTAGGTCTACTTGTATACACGTTGTGCACTATTTTGCCTAATGTAAAATTAACATTGCTAGGGCCTCACCACTTTATTCTTGTGTCAGTCAGGTGTAACAGGGAAATTATTAGAAAAAAAAAATTGTTCAAATTTTCCCATTTTTGTACTTAAATGCATTAAAAAACCTTAAAGCGAAAGAAATAATATAAGTTATCACAAATTTTTAATTAACACATTTTAATCGACGTCAAGATATGGAACTACTTTCCCTCCATCGTTACCAACTTTATTTGACGGATGCCACTCAGCACGCCCGTTAAAGTATATACAGACAGGGCAGTGACTCTTTTCTAAGGTTGATTTCAAAAGTGCTCACTTTATCGTGAACAGTCTTTACATAAATGACCCACCTATAAAAATATGTACATTATATCTCGAAAACTACTGAACCAATAGTACTCCGTGGCGACATATTTGTTCGTTATATATATAGAACGTCAAATATGTATCCAGGTCCTCCATTCTGTGCGATAACGCCACACGAATAAATAAAGTTTTTACGTCATATATCGGGAAACAATTTTCCGATTCCTACCAAATATGGCAAACAAGTGGTACTGCGATAGGTAATGTAAACTGATATGTTTTAGGTATGTCAGATACTCATTTTGAAAATGGTGGTCATATAGTTGTTTTAGGTTTGTATGTTGTATCGTCGAAACCATGTAATTAATTCCAGAGAACTTTGTGTGTTGGCTATTTATATTACAACAATCAAATGTGTATAAACAAAAAACATTTTTGTCTGCCATTTTGTAAAATAGTATCAGTTAATAAATTGAAATTATGTGATCTTCAAAAAAACGATTTCTACCAAATTAGTAAACAATTGGCACTATGGCAGGCTATGTAATTTTATGAATTTTGAATGGATCAGAAGTACATATTTTCAAAATGGCGGCCATATAAATATTTTCGATCCGAATTTTTTATTTACGAAACTGCAAAACAAATTTCAGCTAACTTTGTATGCTCACAGTATCAGTTGTATCCACCAAAATTGTCTACGCAAAGCCTCATTTCTCCGCCTTTTTGTAAGATTGCTACACATGAAATAATATAGTTTTTATGCCGTATCTCGGGAAACAATCAACCGATTTCTTTCAAATTTGGCGAAGAAGTTGTACTGTGGTAGGCCACATTAATTTATATGTTTTGAGCGTGTCTCTTATTTTCAGAATGGCGCGTATACGAACATATTAATTTAGTATGCTCTATCTACGAAACTATAGAACAGATTTAAATTTAACTGTGTGTATTATTTTTCTATGACAGTAATCGAGTGCGATAACATATAAACTTTTTGCCCTCCATTTATAAAGATCGTCACATAGTCAGTTGATTTTTATGCTATATCTCGAGGAACAACTAACCGATATGCATACAGAGAGCCTCCTTTGTCGGATTTTTTTTTTTTGCAAAGTAGTGTCAGGTGAGTAAACTGCAAATTTTATCATATTTACGGAATAATTCGACTAATTTTCACAAAATTATGCACGTCTACACCATGTAAAGTTACATGTTTTAAATGGGGTCAGACAATGATTTAAAAAATAGCAGCCATATATATATATATGTATATTTTCATATGTTTGGCATAACTATTTAACGATTTCAACAAAAACTTTTTATGCAGACATGATCTGTTACAAACATCGCGTAAGAGTTTTTTTTTTTTTAAGCAAGTTTGTAAGATAGCCCCATTTAAGAAAATTAGTTTTTTTATGCCATATCTCGGAGATCAATCAACTGATTTCCATAAAGTTTTTCACACACGCAGCATTATGATAGGCCATGTAAACTTATGTGTTTCTGTGGCTCAGAAACTTATTTTCATAACGATGGCCGAGTAATTACTTCAGGTTAGTGGACCCAACTCTATCATTGAAAACATCAGACTGATTACATCTGAAGTTGATGCTACGACTCCTACCTCCGTGATGCAGTTGATTGCACGCTAGCTTAATTTTACGACTTTTTCTGAATTCGAATCCCAGGTAAGGCACTCGTGTATTTTAATCGTCTGTGTACGGTTTCGCATCTTTCTGGTTTCATCTCTAATGATATTGCTGCTGTCAATGTCCATCTACCATCTAAGCTTTCAAGAACTTTACTAAAATTTTATTAGCACCGATGTAGATGAAAGCAAGCTCATTAGTTATAAGTAACTTATTGTTTTATTTTTATTTTCGTAAAACTATGAAAACAAAATTTGTTGGCTAATTAAACTGTGACAATTTTTCCCTTGCTGTCACTAATCTCTCATTGATCAAAATTATTATAGCCGCTATTATTCGGCTATTGTTACTAGTCACTACTTCTGTAAGAGTAATGAATTTTTATGAAAATATCTTTTGACTAGAAATATAAGCAATTTAACTTTGTTTCACCCAACTGCGCTTGCGGAACAAAAAATATGTGCGGTAGAACCCACCTGGGCAACCTTTGTATATTTTAACATCTTTTCCGTTTAAATAATTTCTGTAAGGTATTAAATAAATATAAAAATTTTAGAATTTCAGGTATGAACGAGCGTTATTAAGAAGTATGTTTAAGATTAGGTTTTCTCTGAAGAATATTCAATACGAATGTTAGATTTGTGCAGTGCAATGTGCTTCTTTATAAGGCTACATTGTATTTAAATATCTGTCCGTTGATTTTAAAAAAATGTGTTAAACGAATGGAAGAACAGCCATTTCAGTCATTCCAGTAACTGTAAAAAGCAATAATAGTTCTATTTATTTAACTTTTCTCCTGCTTTTTAAGGCTCGTGCTACATCCGTAGTGCTACTGTTTTCATAGCAGTAATCAACGAAAGAAGGAAATATTTGCTGTGTTTAATGAAATATTAGTTTTTTTTTTTTTTTTTTTAATATAATTATCAAACGTATTGTTATGTATCCGCGCTGCACACCTTCTCTAGACCCGGTAATTGTCTCTTCCCAGACCCGAAGTGGCGTCGAAGGCAGAGGGAAGGGGGCATATCCTGTTCGCGCAGTTTCGGTATTCACCTGAACCAGAACACCTCGGGAGAGTTTCCCGTAACAGAAATTAGGGTAGCTATTGAGGCTCTTCATCGGTAGAGACCGGAAAAATTCATGGATTCATCTCGGGACAAGCTAGTCTTCAAAACGCGTGCGTTTATGTAACTTCAGCAATTGGTCCACACGGTGTTGACACCTCCTGGAGAACGCCGGCCCAATCGTGGCCTTCCACTGTGACAGCAGACAACCAATGTGCAGCCAGTATCGGCATTTTTTTTACATACGACCGTTCAGTCTAGCCTAAAAATAGTCGAACTCGCGAATACATCAGGTCTCTATTCAAAGGAGTAACTGGTGGCGGGAAGAATGATTTCGAATTGCTCGCGTAGATATATAAATACCGCCTCGCACCTCCAGGATGATAGTTCTTGTGCGGCCTGCTGTACCGGGCAAGCGGAGTGGTCGAGGACAGCGGACTTCGAGGCGACGAGTATGAAACCTCACAGCGACAGCAAGAGTATGCGACCGCTGTGGATGATAGAGTTCATCGTGACGTACTTCCAGGGATCGATGCGTGCAGTTAGACTGTTGGGGTTGCGCGGGGGTGCTCCGAGGATAGCACTGGCGAGCGGAGACTGCGATTATTCCGTGGGTCAAAGCAGGGCCGGCGCCAGCTATTTCACCGCCCTGTGCAAAATTATCATTGCCGCCCCGCCCCCCCCCCCTCAAACTTTTCTTTTTCGCGAGATAGAATTAATTCCCTGTAATTGGAAAATATATCTATGCACACAAATAAAATTATTGTTACCCCTAACATTCAGTAATAATATGTAATATATTCTTTTACCGACAGTATTCATTGTTTCTGCTGTAAGGTATTACTTTATTAAAAGTAGGCCTACTAACTACTTTAATTGTTTAAGACTTAATGACTTAGAGAAAGTCACAGTAAGGAATAAGGTTAGCGGTGGATTTTCGTTTGGATTTTTGTTTTTTATTTTCCCCGTCGATTTCCCGCCATGCCGCCCCCTTTGGCCTGCCGCCCTATGCACTTGCAAGAGTTGCACCTCCAGTAGCGCTGGGCCTGGGTCAAAGACAAGGTCAAACTGATTTTTAGGAAAAAGTAGTTTTAATATTGCAAACATGAAGCATTAGAAATTAATACTCTTTTTGTTTATTAATGCGTCTGTCATTGTTTGGATGGTGAGTATTGCTGTGAAATAGTTATTACATATTTTATTGTAGTAAATTCCCGTTAAAATGCATTCACTAGCGTAAATAATAGGTGCACATAGTATTTGCTGAAACAACCATTTTGTAGATATTAAAATTGCGCGTGTTATTTCGTGTGTAATATTTAGTGACAGGAAATTTTCGTGAATTGATTAAATGACACGCTAGATTTAAAAACATATTTTTCAATTGACTTATAGTTAAAGTCTATTCACTATAAAGTGAGCACTTTAGAAATGAACCTTAGAAAAAAAGTCACTACCCCTGCATGCATATATTGTAATGTGCGCACTGAATGACATTCACCCACTAAAGTTGGCAACGATGGATGGAAAGTAGTTCCATATCTTAACGTGGAATAAAAAGTGCTAGGTAACCAATTGTGATAACTAAAATTATTTACTTAGCTTTCTATTTTTTATGCATAAAGTGTAGAAATTAGCAGATTTATAAAGTATTTGCTTTCATAATAATTTCACAGTTTCATTTTACCGACGCATGAATAAAGGGATGAGGCGCATGGCAATGTCAATATTACATAAGGCGGAACAATATACAACGTGTATACAAGTAGATCTTAAGCAGGGCTTTCAAAAGTGGTCATTTAAGCGTGAACTGCCTATAATCAGATACGCCGTGGACGACTCTGCGCCAATAACTAACCGATGCCTAAAAGCAAGAACCTAATCACATGCTACGTTGTCAAGGTTAAAACGGCCTCCTTATCAAGACGGGAGCCAATGAATGAACAGTTAAAGCTCGAGTGTACGTACGACCGTGGAATCTGCATTACAGGTCATTTTATTTGCAAAATTGTTTAATTAGTTTATGACTTCTACTTTATCCAATAGAGCTGTGTGCAGTCTATTGCAACAATTTGCATAAACAGAAAATGTTCTGAAGATATGTTTGGGGTCTGGAATTTTTCTCAACAAAATGTAATTTTTGGCAGACGGGCTTCTGTATTCTCTTATGTAAGATTAACCTTGTAATGGGTCTCATCGCTTTATTCATGCGTCGGTCAAGAGAAACTCTGAACAAATCTGCTCATTTTACACTTCGAGGCATTAAAAAAAAATGTAAAGAGAAGGACATAATTTAAGTTGGTACAAATGGTTACCTAACACTTTTTATTCGACGTTAAGATACGGAAATACTTCCCATCCATCGTTGCCAACTTAACTGGGCTCATATCACTCAGGATGCCTGTTAAAATATATGCAGGTAGGGTCAGTGACTTTTTTCTAAGGTTGATTTCAAAAGTGCTTACTTTACCGTGAACAGCGTTATATATATTTTTTCTGGGGTAGATTAATTAAGCGTAAATACGTCTCTATTAAAAATTATTACTCGTGCTGCAAATCGTCATTTTCTGTTTCTCTAAAATTGTTCTTTTAAGTAGATGACCTCCAAGCTCAATTGTTTATGCTTTAAAAGTAGCTGTAAATATTTTTACACGAGCTGCAAAGTGTAATTTCCAGCGTCTCTAAACTTGATATTTTAAGCAGGTGGTGTCTCTGATTCTGCAAAACGATTGGTAATTTCCTCTTAAATAGCCTAATTGTCGTATATCTGATCTGTCAGTATGGCTACTTACGGGAATCGCTGTAGCAATTTTGTGATAACTTTATATGAAGCAACTCCTTAACAATTTTAAAAGAAGATTACTTTTATCGCGCAGGTATAAATCCAATACCATCCGCAAGTCTCTGCGTATTAAGGAAAATTTATTCACCGTGTAAGATACTGATTTATCATGCAACATTTATCCTACCAAGGAACTTAAAAAAAAAAAAAACAGGTTTGAATAATTTTAGACGATAAATTACATCCACTTTTATTTTTTTGCGCTCCGAGATAGTAAGTGTGATGGGGCAAATGCGGTTAACCTAGTAGGTCCATTTATTGTTGAAAAATCATTTTGACACATAGTTTGTCATGCACACAAATACGTATTTCTTGCGTGAGCAAAAGCAACATAACAACGTCTGAATATATTTAGTTTAATGCGTTATTTTAGCTGGAAGACTGAAATTTTATACTTCCGACAATTCACCACGAAAAAGTTCTTTGGTTTTTAATCCATCTTCGTTCCTCTGTTAGTTTCAGTTCTTCTAAGAGCAAAAATTAACTGCTGCCTTATTTTTTGTTGCTTTATTTGTATATCAAATATTGAAATCGCATGCTCCTTCTTTAATGAAACTTCCAAAGAACATATTCCCGTTTTATTTATTAACGCATTAAATAGTTCCGTAATATGCATAAGGATAAACGACAGGCAGACTTATCTTAAATTAGTTGTTTTCTTCTGAGACTTGACATCTGGCTTTGTTTATTATGTTCAACTAGTCAGGATAATAGCAATTACCCGTTACTCTGCTGAGTGTATTAATGTATGTAATCAAAACAAGAGCTTATGGTTCTACAATTATTGCCATGGCATAGGTTAATAGCGTTTGGCTGGCCTCTAACACATATTACTGTATGTTTAGTTTAGGTAATGCAACAAATACTTTAAATTGGCTGTGATAGTATTTGCTTAGGTGCATTGCAATAATCGTATAATATAATATCATTTTCTTTAAATAGGGATTGTTAACATATTTTCATATGCAGCGAACCATGGGATGGAGAGAGGTAAGGACGTGTAGTGTTTTTGTATCCATGCATAAAATTTAAAACGACACACGCCTAGTTATAGTTATGCGTTACTGAAGTTCAGTGGAGTTGGGTGGAAATATTTGGGCGGCTCGTAACATCGTGGTCTTGAGAGCCGATTAGGGTGAAGCAAGGTGAGTATGGGGAGGCGCCGGAATGCAAGGGCGGGGGAAACGAGAGATCCCCGAGAAAACCCGCCGACCAGCGGCGTCGTACGGCACGATTCCCATATGCGAAAATCCTGGAGCAACCCCACCGGTAATCGAATCTGGTTCTCCTGGGTGAGAGGCGAGCAGTCTAACCACAATACCACCGCGGCCCCGTCGTTACGGAACATTCTAACCCAGACTGCAGGACTTTTATTATACAATAAAAATTTTTTGGTCAGAAAGCGTTTCGTTCTTATCAAAATAACAGCGGTTTAGAAATTATATATATATATATATATATATATATATATATTAGAAAAATAAATAAATAAATTGTGGTCTGTGGGTTCCTGGGTTTTCCTTGGTTCTATTTTGCGTACAAAACTATAACCAAACACCGAAAACTGTTAATTCCCCCAAGTACGAGTAACTGACGTTTGCTAGTTATACTCTTCGAAGACATTTTTTTGAAGAATTGTGCATGACCTTAGTAAACCCAGTGCTGTTCTGTTGCTTGTTTCCGCGAAGATAACTCTGTACTTTTTAATTGGTCGTACGTGAAAATAGCAGAAGCACAACCAGTAAATATGAAATCCACGGAGCATAAACTGATGAATTCCTGTAACCTGGCTCGCCACAGTAGGTAATTTAATCAAAACCAGATCTTCCGACATATATTGTACTGGCTGCACAACCGGTTGTGGTCTTGTAGCAAAAAAAAACCATTTAAGTAATTGCTGATAAATTCTTCTAAGCAAACGCGTTCCAGTCGTAGATCAACTGTGAGTACTTCAAACTCGTTCAGTAATTGTAAAAAAAAGAATGCTTTATTTAAGATATCATGGTCCATGAATAATGTATGTGACGCTAACAACAGAAAGGACCTTTATACTATTGCAGTATGAATAATTAGGGAACGTTTATTACTTCCTGCAAACCCGAGTCATTTTTTTAATAATGCCGTTCAATGATATTCCAACATGTTCAAAAGATACCAAAATCTTGATTGGAAATAAGAGAAATTCTCCTGTTAAACTTACTACACCCCAATAAAATATTGTTGCAATTTATCTCTCTAGAAATTAAGAGGGCTATACCAAGTTCGTTAAGGGATGGAGGTCTTAATCAAATAAATGAATTAATTATAATTTCCTTATTTTATTTACAATAACTACAGCAAAATTCTCTGAACTCAAATTCTTACAATGAATTGAAATCATTTACTGTTTACAACTGTCACCAATAAATAAAATTTATAATTACGACAAAGAAATCAATGAAATTGAGTAATTAAAATCAGTCCCAGTATACAGTCTATCAACGTATTCAATTATTTTTATAAATTATGCGTCCATATTTGACAGTTGGAATATTTACAATAAAATCAGTATTACACTTCCATTCAGTCCCATCTCAGTTCAGTCCATGTCCCGCCAGTCGCAATGTTCTAGAATCCTCCAAGCGCCCTTATGCACAGTAGGCTTCACTCGTCGGTTTCACACCCTCCCGTCCATTCACGCCACGAATACCTCGCCCGCCGTCGCCCCGCAATCTCCAGTTGCCGTCCATACTTCACTTCCCTCGCGCACACTCGCCAGGCGTCCTCCGTAAAAGAATGCCTGCCGCTGGGTTGCGGCAGTATATATATAGATCTTAGGCCACCACCTAGAATCTTCGCCAACTCGCGTGATGGGTAGCGGAGGGCTGAGAGCGCCAGCCAGTCTCACCAGAACATTTTTGCGTCGTCGCTAAACGTATCGGAAACTCCACCACGCGAGAGGAGGTCTGTGACGCCAGCAAGTCTCGCCACTGTTGACATACACGGGATTCCCAGAAGAGGGCATACAGCCAAGAGTGCATCGTTCCAAGAAAGAGGGGAGGGCGAGGTGGGTCTCCAATTACGGCGCGGGGCAGCGTAGTCGGTGCCAGCTGCAGCACGTAACAATATAGTCTGGAGTTTGTAAGCATGGTATTTTCAAATAACAGGGATAATTATATAACAGGTGGTTCACGATAAAGTGGGTACTGTTAAAATAAACATATGAAAATTCACTGCCCGTAAGTGCGTATATTTTAACGCAAGAAAATACTACTACACTCACTGTTAGGTCGGCCGCGAACTACAAGAAATTGTTCCATGTTTTAGCATCTTAATAGTCGCGTAAAGTTAAACAATTTTTGTCGCTTGCAGTTCAGTTTCTTTTTGTTGTATGTAAATAATAATAAAACTTGGCGTGATCGTAACACATTTCTGTCTGTTCCGGCCCACGCTCCTGTGTCAACAAGATAACATTTCGCGACCAACGTGATTTTAACTGTCAGTTTTTAATTCCTGAAATAAAGGATTCATTAACGAAATAAATTAAAACATTCCTAGACTTGTTCTGAGTGCAGTGCCATCGTTTGTTATTACTTTTTGCTGTGTCTCCACGTATTTTCTTGTCTCAGAAATGTGTAGCTGCAGTTTCATGAAATATATTGCCATCAGCTAGGTCTTACGTGTTTCATATTCGGGTGAGGTTATCTTCATATCAGTGCAGGTATTTAAATTTTCTAAGCGAAGATTTTTTTTTTCTTAAGGAATGAAGTAGGCCTTAGCAAACATTAGTGTTACATGCTTTGAAAACTGTCTAATTGGATCAATTTTCACTATATACTTGCTTTGAGTGACAAGTATTACTGTGGTTGTATACTGTAGAAATTGTATCAGTTCTGTTCAGCTATTTTGCTTCATTACTACATGACCATTATTTTCGTAGTAACACCCGCCTTTTGCCTGTGTGTTGTTAGTATTAAAATATTGATTTATGAGGTATTTATACATTGTCATTCTACTCGTACATGTTGGTAAACACAAGTATTGCATAATTCAACGATTGTTTAATGAACGTTGTCTTGTATGAAGGAGTACATAGAGAGATTTTCAAGGCGAACGTTCGAAACGTCTTGGCGTTGTTTTTATAACGAAAAAAAGTGATCGAGTGAGTGAAGAGATTTGGGCGGCTCTTATCATCGAGGTCTTGAGAGCCGATGAGCAGGACGCGAGGTGAGTATGGAGCAGCGCCGGAATGGAGGGGGCGGGGAAGCGGGAGGCCTCCGAGAAAACCCACCGACCAGCGGGATCGTCTGGTACGATTCCCACATGCGAAAATCAGGCCATCGAATCCGTTTCGCCTAGGTGGGAGGCTAGTAGTCTATCCACTGCACCACCGCGGCTCACAACGGGAAAAAAATTATGTTTAACTCTTCTGCTATTCTGTTTACAACCTAAACTAAACATATTTCCTTATGACCTCGGAAGTATTTGCCACATTTAAAATCATTAATTGATATGTAAACATAAAAATAATTGTGAACATCTTACAATATTCACAACTGAATATTTACTGAAATTATTTTTCGTTGTTTATTTAATGAGTGTGCTGCGGTTATGTGAGCCAGTTGATGTAAAGACTAGCTGAAAGTCACATGGCAGTGTTTATTTTGATAGGTACGCGGAAAGATGCATAACCAACGGGCTGAAAGTACACACTTAGCAGGGCTTTTAAAGTGTTCACTTTACCACGAACAGCGTTTATCTTCATTGTAACAACAGCGGGATTATTACACATGACGCATGCGTTTAAACAGTGACGAAACGCATCCAAGGTGCATATAGTACCAAATGCATTATGTTTTTGACAAATTAAAAATGTTTCACACATGGCATGTAAAAATTCGCTCTCGTGCTATTTCTGAAAAGTTCTTAATTATACTTTTCATTGTCGCAGGATTTGTGGAAATGCAATGCTTCTTTAAAACGTTACGATATTACGTATTTGTTTTCAATTTGGTGCCTCAATAAATTAAAGTGTGTTAATGTATGGGAGACTCCTCGTATTGAAATGCATTAAGCGGAATATTTAAGAGGTGATAATATTTCGTCGCTTACCGTTCGGTTTAATAAGCAGTGAAATAAAATCCACTTCTTAATATATTTTTAAGTTTATACTTTTCCTGAAGCTTTATAGAGTAACGGATTATTTTTAATGAATAATAATTCTGTTTAGTTAGTTTTTTTTTCGCAAGTGTGCAGTGACAAGACATGTCCACAGAAACACGAGTTCAGACATCATAGCGCAGTAGAATTCACATAATTATGTTTGATCTCAGCCGGCTGTGCTGACTGCTTGAACGAGTCTCTCGTCGTTCTCAGCCAGTTTGTATAACGCACGAGGTGTGTAAAGAAAGGATGGGGGAACAGCGGAATTAAGACGACAGAGGAAATGGGAGTGCTTGGGAAAAACCCTCCACAATGCGATAGTGAACACCGCCCTACCCAAGTAAGTAGCGCCATCCGAAATCTTCCACTTACTAAGATTATCGTGCTTTTTAACGCTTCCTGCTTTCATGGTGATATACGATACTCGTGGAACTAGTTATAGAACATAACAAAAAAAAAATAACACAGACATAAACAGATTACAAATATAGAATGTGGTGGTTCAGCCACTGATGTTATCATAACATCTTGGCAGTTTAATGGACACTATCTAATATACTCAAATTATCTATAGAAAGCATAATCTGCGATGCTGCCTATGGCTATACAAATACGAGTTCCGGATCTACCAGGAACAATAATTGCACGGATGGCCTCAAAATTGGAGATTGGCATCTGACCACGAAATCAACCGTAGGTGCCTCCATTGCCATGTATCGTGACCAGGAATAACGAAATTGGTGAACAAGTGGCTAGCCTTTACAACAGCGAGGCCTAAGTCTCGACACAACACAGCAGATTGCCATATGTATTATTAATGTAATACTTCTAACCCGATAAAATATAAGGGAAATATACCAAATATACTCGGGCCTATGGTTAAGGTTATTTATTTATGGCTATGCAGACTAATCAACGCATCGTATACGTTTTGTTCGTATCCCATCAATCGTGGTTGGAGCTACCTTGCACCATGTGATCGAAAGATTTTTCATGCAAATAACTTCCGCAAGCTGAGAACAGAATTACAGGTAGTATCGTTGTGAAATATTTTCCCACTGTGTAGAGGTACGATGCTATTGCACAGATGGGGCACTGTAGATTATATTCCAATACTGGTCCACGCTTGGTTCAAGTGTAGTACAGCCGCCTATATTTCCTGCGTAGCCAACTACGTTTGTAGGTAAATAGTCCAATAACAATGTTTATTACTTCATACATATGCCATTGAACAGCTATGTGGCCAAGGAAAACCCCAGTGGATTGCATTTAAAATGTACACGAAACAATGCCAAGACTAGCTATTGTCGACAGATATAATTTTTAAAGCGTAAAAATAATTTCGCAAGGAATTCAGTCAAGAGTTCTACGAAACCAAGCGAAACAAAACGAGAAACAAACGAACGAGTAACAAAGACAAGACAACGTATACGAATACAAGCAAAAATCTGTAGACGGCTGAATGAAGGCAACACAGGCTAACTCTGAGGCGAAGACAAATATGCAAGATCGACACGTGGCGATGCAACGAGGACGGTTCAGAAGTACACAGTTTTGTTAGTGAACCGTTAACGAACTTACGGGAATTGGACTCTGTTCCCGTCTTCAGGCAAACTGTCCACGTTTTTTAATGTAATCCTCTGTGTTCTCCTTGGCGACATATCTGTGCAATGACTTAGTACCGAAGTAATTGTTCAATAAATCACTTACCCATGGGACCGCGGTGGTTTAGTGGTTAGACTACTCGCCTCCTACCTAGGCGAAGTAGGTTCGATTCCTGGAGGGGTCGTCTCCGGATTTGTGCTTGTTGTGTCGTACGACGCCACTGGTCAGCGGGTTTTCTCGGGGATCTCCCGTTTCCGGCGCTACTCCATGCTCACCTAACTTCACCCTCGTCGGCTCTCAAGACCTCTATTTTAAGAGCCGTCCATATCTCTCTACTCTCTCAATTAACCCCCATCGCAAGTATCATTCAAAGAGGTAAATATAGTTGAGCAGCGCCAGCATTTACCTCTGATGGCAGGAAATCTATTTGGAGAAATGACTGCTCTCGGAGCAGACAGCAAAGACAAGGCACGACATACCTTCACACTGATAAGTCACGAAAGAACGTGCATGTTATAGGCTGGTACACGCAAGGAGGCCGTTGAACCAGTGGGACTCATTTCTTTGTAAGCAAACGGGTGAAACAGTGATTTGGTTCTCCCTGCTTGAATATATCCCTGGGAACAACTAGAGTAATCAGAGGTTTCCCATACCCGGATGTCAGAGTTGGATGAAAACATAAAGGTTATTAGAATACACAAATTTTGGTGATGTCAGTATTATTTACTGTTAGTAGACCGGGCTTTGCATCGTGAACAGGGAATTAATTACAGTTCTCTTGACCATTTGCCACTGTCGTCTAAACATTCCCTGAATTTTAAACAGTTTTCTATCTCCTGAAAATTTCAAGTTATACGTAACTGTGTTTGGAAAAAAAAAATTATTTTATTTGGACGTCGGGCATCTTCAAAGCGCTCATTAAAATCAAATTGCTGGAGAACAAATTGTGCCAAAGAGAGACGTGGCCGTTAAGTGAAATTGCTGTCGCTTCATTTATGGCGCCCTGTTTAATAGAGCCTGCGTTTGCACTCCTGACTCAGGCTTCTCAAGCCTCGACTTAAAAACGGTAGAAATGAGCGAGATATAAATTGACTATACTCGCGGTGGTTAATAAACGGAAAATTAACATGAGGTTATGTAAGTTTGCCTTTCGACGTAACACCCGATGTGCAAATATTGTTCAATTAACTTCTTGTAGTTAGCAGAAGAAGTCGTGGAAAAGCGGTACGCAATCTTGCGTTCGCTTGAAGGTTCTCAAGTTTTGACGTGTAATTCGAATGGCAGTCGTAATGAATGTTTAAAGGGAAGCGTCAACTGCAAACAGTGAAAAATAACTATCGTAGAAATACATGTTGTAGTGTGAATTTTTTCAGAAGTATGTGTTTATATCCTGGACAATATTTATCAAAACAATCGAAACAATTTTAAAACAAAAGTAGTAAATGTTAACATGTTCACTTTTTTTTTATAATAAACTATACCTATCTCCTCTAAGGTTATTTTAGTAATGTAAGAGGATGTTTATATAAATACCATAAATAAATTTTTCATGGTAATTATTATAAACTATACCGAATAACAGCTACTACCCTTAAAGTTTAATGTAAATACGTAGTCTGACTGCTATCGGCATTGCAGTCTCTGCTAATACCGTAGAAGTTCGCTGAGTTTGTGTACTACATCAAGTGTCTCGCCTGTGGAAGAGGGCAGAGCGCAGAATCCGAAAAGTTGTGAAGTGTTGTGTTGTTTTCTCTCCTGCGATTTGCAATTTTGTCGTCAGTCTTTGTTGGCGTGTTCTCTGAGGTTCTTTTTTTGTATCAGTGTTGCAGCAGTGTTTCGTTTTTACGCTGATCATTGTTGTTAATTTTTTTTTGTCGGAGTAACTTTTTTAAAATATTGTTTGCAATAGGGTTTTTGGTCCAGTTTTTCGACTACGATAGTCGTAATTTAGTCGTTATTATTACGCATGATCAAAAAAATTAATACTATTACTGACATAACGTTAACGCGGAGTTGGGTTATCAGAGAAAACACCCAAAATTGGGATAATGAATACCATATGCAACAAAAATAAGCAAATACTAGCTGTCCTCAACTTATATGTAAATATATTACAGATAATCCCGCAGAAGGAATTAAGTGAGTAATTACGAACCAAACGGCACAGAAGCAGAACAGGTAATCAAGAGAACTAAAACTGAAGACGGTAAATATAGCTATTTGCAAATATCTCTGAACCACGCACAGAAAATAGCAGATACGAGGACAAACAGATATACTATGCACAAAAACCGGACGACACTACATCACAGGCCAACGTGGTATTTTCTTATGGCATTGCTCCTATACACAGTGACGTCTTCGGAACTGGTATCCGCTCCCTTCTTCAGTCAGACTGAAAGTAGGCGTAACTAAGCTGTAACGAGAGCACCTCGTCGTCATTTCGCAGACATCAGCGCGAACGGCGTGAAAACTAGGGTGCAGTATATTCATCCCGGGCCTTACTTCACTACGCTCGTATTCCAACATACTGATCCTACTGAATAGATGTTTCGAAAAGTGGTAGGTATCCCCGTTGAAAATGTTAAACTGTATGTCGCATGCCCATGGACTTTTAACTATAGGCTGTTCATGGTAACTTCCGACTATTCCGGAGCCCTCTAAAGTTCTACTTCCAGGATAGTCATCCGCCTCATACGAACAATGCTAAAACAAGTATGAAAATTACACCAAAGGGACACCGTACTGAATTAGTACGTACTCAATGTAATACTAATTTGCATAAGAACCACTGCTTACTAGGCGTTACCAACACACCTATTTCCTCCCTGTTTTCATTCGTACTAATAGTAGTTGAATATTTTAATTAATATATAGAATATAAGTAAAGTTCTATTAAACTATAAATACGATCGTTTTATGTTGACATATGAATAGAACGCTTGTGATAAGTGATGCATTTAGGAAATAGCCAAGCCCTACATACGTGGGGTGATTTTCCGAAGGTCGGATTCAAACACTGTAAAAAATTTGAGGTAAAATTCCCTTACATGTAAGGGAAGTTAATTACCTCTAAATGTAAGCTAATATCGCCTCTTAAATGTAGAGTAAATTTACATAACAAGTACTATTCCCTAATCATACGGGAAAATTACTCGACAAAAGTGGAGGAACAATCCCATACAAGTAAGGGAAAATTAGCTATATTATATAATAAAATTATATTTAAAAATGTCCCAAAATATTAGTACTGTGATTTTTTTTGTATTATCTATACATTCTGACACATAGTAACCGAAACCTCAACACTAAACTCCTCGACACTTGCTGGTGGATGGGCGCGAACCACGGACCTCTATAACGATAGACCGACGCGCTATAAAACACACCACGACGACCGCGTTATGATAGCAGTGAATATTAGCGTGTTAAATGATTCTTTCGTCCGCCTACCCCCCCCCCCCCAAATCAGCTGTTGAGACAATACTGAAGAGATGTACGCAAGGTAATTTTCCCATTCTTTTATGGGATTTTTCACCGCTATGTAGGTGAATTTTACTCCAGGATGCGGTAATTATACCTTACATATAAAGAGCCATGTTGGACATCTTGTATGACCAAACAATAAAAATTAATTTTAAGGTAGAAAATATATCAAATGCAATTATCAAATAGTTACAAATGGACTAGGAGATCCACACGTCATAAAGTAACTTTCCCATCCATGCATGGGATTTTCCACTACCATGTACGTGAATTTTACTTCAGAGTGGGAGAATTTTACTTCAGAGTGGGATGATTATACCTTATACGTAAGGAAAACTATGTTTCCCCACAAGTTTGCGAATATTACCCTACACTTGTCAGATAATTGTCCCATTATTTTTGCAGTGAAAAGTGTGAGAAACCACGTATATACTATAATAACGGTAGGATCATCATAAATATACTGGGCTCAAAAAAAAACTTGTCACATTCACACTGCTTAGAAACTGAGTCATTGCGGAGGAAACAAATTATTTCAGTTCCGGGCTCCTTATCTCTCGGATGTAAAATTTTAGTATGTTTGACTACAAAGTACCTTCCCAGTGAAGTAAAAGACAAGAATTCCCTTCGAGAATTTAATCAATTTAGCATTCCTTCCTCTATATGCCTACTTATAAAGGTATTATAATAACAACAGTTTGGTTTTGTTAACACAACGTACAAAGTTTTTATAATCTCAAATATTACAGTTTTAGAACAAAAACAGTTTACAATCCATTCTCTATCAATGTTGTACAAATTCCGCAAAGGTACTTAAGAAATAGCCACATTTGTACTCAACTTGTATTAAGTACATGGTACATGTACAATAAATCACCTGGAGATATATTTTTCTACTTTGCATTAACGTGCGAAAGTTTTAAAGGTCAGGAATTCTTACAGAAACTTTCAACATAGGCCTGGAAAGCCTCAAGCTTGAAACGGTTTGCTGACACAGTTTTTGGATTGAAGTTTTGATTCAGCTTAGTCTGCAATCCTTTCACCGGGGTAGTAGAAAGGCACCGCGTGGGGGTGTGTTAAACACCATTAAAATAGACATACGCGGTCTCGTCACCCAGATCTTAGTAATGGCGGGGCACTATCGCGCAGGTATGGCACGGTTGTCCAGTAAGATTGTCGGTTCAGCCCCAGAGAGGCGTGGGAGCCCTTGGCTATAATTTTCTTTGGCGCATCCCCAAGCGTGTACTTTTCCCACCGCGCCCATCGCATCACTGGCCTAGAAAGTTGCACCGCGGCGCTCTGTGCTTTCCTCGATGATATGCAGATTTCCTGAAATGTTGCATTGCCGCACTTCTTCTTTTTCTCTACACTCGCCTATAGACTGTTCATTGTCAAATGAGCATTTTCGAAAGCCCTGCTTAAGATCTATCTGTATGCAAGTTGTGTATTACTCCAACACAGGAAAAATTAACATTGCCATGGGCCTCGTCCCTTCATTCATGCGTCGGTCAAATTAAACTGTGGAATTATTAGAAAAGTAAATATTTCACAAATCCACTCATTTTTACACATTCATGCATTAAAAATACAGAAAGCAAAATAAATAATTTAAGTTATCCCAAATGATTACCCAACACTCATTTATTCGACGTTAGTATATGGAACTACTTTCCATCCTCATTACCAACTTGACTGTGCGCATGTCACTCAGTGCGCCAGTTAAAATATATGCAGGCAGGGGCAGTGACATTTTTCTAATGTTGATTTCCAAAGTGCTCACTTTATCGTGAACAGCCTTTATAGGCTGTTTACGATAAACTGAATACTTTTAAGGCCCCAGTTACTTTTTTAATATCAGCTTTTTTTGTCATTCCACCACTTTATTAAAATATATATATATACATATTGTCATGTAAGCAATAAACACGGTGTATATACTGCACCGGACTCGAAAATTAATGTCTAAGGTTGCAATAAAATACATATATTGACTATCATTCAAAATGAGAGGATTTTCTAAAAGTGCTCACTTTACCGAGAATAGCCTATACACATCTGTGCCATACGGTTAACTTGGCTGACGCCAGGTCAAGATGTAGCAGCCGTGGGCTACATTGTGTCGGGGGGGGGGGGGGCTCTCGCTGGCGTGAGAGAGGGTCCTCCCATCTCGCGGCCACAGCATCCTCCCAAAGAGAGGAGATAGGTGTAGGACCAAAATCCTGGCCGCTTCGAAAGCCACGAGAGGCCGTTGGAGGTCATAGTTCACAGGGTGCAGATGCGCCCCTGGTGATGCGAAACGTGTCCGGACGAGTCGATTGCAAAAGTGGGACCTACCAGCACATCCTATTATGAACACGTGAAGTGTTTCAGCTGTGCCGCCCAGGATCCAACGGTTCTTCAGATTGAGTTCCAGCATTGCCATGTATAGCATTTTCACATTGAGGAAGGAGGTAATGGAAGAAAACAGTGCCCGGAATTACCAGCCAACCACTCCGCGAAAAATATTTATATAGGCTGATAAATAACACAAAAGAAGGTGGCTACAGCAGTTTCTGCAGGACAGCTAAGTAAAGTCGGTAGTCTAGGGCCACATTTCCGAAGATTTTCACGTGTGCATGGTACGTTCCCCCTCAAACATCCCCCCCCCCCCCGCGAATAAATCTTTGGAGTGGGGAACATGTCCCTCAGTTTTCCTCGCCAGCAAACATCTGTAGATGGAATTTCGCAAATGCTGCTACTAATTCCATGTATATTGAGGGGGCTGCCTTCTAGGCGCTATAAATGTGTTGCAGAATGTTGGTAAATCCGTTTTTTTTTTTTTTACGAAACCCTTCCACGTGCGCCCAATGCGCTAATTTACGAAAAGAAAACAAATTTCAAGCGATGACGGAGTGTCGCTTTCATGACACTACGCATGTTAGAACCACTAATTCCAAGTCTTCTAACATAGCTTAAAACAGCCTTTTCAGACTGCCGTATGTAGAAATGTGCTTGACCGGGCCTTTCGTGAAACACAGATACAATCCTGCACTGAATTTTGCATTAGACGAAACGCTTCCGGGCTTGTTTAGTGCTTCGCGCATACCGGCACTTGATGCACGTGCCAGTGTCGCCCTTAGCGTTCGCTCTCTCCTGTGCCATGTCGCATCCGGTAGGTCATGTAAAATGCTTTCTTACGATTTTCTACATCTCTCAGATCTCCGTATCACTACTGATACCAATGAGCTAAGACATTCTTTATTTACTGCTGTGTTATTGTGTGTAAATATTCTCTTCCATTTAGTCAAATATTCTCTTATTTCATTATGTTATATTAAGGGATCCATAATTCGCTCCTTCTGCCACGAATTCTGTTCTTAGGTAATCAAAATTAGCCATTTAAGTGGTTTTATAAACTTCTAGGATTGAACATATTCTAATAAGCGGCGTCTCTAACTTCGGACGCGCACAGCGAAAATCAGTGATACCAAACATCCACACCCATAACACAGCATTTTTAGTTTCTAGTGAGTTAGTTGAACGGAAGTTTACCGCGGAGGCATTATCTGTTACGTCCGAGCTCGCCATTGGTAGGAATGAAATAAACTTAGCTCTGTAGCCATACTTAATATTTTCAACAAATCCCACGAATATTTTCACTGTACAGTTTTACCCACTGAAGACAACCTTGCAGAAGGCCACGATAGGCGAGGTATGTAAGGCACTGTATTCGTATGATGAGGCTCCGGGTTCGAATCCAGAGTAACTCACGGATTTTTCTCCCTAATAATGTCAATAAGCCAGATTAACTCCATATTTTTCCTTATTTAACTACTAGGTGGAAAATTTTGTAGTAAGGGACCAATATATGGACCACCATGCCAGAAAGGGTAAGCCCTTTATAGCATGGTGGCCCATATATTGGACGCTAAAGAGACGTGGATTTAACTACATATTCCGCACAGAACAGAAAACGTCGCATAGTTGCTGCAATAACATTAAATACAAACACATTTTATGGGTTCCAACATATGTCGCGTCATTATAATGAAAACAGCACAGTCGAAATAAAAATTTGCTGTTCGCAAAGTCTAAAATTGCATTTGATGTGTGGCTGAAAGTGTTTACAGATAGTAACTGATAACCCACCACAGCTGCACTTACTTTGAACAGTTATTGCCATACTATTTAGTGACTTTTTGATCATCTCGGAGTAAACAGTCAAATCATATGTGCCGCCTTAAATACGTCACCTCTATTTCTTTGTTTTTTTGAACACTTAAAATGTGTTACTAACTATCTAAAAGCATACTAAGACTAAATTTTTGCTTTTGTAGCAATTGAGTTGAGCGAATTTACTATTGTATTTTTAATATGTGTTGGTCTTTGCCCCTTTGAATAATATATTTTACCATTCCTATTACTATGGTTGATTATTAACGTGTTTTAATCGTCGTGCTAAATTCAGTTTAAGTTTAAGTTTTGATCATTTGCATGTGTTGCGATTCAGTTTCGCCACAATTTTTCCCTTTAGCGCCATCTATGGAGAGGTAGGTGAACCTTTGATTTTAGTGTGTGTGTGTGTGTGTGTGTGTGTGTGTCAGTTTGTCGGCGGAACCCCTGAATCCCGTGGCCTTTTTTTATGCTCTGTTGTTTGATAGTGTATTTATTTCGGGAATAATATTATTTTTCCCTATGTGACAATACTTCGGTATTCTGTTTCAGCAGCTAGTTTTTTTCATTTGTAATTTTGTTATGAATGTGTACTCAACCACATTGAGTAATTGTCTCGTTAATTTTTTGTACTTGCATCCAGCTAGAGATGCTGTAATTTTTCTCTATATATGTGTAATTCGGTAACATTTAAAGTTTTATTAATTTCGTTTAAGTTCTAAGGAATTAGTTTAAGAAATTTTAATTGTCAAACCATACAGAAAATGAGTCCAACAAAGTTGTCATTTTTGTTATCTATGACTATGTTTAGTAAAATAATTTAAAAAGAGTATAATTAATTTTGTATGTCCGTTGGCGCTTTGTTAAATTCTTCTCGTTTTGATAAACAAACTGTTAAGCAGCGAACATTTTCCTTTTCTGTGAAATTATTTTGTCGGCAACCATTTTGACACTATCTTTGAAAGTTAATTTTGTGTAAGTAAATTTTTTTTAGAAATGCTGTGTAATGAGATAAATAAGTATCTGTTGTGTGTAATAAGCCGTTTTAACCAAGTTTTCCATTTTAAAAATTTCAAGTGTGAGAAAATGTCACATGTTAGTAAATAATTTTAATGATATATATATCGATTGTTCTACTTCCTGGATCGATTCTTGGCCATTACGACTTCCGAACACCCCGTTTCCTTTCATCACGGCTTGATAATCATGTAGGATATATTGAATTCTTCTCTTCAAGATTGATTTCCACTATTATGGGGTAGATATTACCTTTTGACAGCGAAAGGTGAGTTTAAGTTGTTGTTAATTTTTCCCGTCAATGTTTCTTCCAGTTTGTTGTTGCGGGAAATACTTATTTTGTTCGATAACTGTTATCGCAGCGGTCGCCGACTACCGCCCTAGACATGAAGCCTTGAGTGCTTCGGTTTAGCAGTTTCACAATGAGGTGTGTGGCATCCTCCTTCTGATGTAATTTTCGGCCATCCCAGCATCGTCCTGGCTGTGGGCGGAGCCTGAATTCTTCAAACAGGCAATTCGTTTTATTTCTTCTTAGCATGGAAAATTTGTACTAACGCCTAGACCTCGACCTTCAAACATCGTTTTGGACTCTGCTTCCCCTTGCAACCCCTTTCAACTTAGACTTTGTTAAATTTATGTAATTTGTTTAAATTCTTTGGTCATGCCAAGAAAGTTCAGAATGTAACAAAACACTATATAACCTTTTTTGCATAAGGGCTTGTGTCCTTCACACAACCTTTGTTCGGCAAGATGGCCGTATGTAACGTTTGTCTTTTTAAAATAGGAAAATAATTTTTTTTGCAATGTTTGCTCAGGATCCCGATTAATTTTTTTTTTTTAATCTAGTAGACTTTATAATAATTATCAAGTGGTTTTTAGAAAACCTGTGCAACTGAGATGAGATGTAAACAACTGATATTAATTTCACATATATAATATATTTAATGCCTGAAGATGTGGAAACCTAATTATTATATACTCAAAAGAGAGAATTATAATAAATCTTGTTGTCCTTCCGAAGTAAAGCTTTCATTTATTATTTTTTAAATGGTAATTCATAACTTGAGTCCAATAAACCTTAGCGAAATTTAATTTCACTACTTATAAAACATCTTATGTGTGTATTACGTTATAAGCCAAATTATTGAACATATTACTATTTTATAAATTTTGTTATGCTGTGCTGAATGTTATTTCGGCTTTTTTTATGCTTGAACTAACCCTAGTACATGCACCATCCCGCAACTAGATCCATGTGTTTTAGTGTTTTGTGCCCCTAACCAAAGAAAATACAAATAACTAAAAATATAAATATCAAGGTGGCACACAGATCTTATTGCACCACCTACCCAAGCAGACGCCTGGACATAACCCCAAAGAACATACTTTGTGGTATCCCCAAGTGAACGCTCAATGGCAAGGTACTGCTTCCTGTGGATCTGGTTTTGGTTAACCAAGGTTGTGAAAGAACACAATATAAACCAGCGTGATGGAACACACAGCAAATATGTATCGATAGTATCGATATGACAAACGATAGTGTGGTAGATATTTCATTTATATTATAACATATTCACTAAAAAAAATATGAAAATACAAGGCTTGAAAATATGACCCACTACAAAATATAAACACTAGGCAAAAAAAATTATGTTAAATACTTACACAGGATAAAGCGCCAACGACACTGTAGAAACAATAACAAGCATTAATTTGTTTAATGAAGGTAACAAAAATTGTATAGGTACAAAAAATAATAGTAGAATGATTATGGGGAGTCGGGCACATGGGAACAGGGAAGCAGGAGGCAGGAGTCGGCCGCCATGTTATGACATCACCCATACGCGAGTACCATTCTATAATTCACTCTACCACACGCATAAAGCCCGTAGACGTGAAAGACGACTACCTGCTTCGAACATTGAACACATACATGAGCAGGTTGCAGTCAAGGTTGTAGACCTGGTGCACATCTCCGAACAAAAAGGCATCTTAAAAAAGGATTTACAGCGAATTGGAGCCCTGAACTCTTTCGTGTTCGACGTATACACAACTATGCTCCTAGGATCCACTTTCTCGAGGATCTGAATAATGTTCCTATCTATGGGGGTTTATACAACGAGGAGATCCTACCTAAAAAGTTTCCAGATGTGTATTGGTCACGAACGTGCTGAAACGACGGATTGGATGATCGTATGTCCTGTGGAGGGTTTCCAGCCCACTACAATTCTTGGGTCAACGATGTGGACATCGAGCGGTGAACCCCGAAGATTGAAATTAATATACCTTTGTATATGTGTTTACTAATGTCGTATTTTGCTGAATAAATTTTATGTGAAAAACTTGTGTTTTATGTTTTTAAAAACACTTTATATAAAAAATATGTTGAACAAAAATAATTACAATTAAAAATAAATAGAAAATCATGTATGATGATTTACATGAGCCCATCACCATTGTGTACATGTCAATAACACTCTTGTCGATAGTAAATTATCTTTGGTGGTTGAAACATGAGCTACCAGTGCACTCTAGTGGGTCATACTAAAAATTAATGGACAGTAGATATGACATGGCATAGAAGAGGTCGAGCGAAATGGGTAATTAACCAATTAAATAACCAATAAAAATATTAGTGAGGGTCGGTCGTAGTGGGGCCTCCAGAAATGAAAATTTAAAAAAAAATTCATTTTTTAATGATTTTTAAAATACATTTTAAACAAAAATTTCTAATAAATTTTTGGAATTTTTTATAATTTTTTTAAAGTCTTTTTTTTTCGAATGTATTGGGTTCAAGGTCATGGGTGCGGGGTCAAATGTCGAGGTCACCGACATCCAAGATGGGGGTCGAGTGACGTAACAACATGGCGGCCGGCTCCTGGCTCCTACTTCCCTGTCCCCTTGTGCCCGACTCCACACAATCATTCTACTAATATAATATAAAAAGGAATACAGGAGTTAGGGAAAACCAAGCTTTACCATAAAATTTCCGAAAGGGAAACGAAGAGTAAAAGATAGAGTACCATTAAAAAGAAAAAAGTCACATTATATGCCAAGGGAAATTTTTCTACTGATAGCAGGACCACTCTCTCAGGCTATTTAATCACTTAGGCGATGGCCCGGCGTGGATATACAGCGGATCGGAAGAACATGTGTACTGCAGTGGTTTCTTGAAAGGCGGTGCAAATAAAACTCTAAACGACGTTACAAATAAGTCGAAACAGGTTCCATCCATCATGTCTGGTGAGCGACCACGTGCTGAAAGCATGGAAGAATAAATAACTGTAAACGACCTGCGTTGCATGCTTCAGACGTCTCGCTTCGATCTGAAACTGCTGAATGTTTCTTGTCGGAGAACTTGCGAACAAATCATCACAGGAATTTTAAAACACGGGAGGCTGGTATTCAAGCCTTCTTTTAACTTTTAAACGCAGGCGATTTGTTGTGCTCGCTCCATCAATCACAGTTTTTCTTCTAGTTTATCGGCGGATGTTGAACAAATCGGCGCATTCTTATCTAATAACATGTTATTAAAGCGAGGACCTTCATAATTATCACAAGTATCTTATGAAAGAAACTCAGATTCCGCATGTAACCGTAAATCGCACATTTATTGGCAACCTCCGTAAAGCCGAGATTGGCAAGGCTTTCCTTATTTCTGGGTTCAAAACTCAAGTAAGTCATACATATACGTGTATGCGTTTTTTAGTTGTAAATTCAGGTAATTTAGTATCCAAGTGAAACTTCCCTCCCCGTATCTAGCCTAGTCGTATAAACCGAGAGCGTTGGTACGTAATAACTAAAATATTACTAGTAATAATCCTTCTGGAGGCAAAAGTGAATACTGATTGACCCAACAAAAGGAAGGAAAGTCTAAAATTCGATAATTTTACATAATAGTGTGTTCTAAGAAAAATCACAAAAACAAAAATTGATTTTAGTAAATCCTTACGTTAAAAATGTTCCTTTCGAGCGAAGGATGAGAAACAACGCAAGAGCTATGAGAGTTTTGGGCAAAGCTTAAGGTTAAAGTAAAACAACTGCCTATGGAGCACTGCACCCGACTATACAACGCGAAGAACTCATTAAAAAAAAGTAGCACAGACACCATAAAAATGGTCAGATTTATGCTGTAAATGAAAGAAGAATGTATACATTTTGCAACGTTTTGAACCCGGTTCGTCTTGGTGGCAGGCAAGTAAGCTAACCGCTCAGCCACCGCGACCCCTACTGTACATAATGCCAGGTGGAACGTACCATCGGTAGAGACGTGGAAATTTCTCGAGATCATTTGAGTACGAGCTAGACATCAATTTCCTATTAAATAGGATCGCTAGAGCCAGTGCTTTTTTGCGAGAAAGAATTATGAGTACAAGATAGACTTCAATTCTATAAGAAACCAACGTAGGGCGACTTCCTCGACCTGTCGAGCGCACGGGGAGCAAGTGGCGGGCTAGGGTCGGCAGCCGACGTGTGTCCGGGGTCAGTAGCAGGACACGAGCACGAGGGCCACTGCTCGCACAGGTGCCTGGGGTTCCGCGAGAGGCCGGGATTTATGCGCACTCGACGGCGGCCGCAGCTCCTCGCCGACGACGCGGACTAATGCCCTCACTTAGCGGCAAGTTCGCGCCTCGCGCGCTCACACATCCGCCTTTCCTCGGCTAATTCAACAGCCGCTTATCAACTGCGCGCTCGGCAATGACTCGGTTGCCGTGCTGTTGCCGTCCCCCGACACTACCTCCAAAACCATCACGTTGCTGTGGTAATTAACCCTTTCAGACCCACTTTGATTTGCGGTTTGAAGTGTTGCAAACAAAAACTTTTATGATGCGTACTGTACATAATTGTTTCGTTGTCACAGCCAATGAGCTGCATGCCATATGTTCGGCTACAGTGATATAAACCAATAATGACAGATCAGTCAGACGGTTTGCAAATCATTTACTCACAGGTAGGATCATTGCTCGTTGAGCTTCGCAGTGTGCAGTACAGATCACAAATTATCTACACGTGCATAATGTACACCGCTGTGTACACTAGAGTTGTGTGAATTAATTCAAAACCTTTTGTAGAACACTTTGTGTGACGAACTCATCCGAAATTTACAATTGAAGCTGGAATTTCTCCAAAGTTAAATTCCCGAGACTACTACCAATTCATCAAAGAGATTTTTTTTTTTTTTAGTCCCATAATGTCCATGGAACTTCGCCGTATTTTTTTTGCTTCTGTTAAAGTCGGGCCTAAATACTTACAAGTATCGCGAATCGTATATTATTATTTTTATGTCCGATGGCATTTATTTTGGCACCGGTTTCAATTGTTTAATTTCCAATGTATGTACATACGTTTCCCAACCGAAAATCTCTCATTGCTTCACGAACTTCGTCCTCATGTTCAATACTTTGTCCTTTGAAAGAGTGCTCCTTAGGGAAAAAGTCGTGTATATCTTGGCACAGATCGTTCCGTTAATGCCATCTTAAACCAGGCAGAAGATGATAATAAAGAGCAAGAAATATTTCGTAACGATTTTTCTTCCTATCACAGTTATTAAACTATATGGTATCACTATCACTATGACAATTTACATTTTTTTTGTGATATAATTACAAATATAATTATTTTATCGCAATGGATTTTGAGCAACGGCAAATATTTATGAGAAAATGCTATTATTTCATTAAACATGTCATAGCTACAAATAAATAGTCGAGTTTCTGTTTGCAGTTAAGATTACATGGCATAAACATGCATATACATTGCCTCAGAAAATGTAATAGAAAAAAAAATAAGATTACGGGTGACATATCAGGTCTCATGTAAAGAAATCAGTGTCCACGCCATATCGTCGCGGTTATCCTTTAGTCAAAAGCCAGGAAAGATTAAATTCTGCTTTTTTTTTTTTAGACTTTAAGTCCAGTGTTTTTATATTTTCGAATTTTGCAATCAGGTTATAAACAAGCATTTTTAAAAAAATATAAAAAAGGCGTCTAGATTTTTTGTTTTTATTAAATATTCTATTATAGAGTGAAATAAAAAAATAGCAAGACCTGAGAGATCAGAAAATTTAAACTAAAAAGGGAACGTGTTTTTCGCCTTTGATTAGTAATTTATGACTTTTATAATTTTTTAAACCATGGAAATAGGAGACCAGGATAATTTTCTGGAGAGACTATAAAACATGACATGTAGACATTGCTAGCACTTTGCTTCCGTCAGTTTATTATCAATTAACAGTTTTTTATTATGCAAGTGTTAAGTGAAATACTGTTTTTGCTATCAGTGTACGAGAAATAATCAGCAATAAGAAGCACAATTAAATAACCGCGAAAATAATTAATGTATAATTGAAATAAGCAAATTATTCATGTAAGGGCATTAACTGACTTGGCATCCAATCTGCACGATCAAAATCACAAACGGTACCGTTGTCTTCGAACCAAGCCTGCTCGGTGCTGTGACGTGCCGAGTTACAGACGCTTGTGGAATCTGTAATGGATCTCTGGTGCTTCTAAAGTGCCAGTAGACAAAGTGATAACCACTCATGGTTATAGCCACGTTCAGCGCCGTGCGGCTTTGGCGATCCGCTGGAAGCCGGTATGGCCTCCACGGCGAGGCTCCGCGAATACAACATTAAGTGCAGGTGAGGCCCTGTCCACAATTGCAATGGCGCACATAACATTCATAGCTCAAAGAAATAAAACCCTGTATTTGAGATGGTAACGTCCACAACTAGTATTTGGCGTGACTTACTTGGCGTCATTTGCGTGACTTGGCGTTAACATGGTCATCTCTGAGTATCTCACGTCAAGTTTTTAACGCCAGCGAATTAGAATGTGAAACGGCACAAAAACTGCTGTAGCCAACTTACGCATATAAAAATTCTTGTGCGGGAAAATTATTTCCTATTCGTTTTCCCTTTCTTGTTGGTTAGAAAAGGGTTTCTTTTCTTTCACGTTAATGCCGATTGTAGACAAGACGGTATCGCTTGTTATACTTTGTAAGTAATGTTATTTAAGCCAAGTTGATTGTGGACGGGGCTAAAGTGGGCAATGGAGGTAGAGACGAAGAAGCTGGCAGAAAAAAATCCTGGGCGATCCTTGGCAGGAATCTCCGCGGCTATTCAAGACCGCAAAGTGAGCCACGGGACGATGTGAATCATTCTGTCAGCCATGAAACAATTCTTACGGCAGACTTGAATACCCCATACCAGTCCAATTCCTCCCCGCTCAAATATAATACGTTATATACAAGATGTTGAATAACATTTCGCGATGTTAAGCATGACATCTATGGACTAATATAAAGAACTCATAGTATCAAATTTTTGGAAAAGTCATTTAGTATATTTTAATTTAAGTTGAGGCAAAACAGTGCATGGATTCCGCAGCTTTAAAAGCTGTTCACGATAAAGTGAGCTGTTTTGAAATCAACGTAGAGTAAAGTCACTGCCCCTACATGCATGTATTTTAACGGGCGCAATGACTGACATGTGCCCAGTAAAGTTGGTAACGATACAGGAGAAAATAGTTTCAGACATTAACGCTGAATAAGACGTATTAAGTAGTTATTTGTGATAACTTAAACCATTTCTTTCGCTTTCTGTTTTCTTTTTATGTACGGAAATGAGCAGATTTGTACAATATTTACTTTTCTAATACTTTCACACTTCTATCTGACCAACGCATGAATAAAGTGACAAGACCCATGGAAATTCAAATTTTACATAAGGTGGACGAACACACAACGCTTATACAAGTAGATACTAAGCATGGCTTTCAAAAGTGCTCATTTTACCGTGAACAACCTATAAGTACCTGCTTGCGTAAAAAGTTGCATACAACGAAGGCGAACGGAATCGGCGCGCCACGTGGGAGATAAAATGCAAACACTCCTGGCAGCCTTTACTATTCACTTGCTAATCTATCGTTGTCCATGTAGTTTGACACACGTGTACTACTGTAACAAGCTACCACTAACGGCGCAAGTTGCCCAATGTGCAGGCGCTCTCCGCATGGTGAGCCAGTTCCGTTCGCCTTCGTGGTATGCAACTTGTTGCGCAAGCGTGTACGTATAGCTGCGGACTTCCTGCCTTGTTTTTCCTAACTTCAACTTAAATTAAATACTGGATGACATTTCCATAAATTTTGTTACTAAGATTTATTGTTTACATTGGTCCGTATATATTATGGTTTGAATTTAGACATGTTATTCAACAACTCGTGTGCGTGTGTAAAACTCACAAGCTCTCGTTCAAATAAATTACAATGTCAGAATTTATTGTTTCCTGCATCAAATATTTGAATTCTATATTGACTAGCTTTCAAATTGAAATTACTTAATAAACCGCTAGAGTATATATCCATAGGTACTCAAGATAAACCGTAGCCCTCACCTCCCTATTAAAATATTTTTAATACGTTCCAGCCAGTAATTCCAGTTTTTGGAAGTTATGGATGGTTCCCGTATATTTGAAAAACTTTCGAAGTAGATACAAATTCCCTAAAATACCGGATGATCCGACTTCTTTAGCCCCTCTCTGAACAACCGTACGATGCACAACACGAGTTTTGAATTATTAATTAGACAGTGTGCAACTACCCTTCCTGTACCTACAGTTTCACAAGCAATGCAACGATAACGGGATATTCGTTCAGATGCAGAAATAGACGACTGTTAATAGAAAAATAACTTGAAAATACTTCGTGCTGAAAGACATCTCGATAGCACATTTGTCCTACTGAACTGCGGGTTCGACTGGCCCGCAGGATATGGAAAAGTAATAAAATAAATCCAGGAAACAACATAACATATGTATAGCGTATACAATGCCACACAACTTTCCGTTAGACATTGGCAACATCTCCTTAGTATTCAGTTAAGTCCATCATGGTATATAATTTTAAGATACAGAAATGTCACTTGCGGCTTCAGTTGCAAAACGTTTTTATTTTTCTGTAGCTAATGTTTTACGGACTCAGTCAAAATATATAATGAAATCTGTTCGTCATTCAGGATTTGAGTATGTTATTTTAAGGACTTCCTATACCGTTTTCCGAAAAACAAATTTTTTGACGTGAATACGTCTTTAAATTTGAGAGACCATAGTTGGAGGCAATACATAAAATCTGATGATAACAAAATCGGGGTATATAGTTGGGCATTGCAGCTCCAAATGTATCGTCTACATCCAAAATTCAATTACACCACTCGATTGCCAAAGGATAAAAGAATATGTTACGTTGAGTGAGGACTGTGAAGCATTGAGCAGGGCGTGGGGGGCTGCAATTCTGAGTTCGTTTCGCCGCGTCTCATAACTTCCGCGTACTATAACTATTGACTATGAGAATCTACGACGCTCATTTAAGTTTCAATCGATAGCTCTCGTCAAAATCAATCGATTGCGTATATAAAAACATTTGTTTGGCGTGGTCATGGTAAAATTGTATTATTTTAAAGAAAAAAAATTAAGAAAACTTAACACAATATCGGCCTGCAGTCGTCAAAAAGCCAAGTAGAAATACAGAAATCGTATACGGTTGGAAAGAGCATCTCGAAAGAAATCCAGTGATACCCATAAAACCCCATATGATCGAGTGAAGCTGTGCCGGGAACGAAAAAAAAATCATCAAGGCATCCGAGCGCGTCAACTTAGATGTATCCACGCAAAACAAACGGCCGTGTCCCCAACACAAAAAAACTAAATTTATTTTTCAAACCTATAGAGTTAGAAATAAATTTATTGTTGTCATCATTACTGTTTCCACTTTGCTGGGATAAACGCAGCACGGAGACAAAATTTCTAGACAACATACGAAGCTTCTCACTTGACCCTCAAAAGTACGTTGAAGTGAAGATGTGGATTTTTCCGGCTTTCAGATAAACGGTTGACTGAGCCTTAGAATAAATACTTTGGTCAAGGACGCGACCCGCATTCTCACCACCTTGCGTTGCGCTTTTCGATGTTTTCTTGTTCTCTTCTCTACACCGTCCTCGTTACTTGTAAAGGCCCTGATGGAGGAGCAGTAAGCTCGTCGGTCCCCCCCCCCCCCGTCACAGCGACTCGAATTCGATTCCCCGGCGTGGGACACACACGATTATCGCACGAGAAACGTTTCCTGGTGGGTTTTCTCAGAGTATTCCCGTCCCCGCCTCAATTGCATTCCGGTGTTGCTCCAGCCTCACCTCATTTTACTCTCGTCGCCACTAACGACTCCAAATACCTATGAAAATCACAGTTTCAGAAAACAAATGAGCTGCTTAAGCGCTTGCATCACTCCGAGGTGAACAGGGTTCTATTCTCGGCGGGGCTATAGGCTGTTCACTACAAAGTGAGCACCTTCGAAAGCCCTGCTTAAGATCTACTTGTATGCAAGTTTGGGTGTTCTTCCGCCTTATCTAAAATTAACATTGCTATGGGCCTCATCACTTTCTTCGTGCGTCGGTCAAGTGAAACTGTAAAATTATTATAAAAGTAAATATATTTAAAATCTGCTAATTTTTACACTATGACGCATTAAAAAAAAACAGAAAGCGATAGAAATAAATCAAGTTGTCACAAATGGTTACCTAACACTTTTTATTTCGACGTAGTTTACTGGACGCATGTCACTCAGTTCACACGTTAAAATACAGGTTGAGTCCTTTAAAAGAGGCCCCGTGTCACAGCTATCGATGCCATCCCGCAGAATGTCCTCGCCCGTGCCTTTCACAGCGTTTGGTATCATCTGCACACCTGCCTCGAGGCCAATGGCGGCCACCTCCAGCTTCTACTCTAGGCATTTTGTTGTGACGCTGTATTGTATTTATTCATACCCTCACATCGTTACACACATGTCCCATGGGGGCCTCTTTTAAATGACTCAGCCTGTATTTGCAGGTAGGAGCAGTGAAATTTTTTCTCAGGTTGATTTCAAAAGTGCTCACTTTATCGTGAACAGCCTTTACTCGCGAATTTTCGCACGGAGAATCACGCCAGTCGATGCCGCTGGTCGGCGGGTTTTATCGAGGATCTCCCGTTTCTGCCGCCTTTGCATACTCACTTCGTCCTCGTCGGCTGCCAAGACCTCGGCGTTAAGAGGCGTCCAAAACCTCTCCACTTGAGCCGGTTCGCGGAATGCGAAAAAGCATTTAGATGGCCGGCGTGTCAGGTCCGTACCTGAACGCGCAACGTCGGGAACGCTCTAGGACATTGATTTCCAAAGTGCCCCCTCCCCTCCCCCAAGGGAGGGGTGGTGACGTGCTAAAGGGGGCGCAGGCGCCGAAATGTTCACTTGTACAGTTAGTGAATAGAATTCAAACTGTTATAATCGGACTGCAGTGTAGATACCTAGGGCTACTACAAAACGACAAAACCAAGTGGTTTTTGAGGATACTGTCACTAAGGCAAAAATATCGAACCATTTGCAGCACATGAGCGACGAGCTCAGTCGTTACTTTCCAACTCGTGCGATAATAGCATTTATAGATTAGCGACTGTTCCTTTCCATGTTGACATAGACTCACTGCCAGAAACCCTTCAAGCTCAGCCGTTGGAAATAAAAGAAATGATTCTGCTGCGAAATACGATGTTGAGAAGATTGACAAAACATTGTTTTGTGTCAAGTACTTCAAAGTTTATCCCGACAATAACAGAACATGCGCTTGCGATTGTATTTACTTTTTTCAAGCACCTATTTGTGCGAAAGAACCTTTTCAGCAGTAGTAGCAATAGAAAATCGAAGTATAGAAGCAAATTCTATATTGCCAGTGATTTACTTTGATCAATTTCTTCTATTCAACCAATAATTGGGAATATTGTTAAAAAATATGCAAGCTCATCCGTATCATTGAGTGATTTGTTCACCACCATTTCTGTTCAATAAGCATTAAAATTTAATGATTAAATAATAACCTTTGAGACTTTTATTCATTTTTGTTTTACCCATATAATATGAAGTTGTGACACAGGGGGGGAGTTATTTATTTTTTCAGAAGGGAGGCGTGATAAACTAAAGTTTGGGAACCCCTGCTCTAGGAGAATGTGCATAGCAGGTACCCTCGCCGAGTCTCGAAGCACCGCCTCTGGCGAAGGAGGCTCTGCCGGGTTCCATCTGTCATGCGCGGGGCTCGCCTCTTGTCACGAACCAATGAGCTCGCGCGCATGGTCACGTCTGCAGCCTCACGTAAAACTTCTCGCGGCCTCGCGTTTTTGTGCACGCACGCGGTCGGCGCTGGCCAGCGGTTTCATCGCAGACATACGCGGACTTTGAGCAGGGAAGCGACGATAAATAGTTTTTCCTTGTTTTATTTTTGTAGCGTAATCAATGCCAATACCCCCTCGTGTTTTACGAGTAACCATGAAGGGGCGATGGAGGGAGGAGTCCACGTCCAGCGGTAAACGGTAAAAAAAAGGCTTTGGTAATTGCGCAATAAAAGTTACGTACGCAGGCGGCGGTTAGGTCGTGGAAAATGCGTACAGACTCGAGATTCGCGTCGGCATTTGATACGCGCTGGCTGGACGGTTGTGCCACGTCCGTGCCGCCGGATCGTGACGGGTGCGTGCGTAATCTATCTGCTGAGGTGCGTGCTGTGAGTTGGCCTTCAGAGAAGTTAAATAACCCTTCCCCTCTCTCCGTCCAAGACAGTGTCAACCACTAGGCGTACTTGCTCGATGGTTCTCTCAATTTCGGGCGTCGTGCAATACTCACCAGGCACTCAAGCAGACTTACTTTCAACTCTATGGACACTGTTGAGCTACTTACAGGTTTTGTCGTATGTAATATGTCAAGGAAAAAACCTAACAAATATAACCCTGAGTATCTACCTTCTAAAGCTAAGGGAACTCCATAAGGCGGACATACTGTATATGTCACGATAGTAGTTATGCTACACTGTCCACAGAGTCTATGTGGTGTTAGAGGACATGTTCAAGTGTGCACTACTTGCGCCAACGCAGCCTTGCAGACTTCTCTCAATGGATGATCTCACTCTTACAAACACATCGTGGTTCGTGTAGTGTACTCAATAGAATCTTCGACGAAGGATATCAACACTGGCAAGAGGAATGCTGTAAACCAAAGTTTTTCCGTTGCCTTACGAGTGTAAATCTATCGAATTTAGACCGGGCGATCGGACGGGCCACGTGATTGGTCCTGTGCGTCTGATACACTATCCGAGGTACGTATAGCGTCCAAGTACATTGCTGGCTATTAAAATTGCGACACCACGAAGGACGCACATGAAAGACCCCACATTATGGGAATGCATAGAGCAGGGTTGTACAATGACCTGATTGGTTGTTCATGTGAATGGCACAGCGCGCGCACCAATGACGACCCTGACAAGCGTCGAGGAGCCGCTGGGACGAAGTGGCATTGCGTTTCCTCGCCGTTCGTGTGCATAGATGGAGTGAGCATGACGCGTTCAACACGTCTACCGTACCAACAGGTTTCCGCCCTTAACCTCAGGAAAATCGTGGTATATCTGGATTGTGGAATGCCCTACCGCAAAATTGGTTCACGCATGTGAAGAAATGCAACCATAACGAAGTGTATGTGGGATCATTGGGTCGAGGAGGGACGGGCTAAGCAACATGCAAGATGCCAACGACCCCGTCGCACTGATGAGCACGAGGTCAGACATCTGGTGCGCATGGCAACTGCGGTCCGTACACCCTCACTCAGAAGTACAGGCACGTGGCACATCAATATGCGTCCTCACTCTTGGTTCGTCGCCACCTGCATCAGGGCATTTTGTCCAGTACCCATTATTGCGGCTGCTGCTGACTGCTCGCCACAGATGCCTGCGGCTGCAATGTTGCGTGGATCGTCGGACCTAGGAGGACTAATGGCATACCATCTTCTCTGAAGAATCCTTCTTCTGCTTGCAGTACCCATAGACTAAAGATGAGGTAGAACGACCTCACAGACTGCGCACAACCAATCTCCTAGTCCCAACACTGAACTGCTATTATGCCAACACGTCTAGCGAAAACGGCGTGGTTTGGATTTTAGGTTATAAAACTGATTTGTAAACAAATATTTTGAGATGTATGTATACTTCATCTAACCAATTTGTAAAACAGTTTGATTAAATTATTACTGGCAAAAGTATTTTAATAATATAATATTGCTTGTCATTTAAAAATTATGATATGAAAAACACGTTCATCGCTGTTGACCATGTAACTTTGACAGTTGTGTGGAATTGGGGTAGGTCAATGTTGGGTACATGCGCAGAAGACGAATAAGTGGTCTGCCTCATCTTTAGTCTATGGCAGTACCACGATGGTCTTTGGCGGCGCTGCTGTGGTACACGCATGGCCGAGTCCTGTATTATGCACCGTCATACCGGCCCAGCACCTGGAGTTATGGCATGAGGTGCCATCTTACTCCAGTCCCGCTCGCACCTAGTCCGCTATTATGCATTTTATTGAGCTAATAGCGGGAGCCCGAAGTAATATTAGTTCAGTACTCCCGCTCTTGATGATGTCAGTTATCTTGGTGAGATCATGTCACCCACCTCGAAAATTAAAAAATTCATAACTCTTAAACTAATTGAACGATTTTCACTATTCAAACACCACTAGTTTCTAAATTCATAGCACAACACACAGTATAATACATGACTATTAATAAGAAATTTTTAAAACGTTGATGAGGTTAGGTCATGTTGGGTTAGGTTACATCATGTTCTAAATATAGTTATTACGTAAGTTTTAAGTGCCATTTGTATTGATGGCATCAGTATAAATTAATTTATCTTAGGTTAGTTAAGGTTAGGTTAGGTTCGATTCCTCTTTGAATTTTGAAGTTCGTTCAAGTTAAGGCATCTAAATACATATAGGTGGGCGAAGGTGGTTACACTCATCTCGTAGCATATTAAACCATTTTTTGGTCAAAATACATAACAATTCACACTTTTTATACGCACTTTTGTATCACGCATCGAAGTAGCATAGGCGGAGATACCCAAAACCAACATCCAAAGTCTCTTCCTGTGAACGCCGCGACTATTGCCGTTGTTGTGGGGCCATGTAGTACCGATTGCCCGTGTTCTCTATGTGTCATACCAAGCTGCAAGCGTCATTATGTCACCTGTTTGTGATGAATATTCTGTCCAATAATTTTGCTTGCAATAGCTCACTTCCGTCTTGAGGTTGCAATTTTAATTTCCAGCAGTGCAGAATGCCATCCGGTGAGTATAGTCGGCCTTGATGAGCCCCTGAACTCGTTGGACGTGGTAGGAGTACAGAATGTTTTCCTTAATGATCCTCTACACACTAGCATAGTTTCACACCCTCTCCTCTAGCTACTTCTCTGGTGCCGCCCTCAAGGTTGTTCTCGATGTGACGTAAAACGCGTTCCACCACACCGACGGTCTTGACACTTCGAGGTCTTTCGCTGTTTCCGGCGCGCCGCTCGAAAACCCAGTTTCTCTTAGACACTAACAAATGCGCTGGAATGAATTTTTGTTCGGGTGTCTTGATTCGAAAATGTTTCCGCGTAATATGCGCCTCACCGCTACACGATTACAATTAGCGTGCTCATGCATCGAGATCATGTCCGTCCTTTCTGCACACGTGTATTCCATTTTACAGCGTAGTTTCTTTAACAGGGTTCGATACTCGGCGGATCGCTCCCGAATTTTTGCACATGAAAATCGTGCCTGACGATGTCGCTGGTTGACTGGTTTACTCGGGGATCTCCCGTTTCTCCCGCCCTTACATTCCGGAGTTAATCCATACATACCTCGCTTCACCCTCATTGGCTCTCAAGACCGCGATGTTAAGATCCGCCCCTAACATCTCCACTCCTCTCCATACCTATCTCTCAACAGGTTGCTGTTACATTCTAAATTGTTACTTCAGGTCTGATAACTATTTTACTTTTTCTCATCTGTGTAGGATTACGGTTGAACCGGTGGGTTTTTTTTACTTGTTTACGTAGTTCCGAGGTAATCGGTTCGATTTAAAAACATCACCTGCGGACTGGAAATATTTTCGAAATGGGATTCTCATTTGGAATGTATCACTTCCGCCAAGATGTGGAAGTTCCTTGTCCTTCCTCTTGCTTCTTCTTCATCCTCATTTCGCCGCTGCTACGTCGCATCTTATTCTCACGCCATCCATTCTTCTTCTTCTTCTGTGTTCCTAGCGCGTGGTAAGCGGCTCCGTTTAGCGGTAATCTCTAGTTCATTTCGATCCTGCCTTAGGCTGCAGCAACAGCAACCTCTGAACGTTTTCTTTCTCGATGGTGTTTCGAACATCCTTTCAACACAGAGTATCCTTTCCCATCCTCTGTTCTAGTGGAGATCCTTTTCTACTTCATAAATTGCATGCAGTTTTGAAATGCTTTTCTGTCGAGGAGTTTTAAAGGTGTCTGTGCCGGTTTTTCTCCCTCCCTTTGTATTTCACTTTAGTTTAGCATGGGTGGTAACCACGTGACCAATAGCGGTCATGTTTGTCCAATCCCAGTAAAGCCCGAGCATGTGACCTTGTAGTTATAACCTCCCCTGCATGCCTAAGGGTATGGGGCTCAGGCCTGAGACGCACTTGGATCTCATTCCTACCTAGGAACTCCGACTCTCCTCTTAGTTTTAAGGTACGTTAGAAAAATCTTCCTGGACTTGAGTAAATGAGGTTAATGTACTGAATTGTCCTCTCACCTTGAAGCGCTCAAAGGAACTCTCTCAGGTTTCTACTCCATCACGCCGTATCTGTACATCTCGCACAATGTACATTACCTTGAAAGCCAGATTCATGTGTTCTTTTGGTAACTTCATAAATTGGTTCAGCGAGCCCAACTCTCGGCAAACTCACGCGTTTTGAGCAAGATTTTCTAACCTACTATAATCAGGTGATTTCGTCTTCTATAACCTGGATAATTATTTATGGTGGTAATTCAAAAAGGCGTAGTCATATGACACACGTCGTGACATGCGTATGGAAAACACACGGACGATGATCAATAAGCATTCAGTTAGATTATATATTGTTTTAGAAATATCTATTGCACAATAAATGATACTGATATGTATGTATTTTCTTTATTAGCAAACATTTAAACAACGTAGGTCTACATATCTCTCACTGTTGAATCTGAGCCAATATTTTCTTCATCCACGCCAATAATTTCTCCTCCTTCCCTTTTCAGTCACTTTTTTGGGTGGGTGACGATTATTTATGTTGTAAATTGTCGCTTTTTTTTTTTTGGGAGGAGGGGGTAGGGGGCCCACAACAAGCGTTGCTCAGGGGCCCGGAATTTCTCTTGGTAGGCCTGCACGGGGGCCGCGGTGGCTGAGCAGTTAGCATGCTCGCCTGCCACCTAGGCGAAACGGGTTCAATCCCCGGCCGGGTCACTCCCGAATTTTCGCATGTGAGAATCGTGCCGGACGATGCCGCTGGTTGGCGGGTTTTCTCGGCGATCTCCCATTTCCCCCGCCCTTTCATTCCGGCGCTTCTCCGTACTCACCTCAATCACCCACATCGGCTCTCAAGACCTCGCTGCTAAGAGCCGCCCATATCTCTTCACTACAACCGCACACGCCAACACAATGGGGTCGTTGGCCAGTAATACGTCGGAGTACTGTTTGCAAACCACAGCGCCTGGTAACATACTCTCGCTTGCCGGCAGCCAAGCCAATCGGAAACGTTTCGCAGCTTGGAGTAGCCAATCAGACACGAGGACAGTTCGAAGCGCTCTGCGTGAGCAGCCAGTTAGAGAACGGATACGCCCACATGAAAAGTACCACCCCACCACATCTTGTCTGTATACTTCTACGGTTGTGCGAAATTCAGTACGCCTATACCGAAACGAAAACGAAAAAACGAGAAATTTATGTTTTGTTTCGGTGAGAAATTCTGTTGCCTAAAGTTGTTACGAAACGAAAATCCTAGATATCGATTAATATTCTGGTGTGTTCAGAATATTCATTTAGTGCACCAGCAATGAAAATTTTCATCTGTAAACCATCTTGTTTGTTTACATTATTTTATAATTAAAATAACTACATAAAATGGAAATTTCCATGTAACCAAGAACTGTTGTGGTAAATACTATGTATCGTATGCTTTTTTTTTTTTTTGCAACGAATTTGCCGTAATGAACAACTTGCAAAATGTTTCGAAATTTGTTAAGCCTATGTTAACACTGAGCTCTTATGGAAATATTATTCATTATAGTTTCAGTTTAGTTCCACGAAATCCCATAGCATATTTATAGCTTTCGTTTCGTGAGAAAAAAAAAACACCTCTTTTTCGCACAACCCTGCGTTATCTACTGTGTGCCACCTGCCCAGGTGTCAACGGCACTTAAAAGTTGCAGCAGCCGTGCCGTGCAATGCAAACGCGAGGAACGAGGTTAACAGCTCCGCGAGGGGAGAAGCCAAGAGACAGGCGTTATTTTAGAACGTCGTAAACTTTGCAGTGAACGTCAGCTGCAGGACGTCCGTGTTGCTGGGGAAGGGGGGGGGGGGGATAATCAATGTTCTCCAGTCTCCCCACTCATCCCGTCAAACCGCAATCTAGATCAGGGTTCCCCAAACTTTAGTGAATCGCAACCAAACCTGAAAATTTTGTGAGCCACCTTACAGTACACTTTTTTTTTGTTTAATAAAAAAATACTTCTACAAACCCTAATGCTGTGCATCAGATTCTAACCCAGGACTTCCTGCACGAATAACAGTTCTTTAAAACCGTTAAAAAGCCATATATATTATGTGTGTGTGTGTATATATATATATATATATATATATATATATATATATATTATATATATATATATATATATATATATATATATAGTAAAAAATATAAACAGAATTGAAAATTTGCTGTAGTAAAATAAATGCTAGTACTTGTACAAAAAAATTGTAAACCTGTTACTTTTGTACTTGTGCAAATATAGGATATTTAGAACTACAGAAACATTCTTGCAGTCATGCTGACACGTAGTACACCGCTGAAACCTCTTCGAACAAGCCAAACCGGTTTGTACTGATAGCAAGTGAGTCATCAGTTCTGAAAATTAACTCAAAGCGGACAGCTGTATCGACAGAGCAATGAAAATATTATTGTATTGAAATAGTCCAAAAGGGTTTTTTTTTTTTTTAAATACATTTTATAGTTACTTCTAGGTTTATTTGGTTTTAAATTGTTCACTACGTTTTTGTTAAAAGCTTTAAATTGTATAGAAATAAATTTTACTGTACAGTGTATGTAATATTCATAGTCCAAATAATTGGATTCAACGTATTTAATTTAACGTTATTTTAAAAAAATTTTGTCGTGTGAAATGCCTATATGTATTTTATTTAAAAAATTGCAAATATCAATTAAACATTGGACATCGTTTGAGACACAGCAGGAGGGATCAGTGTGAAAAATTGATGTTACTGGAACTGACATATTCGTGTATAATTACAAAAATTTGTTGATTCACAGTAGTACATATATTTTGTAAATATACAGAGTTAGTTCAATTGCAAGAATGGGAATTCCACATATTCTGATAATAGCCTATCTGGCTCCAAGAGGGTTGCACGTTTAAACAGGTTTGAAAAGAATGTGTTTCTCCAAGTTACGGGTTTGCAACATTAATTTTGTAACAGTACAGGCTAGGTTTTGTAAATGTATGTGTTATTAACTGCGATAGTAACAATATGTACTTTCGTTTATATATTAAAAATATTATAATGTTATAAATTTAGAATTATTATAGGCTAAATCCTTACACTCGTTTCTGAAAAGCAATTTTCCGCCCTTGCCTTACTTTTTTTTTTTTTTTTTTTTTTTTTCAAGAAAAAAAAATGTAAAATTTTGAAAATGTATAAAACAATGATTGACTCCTGGACGCGTGGTATAATTTACTTATAACAGCATGCGTTGGCTTTGTGTTCCCAAAGCGACAAAATTCAAAAGCAACAATAACCATACTAGTATTTCTCTATATTTGGCTCGAGGTTGAGTACTTGCGCAGACCATTCTAATTTCTGCATATTGTGTATCCTCACGCTTCTTTAAAAATAACACTTCAATGGTAGAGTGTATAGAACAGTGGTATCCGAAAAGTTATTGACATCCCCGTGCCTGTTGTTTTTTTTTTTTTTTTTTAAGTTAAACTGCGGTCTTCGTGCTACTGAGGCAGACCTTTTTGTAAATTTAGGTACTGCAAGTGATATATGTGTGTGTGTATATATACATATATATGTGTGTATATATATAATGCAAGTAAATAATGTCAAGGAACCTCGTAAACTTATTCTACCTACCGGAAAGGAGTCTTGTAGAAAAATAAGTGTAGGAAATACCAGTGTGAAGGACTGGTGAAAAGTAGAAAGTAATAGTATCTAGATCATGTGTGCTCACCTTTAAAATGTATGAGAGTCAATGGTTTTGTAAAGCCTTTACTCCTATACAAACCAATTTACAAGCATCGATAAAATGCCAATTGAGGTATTTTTGTAGTAAAAATATTTTTCTACAACGACAATTTTACTCTAATCTTCATTAAATAAACGATTAATAATTTAGATTGGCCATAAATTATCAATATTTCTTTCCATTTAAGACATTAACACACAAACTGTTTCTAATAATCAGATGGAAATATAACTATACATATGTAAATCGTATTCACAATGAATTACATTTAGTCATAACCTGACGTTTTTAAATTCGAAAAATTATTTTAAATTTTCTTATTTAACTGCGTACCACCGAACAAGATGCGGCAGTGGTAAAACACTGCAAGACTCGTATTCGGAAGGACACGAGTTTGATTCCCGGTGCAGTCATTCTATCTTAATTTCGGTTTTCCTTGGTTTCCCGAAGTAACTCCGAACGAATGCTGAAATATTTCTTTACTACAGGCCATGGCCGAATCCTTTCCCGTTCCTGCTACTCTGAGCAACTTGCTTCGTCTCTAAAAAAAAACACGCTTTCGACGAGACGTTAAGCTCTACTTACCTACCTATTTACCTACCTAAGTACGTACCTACCTACATACCTACATACTTTCGTACCTACCTACCTCCGTACATTCGTACCTACCTTCCTACCTACATACCTACGTACATACCTAAATACCTATGGACCTACCTACTTACATACCTTCGTATCTACCTACCTACGTACCTACCTACGTACCTACGTACCTACCTGCATACATTCGTATATACCTACCTACATACCTACCTACCTACGACCTACATACATACCTACATACCTTCGTATCTACCTACCTACGTACCTACCTGCATACCCAAGTACCTGCCTTCATACATACTGACATTAACCTCGAACTGGTCATGACACAAATTCTTCACTACATATACGCGGTACCAGTGGGAGTTGAAAGCTGTTAGAGACTATCAACCCTTTGCCCCGGAGACCCCATTCACATGGCCTGTAGGTCCCCAAAACACTTATTAGGTGGTAAGTTCAGTTGTAGAGATGGCTGCGTCTGAGGTACAGTTGCTTTCAGAGCCACAGGTCGGAGGTGGTACGCATCGCGGCTGTCTTGTGGTCAAGGCTGTAATTTCGCCGTGGCGCACACCAGAAAACAGCTAAAGAGTCAGGAGGCCATAGAAACGTCGACTCGGTGAGTGGGAAGGCTGATGGGAAACCAGGCTTTTTCGCATTGGTTGCAAGCGTCCACCGTACACATAATGAGTACGATTTCGAACAAAGGACCCTCACAAAAATTTATTCGAAAAATATACACGTATGTTTTTGTATCTGTAACTCGATCTGAATCCATTTACTCGGTTATTTAACACGGCAGTGTTTAATCCCTGTACAATTCTCGTCAAAAGGTTACAAATTGTATAATTAGCTTTTTCGTGTATTGTAGGTGATTATTTCGTGACTTCGTATGTTATAGCTGGCAAAGAGACACTACCACAATAAAAGGTAGCAGTAATATACGTATATGCTATGCTATGTGAGGCATGTATCCATAGTTAGGGCTGAGTAAAACGTACAATTACAGTTATTGAAAAAATAATAATTCCAATAAAACTTCATGTGTCTTTATTCCGTTTTCATGTATTAAGATACTCGCAGAAAAAGTTGTGCATCTGATCAAATCCCGTAACTGGGAAAACATAGGCTGTAACTGTAATTTGCGTGATGCACGACGTGTTCTTGGGAACGAGTGGCTATGGTTTGACCTTAATAGACACTCGGTCACGCCCTAGTCCCAGTCGACCTTTAAAACAAGGTAAAATTTTCATATAAACATCAGAGGTGAGTGTGTTCGTGTATAAAATCACTCCACATGTACCATATCTACACAAAACGAGTTTCCGAACCACGCCGAAAAACTCCGGCAGTGTTACCTATAAAAATTTAACCAAAATGTATGTACTTTTTTCCCTTAAATTAACCCAGGGCGTTATGGGCTCCCAAGAATCAAAATTCAGCATACGTTTACTATAAAATATCGGAAACTTCTTTCAGTTACGCAATAAATTAGTAGACAGTATTTTGTGCAACGGAGATCGTACGACACTAAACGTTGTTGACAATATCACGCACATTTATTAATGCAATGGAGACTGCCCCCCCCCCTTATGTTCACACTTAACTTTGTAACAGTAAGCTTTGAGTTATTTGTCATAAAAACTCGTTCGACAACATGTCTATATAAATAAAAACGGTGGTCTTGTCGGAAAACTCACAGGTTAGCCGTCTTCGAGAAGTGCATGTGCAATATTCGAATACAAGGGCTGTTTCACCCGTCCGTATGGTTGATTCTGCCTACCTGTCAGACAATGCACGTTCAGTTGGTCGGATTGTATTCATCGTGTATACGAACCTATAAATCTACGCGAGTTTGAGATTTCAAATAACTGGTCCTGAAATTATGGCGCTGAGCTCCACGGTGCTGTGATATATGTAGGCTTATCCGCAGACAGTGGACCGTATTCTTCGTCACTTTGGTGTGGTTACGTCAAACTAACGGGCGTGCAATAAATAACAGCAAGCGGCGCTAAAATTTACGTTCTCTATCTGACAGGACGTGCAATAAATCCTCACGAGTAACGCAAGTTATCAATGACGTCACTTGCCGCCTCTTCCTTTCTCTGCAACTACCGGGTTCCAGGAGTTCGTCAGCTTACGGGCGAGTCCTTGTTTGAGTGAAGCCATTAGTTCAATGCTATTAAGAGGGTCGTGAAGAATATTTCGTTTCTACCCCAAAATAAATATTTGTTTAACGAACGCAAAAAAAAGTTTCTTTTAAATATTTGTTTTCAAATACACGGAGCGTCTTTATAGGCTGTTCACGTTAAACTAAGTACTTTTGAAAAACATGCTGAGGATCTACTTGTATGCACATTGTGTATTATTCCGCCATATATAAAATTAACATTAAAATGGGCCTGATCTCTTAATTCATGCGTCGGTCAAGTGTAAATGTTAGAATGTTAGATTATCAGAACTTTTTTTTATTACAAATTTTCTGATTTTTACACTTATATGCACAAAAAAATCACAAAGCGAAAGAAATTATTTCAGTATTCACAAATGTTCACATATTGTGTGTTCACAGTGTGCCTGTTAAAGTACATACATGCAGGTTAGAGCAGTGACAGTTTTCAAAGGTTGATTTCAAAAGTGATCAAATAACCGTGAAGCTGCTATAGTAAAGTATTTTTGCCATGACAAACCCATCTATTATCTTAAGTAGGGTTTTTTTTTACAAGAACGCAGTTTCATTATTCATCACATTTTGTTCTGAGTAATACAATTTTGGTACTATTATTTTTATATTTGTGCAACAATTTAAACTAATACATATTCAATTGGCCCAACCAAACCTTAGCTCTGTTTCATGTTTACTGACAGCAAAACTACAGCACGTTGTTTTAACACGAATGCGTAGAGCCAACAAAGTTATACAATCTTTTTCAAGTAGTTTTCGTTAAAAACTTACATCCTCAAGGACATTTTGTACACAAGAAACTCCGCCTGCACAACAGAACATAGTAGAAATAATATTACATGTGTCAGTGTTTCAAATTATTCGCTGCTCTCTCGCCATTTTCACACAAAATGAAATACTTTCTAACGACAAAACTTGGCGCTTTCGATCTACAAGTCAACCTTTCGATACAGGTCTTTTTTTGTTAGTATATAAGGCGTACATGTATAGACTGTCTTCGCGTACACGGTGAGAGGAGGAAGGCCATTTTTATTGTTGAAAGCGGGCTGCCAAGTCTTGGTTAGGGGATTTTAATACAAACCGTAGAACAGAAGGAGCGATGACTGTGCAAAGTCTCTCCTTTTTTTTTTGGCTCTATTTTTCCTGCTCCGATGCTCATGGCATTGTTGTGCAGGAGTCGGAAGTAGTCATAACAAGATCTCGCTGCGACTTTTGCTAAGTGAACCGAATACACGCCACACTGGAGGATGCTGTCTCTCGTGATGGTAACATTTATTCGTGTGCGACGGCGCCACGAGCACTGAACTAACGTAGAGCAATATTTTGAGCTGGAAACGACCAACGGCGCAGGTCCCCTAGCGTATACTGGCAAAACGAGGACCCGATATTTTCCTCCCAAGGAAAAAAAAAAAAAAGTGTTTAAACACTTTTACACTGGCATCTTGCGCATGCCCGCAACGGGAAGAAAATCTAGTCTGCGCAGATTGTCCCCTGTAACTGTATTCTGTATCTCGTTAGCTGTGATACAACGATCGGTAAAATCTATTAACGAGAAATATCGTTTACGTCACTGAATACCGATTCTGTAATATCTGTCTACCTACAAATGTCGGTACAGTATCGAAAATACTCGTTAACTACGGTGTAGGGAACCGAGAAATCTCGTTATCGTAACGAGGGGTACGAGACCCCTCAATAACCTTCCGATTCGTTTCGCATTGTTGAAATCCGTAAATAAGCAGTAGAGGTATTTTGGATAGTTCTCCTACACGTTAAACAAAAACTAGAGTAATGTCAGCCAAATGAGTGGAAACCAGTGAAATAAGCTTAATTTAAAACAGTCTCAGTCGACGATAACATTCGAGTGTGCTTCGTGTGCCTTTGTAAAATGGCGGGTATACGTGAACAGCTTTAACCTCGTACGCTGAAAACACTCGAATTAAATTTAAATGCACAGCAGCGTTTCAGTTTGTAACTGAAGATAGCTATTACACCTTGTAAAGCAGTACGACCAGCAGTTACTCCTGCCGAACGCCAATCAGGAAGGGCGTTTCATTTCGAATCGGGAAGAGGCGCGCACTACAGACTACTGCCATCCTGTGCCTTGCATATATCGCGAAAAACACACAGTTTGCATATTAACATAATTTCTTTTAATATATTTATATTTAAGGAACACTAGGCATCCCGGTGTCTACTCAACTGCGTTGGGAGAAGAAATCAACCTCAGTAATGCGGAAACAATTTATCAACGGTTCCGTTCCTTCTATAAAAGTTGATTGCATTGAGTGTTAATCGGAATCCAGACGACGGCTTTATGGACATACATCTAACATAAAATGAAATGAATCATATTCTTACTGTTAATTTGCACTACCGTTCATAGCCCGCCTGTATTTACTCCGCGGGTTACCTCTATATACAATATTCTGGCGGCTCCGGACTCCCTCAGGTCCGGCAGCTGCTTAATGGGACACTTATGCTGAACGCCACACTTTACGATAAGAAATTTCTCTTCTGTCTCTCATTAGATTATTTATGGAGTGATCTGGGAATTCGCCAAATGTGGGAATCACCGCGAGTGTAGACTGTTGACGTGAGAAATGTCTGCCCCTGCATCAATGTCCCCAGGAAAGTTGGTAATGACGAAAGTAAATTAGTTTTATGTCTTCAACGTTGAGTTAAAAGTGTTGGGTGAACATTAGTGAATACTGAAAGTATTAATTTTGCTTTCTGGTTCTTTTAAATGTACATGATTGTAAAAATTAGCAAGTTTGTAAAATATTCGCTTTTGCAATGATTTCACGTTTTTACTTGACCGACGCATGAATAAACTGAATGGTGGTGTTTATTTTGCACATGGCGGAAGGATACACAGTGTGTATACTAAGGCACCTGGCAACGTGGATCTTGATGAGCGTTGCAGTGTGTTTGAGATAGGCGTTTTTCCACTAAACTACTAAACGTGCTCCAGTGTATTGTTCTACGAAAGGTACACACGCTTCAGACGAGAGCTGTTGCGTACTTTCAAAGTGTCATGAACGTTAGAAACACGATATCAGACTACTCCAAAATGGCTAAAAAGGACCTTTTCTAAAGTGTTGTAACTGAAAATATACGCATCAGATACATGCAAATCTACTCAAGGGCCCTGCACTAATCCTTCCTACAGACTTCCCACCAACAAAATAATAGGGTCACTGCTGAAAGTCCAATAGGTATAGGTTTTTCATGGTAAAATGAGCACTTTTGAAAGTGCCTGAGATGCCTAAGATCTACTTGTATGCCATGCACGTTGTGTATTCTTCCGCCTTATGAAAATTATCATTACCATGGGCCTCGTCACTTTATTCATGTGTCGGTCAAATGAAGCAGTCTAATAATTAGAAAAGTAAATATTTTACAAATCCGCTAATTTTTACACTTTGATGAATTTAAAAAAACGGAAAGCGAAAGAAACTAATTTAATGATCACAAATAGTTACCCAACACTTTTTATTCGACGTTAAGATGTGGAACTACCTTCACTCCATCGTTACCAACTTTACTGGGCGCATGTCTCTCAGTGCGCCCGTTAAAGTATATGCAGGCAGAGGTAGTGACTTTTTCTGAGGTTGATTTCGAAAGTGCTCACTTTATCGTGAAAAGCCTTTACACGCAGTGCGACGAGAACACTACATCAGGTCAAAGCCTTGCGCTTAGCGGCGATGGCGCATTTGATGCTCGTAGCAGTGTCGACCTTATAACTCCCACACATCTCAGGACTCAAAACTCTCGGCGTACCGCGAACAGCCCACGGTGGGCTGCGACCCGCCCGTTAGCGGACCTGCTGCCTCGAGGGAATGGCGAGGGGGCGGACTGGTCACCCCTGCGCGACCCCGAGGGGGTCACAGCCGCCGCCATCGCAGTCAAATTAGGGGGGCGGGGGGAGCCCCGCGCGGCATGCCGATGACCCTCTGCCACGATGTGTGCCGAGGGGTCGTCGCGGTGACCAGCGTCTGGCGACCTCGCGTCTTCGAGGCGTGGGCCGTCGTCTCTCCTCTGACACAAGCTCGTAACCACACCGCGCGAAGACGTGAGCAGCCGATCAGCGTCGCCACAGGAGATATACACTATTCGCGGTAAAGTGAGCACTTTTTAAGGCCTTCCCAAAAGGCATTGACAATTAATAAATATGTTTTATTGCAGCCTCAGACGTTTATATTTGAGGGCGGTGAAATGTGAACACTGTGTTTATTAGCCACACACAAATATTAAAATTACAATGTTGTGGCAAGATAGAAATTGACTGGAAGAAAAAATTTAGCAGGGCCTTAAAAAGTGCTCACTTGACCGTGAACAACCTATAAATGTTTGCTCGTTGCTCTCGCCCAAGGAACAGTTAATGTGGCTGAGGGAACGGGAGGCCTGCCTTTTTAGCGTGTGTGCTGGTGGTGTAACCTCATTTAAGGTTTACCAGGGGTCGAGCCTGCGGAAACCTCGGGCTGAGCCACCAAAGATGAAGCAGGTAACCGTATGAATTACTATTTATGGTGCAATGGCGTCTGGGAACTTCGGCACGTGCTCGCTCACACATCCCGACATGCAGTAGCAATTATAGTAAAAGTACGACTAAGACATAAGACTTAAAACTTAAGACTTAGGTCGTAAGACTTAAAACTTAATACTTAAGACTCACGCCTTAGTCTTACGAAGGGCCTAACTGTCATTGGGGGGAGGGCGGGGCACGGAAAGGCATCCCTCTCCCAAATTTGAAGGAAATCGGTCGAAAAATGTGTCTTCCAGGCCGACCACCATCCCACAAAATGGAAACATACACTCCTTATCCCTCAGGGTTGGGGAGGGGGGGCACTTTGGAGGGGAAGGTTTCAAAGATGATGGATGGGGGAACATTGAGGGAGGCCGGCCTCCCTCCCCTCCCTTCCGTTTACCCTAAGCGACCCTCCAAAAACAGCGGTTTTTTTTGCGAAAAAACTTCCGTTCTTGATTAATTAGTATGATTCTACACAGGTTAGGAACAAATCGTGATTTCTTATGGGCGAGTTTGGCATAGGGGAAATTTCCACCGCCAGGTGCGCTGTCTTTCAAATGTAACTTTTAATTAAAATTTCAAGCTACGTGAATAATAAAAGCGAAATATTTGACTTAGTTACAAAATTATTTGATATCTGGTTTATGATTATTAAAATCATCCTGTTTTCTTTTTAACGTGGTCAATAGAAAAAATCTAGTACATTGCAGACACTAGCGCTTACCTAGTGACTAAAAATCTTGTTGCCAAACTTTTAAATAGGATTTTCTCAACCTGTGATAGAAGTAAACTTTCCTCAGTGGAACAACGACGGGCAGGAAACTGCTACGCGTCAGTCACGTCTACCACAATAACCTCATGGGGGTCGAATCGGAGTCTTAGTAGCGGTGGTCCAATTGGTAGCCGCCGCAACGGGAGTCTTTAAAGTTCATCAAAAGAGTAATTCTTCAATTAGTTTTAAATGAGGTGCGATTTATTTATCTTACGAAATAATTTATAATTGTGACAGTGGCGTATTCATGTCTACCACATTTACATTGGCGGTTCATCGCTACATGGCTCTAAGTTAAGGCTGTTCAAGTGACTTAACATTTTTTTTTTCTATGCTTCGAAAATATTTCTCGGTTTCGTGACGTGGTATCCATAAAAGTTTGATGATAAAAATTCAAACTTATTTTAAAAGTAATTTGCGTGGCATTTTAAAAATCATATTAATCAGGATTGTAATTTTAAATATTGAGACAAATAAAATTAAAATATTATAAAAATTACGTTTACTTCCAGTCACATACTTTACGAACGTTACAAAGAAATTTCTCCCAAGTATGGCATGGCAAGGTGTCCTGAGCGAATTGTTTTATTTCTGGCTATTTTAAATTTAAATTCTATTTAAAAACTCAAAATGAAATTATGAGTGAACCACATTAACATTTCCATTGAATTTTTGCCTTGTTGTTTTACCGCCAATTAATTAATACGAACTGAACAGAAAATGTTAATTATGCAAAATTTTGAAATAGGCGTGATAAAAGAAATATATTAAAATTTCCCATAATTATGAAAATTAATATTTCGTAAATTGATCTGTCACGGTTTTTTCCCCACTTTTATCAGATTACTGATGTGCAGTACTAACATGAAATTAAAAAATATACTGAAATATAGTTATATGCTGTCCACGGTAAACTAAGCACTTTTCAAAGCCCTGCTCAAGATCTACTCGTATGCGCGTTGTGTATTCTTCCACTATATGTAAAATTACCATTATCTGGACCATCGCCTGTAGTAACGAACCGTCCCAGCATTCGTCTGGAGTTATTATTTCGGGAAACAATGGAAGACCGAGATCAGTATGACTGGACGTGGAATCGATCCCGTCTCCTACCAAATGTGAATCCAGCAACTTACCACTACGCCATCTCACTTGAACTCTCTGGGAACATGTCACTCAGTGCGCCCGTTAAAATATATGCAGGCAGGAGCAGTGACTTTTTTCTGAGGTTGATTTCAAAAGTGCTCAGTTTGTCGTGAACAGCCTTTACTTAAGTGTGCAGAGGTGAAACTGACGCTTATGCCACTAACTCCATCTGCACACCCCACCAAAATGGCGTCACTGACCAGCAAAATGCGTTTGAACGCCGTTCGCCAATCAGCACCAGCCGGCAGCTCAGCATGCAGTAGCTAATGTGGCACTCCCCATAGTCTCGTGTTGGCCATAAGAGATTGAGTACGACCTACATTAAAGAGACCGCCTCGCCACGGAGTACACAAGTGCACCAAGTGCACAGATACGAGGGGCCGTGGTTGTGTAGTGGTTAGACTACTCGCCTCCCACCAGGGCGAGCAGGGTTTGATTCCCTGCCGGGTCACTCCCGGATTTTCGCATGTGGAAATGACGATGCCGCTGATCGGAGGGTTTTCTCGGGGATATCCCGTTTCCGTATCGCCCTTTCATTCCGGCGTTGCTACATACCTCGCTCCACCCTCATCGGCTCTCGAGATCTGGAGGTCAAGAGCCACCCAAATCTCTCCCCTCCACTACACAGAGACGGAGTGGCGTGACGGTTACGTTGATGTGGGCGTACCCGTTCTCTGATTGGCTGCGCGAGGCTCTTGAGACGGGCCTCGTGTCCGATTGGCTGCTGTATGTTTTGAAAAGTTTCCTGATGGTCGAGCCAGGCGCTGATCGGTAACGGCGTTTCAAAATGTTCGCTGGCCACAGACGTCATTTCGCTGGCGAGTGAGGCTCGAGTTCGAGGTATGAGTCGTCATTCTGTCTTTGTGTAGGCCTGCGTATGTACTCTATGGAGTAGGCCTACTTACCTGCTCTGTGGTATAGGTTGTTTACGGTAAAAATGAGCACTTTTCAAAGCCCTGCTTAAACCTTTCAGTCAAAAATAAATGTGTAATTTTAGGAGTTGAAAAAAAAATCTTTTGTTCGGAATTGTACTGATTTCCAAATGACGTCTTGTCTTACGTCGGGGCCAATAGAAATCCACCTGTGCTTTATGTTATTGGCAGCAGTGGTTTATGACACTACGGAACATAGTCTCAGTAGCGAATGATGTCCTGCACACGTAGGGAACCTTTGTAATTGGACGGTATGTTTTGCTGTAGACATTGCAGACCATTCAAGCCACTTCATATTCTACGTCCCAGATAGAGGACGCTGTCACTGAAAGGCTTAAGATCGTACTTGTATTCACATGGCATAATCTCACATGATATGTGAAATTATCATTGCAAACCCCTAAGCACTTTATTCGTGCGTCGGCCAAAGAAAACTGTGGAGTTATTACAAAAGCAAATATGTTATAAATTTCCACATTATTATACTGGGATGCACTTAAAAAAAAAAGAAAGCAAAATAAATAATTACAGTACTTACACACGTTAATGTAAAATATTTAATTCGACATTAAAACGTGGCAATATTTCCCGTCTGTCGTTACGAACTTTACTGGACGCACGTCAGTCTGTAATATATATAGACACACACACGAGCAGTTAAACTTTTCAGAGGTTGATCTCAAGAGTGCTCACTTTACCGTGAACGACCTTTTAGGACTTTGTGAACTGGCAAACCAACCGCGCGAACGAGCAGCAGAGGATGTATTGGAAACCACGTGGCAAGCTTGTTCGTTGTGGAGCGCGGACACGAATGTGACGCGACCACGGCAAGTCTTGCGAACTACTTTCTTGCGCGGCGCCCGACACCTGGCGAGTTGTCCGGCGTCACATAGCGTATCTAATGCTGGGAGTCGCATAGCCCCGACAAGCACGACACCACAGCTACGACACGACACGTAAAACAAAAACAGTCAATGAAATGCAATATAGATCTGACGTAAGCACGACACATTCTGTCGTTCGACCAGCGGTTTTGGATAAGAAATAATTTATATTTTCGTCGTGTCGTGCGGCATGACACACAGAGTGTACAACTTTGCAGAATCAAATAGTATGGCAAGCATACCCTACAATGGCAAATACGCAGCTTAAAAGAAAAAAAAATGTTGAAAATTGCTGTGTGTAACATCTTAAAAATATTAATTTTAAGCGATAACACTTTGTCACCATCCTGTATTCCAGATTTCCTGTCCACCCACCGCCCTTGAAACTAGTGTAGGTAATCAGCGCCTTCTAAATGGTCCCGAAGAATTCTACTCTTCGTGTCACGTTAGTGACTGGAGATTCGAGCAATCACATTGAAAATATAAATGTCGTGTCGTGGTCGCGGTTTTCTTCATGTCGTGCTGCGTTTGTCGGAACTGTGTGATTCCTGCTTAACGCGACAAGCCGGTCTCAGTAGCGTATTTACGACCCGCGACTCCCGGCAACTGTGTAGCGCGAGCCCGCCCGCGCGATGGAGCGGCCACTTGATACGCTACCGAATGGGGATTATTCCTCACCGCGCGATCTGATGAGGGGGATGGGACTGTCTCGCGACTTTGTCGTGAAAACTTGCCCAAGCCTGCTGCAGTCGCAAACCCGCGCGCGACTCAGGAGCTTGGACACACTCTCCATCGAGCGTCGGCCTCGACCATGCACTAAATAAATCGCCATTAGAACTGTCACAACGACGCGACGTAGCCAACAGTCATGAGCGCTTTGATCATAATTGGTTTTTTTTTTTTCAACAGACCTTTCCATGTGACTGACGTAAGCATATTTTAAATTGCACTAGGCCAAGATCAGAGAAAGTGTAAAAACATTTCAAAGTTACTCGATTACATAAGCACTCAAACGTTATCCATAAAACGCGAATAGACTATGGTTGGGTATCATATAATTAGAGACCTGGAGACTTCACGGATTCATTTTGTAACAAGCTAAAATTCAAAACACATGTGTTTATATAACTTTACCCATTGGTCCACACGGTGTTTCCACGTCACCTGGAGAGCGCTGGCTCATTTGTCGCCTTCCACTGTGACAACAGACAACCATAATGCATTTGACATCGGCATATTTGTACAAAAGACTGTAGAGCCTATCCTGCAGGTCATTGAAGTCGCGAATTTTTCAGGTGTGTGCATATAATACGATGGTGCGTAGCGAGATTACGTGCAGTCAAGGTAAAGGAAACGGGTCCTCCATACCACCACTGATTATATAAGTAGGCTAAGTGAAATTACGTGGCAGTTCATTCGATGTGGCCGCACTAGTTCACCGATTGGCTGACGCAAGGTTCTAGTAATGGGTTTTGTTTTTGATTGGCTACCACGAGCTGCGAAAGATACCCTGTTTGCTGCTCTGTCAGCTAGCAAGTTGGCGAACAGCGTTTCGACATATTGTTAGCCAGTGACGCCATTTTTATGGCATATGCGCGTGTATTTTTCTCAATATAAGGGCCTGTTTCACTTCTATGCTCTAAAGTATAGTGTGGTGACTCGTGCATATATATATACAGTAAATATTATTACAAAATACGCATGAATACAAAGATTTGGAGCTAAAACCCGTAACAGCGCTCAACAAATGATAACATGACGAAATAAACCGAACTAAAAAAGATAACATAAACAAAAACTTAGAATGCAATACTAAACTACAATACAGAGTAGCAATGAGTAAAAATCTGTTGTTGAAATTGTGATTTTAATATACAATAAGTGTGATTTGATAAAGAATGAGATCTTTTAATAAAATTAATTTTCATTAGTAGTAATTCATTGATTAGAAAACCGAAGTCAGTCCTGGCAGGTAATTTTTCTCTGAATACAAGAATTGTATTCTAGGAAAAAAATCTATACATTCATTAAGTAAGTAGTTCTTCTTATTTCTGTATAAAACCTGTCTGTAATTACATTATTACCATTTGGACGCCTGGTGGAAGGCGCTGATTAATATTACTCTGTTAAAATAATTAAGAAAATAACTAATGAATAAAGGATATTATTTTCAAAACGTTTAGTATGCAAAACCAAGCATTTAATTTGGCAATTTCATTGGTACAATGAAACTTTATGTCTTTACGCGAAAATCGGTTTAAAGTATTTTGAGCACTTAAAGATGCTCATTTTCTAAATGCTTGAATTCTACAGGTATAAGGGAATTTTATATTACAGAACATTATCCAAGTGCGAGGTTCCTAACGATAGTAATTAGTTTTTTATATTATTGTTTGATTAGCTAATCAGAATAATTATTTAGTAGGCGATGGCAAGGAAAGGATTGCAACATATTTTGTCTGTAATGGGGATGAAATCGTTATCATGAGGAAATTTTAAATTTTGTGTTCATAAAATCCTTGAGAAAGCACCTGCTTAGGTGCATCAGAAAGAACTCGCGAGCATTAATTTAAATTTCAGTAGCAATAGTTTAATACGTTCTGATCCAATCAAAGGGGATATGGGATGTATCCACAGCTCCTTCTTCACAGAAAAAAAAAGCGAAATTTCGACGTTCAAACTATAGTATTGCTGCTTAAAAATGTTTAGACAACATATTCGTAATTATATTATGTTTTGCAAAGTAATTTTTATGGCAACAGGTTACATTAGGATTAGAAACTGCGTTCTCTCTTGCACCCTTCTAGGTATACCTATGGAAACCACTTGGATAATAAAGCCCCTACCCCTCCCTTCCTCTCACTTTCCAGTTGCAGCCAGCCGAATCGAACACACGGACTACCGAATGCTATATGTTGTTCACGATAAAATGAGCACTTTTGAAAGCCCTGCTTAAGATATACTTGTATACACGTTGCGTATTCCTCCGCCTTATGTAAAATTAACAGTGATATGGGCCTCATCACTTCATTCATGCGTCGGTCAAATAAAACTGTGAAATGATTAATAAAGTAAATATTTTACCAATGTGCTCATTTTCCCACCTCGATGCATTAAAAAAAAAACAGAAAGGGAAATAAATAATTTTAAGTCATCACAAATGGTTACGAACACTTTTTATTCGACGTTAAGATCTTGAACTACTTTCCATCCATCGTTACCCCAACTTTACTGGGCGAATGCCACTCAGTGCGCCAGTTAAAATATACGTATGCAGGGGCAGTGACTTTTTCCAAGGTTCATTTCTAAAGGGCTCACTTGATCGTGAACAGCCTTTAGACGGGCCACAGGCGTACTTCGGTGTGACCAGACACACCCAGTTTGCGTGACGTTTTAAACTGCAGGTAAAGGATTAGAGCACGAACACTTTCTCCCTCGCGGCTTCCCAGACTTCGTGGTAGGGGGGGGGGGGACGTCAACGAACGACGTACTGCTTGCGCCGCGTACAGTCGAGGCAACACTGCCGCAGCTGCTGCTTCTTGTGCTGCTTCAAAGTGCTGGAGCTGCTCCCCATGAAATTTACAACTCTGTTGCATCAGCTCGCGCAAATGTGACCGCTGCTATTTACCTCCGGTGGAGGAGGGGACGCGGTCTATTACTCCGCAGTCAGTGAGCTACTCTTCAACGGTGTACACGATGTTTACACAACGCCTACGAGCGGTATCGCTTCCTTGAGTTATCATCGGCAAGGTGAGGAGTGAATGCGCACTCAAGCTTTATTTTCAATTATCTCCTCGTTTCTGTGTTAAACGAACTGCGCGCACAAAAGTAAATTTGCTGCTGTTTCTTCGCTCGCAATAAAATGAACAAGAAGCTTTCGGCTCAGCTTCTACACGCGTGAGTGGTCAGGCCTACGTATACATCCCGTTATGCTAGCATACATGTAAAATTAAACTTGTTAAAATAGTTATTTTTTTTTCACAAAGAAAAATAAACGGCAGTAAACTAATTTTAACTTAAAAAAAAAAAAAAACAGGAACCTGTACTTCAGTTTTCGTCCGCCAAGCTGATCTTTATGACATAAAACTGAATTGCAGAGTATTGTCAGGACGAGAATGAAATCATGTAACTATTTCATCTCAAGTAGCCTTCTTCTCTTAAGTTATAGGCCTTTAGAGGAACGTATAGGTTGTCTAAGTAAGCAATTGGAACAGTATGAGTGAAATGTTACATTTTGGTTAAATAGTTACGTAAAGGTTACATGGTGTCACAAATCAAGTATATTATCGGCGGTAAAAAGCTTATGCACTTTCCTTCCATCATGTATAAATGATTCCCATTTCAGTTTACAATTAAAAAAATTGACGAGGTTTACTCCACAACTTTATAATCTAGAATTTAAAATTTGGTCTTTGCAATGTTGCAAGTAAATACCGTAATTCTTTTCACTTGACTTTCCCTGCTCGGAATTTGATTTGTGATTAAATTTTGTGGATAGCATTTTAAATATTTTTTTCTGCGGTTACACCAACTTGGAATTTCAGTTTGTCATTAAATTTTTTTGTGACATACTGGAATTAAATAAAACTCACAATGATATTTGCATAAATGTTCGTCCACTACAAAGAAGATTTCAAAGTAAAGAAATTTAATTTTTGCTGCGTAGCTCCTTGTTGACATATGTTGATTTAAGACATATCTTGCAAAGAAAATTTCACTCTGCAGATTTTGCTTACTAACAATTAAACAAGCAAATTTTTGTTTAAGAACTTAAAATACTCAGTAACAATTACTGTTCCAAAATTTATTTTCGGATATACAGACGTGTACTCTTGAACGATGTTATTATTACTATAGGCTGTTCACGGTAAACTGAGCACTTTTGAAAGCCCTGCTTAAGATCTACTTGTATGCACGTTGTGTATTCCTCCGCCTTATGAATATTTAACATTGCCATGGGCCTCATCACTTTATTCGTGCGTCGGTCAAGTGAAACTGTGAAATTATTAGAATAGTAAATATTTCACAAATCTGCCCTTTTTCACGCTTCGATACATTAAAAAAAAAGCATGAAGCGAAATAAATAATTTAAGTAATCATAAATGGTTACCTAACACTTCTAATTCGACGTTAAGGTATGTAACTATTTCCCATCCATCGTTATCATCTTTACTGAGCGAATGTCGCTCAGAGCGCCCATTATATATGTATGTAAGGGCAGTGACTTTTTTCTAAGGTTGATTTCAAAAGTGCTCACTTTACCGTGAACAGCCTTTATACACGTTACCATCAAGAGTTGTTAAAAATATAAAGGAAAAGAACTTGCGCATTATATGCGGAAGCAACACAGCACGCACTACACTCACCGCAAGATAGTAGTGGTAACATACGTATTATCAAGCAAGATGTTACGTTACCCATACGCATTCATGCTGAAGATGAAGATATTTCCCACGAATCGCGACATCGAAGCCTATTTCCGAATACAGTGAGGTGCATCATCGCGGGGCCATCGGGTTACGGCAAGGCATGCGTCCTGCTGAGCCTGCTGGGAGAACCGAACGGGCTTCGGTTCTAGGATGTGTACCTATAGTCAAAATCGCCTCAGCAACCGAAACACCAGCGACTGGCACGAGTACTGCAGGCCGGGGAAGGCATGGGTTATGTTCCATGCAGTGATAATGAAACCATCGTACCTCCGAGTGAAGCACTGTCAAACTTGATATTTGTCTTCGGTGACATTACCTACGAGAAACAAACTCGCATTCAAGAATTCTTCAGTACGGGACGACACGTGTACATGGACTAGAAGTACCTCGGCCAGACATAATCGCACACACACACACACACGCACACAGAGAGAGAGAGAAAGAGAGAGAGAGATCCTTCGCGATAACGCGAACATGTTGTAGCTGTTCCGCACGGACGATATGAATTTACGTAATGTTTACGACAGTCATGTTGATGTGGACATGGCACTTTCAGATTTCAGAGATTCAAGTTCCTTGCGCTGGAAAGAGAAATATGCATTTTTGACGTCCGCTACATAAGGGAAGGTACAAGCGTGGGTTTGGTCGTTTCATCGCTGTCTGCCGAGAGAGTTCGTTTGCTGGGAGCCGGCAAGTGATGTCATCGATACCTCCTTCTACATCCGCAGACAATTATGACGATAGTGTTAATGCTAAAGACGGGATGATTGATTCGGTTTGTGCGGAACATGCACTTTCAAGACGTTCGCGTGAAGTTGACGAACTTCAAAATAAACAACCATCAGCTCTAAATACTGATGAACATACAATTCCATCCAAAAAGAAAAGTAAACTTGATATTTATGATGGAGCAGGAAGTGAAGACGACCATGAAGACAGCATTGATGAAGTATCTAATGAGAAGAATGATGATTCTCTCGATGTTCCCACACATTTCCCCAACGAGTATCCTTCGAAAAGTAATACAGAGAAGGCAGAAGACGCCGGTTATAATCACTACCTATTTCCGAAGACCCGAATAAACTTGTAGACAGACTTATACATTTGCTTGAGCTTCAGAAACACGGGGTGTGTTCGAACATGAAAGAGATGGTTTCGATCATTAGAGAACTTAAGGATTGGGGTTGATGATGATGTGATAAACTACTTTCTTCAGAAATTGTAATTGAAAAATAATAATAAATTATTATAATAAAATAATTTTTTTTCTTTATTTCTGTGCATTTTATTCTTCTATTTGCCTTGAAGTGTTTAATAAAATTATATGTGGAATATATTTAATAATTTAAGCATGTATTCAATGTCCCGCATCATGCATGTAGCTATATCGATGATTGGAAAAAAAATATTTTTTTTAAGAATAGGATAGAAAATTACAGGTTTTTTATGTCTGCAAATATAAGTGTAGACAGCTCGCTTGGCAGTGAAAGCGAGAAATTAACATAGTTGTCAGTAACATAATATGCTCATTGCCTTTTATGAATTTTTTCACAGGTTTTTGTTTTCATGGTCATTAAAGGTCATTGGGTCAAAGTCGAGGTGAAAGTAGTCTATAATGTAATGTGCTTGGCGACTTTAATGTATTTTTCTCGAGTTATTGTTTTCAAGGTCATTCAAGGTTATGAGGTCATGGTCAAGGTTGCCTGAATCTAATATGGCGGTAGTAGTCTGTAATGTAATATGCTTGTTGATTTTATGTATTTTTTTTTCTCGAGTTTTGGTTTTCAAGGTCATTCAAAGTTATAAGGTCAAGATCGAGGTTACCTGAACCCAATATGGCGGTATTAGTCTGCAAATGTAATATGATTGTAGACTGTTATAAATTTTCCCTCGAATTTTGGTTTTCAAGGTCATTCAAGGTCATGGGGTGAAGGTTGAGGTTACCTGAACCCAATATGGTGGTAGTAGTCTGTGAATGTAATATGCTTGTTGACTGTTATATATTTTTTGAGTTTTTGTTTTAAAATTCATTTAAGGTCATGGGGTCAAGGACTGGTTCATCTGCATATATATGACAGTAGTATGTAACGTATTATGCTTGTTTGTAGACGTTTATGTAATTTTTCTCGAGTTTTTGTGTTCAGGTCATTCAAGGTCATGAGGTCAAGGTTAAGGTTGTCTGTATCTAATATGACGTATGGGTGATGTCTACTAATATTCTGGTCACTTACCAAGATGGCAGACGCTTACCAAGATGACGGTCGCCTACCAAGATGGTTGACTGAGGAGAGCCGAGGGGGTGGAGGCCTGACGAATAATGTTTGGGAAGGGGAGATGGGTGAACCTCGGGAAACTTTAATTTTTTAAAATACATTTTTAAAATAATTTTTTAACAATTTTACTCACAAATTCTTTATATTTTTTAATTATTTTTTTTATTTCTTTTTGGATATTGTTTACTATTTTTTGGATTATTTTTTTTTGGAATTTAATTTTTTTTTGGAGATTTGGATGTTTTTTGGATTATCAAGGTCAAAGGTCCTGACCGATCCACTTGCCCTAACCCATGCTCAGATGGGTCGCTGGTCCACCTCCCGGCTTTGACCCTGGCTCGCTGATCTGCCTCTCCTGCTCTGGGAAATACGGTAGTTTTTTTTAAGGAAAAAGGGAAATTTTTAGGGAGAAAGGGAAATTTTTGGGGAATTCAGTTGATTTTTAAGGAAAAAGGGAAATTCCAACA